>OZ030011.1:97877247-98477247 GCA_964023405.1 Apodemus agrarius | reverse complement strand
AGGGCAAAATGGGAAAGCAAAACTAACATGGTGTTGGAAACTGGAAACCCATCCCCTGGCCAATTTGTTTAACTTTCTTTCCCTATTCACTTCTGTTTTACTTACCTATGCAGGATTTTAAGATTTTTGTACTGTGTCCCTTATATAGTTCTTATTGCTGGGGAACTTGCAAGGAAACCTAAAACAAAAAAACAAACAAAACAAAACAAAACAAAACAAACCTGTCAATGTCTTTGTAGAACTTTCCTCTAATGTAGAGCCAGCAGCAGGGAGGCAGCTACCGTCTGCAGAGATTTGAAGATCTTACCTACAGGGCTGCACTAAAAACCTAAGTAGCACTGGGGTCTCAGTTTCTATACCTGAAACAGAAATGGAACCTGGCACTGGACTGTGGGAAGGGGACAGCAGGGAATGAGAGAGCGTGAGGGAAGGTGCCAAAACCATCAAGATGCACTGGGTAAATTAATCATGGATTTACTCAGGCAGTCAGGGCCATTGCTGGTCAGCCTATCAGAAGCACAGCTTAAGGAAGATGCTCTTCTGTTACTTATAAATGTAGGTTCTTAGTATAAGGATATGGTTGACATTCACAGGAACAATGCAGCAAGCAAACTAGCAAAGGACTTGCCACGAGTAGAAAGACGGAGTCAAAACATTTGGGGTACGGTCTATGTTCATCACAAGAGTGCATTGTGCGTGGAGGGTAGCTGGCACATGGGGGTGGGAGGCGGAGGCGTGGGAGTGGGGAACATGGAGGTGGGTGTGTTGGAGGGCATAGAAAACTGGGACAGAAACAAAGTCAAGCTTGTGGACAGTTCCTAGATCTGAGAGAAGCTGGAAGTCAAATGTCTATCTACCTTCTATTCTTTGGTGTCTTCCGTGTGAACAGTAGTGTCTGCTCCTGGCTTTGTAGGCTGCAGGACCTTCCAGGAGAAAGAAAGTACACTGGCCTGCACCCTCTCAGTAAAGCACTGTGCCTCTGGCTCAGCTGGCCGCTCACCTCTGCATGTC
The DNA here is from genome assembly GCA_964023405.1 of Apodemus agrarius. Taxonomy (NCBI): domain Eukaryota; kingdom Metazoa; phylum Chordata; class Mammalia; order Rodentia; family Muridae; genus Apodemus; species Apodemus agrarius. The sequence continues at coordinate 98,476,236 of OZ030011.1, read as the reverse complement.
TCACCAAGTCAGGTGGACCTGGAAGGTCCCGTAAGAAGTGAGCTTCTCTCAAGAAGAAAGAAGACCAACGTGTGGGTACTTTGGTCCTTCTTAGACAGGGGATCAAAATACACATGGTTCACAGCCAACCAATGGACTGAGCCTAGGCTCCCAAATGGAGGAGCTAGAGGAACGTCCCAAGGAGCTGAAGAGGTTTGCAGCCCCATAGGAGGAACAATAATTTGTACCAACCAGTACCCCGCATAGCTCCCCAGGACTAAACCACCAACCGAAGAGTACACATGGAGGGACCCATGGCTCCAGCTACATATGTAGCAGAGGGCTGACCATTTCAGACACCAATGAAAAGAGAGGCCATTGGTCCTGTGAAGGCTCGATGCCCCAGTATAGGGGAATGCCAGGTCAGGAAATGGGGAGGGGGATTTGTAAACAAGGGGAGGGAGAATGGGATAGGGGGGTTTTCGGAGGGAAAGCGAGGAAAGGGGATAACATTTGAAATGTAAATAAAGCAAATATCTATAAAGAAGGAAGGAAGGAAGGAAGGAAGGAAGGAAGGAAGGAAGGAAGGAAGGAAGGAAGGAAGCTTTGAATGGTGTTGTTTGGAGAAGCAGGGATCCTGACTCTACACCACAGTCCATGAAGCCTTTCAGATCCTTCTGTTCATGTGGTCTAATAACCCACCTAACCTGATGTAGAGGTTGAAGAAAAACTCTCAGTTCTAATGGTAACTGGCGCAAAGCTGCAGTCTGATGGGTGAGACCTCAGGCTCTGCAGGCAAGAGGCTAGTCAGGCTGGTCTGCGAGCCCCCTTCTCTACAGATGGGTGTCTGCTCCTGGCCTTCCCCCCCAGTCGTCTTTGTTTCTCTTCCCTTTCTTTCCCTCTCCCAATCTGTCCCCACATCTAAAATGGAAGAAGATCCCAAGCCAGCCATGCTGGGAAGATGAAGTAAAGCACAGGAGCTGCCTCTCAGAGCCGGTATAAATACTGGCTCTAATTATAACATTAATATGGCTGGGATCATGAAGCCAGAGACAACCGACATATGGCGAAAGTTGCGGGCCTCAGAACTGCAAATGAGAGATGCTTTCTGAAAGAGGAAAGCATGTTACCCCGGAAACAAGGCTGCCCTGCCTCACCCACAAGAGATGCAGGCTCTGGAGCACATGGCCAGGCTGGAGGAAGAACTGGGCAGGGACTGCTCCTACCTTGTGACTCGGCAGTTGCCACTCCACTAACTGAATCCTCAGTGCAGAGCCCCATACACTGTGCTCCCGAACAGGGATAGCAGAAGGCAGGCTTCAGCCTCAAGGCATTCCTCGACTTTTAAAAGGGATGCAGTGTGAACTCCAGACAGCTGGAGGAGATTCGAGGGCGGGGAGGGTCAAGCTCTAGGCACAGCCTGCAGGCGAGAGATGGTTCAAACTGTTCCTGAGAAGTTATCAGCCTCAAGGGCTCTGATGTCAGCAGGAAGGCGAATTGAGACACTGTATGGAGCTTCTTTTATCTTCTGGAAGGAACTGAGGATGTGGGTGCACCCAACCTCAGGCTGAACATGAGGCCTCACAGGCTTTTGACTTTCTCCACAGCCTCCACAGCAGATCATACTGACGATGCCAGCAGTCTCAGCAAGAGAGGCCTCAAAGTGCTGAGCACAAGTCTGAGGGCCCTCACACCCCTTCAGAGACTTCCAACTGCTCCAAGCTCCTGAACTCCCCTCTGGGATCTCTCCATCCCTGGATCTCCATGCCTTATCTAAGAAGAAGAATCTGCCCATGAGAGAGAAAAGTTCTCACTCAAGACGTGTCGCTAGAGATAGCAATCTTCTATTTCACATGTTCACAGTCAGGCCTGGAAAGGCAGAAGCTAGGTCTTCTACACATTTCAGGCGGGATAAAGTTGCATGAGTTTCTGGAAAGCAATGGAGTGAGCATGTGTGCCTGGGCATATCCAGAGAGCACACACAGTTAAGTCAACTTGTAATTCCTTTCCCTATAGTCAATTTCAATGAAATAGTCATTTTTGTACAAGGCAGCAGAGATGGCCACTGCCTGGGAGGAAGTCTTGAGTCAACTGGAACACCCAGGTTTGCCACTAGAGGAAAAGACAAACATGTCAGGCTACATGCGAGATAGAGAGTGTTATTCTCTTTCAATAACATGGTAGAGATTTAGTGCTACAGAGCTGTGTGGGGGAAACGCCTTCGGAAGCCATCATCTGTCTGTGGGGAGCATGCATTTTTATAGCAGGGCTGAAATGGCCAGGTGGTATGTCACTTTCATTTTCTGTTCCTTTCTCGGATTTTAGCACTGAGACTGCAGTATTGTTATTAGTAATAAGCAATGGGCCTTGGATATTAGTGAGTCTGTTAACCACACATAATAAAGGTCGTCACGGTAGAATCTCCCCCCAGGGAGAACAGGCCGTTCTTAGAAGAAAATGAAGAAGATGTGAGGGAAAGGATCAGGGTGGGGTCATGTGTAAGGTCAGGCTTATCACTTGGGACCCCTGATGGCACTGAGTAGACTCACTTTTCTTCCAGGAGATATGCAGCAGGAACCTACTGTGTGCCGAGGAAGGAGTTACTCACTTTCCAGCTTATTTATCCAAGGAATTGTCCATGTGTCGGAAGTGGAGCTCCAGTACAGGATCACGGAGTGAGTTATGACCATTGATCAGTTTGGTCAGGAAGTAACTTCCTACCTTCCCGCGTGCCTCAGTCTCTCCAAAGCCAGCGCTGCCCACAGGCCTAAGTACTTTCACAAACTTCTTTAGAGGCCTGTCTCTTCACCCTTGTCTATCCCTCCCCTTCAAACACATATCCGCCACCTTCCCACACGCGAATGCACCCACAGACAGACACAGAGGTGCATTTGCAAGCATGCATATGCATGCACACGCATGCACACGCAGGCATGCACGCACATGGCAAAAGCGTCCCGGGCTGCCAAACCTCTCTGGCGAAGCTCCCTCAGCCATCAGCTGCTGTTTATTTCTTCGCCTCCTCATTTGGCTCCTGGGAGGATGTTTCAGCAGACTCTTCAGAGAGAAAGAGGGGGGGAAAATACAATAGCTCATTAAGCTAATGACCCTTAGCCAGGCTGGCTGCTAGCACGGCTCAGGCAGGGACAATTGTTAGCTTTCCACTGCATCTCGCAATTGCCTCCGTGGAGGGCTCATTTGTTCTCCTCTCCTTTTGTTTCCCCTGACTGAGAAGCACGGGGAGGGCAGCTCTACCTGCATCTGTGGAGGAGCTGTAGGCTCCACTTGCCATCAGAGAGTCGGTTTCTCCTGGAAAACAACCACAACCGAGATGGGTAGCAACAAGGGAGAAGATCTTCAGGCACCTAGGAATCACTTTTCTGAGTTCCGGTGCTCAAGTCTTTGTCCTCGACTGACTCCAGTTTTCTCCACCCCTGAAACAGAGACCCCGGAGAACAAGAGCTCGAAGAAGGAGAATAATTTAGATGGTAGCCGGAGCTCTGGAAAGACTGAGGTTAGACCATAATGTCAGATTTTTGAGTCCAGGCATTTGTCCACACACCATCACTGTCTAGGCATACGGCTTCCTGGGGACATCCAGGAAGATGTCCCCAGGAACAGGCTGGTTTCTGTTCGATGTCTGAAGGCGTGAACTCCCTGTCTCCTTCCATTCTTCCCTGGTGACTCGACTGCCTGGTCCATCTTTAGTATTTCAAATCGTCAATATGCTTTCCTCAAAGAGTGAGGCCATGGGCTTTAGGGAAGATCCTTGTCTGAAGACTTCGAGTCAACACTGTTGCTTCCTGGGGGAAAGTCCTTGAATTTCAGATTCTTCACACTGATTAAATGAAAAGACAGAACTGTGTGACTGTCCCACCAAGTCCAAGGCATTCTCAAACAAATACAGACACGCTCTGCATTCATCTCCTTCTGAAAAATTGGGAGAAGTGAGAAATTTGTTTTAAAAGATGGTGGGGTGGAACAAAGATTTGTAAATACAGAGTAGGAGACTGGCACAGAATCCTGTTAAATTTCGTTGACCTGAAGACTTGCTTCTGAGTTTCTTCTCTGCCAAACCCAATGAGAACGTGCACTTATTAAACCCTTGCAAGTTTAATAATCAAGCTACCTATTGAATGTCGTGCTGCAGGCTAGGTCCTGTCATACACACTTGCCTTGTTCTGATGCACTTAATATTAAAGGATACCTTATTGTATGTGATTATGCCATATATCAAATGAGGAAACTGAGGGATTCAAGTGACATATTCCTGAGAAGGTTGGTAGCAGCATTCTAGTGTATGTAGATAAACTGTACCTTCTGAGGAAAAAGCCCCAACAACAGTTACCTCCACAAATACCACTTTCTTGGAATAAATAATATATTCAAAACTTTGGCATATTAATTTGAAAAAGAAAAGTCATACAAGGAGAAAAAAATCTCTCTACCTTGAGCAACACCCTGGACAACATTTCTTTGGTGGTGCAGAACTGACTCTCTTTACCAAAAGCCTAGGATATGTCCTATTACTTCACTGTATTTGTGGGCATGATTGGAATGTCACCGATATTTTGTAATAATAAAACTGTGAGGGCTAAAGGAGAATACTCTGAGAACAAATATAATGAACTTCCTAGGTATTTCAACACTTGATCCCTCTCATTAACATGCTGCTAAAAAGCTTTCGAAGCTCAAGACTAAGGTGCCGAGGGAGGGAAAGAACATGGGACCTCCTACTTTTTCCATGATTTTGCTGTGTAGATTTACATGCTCCAAGCCAAGCTTGGACCTGATCTGCCAAAGCCATAGGATGCAATCATCCATGCCCCACATAGAAGAGGGTGCTAGAGACATATAAGACTTCTAAGTCATTCACTATGTGCTTTAAAAAAACCAAATCACCAATATTCACTTCTTGGGAAGTACCCAAGAGAGACCCAATGTTAGCATTCTGTTTAAGCTCCACCCCACAATTACCTGGCAACAGACAGATATGCCCCTCCCATAGTTGCCTGGCAACAGCCAGGTAGACCTGGCCCACTATAAAAGGGGCTGTTTGCCCCCCCTTCTCTCTACCAGTCTCTCCCTCCACTACATCATTAACTCCCATCCTCTGCCCTGAATAAACTCTACTCTATACCATGTCTGTGTGCATCTGGCCCCCAGGGGGAAAGGGTGCCTGGGCATGGGCTCGCTGGGGTACCCCCTTCCCCATGGTGCCTTATACCATTCTCTAACCCCCCTCTCTTTATAAACCCAACATTTGGTGCTGAAACCCGGGAACAACACCCAGTGTATCACAAATGGGAGCAACTGAATCCAGTTTCAGTGTTGAAGCAAGCACACAGCATCCTGATAAATCATCTCTAATACTTCGGTGGGCACTTTCAAAATATGAATATAGGTATTTTGTATTGGGTAGTACTTGGCAAGAGGTTGTCATAGAATTTTCATTTTGAGGAACAGAATCCACTCATGTTGGCATAAGACTTGATCATTCATGTCCCTGGTGCAGAATTTCCTGGCCTCAACTTTAGGAACATCTAGTCTTGTTTTTGTTTTTGTTTGTTTGTTTGTTTTCTCCCCGAGACAATATTTCTCTGTGTAGCCCTGGCTGTCCTGGAACTTACTCTGTGGACCAGGCTGGCCTCAAACTCAGAAAGAAATCTGCCTGCCTCCGTCTCTGTGCTGGGATTAAAGGTGTGTGCCACCACTGCCGGGTTTGGGAACCACGTCGTGTTACACAAACACAGGCTGCACAGCCAGCACTGGATACAGTTGCTGGGTATTTGGGAGACCTTCACCCTCCAGGATGCACCAGAGCAAGGCTGGCTTCCCCTCAGTACAGCTCAGCTTCCCTGCGTGATCTGGCCTCACCAGGCTTGTTGGCTCAGTGAAATGAAACCTAGCTACTTAAGATTGGGACTTCCATCCATACTGCACTACAGTCCTCAACCCACCTCTTTTTCTATTAAACATCCTGAGGATACTCTAATCAATCCCCATATACTCAACATGAAATAAGAAATGCTAACTATCGACTCAGTCTATTTTAATTAGGAAGAGGTTTTGTGGGTAACACTGAGTGACTTTTGACTTCTAACAGGTCCAAAACTGTACTGAGTTATTAATTGCAAATTGGAGAATAAATTTTAAGACACTGACAAATATCTAAACTAAAATTACACACCTCTTTTTTAATTGCAACAATTTGGATGTTATTTAGCATCTTTTATATGTGAAATAACTTTATTTGGAAATTACTGTAATTCTCTAACCTAATAGATTTTAGTTTCTCTTTCTTTTCTTATCACATTGGATAGGACTATTGTGTGATAGTGGTAGATCAGAGAGTGTTTTCTAGCTCCAAAATAAAATGCAAATGCTTCTAAAAATTTTGCCATGAAGCTTAGCATTTGGTTTATATTTTGAATAGTTACCATTTTTTCAGAGGAAAGTGACTTCCTTGATTACTATCAATACTTCTTTAAATAATTTCTTTCTGAAATGTTTTTCCCTTTCCTACCAATTGAATCATATTTGTTTTATCACTCTGTCAAAAATGTTATGAAGTGCATTGGTAATTTTTCTGGTGTCAAGGGATAATTGTATTGCAATGGGTAAGAATTTACATGTCAAAAATTAAAATGTATGTATTTCTGGTTCATATTTGCTTATAATTTAAGATCTATTTTACTTTTAATTGAGTGCAGGCTCCTGGAGGTTTATGTGGCTGTGAGCCACTCAGCATGGGTGCTGGGAACCAAACTTAGGCCCTCTGTTACAGTCCTTAACACCTGAGTCATCTCACCAGCTCCCTCACGAACAGTTTACATGGTATCGTTCTGCAGCTTTTATCCAGTATTGTATATCCAGTGTATGTATTCAGATGTCAATATTGTGGTCTCAAAGATAAGTGAAGTACTCCCTTCTTACATGCTAGTGCTGGCATCAGAACATAAAGATAAAAGTACAAAATGAAGGCCACATACTTTGGCAAAAAATTTATATATATATATATATATATATATATATATATATGAAGCATTCATTACCTCTTACCCCATTCTCTGAAATATTAAAATCCAGAACAATTCTTGTCCTTGATCAAAGTGTTTCTGCTGCATCTCCTACAGTAATGGTTTACAATGCTCTTGGACTTCCTTCCTTCCTTCCTTCCTTCCTTCCTTCCTTCCTTCCTTCCTTCCTTCCTTCCTTTCTCTCTCTCTCTCTCTCCCTTCCTTCCTTCCTTCCTCCCTCCCTCCCTCCCTTCCTCTCTCCCTTTCTTCCTTCCTTCCTTCCTTTCTCTCTCTCTTCTTTCCTTCCTTCCTTCCTTCCTTCCTCCCTTTCTTCCTTCCTTCCTTCCTTTTTTTATTTTTCCATTAATTTACTCACTCTATAAGTACCGTATCAAGCACCTACCACCAGCCTGTCCCCTCTTCACATAGTCTGTCCTCCATCCCCCTCCACTTCTCCAACCGCCCTGGGTCATAAAGTCCCAGGGATATATATATGCAGGATTAGGCACATCTTCTCCCACTGAGGCAGGACAATAAATCCCATGAAAGGGACTGGGATCCACAGGCAGGCGACATAGTCAGGAAAAGCCCCCTCTCTAGTTGTCAGGGTGGAAGACCAAGATACACTTTTGCTTCATATGTGTGAGGATAGGGGATAGGAGGAGGCTAGGTACAGCTCATAAATGCTTTCTGGTTGGTAGTTCAGTCTCTGGGAGATCCCAAGGGTCAAGGTTAGTTGGCTTTGTTGGTCTTCCTGTGGCATTCCTATCCAGTCTCAGTCCCTCAAACCTTCCCTCAACTCTTCCACAAGACTCCTGAGCCCTGGCTAATGTTTGACCGTGGGTCTCTGTATCTATTTCAGTTACCTGCTGGGTGGAACATTTCAGAGGACAATTATGCTAGGCTCCTGTATGCAGACATAACAGAATATTAATAGTGCCATAGACTGGTTCATGTGCTGGGTCTCAGGTTGGACCAGTCATTGGTTGGCCATTACCTTAGTATCTGCTCTATAATTGTCCTGGCACAAATTTTGGGTTGAAGGTATTCTGGGTGGATTGGCAATCTTATCCTTCCACTGGGAGTCATGCCTGACTACAGAAGGTAGCCACTTCAGGGTCCATATTCCCCACTGCTAGGAGTCTCACCTAGAATCACCCTTATAGATTCCCTGGAGCCTTCCCCATCCTAGGTCTTTGGCAAGTCCTAGAGATGCCTCCCACCCCTGCGTGCCGCTACTTTCCATTTACTCTCCTGGCCCTCTTTTTCAGGCTTCCCCTACAACTGATCTGGCCCCCATCCCTCTTTCCCCTCCATCCCCCTCCCACCCAGATCCCTCCCTCTATCCACCTCTGATGATACTTTTATTTCTCCTTCTGAGGGAGAGTTAAGCAAATTTCTGAGAAAACACAAAATTGATTTCCAGAGTAATTGTACAAGTTTGTACTTCCAACAGCAATGGAGGAGTATTACCCTTGCTCTACATCCTCACCAGCATGAGCTGTTTCTTAAATTTTTAATCTTAGCCATTATGGTGGGTGTAAGAGTTATTTTGATTTGCATTTTCCTAGTGACTAAGGACATTGCCTTTATTTAAGTGTATCATGTATGGATATTGATGCAAAATATTTAATAAAATACTTGCAAACTAAATCCAATAACACATTAAAAACATCTACCATGATCAAGTATGCTTCATCCAGGCATACAGGGGTAGTTCAATATATGAAAATCCATCAATGTAACTTACCATATAAACAAACTGAAAAAAAAAACACATGATCATATCATTATATGGTGGAAAAGCCTTTGACAAAAATTCAATACTAATATTAAAATCCACTAATATTGAAGAAATCAGGGATACAAGGCATACATTTAAACATATTAAAAGCAATACAAAGCAACCCAATAGCCAACATCAAACTAAATGGAGAGAAACTTAAAGCAATTCCACTAAAATGGGGACAAGGCAAGGCTGGCCATTCTCTCCATATCTCAATATCGTAGTTGAAGTTCTATCTAAAGCAATAAGACAACTAAAGGAGATCAAGGTGGTGTAAATTGAAAAAGTAGACGCCAAAGTATTGCTGTATATAATAGCATAAATAAGTCACAGCAAAAACTCTACAAGAGAACTCCTGCAGCTGATGAACACCTTCAGCAAAGTGGCTTGATACAAAATTAATTCTTAATAAAAATATCAGCAGCCATCCTTTATACAAATAACAAATAACAAATGGGCTGAGGAAGAAATCAGGAAAACAATACCCTTCACAATAGCCACAAATAATATAAAATATTTTGCTGTAACTTTGACTAAGCAAGTAAAGGGCCTATATGACAAGAACTTCAAGTTTCTGAAAAAAAAATTGAAGATATCACACTATGAGAAGATCTCCCGTGTTCATGGATCATTAGGATTAACATAGGAGAAATGGCCATCTAACCAAAAGCAATCTAAAGAATCAATGCATTTCCCATCAAAATTCCCACATAATTCTTTACAGATGTTGAAAGAATAATTCTCAACTTTAAATGGGAAGAAAAAAAACCAGGATATTCAAAACAATCCTAAACAATAAAAGAACTTTTAGAGACATCACCATCCTGACCTCAAGATGTGTTACAGAGCAATGGTGATAAAATCTGCATGGTATTGATATAGAACCAGACATGTTAATCAATGCAATTCAGTCAAAGACCCAGAAATAAAAGCAATGCCTATGGACATTTGATTTTTGACAAAGAAGCCAAAACCATACAATGGAAAAAAGAAAGGGTCTTCAGCAAATGGTGCTGACTTAATTGGATGTCTGCATGTAGAAGAATGCAAATAGATCCATATTTATTATCCTGCGCCAAAGTCACATCCAAGTAGATCAAAGACCTCAGCATAAAACCAGATACACTAAATCTAATAGGAGAGAAAGTGGGGAATACCCTTGAATGGATTGGTACAAGAGACAACTTCCTGAGCAGAACACTGATAGCTTAGGTACTAAAATCAACAATTAATAAATAGGATCTTGCCATACTAAAAAGCATCTGTAAGGCAAAGGACATCATCAATAAGACAAAACAGTACCCTACAGAAAGGGAAAAATCTTCAGCAACCCTATAATCCACCAGAGGGCTAATATCCAAAATATATAAAGAACTCAAGAAGTTAGACACCACCAACCCAAATAATCCAATAAAAAATGGGGTACAGAGATAAATAGAGAATTCATGACAGAGAAAATCTCTAATGACCAAGTGCCTGGGGTTTTCAGTACAGTTCTAAACATGACTCCAATGGGCACTCCCCCCCCCACATATACACAAGGCCAATTGCCTCCTTGGTATTTTAGCTTAGGTGTCTTACCTCTATCTAACTTTGAGACCAAGACCTCTTATATGTAGGCTTTCTGCCTCAGAAGATATCTTCACCATACAGATACAAAATTGAGGGTAATATTGACTTTTAGCTTTCTTCTATGGGTAAGCTATCCAATTTTACCGATTAAACATATTAAATAGTAGCAATATATGCAAATTTTACAATCCAAAAAGTATAAGGGAGGAAAATTTTAAAAAACAACTTTTAACCACTGTGGAATTTGTAAAGTAAATTGAAAATATATGCAGAGATCTAACTGGCTCTTTATCAAATCTACTAAAAATAGATGACTAAAAAATTTAAGGTGTCTCTAAAGCACAGTCTGATATAGTTTGTAGGCAAGTGTGGATGCACTGCATTGGTGCTTTTGTACACCGTGAACTTCAGAGATACTTATCTGAATGAAGTAATGACCTCATTGTTATATAGCCAATTGAATCTACATGCTGGTCCAATGAACATTTGAAAACTCATATTAAAATGGCAGTTCATACTATTTTAGCATGCAGAATTGAATGTTTTACTTACTACATTTTTGTTATTATGGAGGATACCATAATAAAATCTATATGCATTTATATTTTAATAGGTATTTCATGTCTGTCTTTAGAATTGATTCTTGGGACCTAACTTATTGGCTGCTTGCACGGAGCATGAACCCTTGAAGAACCCTGAGCCCTTTCTTCCTTGCACACATGCTCATATAGGAATGCCTCGATCAGGATCATCTGACCTGCAAACAGAGACAATATGAGCTATGGGCAGTATGACTCTTTCCTGCCATTGGGCCACTTCATCCGTGAGCAATGCTAAACAACTGTTGGAAATAAGAGCTGTGGGCAGGAGGATACAGAGCATCAACCTACAGCTCACATAGAACCTTGGCTCACTGGCCACTCTCAGAATACAAGACGCTGACTGCTAGGTACATTGTGGAATATCTGTTATTTGGAAGACTGTTCATCAGTCATTTGTGTGTAAAATATAAACATAAAGCCCCCCAACTCTACTCATTTGCTTTGTAGATAATTACAATCCGATGAATGGAAATATACTGCGCATAAGTTAGCCATGTCAATATCCCTACACTCTGGAAAGCTAGAGACACTTAGAGAGTATGAAATAAATATAAAAAACAAAGAAAAATAAGCATCCTATGTTCCACCTGGGACCAATTAAATCAGAACCACTGGAGGTGAGGTCTGAGCATCCTTTCTCTGTTTACTTTAAAGTTTTCCCATCCACTCCTCTGCAATCCCAAGCAGAATGTGCATGCCATCTGCCCTGGAGTCCTTATTTATCAGGACTGCCAGGCCATTAGTGGCTCAGGCTGCCAAGGAAGGCTTCACGGGGGCAGTGTGACTTGACTTGGACCTAAAAGGAGATGGTAAGTTGGACTGAACACAAGGATGATGTTATACATTACAGGCAAAAAGAATGGCGCTAACCAAAGTAGGTCAGAGAGAGCGAGAAGAGCAGATGTTGCAATAGGCAGGAGGGCTGGAGAAGGATTGACTTCAAACCAAGTGAACTGAGGAAAAAAATGGGAAAAGACAGTGTGGGGCCCAACTTGACTTGAAACGCTGGAGTTTTCAAACTGGTGGCCCACAGCCCCCACCAGACCCATAAACATGTTTATGTGCCTCACACCATCATTCTTCATCCCAGGAAACATTTATATCCGAAGAATTTCACATAAAAAGTCAGACCTGCCAACTCCAGGCTCCTGTCTTCAAACGGCCATGACAGGCAGGAAGCTGAGTCCTTTAGGTGACAGTGCCCTCCATACTCCCACCTGGGGTGTGCTGGATATGCACACATGTCAATTGACTTGTTCCTGGAGTTGCCTGGGTTCCTTACTCCTGTTTGGCACAGACTGTACTGGGGAGGCAGTGTAGCAAAGACAAAGGAACATCCAATTGCAGACCCATGACGGCCATTGCAGCTTCTCATGACAGTGACCTTGGACAGTTTTGATGATTATACTATTGTAGTATGGAAGTGTGGACACAGACAAAGGGAAATTTGTGCTCTATGAAGGCAAGCTGAACACTGACATTTCATGACTCTAACTGGAGATGGCCTAATCCTGCCAGCAAGTTGCACATCTTGCAAGCATGGAATAAGTAGGTATTCAATCTCCATAGTACCAGCCCTAAAGAGAAGACAGAGTGTTAAAAGGGAAAGACACCTTGGGTCATTAAATTCTCCTTTTTCACTTCACTACTAAGTTATAGTGTGTGTGTGTGTGTGTGTGTGTGTGTGTGTGTGTGTGTGTGTTTAGAGAGAGAGAAAGAAGTTGAGGGAGAGAGAGAGAAAGAGGGGGGGGGAGGGAGAGAACTTTGGCCTAATATGTAGCCACAAAAACTCCTTTTCTATTTTGTCAGCTACTAACTTCACCCAACTATACCCTAAAAGGAAATCAACTTTGCCTGAGGAGCCTGGAGTCAATCCTCAAAGCACTTTTTCGTCCTCCAGGTTCTGAAATTATGCTTGCTGTGTGCCCCATCAACCTGGACACCTGACCTCTGACCTTTCTCTTTCCTTGAAACTGTAGTCTCAGGGCTATCTGGAGTTCAGAATAACAATGGTGTAATAATTTCTGGCATCATGACTCATGATTGCCATGTTATTTATCTTTTGATGTTAAAATCCCCATGCATACACCACTAGAGTCTCCATGAAAGCCTAAGAAAGACTGGCTAATCTCGCTCAGCTTGATAAGAAGGAGCAGTAAGGATGGATGGGTTCTGCCGATGACCCAGAGACTTGGAGTACCTAAGAAGTATGTGAATACAGAAGCTCCTGTGTCTCATTCTTGGCATTTCTGCCCACCTTGGGGTGATTCCTTACCTTTTATATCTAAGCACTTTCCAGCTTGTGCTGAGCACTTTGTCCTAGATCCATTCTTTGAGAATTACTGTTCCATAGTGTTTTGCTCAAACAAAACTAAATGTCCAGTGAGTCTGGTAGCTTAGACCACAGTGAGGCTCTTATTCAGTCCAGTCTCAGATCTCTGTTGCTTCCAGCCATGGATGAGGAAGAATTGCTAATGTAGCCAACACCTGAAACTGTGGTCACCAGGCAAGAGGATCCAGCCTCAGGCATCTTTGGCCTATGTGTTTCTCCTTACCTACAAGTCCAAGCTAATCTAGCCCTTAGGACAGTTTCCCTAGATCTCATCTCTGACTTGGGACTTCCCTAAACCTTACAATTGGAGCAGAGCCTGCCCATCATGACTCACCCCAGTAGGTACCAGCCTTTCTCATGGGCTCTGCCTATTCTATCCTGTGTTGTCAGCACCTCTGGGCATGTGGTGTATCATTTGTGTTACTCACCTGCCACACCCTGGGAGATGATGTGTCTGCAAATCTGGGTTAATGTAAATCATTTGCAGAAGCATCTAAGTATTAGTTCAAGGTGAAGGCACTTCCTTAGCATGCTTGAGACTCTGGGTTCCATCTTCAGCAAAACATACACACACACACACACACACACACACACACACACAGAGAGAGAGAGAGAGAGAGAGAGAGAGAGAGAGAGAGAGAGAGAGAGCAATAGACAGAGACAGAGACAGACAGAGAGAGAGAGAAATAGAGAGACAGAGAGAAAGTGAGTCCTTGGTTCTGACCTCTGTTTGGTGTTACATTCTTTTGAATTAAGTCTATTTTGTGTAATTCTTGCAGATGGTACACAAGGGCATTAGTGAAATGATGTTTCTGATAGTCTCCAGTGCACCAGCTTCACAGAATCATATTCTCTCAAATCATTGAGTTAGGAGATTAGTTGTCTGATTGTTGGGGTGCAAGAACTTTTCTAGACCAGGGAGCCAAACACATTACATGCTTTAAGGTTCCTGACCTTCTCTGTTTTTTCAGAAATTTCTATGAAAGATGAATGCTATATTAAGAGGAACTTGAGTGGTAGACATTTCATTGGAAGTCATGGTTAATCACCTCAGCTGCACTTACTGTGATCTCTATCTTACCTATTTACCTTTGTGGAGTGTGCTGTTTCCAACCTTCAGGGATAGATATAAACAACAAAACACATATATCGGGACTTTTAATTTCATATTGTATTTGCAGTTGGATAAACTAATTCAAAGCGGCAGTATGTCCTTAATAAGTGTAAATTGATCCAGGTCACCTAGGTACCCTTAAAGGTGATTTGCTACTTAATCCCTTTGGTAAAAATTGAGATTATTGGGGTCAGTGGTGAAAGAAATAGATGGATATGATTGACATGCAGAGGTTGGTTGTAATCTCTGTAATAGCACAGTGAGAATGGAGTGAAGCCTCCTCCTGGGAAGAGTCTCTTCCATTACACTTGTGACCCCCCATCCCTTTGTACATGCATAAAGGAACTTAATATGTGTCCATGGTATTGGGCCCAACATCTGCTCCACTTCTAACCTATGAGTTAGGATTCCACAAACAGATGTATTCAGTAATGTTAAAGGTTGTATATTTGCATAAAATTAACATCTGACCTTATTTATTTACTTATTTCTTGTTCGAAAGTTACCTAGTTAGTTTTGTGGCCTTTCAAATTCTTTGAGAAGACAATGTGCCAAACTCACTTCCTATTTGAGGAAAATAATATTACTCTCCAACCTATAACGACCTACTGTTATCCTAGATTACTTAGATGGTGCCAAATTTGCTATAGTTGGCTACAGAGGTAGTTCAGTCTACAGACTGCATACATGCGTGCACACACACACACACACACACACACACACTCATGTACACACACACCATGTACACAAAAGCAAAATTGCTTCTCAAGAAGAGTGGAAGTCTCTGTTGAAAATTTGTTGTCAAGGCTCAGTGGTGTTAAAGAACATGTCTCATCCTAAATTATAGCTGACAGGATCTTTTGGGCAAATCCCTTCACTCTCCCAAAACCACTTCATTTTTATTACCTGGTATTTTAGAAGTAATGATCCTTTAATATGATCCTAAAGTTATCCTTAAAGCTCAAATAAGTGCCGGCTGCTTTTGCCATTTGATTTTTTTAAATAGAGTCATTTAACTAATAGCAGTAAAGCCACCAACAAAATTGGTTGAGAAACACAGAAGAGAAAGCATTGTTATCAAAACCAACTCCTTTCTTTCATTTTGTTGGCCCATTTGCAAACAGATTAATTTACAATTATGGTGTAGAGATGGGAAGTCTGTAAAATGTTTCACTTCAGCTTCGCTGGCCTTCCATCTTCAACTTCCCCCGTTCCTTTGTAAACTTTTTATTTATTTATTTATTTTTAGTAATTAATTCCTTGTCTGACACTCTGGCGGATGCCATTCAAACTGTAGCAGCTTATTGGGTAGTTAGGAGGATAAAATCAAGTAGCCATTCTACTAATCCCTTTACAAGGAAATAGCTTTCCGCATAAAGAGTGGAACTTATGTGGCCATTAGCAGATGCTCCATCAAGCGACCAAAAATATACACATTTAAATTCTTAAGCACAATCTATGAACACTACGCAGATGGTTTCCAAGAAACTGTACCTAAATTGATTACGATAAAAATGATCTGCTGCGATTGTTTCTGTCAAAAGGGAGAAGAGAATCTGTCCCAATGTGTCGCTCTGCCCACTCATGCAGAGAACCCAGCTGCTGGGACAGATGTTGCTCTAAGCACTTTATTTTAGGGTCATTAAAATGGTTACAGGGGTTAGTCATTCAGTGTTTTATAAATTGTGCTTACTATCTGAGCTCAACAGATGCGACGAAACTTGTTTGTGGTGAATCTGAGGCTGAGTTTCACAGCAGATCTATCCACCTTGGACTTAGATGCAGATACGAGGCACAAATGGAAAGAAGCGATCGAACAAAGAAGAGCACAGAAATCTTGGCATGTCTGATGTGGAAAGCATATTTTCATGGGTCTGTTTACAACACTGCTGCTGCCTGGGGTAATTTCCCAACTGTCCTTGGGAAGCCGTCTCAAAGCCATGCTTGTGTTCGTTCAACTAAGATGTTTGGGGGTTCATGCTTGTGCTGCATAACTGCTTGCTTTGAACCAACCCAAATCTGTACTGCTGTCCTGCGAATCTTAGTAAGTAGCCAGGCGGGTCTTAATCATGCTCCTAGAATGTTTTCTGGGAAGAGGGATAGCTTCTAAGCTTTCTGAGAATACATTTTTGGCTGTATGTGATACACCAGGTTCTCACCCTAAAGCTTGCCTTTGTCCTCACAACGACACCTAGAACACCAATCCATAGCCATGATGTGTGTCTAAACCAGTCTCTCTGTGCAATGGCAGCTTAGGTGTGAGTCTGGAAGTAGAGCTGTCATTGTGACAACTGACGGACCACTGGGAATGTAGGTTAAACAAGCGGTCCTACATCTCCTTAGAACCTGGGTGCAGGTCTGACAAGTGGCACACAACAGGAAAATCACATTTATGGAAGACAGTCTGATGAAGAATGAAGGCCAGAGGCGAGAAGGATGAACTGAAAGTGCCCTGGGAAAGCTAGGTTTCTAGAGTAGACTAGCTGGAAGCATCACTGAGGGAGATTTCTCGGTCGTGGAAGTGACGCAGGTGAAGACATGGGCTATGACATGCAGAGGCTCCGTCGAGTTAAAAATGGATGAGCAGACTGTGCAACCTAAAATTTTCACATGTCATTTGGCATGGAGGGGAAGACCCTATAATGAAAAGAACATATTTGGTAAGTTTAAGATTAGGTACAATGTCTTCGTACCCTCACGTAGTTGAGGTCCCTATGACTTAAGCTCAGAACTTTGAGTGATACAGATCTGACTTCTGAGGATTCAGTAGAATGGCATATATTCATTCCTGCTAATTAGTATGCAGCATATTACATATTTCTAGAAAACTTCTTAATTATGTGGCAATACTGGGAATTGCAATCTTCATCTCCAGTGTCTATGTCAGGCTCTTCAGGAATCAGTTAGAAAAGTGCATTTATCCATCCTAACCCAGAGCCACCACCAGACACGCCAGGAGTGGGTTCCACACTATCAGGAGAAGTCTGTGTACCCAGAGAACTGAGAACTTACAATAGGGAATCTATCAATTCTAAGCTAATTAAACTTAAGTTCCAACATTAGAAGTCAGTTGGAGTAAATAGCTAGACACTAAAGGTTTAGAAAAGTCATCACTTCTGGCTGAAATACTGACTTGGCAATGGTGGCTTCTGTACCTACAGTGTCAATACCTTTAGTGTTAGTTTACTCAGTTTTTTGCTTCTGGGATATCTAAATCTTCCCTCTCCCTTCTCCTCTCCTGGTGCACTGAGTATCTGTCCAGTCTGGCAACAAGGATTTGTGTGGTCCTGGTCTGTGCAGCTCCAGGGTTATTGACATTGTAACTCAGCCTCCTCTCTCCTCATTGGCTGCTTGCTAAACTCTATTCCTTTACTTTCTCTCCAGACACTGCATGAACTTAGCAAGGCAGGGAAGGAAGTGGAGATCACAGAGTAAGAGGGTCTCAGGTTTTCTGGCACGATAGGAAGGCAAAACTGCCACAAGGCTGAGTGATGAGAACTCAGAGATGAGATCAGATGGACTGCAGAGGCAACCTATGTGGAAATGATACTGTGTTTTGGGTCTAAGGATACTTCAGAGCTTGAAACCAAAATGAGATTTCAACCAGGCACCATTTCTTAAAAGTTTTTTTTTCATCCCTTTGAGAGACTAGAAGTTAGACTCCTTGGTAGTCAGGAAATAAAGATGGCAAATTTTCAAGATGTTGGGCTTCTTCCTCACCCTCCTAAGTTGAGACAAGTCTACAACTTAAGACACCCACCAGCAGGCCCCCTGATGATGGACTAGCTCAACACATCAAGGTCTGCTCAGGACATGTCATACAACAGTTGTTAGTAAATCAGCCATCTTATCTGTCTTTAAACTTACAAGCCCTACAGTAGGGGAGGAAGACTCTTTGGAGGCCTTAAAAGCTCTCTAGAAGAGAGTTTTTTGGCTTTGTGAGTCCCCTCTCTGGTTCACAGAGGGTCTTTTTCTCTGTGGGCCTGTTGCATGTATGTGTTTCCTTACCCTTCAATAAATGCCTTCCTTCAACTGCTGATTCTTTTGGGGACTGAGGTTTCTCTCTTGCTACTTGTTACACTTTAGATTTTCATGCTTTCAGTTCTTTAATTTACAGTGAAAACACAGTGACCAAGAACCCGAGAAATTATCACTTTCTTGCTTATATTTCTCTCATTTTTTTTCTGTGCCAGAGGGTGGGCATAGCAAATTGCATTCTATGACAGGAATGTCCAAAGACCCACAGCAGAGAGGATAGCACTTTTCAAGTCATACATGGACTGAGAAATGGAAATTTAAAAGCAAAGACTATGCTGTAAAGTATTGTGTCCAGCCGCTTCAGACCCAGGTTCAGGAAAAGAAATGATGAAATACGATTTCAGAGTGAACTGGTGTGGAAATGATGTCATGTCTGGCTACTGCGGTGGACAACTGGACAGGAACCAGGGTTTCTGGTACCTCAGCTCATGTTGCTGGCGTGTTTGAATCTAATGAGGATACAATTCTCAGTTTGTCCTAGAAATTATCTGGGCAGGTGTCAGTAACTCATTCAGAAGAGAATGGTAAAACATCTAACATTAATATCTGTAAACAGTTTACCCAGTTAACAGGTCTCCTGGATGGGATGCTGCAGGGCATGGGCGCTTGTCCCACTGATTCTGCCCCATATTTGGTATGTGATGGAACATAGACTATTATCCTACATTTACCAGTCTGTATGGAAGCTACTTAGCATGTCTGAATCAGAGTTGCCTCCTATCTAATTACGATGGAGTAGATAGTATGCCTTCTCCAGTGTACTAAGATTCTATTAGTTTGTCTAATCAATATGGCCTTGATGTAGGAGTTGGTTATGAGCTAAGTAAATCAGGCAGATACAAACTACTTACTACTTATGGTGTTTGTGACCTAATGAATGAGATAATTTAAGAATGGCTCAAGCTGGGCGTGGTGGCGCACGCCTGTAATCCCAGCACTTGGGAGGCAGAGACAGGAGGATTTCTGAGTTCAAGGCCAGCCTGGTCTACAGAGTGAGTTCCAGGACAGCCAGGGCTACACAGAGAAACCCTGTCTCGAAAAAACAAAAAACAAAAAACAAAACAAAACAAACAAACAAACAAAAACAAACAAACAAACAAAAGAATGGTGCAATTTCTTAATTAGATAGGAGGCAACTCTGATTCAGACATGCTAAGATTTCAAAAATCTGTGCAATTTCACATCATAACTCATTTCTCACCATTTTTATATTTATTATTTGGTAGGATATCCATGACTTTACATGCAATAGTTTTATGGAGTCACTCACATTTCACTTCTGTGTTAATGCAACATGGAAACAAAGCAATAATAACAAAGGACCTCCACTTGCCCCACATGTTGGAGAAGTTTCTGCACTATGACTTGAACTGCACACTAGTCATATGTGAACTTCAACTTGGGCACATCTAAAGATCCCATATGGACAGTTATGCTGTGGGGCAACAAGAAGCAGGATAGCATTGGCATTGGAGAGGCCTACTTATCAGAAGAGCTAGGCAATTTCTGTAGATGCAGGCAAAGGTCACTGGTCAGGATTTAGCTGTGTAGCTACAGTTAATGATCCTCCAAAGGATGTAGATAGTGGTAATTATTGAAGGAATTTTCTTTGAAATGATTAAGTTTTGCTAGAGGAAACAATTCACTTAGCCAGCTGAAGTTTGTTCCATATAGAAATCCTGTGTGTGCTTCCGTATTTATATCCATGGCTCTTGTGATAGTCTATCTTCATTGTAAATGTGACAGGATCTAGAGTCACCCAGGAGACATATATGGTGTGTGTGTGTGTATGTGTGTGTGTGTGTGTGTGTGTGTGTGTGTGTGTGTGTGCTGTATTTGTGATGATGTTCATTCCTAAAGACTTTTAACTCAATAATGGAAAACCACCTGAATGTGGGTAGCAACCATCCTACAAGCTGGTATCTAGGACAAATAAAGAGGAGAAAGTGAGCTTAGCACCACCCTTCATTTCTGTTCCATGACTGAGGATCCGTGTGACCAGCCGCTGTGGGTCCCCACACTTACCTCCACAGCATCCCCATCGTGAAGAATTATATCATCAAACAGAAAGCCAGGATTAACCCTGCCTTCCTTAAGATGCTTTGTCAGGCCTTGTGTCACAGTGGCAGAATAGTAGCTAAAGCAGAATTCTCCAGATTCTTAACAGGGCTTAAGAATATCGAGATACTGAGAAGAACATGATTTAAATGTTTGTTTCCAGAATCCTCAGTTCATGATTATATATTATACTGATCACCTGGTTCAACCTCTTTATTTTCTTATAAAGAATCTAGGTGAAACAAAATCAAAATAATGT
This sequence comes from Apodemus agrarius, assembly GCA_964023405.1. Taxonomy (NCBI): domain Eukaryota; kingdom Metazoa; phylum Chordata; class Mammalia; order Rodentia; family Muridae; genus Apodemus; species Apodemus agrarius. The sequence continues at coordinate 98,455,477 of OZ030011.1, read as the reverse complement.
TTCTCAATATCTTAACCCCTAAGGCAGTATTCCACATATACAGAAATTGTTCACACACACACACACACACACACACACACACACACAATACATCTTCAAATTAAAATTAGGTCACCCAGAAGTATTGTCCAGCGATATATTTTAGTATTTTTTAATCTTAGCTTGTTCTTGCAATTGTTTGTCCAAATATATTCACATGATGAACAGTACTACAGATGTTAATGCTAGAGATGTTGACAGGATATTTCTAGGCTCTCTGTTCACCTCTTTTCCATTCCCAAATAAAATTTCTGACTTCCTATTTTTCAAACTTGTGGAGGGCAAAATAGTATGAAATAATCCTCATCGTACATGAGAAAAACTTTAGCCCAAGATAGCTCAAAGATCATAAGACCTGACATGTCTCAATCATTTGACACCCAAAAGATTGATTTCTTCTCCATTTTTGTTTAATCATTTTTAAGCAGATCTTTCTGAGTGTTATGATCCTGTTGAATTATAACAGAGATGAATTGGCTCCTTGCAATATATATGTATTGCAAAGTATGTATGTATGTATGTATATATATATATATATATATATATATATTTCATATAATAAACTACTCTACACAGTATTTTAAAAGGAAGATTAGAAGTAGAGAGAGGTGGAATACACTTCTAGTATTATTTGGGTGTTCTGAACGGAATTAAAACTCTTCTGCTCTGAGTTATCTACAAACTAAGGAAACTCTATTCATCAAGACGTAACTGCAGCAGAGACTAAGTAAACCTGCTTGAAGATTTGTCAGTAGTTAATGGTAGTTAGTGGGGAGGGGATCATGAGACCCTTTTCCCTCCAGGAGTTAAACAGTTAATGGTTACTGGGAGGAGGGGAGATATATCTACTGGTAAGGTGGCCATGACCCTGTAAATAGCCCCTCACCTATGTTCCTTTAAGTAACTCCAATTAAACTCATTGGTTCACAAATAAAAGATAGGAAAGTCGAGGGAGTGGAAAGGGTTCCATGGGAGTGAGGGGTGACAAGAAAGGCTCCTGGGATGCGAGTATGCTCAAAATATATTTATATCCATCTATGAGATGTGATATTGAAATCCACTATTATGTATAATTAATATATACTAAAAAACCTTTTTTAAAAGGGAAATGAAACTTTGCTAGGATGACTGGAGCTGGCGAAGTGGCACAGGGGTTAAAGACGCCTCTGTGAAGCCGGAAGAACCAACCTGAGTTCAATCCCTGCCAGGCAGGAGGCGCATGCTGGGTGAGTTTCTCAGTATTTATAAAGTAATAAGGTGTATGTGGAGATAAGCTGATAGTCAGGTTAGAGTCTGAGGACAGTGTTTCAGCACTGAAGCACTCCCGTCATCTATGCACAACAACCTGAGACTTCCCACTCCTTCCCATGACCTCCAGTTCAACTCTGGACACGCCAAGCAGAAGGCTCTTCCACATACCCCATCTCCCCCTGCCGAATCCCAAATTCCTCAAAGGCAGTGACTGAGTTTTCCTTTGCTCTCAGTCTCCTCAACATGCCACAGCACAGTTTGTCTTGCCCAGTAGGCGCTCAATCAACACCGAGTGAATGGTAATCAAAGGAGATAATTGCCGCCTTCACTTCGGAGGGAACCATAGGCCTAAGATGAAACAACTCCGGATAACAAATCGACACACAGAGGTAGCAGATGGCAGTGGGGTTTAGCTTCGGTATGTGACCCGTATTCTAGAAATATGGTGGCATAAGGGCATGTGTTGAGACTGTTCACTCTGTGACTGTGTGAAACCAACAAAAAAAGAGTTCACTGTCTGAGTTATCAGGAATACCGCCACACTCCTAAAATATAAGGTCTCAAAAGAGTGTCCTGCTTGTGTAGAAATAGGCAAGTGAAGCCCACCAAGCCATTTGGCAATATTAGACTATCCTGCAGGCACTGCTTTTAGTTGGGTGACAATGATGGGAAGAGGTCACCAGGGGACTTCATAAGATTGCTCACCACGCTGTCCTTGTGTGTGCACAGGAGTGTGCACTAAGGAGGTTTGCAGAAGAATACATAGCAACCAATGGTGGAAGGAGCTGGCTAGATGCTCAGTGATGCAAAGAACTCACTGTTCTTGCAGAGGACCAGAGAGTCCAGCTCCCAGTGCCCACGCCTAGGACTCACAACTGCTTATAACTCCAGATCTAGGAAATCCAGTGCCTCTGGTTTATTTGGGAACCTGCCCTCATCATAGAACCACATATATACACACACTTAAAAGTACAAAGCCAGATACACCAGCAAGCATTTCCTTAGTCAGAGGCCTGGTGCTGTGTGAGATGCTGTTGGGTAGAAAAGGTTATGTGTCCTATCCATCCAGTGGCAAAAAAAAATGTCATTTGAGCAATTCTCTTTCTGATATTTTTATATGTCAGATTGTATTTAGAGGAGAGCTGCATGCTTAGCTCTTATTCGCTGTGTCTGTGTTCCCTCCCATTCAGAAAGGGAGGGATAGAATCCAGATTACTGTCACTGGATAATTTACTTTTCCCACAGCTCTGACAAAACGCCTGATGAAGAAACAGCTTGGGGAATAGATGATTATTACAGCTTGCAGTTAAGGGAATAAGGTCATCATGGTAGGGACAGCATGACAGTAGGAGCGGCCAGATGTTCACACTGTATCTGTACCCAAGAAGCAGAATAGGGGGAAGAAGGAACCACACCCAGTGACTCAATTCCTCCAGTAAGACTTGACCTAGTATTATATAACCTTCCCTGCGGTGTTACCAGCTGGGGATCAAGTTGTCACAAACACAAGATGAGCCTATGGGGGACATATTGTGTTCAGGTCAAAGTGGCCAGTATGTGCTTGTCCTTTTCCTTGCTCAGCCCTCCATAGGTGATCTGAGTAAAACACAGATGAGCCTCAGGCAGGACCCGTCTGGAGCAGGCTAACATAGGTGAGCACAGGACCATTGTTGTGTCCCTCGCACCAGTACATGCCTTTTCCTGACCTCACGGCTTCTGCTAACATTTGGCCTTCATGTTCTGCCCATGAGAATGATGGAAAGAGCTTTCCTGGACCCCTTTCGTGACTAACATGAAGGTTGCTGGTTCTGGAAATACGTATCATTGCTTTGTTTATAGCACTGAGGTGATCGTGAAGAATATTGAATAACAAGCACACAAGGATTGACTATCAAACAATAGATAGACTATTGACTATCTAGAATACATCTCAATGCAGCAAAATCAATCACACATGTAAAAATACCTCCCAGATAAAGAGCTCAATGGGTTATTTTAAATTCACATGAAAATACTCAATTCCTAACCATTTCATATTCTCTTCCATAAGTTTTAAATAAGTTCTAAATGAATAATAATGTAGTAAATAAACATATGCAATGCAGAAACATCATAAGGTGGGGAGTTTTTTCAGTCTTATTCCTGGTTTAAAACATCTTTGTTATTATTTTCTATTGTAGATAACTTTGTACAAAACTAGAAGAAATATGAAATCAAGATAGAAAGGCGTTATGGAGCCTTTTCGTCGGGAGCTGCTGCTTGTGAGAAATCTGCTGGATCTTCTCTGAGTCACGTGGACAGTGTCAGGCAGCACATGGCACACGGCGGAGAGCTAAACCAGCCCATTTCTCTGATCCCTGAAGACCTCTAGGATTGACAACCAGAGACAGATGGTCTGTTGCTATGGTTCCAGTGTGAGGCCAGAAACTCCATGTAGGTGAGCCTTCTTCTTGCCAGGCCTTCATCTGGGCTCCCCGCAACGCACCCTGAGAGCATCTCTGCCAAAGGAACTCTGATGACAGGAACTAGGGGCTGTGGTTGGAGGACAGCTTTGAGCCTGGCATGATGACCTTGACGTATGACCTGGGGACAGATCTGGATGGAAAGGAAGGAACTCTTCCAGTGGGTTTGTTTGCTGCCTGAGCCTGGTAGGCCTGGCTGGGGGCAAGGATGGCTTCTGTTTCTTTGGCACAATGCTCTCTGCTTCAGCATTTCTTTTCCCATAAATCACATTAAAGTGGTCTGAGAAGCATCATTTGCTTTTTTTTTAAATGGTCGTTAATAACAGAAGGAGGGGTTATGGAGAAGGATGCTGAAATGATTAACACTAACATTGTGAAGAAGATCAGTTTCTAGGGCTTTCTTTTACCAATATAATTCCCTCGCTGGTGGCATCAAATAGGAATCTATGAATTTTCAACATCTTGCTATATAATATCATAGATCTTTTAATATCTTTCAAGAAAAAAATGTGATAAGGAAGGTTGGGGAATTACCATAAGTCCCCAAACGTTTAAGTGAGATCTGCAAGGCAGTCAGATTGCTACAGTGATAACCTAGAAAATCTGGGGCTTCTATGTTTAGAAGAAGTGATATTTGTGAATATTTACCACCATGCTTATCTGCACTAAGTTCTCAATAACTGACTGACAACCCACACACTGAACTTCAGAACCAAGAAACCACCAGGAATCCTGATGATTCTGGATACCCCAGGGCTTGGGCTGCTGAGACTTTCATCTCTTCCTTTTTTCCTTTGGCTAATTCCTGAGTTTATTCAGAATCTGTTGACAAAGCCACCCCTGACTTCTGTGTGCCAGTCTTCAATTTGCACACAAATTTCCCGACTTACGAATCTTCTCTCTGCTCTAGTAATCTTTGACTCTTTCCTATTTTCAGTCTCACTACCCAGTACTAAATCCATTTGTTTCCTGAAGAAGAGCTAAGTACTAAAATTCATGTACAGTAAAAAATAAGAAATGGGAAGACCTGATGCAGCTCTTGACATGATTATCCAATTTAAGTAAAATTTTTGAAAAAATTTTTGAATACGGTTCCAGGTAGGTAGGAAGGTTTATTTATTTTTTTCTTTGACTATTTGAAAGTTCTAGTACCATTTGACATGAATACATTTCATTATGCAAATCATACTTTGACTCAAGGAAAACTTAGAATGAAAGATGGCCATTGTGGGCTGCCCATTCTAGGGTTTGCCACTTCTCTTGGGCTTCCTTTGAGTTTACAAGTAGAGTGGCATCTGCCTTTCACAGTGTTGCCCATCTTTGCGTATCATCTACAATAAAATGCAAATAAATAAATATAAAAAAATTGAATCAATGGGAATCTATCTCAAAAGTATTTGTAAAGATCAAATAAAACAAACAAACAAACAAAAAATCTTGCGGGCTCTGACTGCCCCTACCAGAGCACTGGGAACTTGGCCAGGAATGAAGAATTTGAATTATTTTATGGCCATGTTGACTGACTTATTCTTGTTGGGCATAACAAATATTTTAAAAATGTAACTTGAATGTGAATTATCTAGTTGTCTAAAACAATTTTAAAATTTATTAAAATAAAAGATACGAAAACTTTTATGTTCACCACTGAAGTAATGGAAACTACTTTTATGCTTCTATCAAAACAAGTGAAAAATAGACAAAATATGTGCAATTACTTTTCTTAGACATTAGTTAATGGTTTTGAACTATCTGTGAAGCTTGGGATGATTAACACAAGATGAGGCCAAAGATTATACAGATTTTCTTTTAAGAGGTGCCTAACCTGTGGTTGTTGGTATTCTCGTTGGTGGTGGTGGTGCTATTTTTGCTGCTGTTATATAGAGACAAAATAAGTCAAACACATTTAGCAAGTCTTCATATGAGATCCAGAGTTCATGAAGTATAATTATTATGTATAAAAGGAATTTCATAATGAATGTTAAAGATCAAACAGATATTCAAACAGAAGTGCTACAAGTAAATCCATGTGAATGTGTGCATATATGTGTATGAGTTTGTGCATATATGTATGCAAGTGTATTTATGTGTGTGTTCTTGTATAAATGCACATGCTTGTGTGTGTTCATGTTCACTTGTACATACACAAATGCACACACAGGCATATACACACACATAGACACACACAGGTCTCACTTGGCAAAGTCAAACAGTCTTTACAGAAAAACACAAGTAGACACCAAGTGTTCAGTGACACTAACGTCACATTATAAGATTCTTGAGCCCATGGAACACATCATTTTTCTAATCAGCCAAGAGAAATAGAGTTGGCCCATGAGGCAATCTAATCAAGGCTATAAAACTGTTAGCATATGTGTATTAAAAGATTTAAAGGACAATATGAACATAATCATTTTCATAATTAAAGCCTTATGATTAAATTGCATGGAACATCAAATCCTGAAAGTTAATCTAAAATGAAAAAAATGTTCTATATAGTGCTAATTTCAAATTAAATACAATGTAAGAAAATATTGAAAAAATTTGAAATTCAGGTAGTAGAATCTAGACCAACTGAAATACAAATAGGAAAAAAGAGCTGAAAATAGTAACAGAATCTCACTGTCCTATTGACAATAACAAATTATAGAAGTAGGAAAGAACAATATTTTAAGAAACAGTGAGTAACTCCCTCTTTCCAAGGCTTAGAGATAATTGTGGGAAGATAGAGAAAAGAATGTAATACAGAGGCTGTGCCTGATTACAAGGGAACAGTATTTTTCAGACACAACAGGGCAGCTGCACACATAAACTTGTAACAGTTGTGACAACATGCACAGGATCTGTGCATACTGTAGTCAGAGAAAATTCCAGCATGAAGAGGAGAGTGTGAAGTTCCACCCCTAGATATTGGGATTGCTGCCTTCTGGAAGAGGGGGAGTCTTTTATTCAGAATGTATCCCCTATAGGTTCACCATCAGGGTGCTCACTTTTTTAATTCTTTCTGGTTGAAAAGAGTGGTGAGACTTGCCTTCGCTGATAGTGATGTAGTTCCTCCTACTTCTCTTCAGATTTAGCACCCAACATTCTAATGTCTAAAACGCTACAGGTATGAATGCTTTGAGCAGTAAAATGATACTCTAAATGTTTCTGATTCTAGATTTTCAGATTACAGAATCATAATTAATAAAGTCTATGCAAATTCCAAATTCTAAAAGACTCCAACATTTGAAATTCTTTTAATCCCAAGCATTTCAGGTGAGGGTCACTTACCCCATATCTGCATGAGCTATGACAGTACTGCTACAGGTTTTTAAGATAAATCTATTAATTTTTAACATAAATCTGTCAGTTGCATTGAAAAATCAATGTCCATTTAATTTCAAGACTAAGTGTCTATACAATGATACTTTAAGCACTAGAGCACCTTGAATTTTTAGAACAAAACTATTTGTTTAATTCAAAGTACAGTTGTTCAATGGTAGGGTGTACTGATCCACAAGCCTTCAGTTTTTTCCTGAACACTGCAAAATAATAAGACTTAACTTATGGGATGACTGACTAGAGAATCAATTGTGTAGGTGAATTTTTTGTTTCCTGAAGAGCCTTTCAGAGGCTAGCCAAATTCCAAGCATCTCAGTTTTCTTAACTCTGTAATAGGGATTTCTATTGATGTGCTGAGGTTTTGTCACCTGAGGATTGACATGTAGGCATTTCTTCTGAATAGAAACATCCCATTCTGGAGGAAGAGTCATGAGGACTCATTAGGAAATCCAACTTTCAAGGCTTGGGAAAATAAATAACTCACAAATTTCAGGAAACTAATTTCCTGAAACTAATGTGACTCACAAGACCCCCCTCCAAAAAGATGTATCGCTATTAACATGGTCTGGGGAGAAAAGACTCCGACCTGTCTTACTGGCTGCAGGTCCTGCAGGAAGCATCAAGAATGCAATGTTCACAAGTTCTCACTCATGCTGGAAGGGTTTTGGCTGTCAGTGGCCTTGAGCTGTCCAATCTTCTGTAAGTAGTGTAAGTAGTAATACTCCTACTTATTGGTTTGCAAAGCCGAATGTTAGTAGAATCCTTGCTTTGATCGCTCATCAGTGCCATATCTTGGGTGAGTAGACATCTCTTCACATTTCCTCAGGAAGTCACACTATGAGCCTATGCACTGGGAAATGGAAATCCTATTGGAACACCAAATTGAAGGGGTGGACCATCCAGTGTGACAGAAGCTCCTCAAAGGGCCTCTTCTCCAGAGGACAGAAAACCGCTAAACCTCACTCATTCTAAGTTTCCTTATATGCTGGAGCACCACAATTACGGAAACTGGTTTTACAAGTGAGTGAGAGATCACAGTTAAAAGGCCTTTGTCTGTGACTTGGAGAATGGATTCCCCAGGCTTCTGTAGGCAGACCATCTTCTGCAAAATATTTTATTATCTGTTGCCACATTACAATCACTTGTCTCATTTTTGAAATTCAATTTGAGAGGGGAAAAAAAGGAAAAACAAATAAAAGTAGTTGTCATATGCAGCTGCAGATCTTAGCCCCTTCTGACTCAGGAAGAGTTAGAATTGCTGGAGATATTAGGCAACTGTCCCTCGATGCCACTGGACTATTTCGATTTCTGTTCCCTCTTTCCAGTCATCTCAAAATGCTGGTAATGGTTAATATTGATTTTCAACTTAGTAGCATCTAGAACCATTAAAGAAAATGCTGTGTGTGTGAGGCACTCTATAGATGAGGTTAATTAAGGTAGGAAGACTTTCTCATAGACTTAGTCCCTGGACTACATAGAAAGCTAAAGCTAGCAAGCAGAGGCATTTGTAACAGTCTGTGTACTAAGTGTGGATGCACTGCCATCAGCTGCTCAACTTCCTGCTCTGGTGGACTGTGGAACCACGAACTGTGAGTGGAGATAAGTACTCCCCTCTTAAGATGCTTTTCTGGTCAGGTTTTTATTTGATCAAAATAATGAGAAAAAAATAATACAAATTTTCTAAATCATAGCGTCTATGAATTTCAACTCTGGAGCCAATTTTATGATTATTGTTTTTATGGGTTGAGAAAATTGCTGATCATACCTTTATACATGGACACACATTTCATCAAATAACTGGATTTTATATGAATTTTAAAGACAATTAGTTTATATCACTGCAAATTAAGAAAAACCTGAATTCTTACATATATTTACAATTTCTCTGCTCACCTTCCCCACTATTGTCATAGAATTGTGCGTCTGTGGTTGGGTTTCTACCCCAGAAACTTCTGGTGTGTCAAGACATCTGGTTTGCTGTCAAGCCTTTCAGAGAGAATGGATGGCAAATACCACTTCTCCCTAGGACCCGAATGGAGTACTATTTGGAGTCAGGGACATGTGTAGGGCAGGTTGCTGGACTACATCCTTGGTTCTACAAAGTAGAACAGAAACATCCTTCGAGGCATAAAGACTCTAAGATAATGTCTTCCTTTCATTGGGATTTATTTGGCCTTAGATATTTTTTAAAATGTCTTGTTGCATGGAAAATATTTGTTGGGTTATAGAAAACTGAAGTGTGTTAAAAGGGCTCCTCCCACTATTCTTCATTGTGGGATTTGCTAGGATGGGCTACAGAACTCAGTGTCTTTGTGGCATTTGGCTAAACAAGTTTACTTTTATTTAATGAAAAGAATCTCTTCGGCCAAAAATGCAGTAGAGTCAGATGCAACTATGCTTAGTTTACATTATTTTATCTGACATTGAAAAAAAATCTTTAATTTCTTTTCTCCTAACTTTTTCCATCAACAAGTGAAAGTAACTGTATGCATTAAAGCCACTAGACAGAAAGACAAAAGCAAAGAGAGTCACCTATTTTCTGTGAAAATCAGAAGCTCCCAAATATTTCTGTCCTTATCACTACATAGACATTCTCTTTTCACAGAAACAACTGCCAACTCAGTAAGATGAAAAATGATTATACAATAAAGACAAAAACGGTGGTTACCAGTGAGGGGAGGATCTGTGTGCACTTCTGACACCATGGCAATTCTCAGCTTCAGGAAATATCAGCTAATGGTCTAACCATAGACCTCTTCGAAGCAGCTGATGTCAACCAGAGCAGAGATGAAGGAAGAGGAAAGTAATGGATTCAATACAGATAAAACCAATAATTTTGTACTCAATTAGCTACCTACCAAGTGTATAAATAAACACTAGTCTGGAGAGTAAACTTGCAAAAGGCTGTGGAGGTGGATACCGTGGTAATGTGCTTTCTACACATCTGAGGATCCATGCGAAAATGTCAGGGTTGGTGGTATGCATTTATAATTTCATTGCTGGGAAGGTGGAGACAGGTGAATCCCTATCCAAGCTGGTGAGCTCCAGGTGAAAAAGGGGAAGTGTTTCATAAAACAAGGAGGAAAGTAAGTCTAGTCTCCTCTGAGGAGACTAATTAGACTGTGTCCTCCACAAGCTGTACACCTACCTGTACCAACACACATACACACAAGCAAACACACACACATCTCATCATTTCTTTCAAAGCTTTGCCTCTGTGTGTGTGTGTGTATGTGTGTGTGTGTGTGTGTGTGTGTGTGTGTGTGTGTGTATAATGGTACAGCTGCAACCTTCTACAATGAGCACTGGGGATATTTAAGGACTCCACTTCCTGGAGACCTCTGAAGAAAAGTGCGAGCAAGTGACCAATCACAGCATGGGCAAAACGACTCATCCGTGTTGGCAACATGTAACACCACGGTCTTGGGCCCACACTGCTACATGTGAAGCAGACCTCCTAGTTCACTGAAGAGCTTTTGAGACGGACTCATCCTGCATCCAAGGTTGCCTTTGAACTCACAATGTAGTCACAAAAGGCACTAAACTGCTGGCCTTCTTGCCTCTCCCTGCAGAAGAACTAGAATTCAAGCCACCAAAACTGGTTCATGGAGTGCTGGGGATCTAACCCAGGGCTCTCTGTGCAGCCTAGGCCAACACTTCCCAGGTGAGTTCCAGCCCCAGCCTTCGGTTTACTTATTTTGACTACAAGTTGCACACCATGCTGATTTTCCTTGTAATCTCCACCTCCCCCCAAATAAACAATGTCTCTCAACGAATGGATGAAATATTGAGAACATATGCTAGTCAACAGTTTAAATTAACAAAATTGCACTGTAGGAACCAATAGCAAAAACCTCACTCAGACATGTCGGTTTAGCAAAAATAAGAGTGGAGGGAAAGACATATGCAGTGTGATGTCGTTTCTAAAACATTTTCAAACTTATATAAAAAATACGTTTAAAATTTCTCATGATAAATAGCAACCATTTGAAACACTTGCCAAGGAACACAAACAGCAAATGTACAATAGTGACTCACTCCAGGGGAGACTCACGGGAGCAGGACGCAGGCAAGGCCGGGGATGGTGCGTGAGCCCATGCAGAGAGACTGCAGGAATGCAGCTCGGCTTCCACACCGACATGCGGGAACGATACAGAGGGGTGTGAGTATTTTACTCTCTGTTTTTAATCCAAAGGTTTCTAATAGTTTGTAAACAAGCAAATAGATGAGTAATACAACTTGGAAGAATGAAAACTCAGGCTTTTACCTCGGTGGAAACAAAACAAAAAACAAACAAACAAACAAAAGCCCCAACGACAACAACTACAACAAAAAACCTCTTTCTAGTCCAGCCCTGTTTCCTGCTGGCTGTCCTTTGGCATGTCTAGAAAACACTGGACTGTGCATTTTCACACATTGACACATGGTTCCCCTTGCCTCCAGAAAGAATACCACCCCAGAAGAACATTAGATGCCATTGCTGAATTCCAAGCTATTTTCACACAGTGCTTGGGGCCCTTTATGTTACAGCTCAGGCATCTCTGTTAGCGAGCCAGACATGGAACATCAGCACACACTGCCTGCTCTGTGTCATGGATCTCATCCCTTTATGCCAAGCACTCCTTGGCACCTCTTTACCAAGGTCTAAGCATTGATTAGGTACACAGTGTACCCAGGCTGCCACTGGCAATTGACACACTTGACAAAGAAATAGGACACTTAGAATATCCCAGGGACAGCCCCAGACTGCCCCCTCAGCAACTGCTCGCATGAGCAGCTCCCACCATAGATTATCTCAGAATTATCTCTCCCTGGTGAAACTGTAGACCTGAATATCCTATGTATTCTGGATACCACAAAGGAAGGGAGAGCCTTGTTCTCCTGCTTCATAAGTATAGGGAATCTAGGCAGATGGGACACACAGCATCTACACATAGAGAGGGGCTCAAAGAACAGACCAGTTTTGACCAAGCCATTCACTGGGTCCAGCGTGGCCTTCTGTGGTGAATTTCTGGCTGTGTAACTGGCTGACATGACAAAATAGCATTCCCTCTCCCTAGTGCTTTCCAACTATTGTCATGGCCACTACCATTGCATGGTCTCCTGTTGGTGCACTGGGCAAGGTATATAATTTCTATTCTCTTTTTTTTACAAAAGGTGTTTATCTTGCTAGTGTGAGCATAGATTGCTGTGGTGCATGCTCAGTAGTCAGAGGACCACTTGCAGGAGTCAGTTCTCTCTTCCTAAGTTTGTGTCCCCAGATATCAAATTCATTAGACTTGACCGAAGGTGCCTTTATCTACTGAGTCAACTCACCAACTCTCTCTTAGAGTGCTTTGTGTGTGTGTCTGTGTGTGCACACGTGTGTGTGTGTGTGTGTGTGTGTGTGTGTGTGTGTGAACATGGGTACAGGTGCAGGGGAGGCCAAAGGCTCTGCTCCCCCCAAATCTGGAGTTGCTTACAGGTGGTTGTAAACCATCTGGCATGTGCTCTGGGAACTGAGCCTGTGTCCTCTGAGGGAGGAGCAAGTACATTTGTTGTTACAACAGCCCTGTTGTAGGATGGAGACTTTCCAGAGAGGAAGGAGCTGACTCATGTTCTCTGTGGGGTTTTGTTTGGTTGGTTTATTTTGATTTTCAATTAATTAGAAAATATTAAGTTTTAATATGGCATTTTCAAACAAAGTTTGTTTTTGATAGTCTTCCCCCACCTCATCATTTCTGGCCCTTTCTTTCAGTACTGATCTACCTCAGTAGTATCTCATTTCTTTTATATTGTGTGTGTTCCCCCCCACCTTTCTCAAACCCTTTTTTGCCCTCTCATGGTCCCTTTCTAGCTTCCTGTGTTTCATTTCAGTGGACCCTCAGGTTCAGCTATCTTGTCCCATAATCTGCCTACTTTGTATCACTACCCCAGAGTAGCATGGCCGATACCAATGGGACTGAAAGCGAGACAATTGACTGCCTCAGAAGTATTGTTACAGAAACAGAAAGACACATTTCTACGGAGGGACATGTAAGGAACACAGTGGTTCCACAGCATCTTCAGAATGGCTGATGCAGAGTTACAGACCCGAGTGTCCATCTGTCCAGCTGTAAAGATACCATGAGGGTTATTCAGAGGAACAATGACTCTTTCCTGGTTGATTTCCCCAAGTGTGTAGACATAAAGTGAAGATAATGGCGTAGCAGCTGGGCTGATGTCTGTATGGACAGGGGATGTCCCTTACCACTTGAAGACAACTGTGGCCTCTCAGGTCCATGTCTGGATCTAGAGTCTAACCTTAACACAAGTGTTCACATTTTTATTGAACAGTCAGCTTTCTGCTATTGTACCAAGATATCTAAGATTAATGTATTTTATGGGAAGGGGAAAATTTGCTTTGACTCCTGGTTTCAGTCCCACAGTAGTTGGAGCTGTTGCTTTGGTGCTATGATGACAGGGGGCAGTACAGCATGACAGGAAGCTGCTCATGTGGTGGCTGACATGCGAAAAAGAGACAATGAAAGACCACGTGACCATCTCCCAGCCCCACCTTGAGGGTTTCACCACTTTCCACCATCTCTATTTAAGGAATCAAGTTTGCAACATGGATACCTTCAGAAGATGCTTCACATCTGAACTACGGCATTCCCATACACAGCTTCCTTCCACTGTTCAAATATCACATGAGACATACCTCCCAGGGAGACTGTGGGGTTTAAAGGTGTGTGTGTGTGTGTGTGTGTGTGTGTGTGTGTCCAACAATGACAAGAGATAGCATACCACAAATCTCATCAAGAGTATATCAAATGGGATAGATGAAGGATAAGGAAGAATCACAGATGTAATGGGGAATTCAGAGAGACAAGAGTTATGGGGTTTGGGGTATTCAAAGAGAAATATGATATATCCTAGCTTCTCGATTCATCTTCTTGAACAAGAAACTTTCCACACAAGAGGACACACCTTCACCTAGTGTGGTAAGGATGACAAAAACAAAGAGAATGTTCTCCCTCTTGGAGCAAGTGCTGTGTGCATCTCTTCCCCCAATCCCAGCTGGTCCTTCCTGCCCCATCTAGGCCTGATCCCTCTAGGTGGTACCATGAGAAGGCTAGGCTTGGTAAGGTGAAGGGTTAAGCATTTGGTTGATGAAATCAGCTACTTAGACTCTTTGGCTTAGTAGAATGAGTTGAGGCTAGAAAATTCTAGATGGACAGAATGGTACAATTCTAAGTGGACAGAACAGACTGAAGTGGCTTCTTTGTGTCCCTTAGCTTGTGTCTGTAAAAATCTCTCTCTCTCTCTTTCTCTCTCTCTCTCTCTCTCTCTCTCTCTCTCTCTCTCTCTCTCTCTCTCTCTCTCTCTCTCTCTCTCTCTCTCTCTCTCTCTCTCTCTCTCTCTCTCTCTCTCACACACACACACAAACACACACTTTTACATTAAGCAAAACTGGAGCTAGTTGTCTGAATGGGTCCCCCATCCCCACTCATGAGCTGTAGGGAGCAGATGCAGGCCCCCTGCACCCCTCTACGAGTGTGTTGCACCTGGGGCTACAGGCAGCCTGCACCCTGCTCTCCTCCTCAGGTTGGCTGCACGTGGAACTGCGTAGGTGTGTTTTTCTCCACTTGTTGATTCGGTTACTAAAAAGAACTTTTGATGGAGACCACATCCTTTGACTGAGTATCAGGAAAGTTTATTAAAAGTGGTTCAGAGAACACAATAAAAACCCAGACTATCTGATGTGACAGTGTTTGCCCAGCTCCTTTCTCCGTCACTGGGTTATAAACACACCTCCGCAATCAGCTGTACTTTCCCTCTTGAAAGGACATTTCAGAAAGTGTGGTAAGATAGCAAGCAGGCCTTGCTGTGACAAACCAGAACACGAGACAATTCTGTACCATAGACAGTTCCCGTTTGCACCACCCGAAAGCATGCTCACCACTGGTCACACACTCCCAACACATGGCCCAGCCTCTGACAGCTCCCAGAAATGTGTCCATCAAAGGGAGCAAATAGCTTTCAAAATGTCCTTGCCTTTAGTCCAGATGTCCTTAACAATGGCGTGCGGGTGGCCCACAGGGTCACTCTCTTCCTACTTCTTCTCTGACTTATCATCTTCTCTCTTCATTGTTAATTTGAATGCAATTTCTCTTGAATTGTTTTGGTCACATTCAAAAATAAGAGGAAGGATCTCCCCCCTGGGCCTCAGAGAATCTCTATAACCTCTGACCTCTATCCCTGAAATGACCCATTCAGCTCTTGTCTTTCTCAGTCAGTGATAGGAGTCAGATAGGATCTGAGACTAAGTCTGTGCCTGTGTGTGTGTGTGTGTGTGTGTGTGTGTGTGTGAATGTCTGTCTGTCTGCTTGCCTGTCTTTGTCTGTTTCTGTGTGTCTGTGTGTACATATGTGTGCAGAATATGAGAGTTGGTTGAATGGCAGTGGGAGAGCAGTGTCCAGAGCAATGACACCTACGAGCTCTCCCATGGAGAGACTGACTGATCTGCTTCCATTTCCCATCTTTGTTATGGCAAACTGTTCCTTAAAGATTTACCTTAAAGATGAAATTAAGAACTATGTGTTGCCAGGCATGGTAGCCCATGCCTTTAATCCCAGCACATGCAAGGCAGAGACAGATGGATCTCTGTGAGTTAGAGGACAGCCAGGGCTATGTAGAGATACTCCATCTCAAAAACCAAAACCAAAATTCAAACAAACAAAAAAGTAAAACAAAGTGTATATGTTGCTCTTACTTTTATGTAGTGAGTATAAATCATTCTCCCTCTCTTTTGTTGATTGTTCTGTTTTATTTGTGATAAGATATCACATAGTCCAGGCTAGCCTTGAAGTCACCATAGACAAGAGAATGACTTTGAACTCCCAATTCTCCTGACCTAAGCTCCTGAATGCTGGAATGATAAGGAAGCATTCCTACACTCAGCTTTTGAAATACTGGGGATCAAACCTCGGGTTCCCTGCAGCCTAGGAGAAAACAGTTTCTCAACAGAACAGCCACAGATGAGTACTTAATGTTGAGAACCATGAACTCACAGGGAACATTTCATGTTCAAACTACACCAGGGTCCTGATGGCCAGGCATGGGAAGGGGGAGTGATGCTGTGCTGGGTGATGTCATTACTGAGCAGCTGTGCTGGGTGATGTCATCACTGAGCAACAGCTCTGCTTCACTGTCTCTCACAGGAGCCCAAGATACAAATGATGCCCACATTATAATTAGTGTTCTATGAGACATTTTCAGTACTGAACTTAGTCAGGAAACAGGACTATGAAAGGACTAATGGGGAGGAGCCTAGTGTTCATCATCCCCAAGTGGACCAGAAGATGAGTTCCTGCAGACCCCGTACCCCCAGAGCTGTCTACTGGTCCACATGCCTCCTGACAAAATATTTGTTAGAAAGATGATGTTCTAACTCTCCAGAGACCCTGTATCTTCACACTTAAACAGTGAAGAGGGATTTAGAATTTAAGGAGCTTGTAGAAACATTTTCAAAATTTTATTCCAACAGAAGTTTAAAAGGGAACAATAAAAACCAGCTTCTGCTGGAATAGCAGTCAAGAGTTAATAGTGCAGATCTTTCTTCCTTATTTGTGTGTGCATGTGTACATGTGTGTGTGTGTGTGTGTGTGTGTGTGTGTGTGTGTGCTTGTGTTATGTGCACTAGTCTGCCTAGTCACTGAACTCCCGGGAGTCACCTGTCTCACACTCCAGCACTGGTGCTGTAGATTCACATGGCCATGCTCGAGTTCTCTGGATTTGAACTCAGGACATCTTCCACTTCCACTCTTACCCTGTGACGCTCCCTTTCTTTGTGATTGGCCAAAACTTGGTGAAAGGAAAACCAACTGAGATCTAAGCATGAGTGTGTGAGCAACAGCTGTCGTTTTCACTTTTAATTTCTGGGAGGAAAGTTTTCAGTGAGAGTTCTAGTTGCTATAGAAAGAGGTTTATACCTGGGAAGGTATTTAAAATCTCCTAGCAAAGCAAGCCTGTGAAAGAAACGAAGACCCCAAAACATCAATGCTTCTCAGAGTAGCAGAAGAGCAAAGCCATGCCTGAAGGGACTATATATTATTTTATAAAGCCAAGTGGGTGGACTGAAGTTCTGCTCCAAAGCCTGGGTTAATTTACTTTCTTAAGAGCACCAAGATCTCCTACCCTGGACAGAGCCATCTTTACTAAAGCTAAAATGGCAATGGCATTGGGATGAAAAGAGACTCCAGACTCATGAAGCAAATGACTGAGAGGCAAAATGTACTAAACAAAGCATCGTCCTGTCTAATAGAAATAAGAAAACCCAAAGAGATGCTTTGGGCTTCGTGTATTTGTTTGTCTGTTCTCTGGGCATCCTTGGTTACCCTTTAGGCTCCAATACTAGGCTCTGCACTTGGACCTTGCGTGGATGAGCAAAGACTCTGCCTCATGTTGAAGCCCACAGGTGCGGTTGGAGACAGTTGTTAACATAGTGGCATGAGTGAACTACTGGGAATAAGTGTCCTCTATGTTCTGAGACTGAGATCATCTCTCTCATTATGGACTGTCCAGTGTCAATTTGACACATATAGGGCATTTTCTTAATAAATTATTGAGGGGAGAGGGCCCAGCCCAAGTCCATTGTCATTAGAACTATCCCTGGGCTGGCAGTTCTGGGTTCTACAAGGGAGTAGGAGAGCATGCCATGAGGAGCAAGCCAGTAAGCAGCACCCCTAAATGATCATCAGATCCTGTTTTCAGGATACAGCCCTGCAGAAGTTCCTGTCCTGACTTTCTTGGAAGGTGAGCCATTACATAGAACCGCGAATGAAACCATTCCCTCCTCAAGTTCTTTCCGTCGTGGTGCTGCATCACAGCAGCAGTAACCCTAACTAAGACAACCACCAACTTAAATTTCCCGGGGTTTACTGTCTTTTGTGTTAAACTTAAGACACTTTAAGTTACTTCTTAGAACTAGCCTAATGATATCACCACACTGAATATCTCATAGCAAATTCTGGCCTAATTCCAAGCACTCAGAGAAAGCACAAAAGCTAGCAAGAGAGTGAAGGCTGTGTGAGTATGGAGGAGACAGCTTGCGTCCCAGTCAATGCCCCTGCCAAGCCAGTGCTGATTTCCAACCCTGCTTTTTCATGTTTCCTTTCCTGGGTGAACTTCACTTCCAGGACTTTTTGGTTCATCCTTCTGGCTCTCTCCACCAGGCAAATGTTTATTATGGAATCTATGATGCCCTATTGCTAACCAATTGAATGTCTTCCTGTTAGCACGGGGTATTTTAGACAGAAGGAGCCACGGCTTCATCAGCTGTCTCTTGATCTTCACTCATCTTAGCATAGTAAGATGTTTGTTTAAATTAATCTGGAAATCAGCAGGGTTACAGTGGATCCACTGGCCTGAGGCAAGAAATGGTAGGGCAGATGTGATTCTTTTGGTTCTGTGAAGACAAAGGACTCCATGTATGCATTCTACTCCTGAGAGATGCTGAATGGTGAATGATGAATTCAATAAACAAGGATTTTTCCAGCCATTGTTAGTTAGCATGTTCGTGTTAAGAATCCAGATCTGATGAGGCCACTGTTCTCCTCGAAATTTCTTATACAGGATCAAACACAGAGTTTACTCATGTTTGCTAATTTTTCCCAAACAGACCTTGAACTATTTCACCCCACTGCCCGCGGTCTCTCTGGAGTCTTCATGTCTTTGGTGTCCAAGAGTTGTCTCACATTCCACTCACAGGAAGATCTGAGTGTAGTCCTCCATGGGCTGCTCAGCCTTCCTGCTTTAGACACCAGAGCCTTTTCTTGTCCTGTGAATCACTGTGTCACTGGAAGAGATCTCTATTCTGTCAGCTGTTCTTTAAAGGGGAAATTATCGTGTTTGGGTTTTGGTTACCTAAAAGTGTAAAGAAATTCACAGCTAATATTAGATGCCTTCTAGCCTCCCCCAAAAGAGACAAAGAACTATGGGGGTTACTGAGAGAAGGGCGGAGTGGGAAACACAGAAGGAAGAAGAGAAAAGAAGAAGTGCCAGCCAGCCATGCTGGAAGTCCACCATGAACCCTTCATTGTAACAATTGCTCTAATTGTCTAGTCTAACCATTGTACACTGAGTGACTGTGAATTTGGAAAGTAACTTCTGCACCTACTTTTCATAAAGCTCAGGGACTCTGATGATACTGGCAAAATAGTACAAAGACTTGAAGAATGAGTAAATTGGTCACTGTCATGTCTTATGGTTCTAACAGCTCCTGTATACATAACTAACTTTACTTTTATTTTTTAAGTGTGTGTGTGTGTGTGTGTGTGTGTGTATGTGTGTGCATTCCTGTGTGTCTCCTGTATTACTTACTTTTTTTTTTTTTTTTTTGGTTTTTTGAGACAGGGTTTCTCTGTGTAGCTCAGGCTGTCCTGGAACTCACTCTGTAGACCAGGCTGGCCTCGAACTCAGAAATCCACCTGCCTCTGCCTCCCAAGTGCTAGGATTACAGGCGTGCGCCACCACCGCCCGGCCTGTATTACTTACTTTTAAACTACATAAACATGAAGTAAATCTCAGTCAAATAGCTAGTGTTAGGAACACTACAGTGAGTCTTTTGTGATGAAATATGAAAGAGGTTACTTCAGTATTGGGACTTAAAGGTTTTCTATCACTAGATTAGTATCTATGAGATTGTTGCCCTCATATATATGGCAACATATATTTGGCAACATATATATGCACACACACACACATATGCATTTGTATGCACATATACAAATTAATATGTATTTGCCTATTCACCTAGATGTTAGTCTGGGGTATATTATTTTGGACAAAAAAAATCAAAGGACAAATTGGGGGGAATCAGATATCTCCTTCTACGATGTGGGTCTCATTATCAGACTCATATCATCAGGCTCAACAGCAAGCACCTTTGCCACTGAGTCATTTCCCTGGCCTTCTATTTTGTGTACATTTCCATAAGCAGGATTACAATTATAACCATAAATATTTGTACTATAGTATGTTAGGGTCTTTCATAAAATTTTGCGAATAGTGAGTTAAAGTTTTGCATGCGTATAATTCTTGGTGATTTTTTAGGTGCAGGAAAGATGCTTTCCTTAAATTTACTGAAATTATTATTTAATGATCAGACAGATAATGGTTATAACCACACTATGATTTTAGGCTTATCATACTCGCTTTCCAGTCGATTGAATGCTTCATTCTTCACTGTGAGTTATCAGTTCTATAAGCATTGTCCACATTATTATTGCATTTCTGGTTTTCATCATATATTTTGGGGCTTGGGGCAATGTGTCGTTTTCAATTTTTAATCACAGCTTGATATTTAACTTCATATATGCTATTTTTGACACATAGATGGCTCTTTTAAGAATAGAACCAGTTCTATTACTGCATGTGATATTATGCTTATAAATAATAGAAGATTGATTTAATGTTAGATGGGATGATACACAAAGCTACATTGGAGGAATTATCGCATATTTTATTTTGAGATGAAATCGAGCTATTTATATGGGAAGGATTGTGACAGGGTATGTTGATCTAAAGACGCTCATAAGAAGGCAGAGGGGGAAGCTGGCATGCTGAGGACAGAGTTTGAAGTTACATTCAGGTATGTCTGAACAGGAGAGGCACACGTCATTCTGACTCTTGATAACCCTTTCTAATCCTTGGACATTTTTTCCTGTTGTCTGGGAAAGTATCAGATTTGAACCTATGAAAACTGAAATTTCCAAAGAATGCAACCCAAAGATGCAACATATTCTGTATGAAACATCTAGAATGGGTTATAGAGAAGCAGAAAATTAGAAACGCAACAATGATTTTGATTGGATTCTAATTTTTGCCTGATATTGGGTTTCATATACTTTTATTTCTGACCAAACAGTTAAACATAACAGGCTCTGTTTCCTTTTCTGTTGCTGTGATAAACATTCTGACTAAAAGCAACTTGGGTAAGGAAAGGTCAATTGAACCACAGTCAATAACTGAAGGAAGTCAAGGCAGGAACTTGTAAGTAAATAGACTGATGGGGAGATCACTGCATTAAACAAATCAAACTCCAAAACACAGATATAATGCCTATTTCATACACAGATTTTAAATATAATTTTCTACATTTTACATATAAAATATCCCTTCAGATATTTTCTTCTTCCTCCTAGTTCTTTTACTCTAACAATGACCTGTGTGTGCACACATGTATGTGTGTGCATGTATTTGTGTACATGCATATGTGTGTGCATGCATGTTTGTGCATGTGCCAGTGTATACATGTGTTTATGCATACATACATGTGTCTAAAAATTCCATAGTGAAAATCACTGCCTTATTTTGTATATTAACAAATAGATTAATTTTAAAATGAGTGTGATGAGGTTTCAAGACCTTCTACAGGAGCAGAGTGGACTCTCTACCTGCTGCCCCACCCTCCTGCAACCCCGGCCTTGCTCTGCTTTCTCACTCACCAGGTTACCAATCTCCCATGTGCATTCTCTGTTTACTCCTTCCTCAGGAGCCTGCTCCTAGTGCTGAGAAGTAAGAACCTTGCTTACTTCAATGATGAAGCCGATGTGATGCAAGGAGAGTTAGTCCATCAAACCCCTCTCTGTTGACTGCTCCCATTCGTGACTCCCTTGTTTACTACTGTTTCTTCTTCTCTTCTCTTCTCTTCTCTTCTCTTCTCTTCTCTTCTCTTCTCTTCTCTTCTCTTCTCTTCTCTTCTCTTCTCTTCTCTTTTCTTTTCTTCTTTTCTCTTCTCTTCTCTTCTCTTCTCTTCTCTTCTCTTCTCTTCTCTTCTCTTCTTTTCTTTTCTTTGCCATGAGTTACTTCTCTTACCTTTAGGTAAGGATTCCTCTAAATGTTCATTAGATGCCCCGGCTACTTTGTCACTTTGACATAGGCTAGAATCATCTGAAAGGAGGAAAGCTCAATTGAGAAAATGCTCCCATAAGATGCAACTGTCAGGCATCTTCTTAATTAGTGATTGATAGTGATTGGCTATACTTCCACACTGTAATCTATCACTGAAGGAAGTCAGGACAGTAACTCAAACAGGGCAGGAACCTGGAGGCAGGAGCTGATGCAGAGGCCATGGAGGGATGCTGCTTACTTGCTTGCTTTCCATGGCTTACTCTGCCTGCTTTCTGATAGAATGCAGGACCACCAGCCCAGGGACTGCACCACCCACAATGTGCTGGGTCCTCCCATATCAATCACTAATTAAGAAAATATCCTACCTGCTTGCCTACAGCTTGATCTTCTGGAGATATTTTTCTCAATTGAGGTTCCCTCCTCTCTGATGATGCTAGCTTGTATCAAGTTGATATAAAATTATCCAGGTCAGGGCTGGTGAGATGGCTCAGCAGTTAAGAGCACTGACTGCTCTCCCAAAAGGCCTGAGTTCAAATTCTAGCAACCACATGGTGGCTCACAACCATCTGTAATGAGATCTGATACCTTCTTCTGGTGTGTCTGAAGAGAGCTGCAGTGTACTTAAATATAATAATAATCAATAAAATCTTTGGGCCTGAGTGAGCAGGGTTGACTGAAGCAAGCAGTGGTCCTGAATTCAATCCCCAGCAAGTCTTACAACCATCTGTACAGCTACAGTGTACTCATATACATAAATAAATAAATAAATAAATAAGTAAATAAATAAATAAATCTTTAACATTATCTAGGACAGTATCAATGCATGTGACTTCACCTTTGCCCATGTCATCATCGTTCATCCATGGCTTGACTCTTCTCATCCCCTC
Source organism: Apodemus agrarius (assembly GCA_964023405.1). NCBI lineage: Eukaryota > Metazoa > Chordata > Mammalia > Rodentia > Muridae > Apodemus > Apodemus agrarius. The sequence goes on along the minus strand of OZ030011.1, from coordinate 98,432,643 downwards.
CCCTCCCCTCTCCTCTCCTCTCCTCCCTGCCCCCTCCCCTCTTCTCTCTCTCTTCCTCTCTCTGTCTCTCTCTCTCTCTCTTCATACACTGAGACCACACTGGTCTTTATTGTAATCTCCTTCTAGGTCTACATCTGACCTTTCAGGATCTTTATATCACCTACATATCTAGCTGAAAGAGATGCTTTGCAAAAACCGCCATTTTTTTTCACGTTTCAGTTTAAATCTCTCTGTTGTCATACTTTAGGCTTGACCCTTGGCATGCCCTGTTTTCTCCCTGTGTTTTCTTCCTGGCAGCATCCTCCTGTATGTCCTCCTTGCTGGGACAAAAGCTTTGACAGAACAGAAGCACTTACACGACAGGCAGTTTTAATGCGTGGGACACTTTGACATTCCAAACTACATACCTCGAGTTGAAAATCACATTTAAGAGACTACCTTCTCCGTCTCTTTCATAATGTGATTGACACATAACAGCTACTGTGAATAAAAAGAAAATGATTATGGTAAAGTGAGGACCACTCTCGTCACATCCTACCATTGCTTTGGACAAACGAAAGAAGTGCAATCATTGCTTATTTCTGCTTTGGAAGAGAAGGAAAGCTGGACAGGGTTTCACTGTAACTGAATGGGATGGTTAATTCTATCAGCCTCACAGCATGCTGAATCACCTAAGAGACACATCTCTGGGCTTGTCTGGAAAGAAGTTTCTAGTTTGGGTTAACTGGGGAGGAAAGAATCACCAAAAATGTGAGCAGGACCATTCTATAGGCTGGGGATCTGGCCTGAATAAAGATATACCAAGCTGAGTGCCTACGTTCACCTCTCTCTGCTCCAGACACAAAGCAACTGACTCCCTCAATCAGCAGCCTCTCCTGCCTTGAGGGACTGTGTCTCCTAGGAGACTCAGCTCACATAAACCTTCACTTCCCATCTTGTTTCTAATCAGAAAGAATGGTCACAGGAAGAGAGAAAATACAAATACTTCTTATAACTCCTGTTCTACTTAAAAAAACAGTTCAGCATGACGTCTGAAATAAATATGAACTTGTAGTCTTAATGATGAAGAAATACTAGCGGCTTAGGACAAACCTGGGTTCAAAACCTATCATCTACGTGGTTGAAGGAGGTAACGAAGCCCTGAAAGTTGTCCTCTGACTTCTACATCCATGCTGTGAAACATGCACACACGTGTACATAGAACTAAGTCAAAAAATATGTTTTACAAAACCCCACAAAACTATAAACAATAGTAGCTTCTAAATGTTTATGCCGTGGAAGACAATGTCACTTTTAGCCTTGGGCTGAAGCAGACCTGCCTGTGGTATTGTTGCTGGAGCATCCCAGGTCTGATGCACCTGCTGGCTACCTGATGGAGCCCAGCTGAGGTGATGATTGCCCAGGCACCGCACATCCAAAAGAACAGCCTGAGCCTGGCAACGTCATAAATCACTTCCAGGCCTTTGCAGGTGCAAGCCTGGCAATTTGATTTTGATTACTCTTTCAGTCTAATACTCAGTAAATAAAGTCATAAAATTAAGGGGCAGGGAGAACCCGGGATGCTAATGCAGAATTAATCCTGTCCTTGTCCTGTTCCCTTTTCACATTCTAAAGACATCAGCTCAACAACATCTCCACCAGAAAAACCCCGCAAAGGTATGAGAGGGGCAGGAACAAAGCAGATACAGCATCCTTCGGAAGGATGGGTGCGAGATGTGTGCACACCACACGGATCTTCATCACCACTTTTGTTCTGCATTCATATTTTGTCGATTCTGAAGTTTCCTGTTTATACAGAAAGTTAAGATGGCTCCGTGAAACAGCAGAGTTATACAGCCTCAGAGAGGACAGGAATTATTTTAGGCAATTTAATTACTTCTCATGCAACTTTTGAAACTATGTTACATATATGGGAACCTGGTCTGGGGAACCTGGTCTGGAGAACAGTTGGCAGATTGTCTATTTGCTACATGTGGCCCTACGGCATCATGGGAAACTCACCTTGTGAACTCTGCACTGGTTGACAAGGCAAGGAGTTGAGATGTGTGGAACACAGAAGGAAACCAAAGCCCAAGCTTCCAAAGGCAAAAGCTTTTGCTTTTGAGCTCAGTGATCACCTAGAAATTCTAATGATATTTGTGCAGTGTTTGGAATCAAACCCAGAGCCATGTCTATGTTAGGCAAGTGTTGTATTACTGAGCCACACCCCAGCCCTGAAATCTGAGAGGTATTTCTTGGATTTTATTTTCAAACAGGGACTTTCTCAAGATAATAAAGGGTATTTATTTTTATCTTGCACAAATAACATCGTGCTCCATATTCAAACAGGATAAGGGCTGGGATTTTCCATTACTCTCCACCATGGAACCAGAAATACTAATTAGAGCAATTTAGGCAGGAAATACAAATGTAAGACGTTCATACCAGAAGAGAGGAAGCACAAATATCTCTTGTGACAGAACACACTATACCAGATTCATAAAGCTCTAAAAGTTTACAATATAGCAAGCAGAATAATGAATCTATACAGAAAATTTTCAAGGTAAAAGCCTACAAACATGACTGCCTTTCAGTATGCCAGAAAAGAACAGCTGAACTACAAAAAAGAAATGTTTCATTTGCTATAGACCATAAAGACAATAAAAAAGCTAAAAATAAATTGAACCAAGATGGCAAAAGACTTGTACATTGAAAACTATTTTAAAACTTTGGTGACACAAGTTAAAGAATTTTAGACAACCACGTTTGTGGGGTTGTAAAGTATGAAACTACCAAATAACTGAAGATTCAACATATTCTCTATAAAGTTCAAATGTCCACTGTTAGAAATATGGGAGCTGAGGTGACATTGTCAGAGGATTCTCAGCATTGCTGAGTGTGATATCTGAAACATTAGAGAAATGGTCATTTATCCCCAATTTCTCTTTGGGGCTTAAATGGCTCTGTTAATTTTTGATTCATTGAATGAAATGCAAAGTGAAAAATTGTCAAGTTTCACTTGAAGCTAAAGATCTTAAGAATCTAAAGAATGAGCATAGAAGTATACTTTTTCTGAAACTACATAAAAGTGTAAAAAGCTGTTTAATCAAACCTATACTGAACTTAAAATATGCAAATACATGTAAAATTATGCAAGTCTATCTCAAGAATTTATCATAAACATAATCTGAGAGAAATATGTTGATTTGATACACAATATCAAGAGACGACTGAAAACCACACCATTTTCGAAGAGAAAACAGAGTCAGAGGAATCACACATCCCACCTCCAGACTTGTAAAGGTACAGTAATCCAAACTCTGTGTTAGAGGCCTAAGGACAGACACACAGAACTGAGAGCCTATAACTAGCTTATATGACTCTGACTGATTTTTGATGAAGGGACCAGATGTATTTATGGGAATGGAGAAGAATTCTGTTGTTGATTGTTTTGTTTTGTTGCAAATACTACTGAAATTGAAATTCCACTTTTAGAAAATAAAGTTAGATTTTCCATCACATATATAAAATTGACTCAAAATGATCCATGCTATCAATATAGAGCAAAGTCATAGACCATTTAGGGGGAAATGTCAGTCATTCTCCTTGACCTCGAATTTGTCCGTAGATTCTTAGCTATAAGTATGAGGCCAAACAAAAAGAGCTGGCAGATTTCATGGCTATGATGAACTTTTGTCTGGAGGATAACATTACTAAGAGTATTAAGATCCATAAAAGTTAGCAAGGCCTTTAAAATATATTTTATTTTGTGAAGCGAAGTCTGAAAAGACAATGTAGTATACAATTTCAACATGTCAAATGGAATTTGTGAAACAAAACCATACCTTATAAAGCAAGGCCCTTTATTCTTTTAAAAAAATTATATTTTCCATTATTTAAAAACCATTTTCAAATTCCAATATATTTTAATTATATTCTCCCCCTCCCCAAGTCCTTCCTCATCCTCTTTCTTCTTTTTCATTACATATTTTCTTTACTTACATTTTAAATGTTATCCCCTTTCCTGGTTTCCCCTCCAAAAACCTCCTATCCCATCTCCCCGCCCCCTGCTCACCAACCTACCCACTCATGCTTCTCTGTCCTGGCATTTTCCTACACTGGGACATGAAGCCTTCACAAGACCAAGGCCTCTCCTCTCATTGATGTTTGACAAGGCCATTCTCTACTATATATGCGGCTGGAGCCATGGGTCCCTCCATGTGTACTCTTTGGTTGGTGGTTTAGTCTCTGGGAGCTCTGGGAATTCTGGGAGTCCATATTGTTGTTCCTCCTATGGGGCTGCAAGCCCCTTCAGCTCCTTTCAGTCCTTTCTCTAGCTCCTCCATTGGGTAGGCTGTGCTCCGAAAGCATGGACATTAATTTACAGTAAACAACAGTTATATAGTGCAAAATTTCAAGTTTGACCAGCATAGTTCACCTCTGCAGGGAGCTAATAGCACCAGAAGATCTACTCCATTTCTTTTCCCAATCCTGCGATAAAATACTGACAGAACAGCTTAAGGGAGAAAGAGATTGTTTGGCTTCAGTTCTTGGGGAACACAGTCCATCATTATAGGGAAGGCACAGCAGCTGGTGGAAGGCGATGGGGGCATGGACAGGAAGTGGATAGGTTACATTCCACAGCACTCAGGAAATGGAACAGGAAGTGAGGCCAGGATACAAAGTGTCCAGGCCCTCTCCTAGTGACCCATTTCCTTCAGGGAGGTCCGACCTCCATAACCTTTCCAGATATTGCCACCATCTGGGGACCAAGTGTTTACTCATGAAATTATGGGGACATTTTATATCGAAACCACAACACTGTGGGAAGAGGAATAACATTCTACTGATCTTTTTTTTTTATTTTCTATAAAGCTAAAACTACTCTAAGAAATAATGTCTGGCAATCAAAACCAAACCAAACCAAACCAAACCAAACCAACCCAACCCAACCATAACACAGTGACAGAGCTGAGGAAATGGAAACCTGATCATAATACTCCTCCCCTCCTTTTTTTTTTTTTTTTGAGATGTTTTCATAGTGACCCTTTGAACTCTCACTGTCTTCATTTTTAAGAACATGTAACAATTTATAGCTTAATCTTTTTTAAAATGTCCATAACGTGTGAGCTCACAGTAATCTTCATTATGCCTTTTTGCCCCTCAAAGTATCACACCACAAATAATTACTATGAATATCAAAATTAAACAAAACCAATTAAATGTGGAGCCAATCAAGTCAGAGTGGTTTTCATCCAAACTCAATCCACATGTCGGTGTCTTGGACCTGATCCCACTATTGACTGTGAGTTGCATATGCCTTTCATAAAACTGATTTTGATCAAATACTTTGTTTTGTTTAGTTTAACATGGTGCCTTGATCTGAGTCCCTATCCACTCATTCCACCAAAATGATCCAAACCTCTGCTTCTTATTACACGACGTCACTGTAGCTCAGAAAGTCATTTTGTCAATAAGGGATTGTTACTGCTGTAAAGATTTATGGATTTTTCCAGTGCAAGTTAGAGTGATGTAAAACTTGAGTTACTTTCATATGTGGATATTGATTTGCAGAGTTGAAGATCACATTATGGGATTATAGTTTCCCTTTGTGAAGGGGTTGCTAACAGTTGTTTAAACGTTTTGCGGTATCAAAAATGTTCTGTATTTCAACTAAACCTACCTCCCTAAAACCTCCCCATTCTGTGGCCTGTTTTGAGTTATAGAATACAAATATGCAAGGATCTTCAGCAGGATGCTGTTCATATTTCTTTTAGGATTCAGCCCTACAAAAATGGGAGGGCTCATACAATCTTTGTTTTATGATTCCCCATGGTTCTTTAAAGAAAGTCCAGTGCTCTCCAAAGCAGTTTGCTGGATGTTCATTTAATCCTGTGAGCCATTCAAACCACTAGAAGCAGGATGGACTTAGAAAGTCCTGATGTTCCCAAGAAATAGACAATAAGTGCAATCAGTCAGACAATAAGTGCAAAGTGAAGTATAAGCAAATAACAGACTACATGGAGAAGGAGGAACATTTGCAGAGAAAGGGAACTTGAAGGTGAGGTGCTATTATTTCTTAGAAGGTAATTTTTGTAATTTGATGTAGTGTGTGTGTGTCTGTGTGTGTGTGTGTGTGTGTGTGTGTGTGTGTATTACATGCATGCTTTTAGGATATGTGTACACCACAGTACACATATGAAAGTGAGAAGACTACTTTATGGAGTTGGTTCTCTTTTTTCACATTTACAGACTGTCAGGGGGGGAGTCAAACACAGGTTGTTGGGCTTACAGCAGGTGCTGTTACATGAGGAACCATCCCATCAGCACCACAGACAACATCTGGGAAGAAACTGTGATGATGAAGAGGTATTGAGATGATGAAGAAATGTCCAGGTGTGGTAAAATAAGGCACAGGTATCCAAGGATATAGATGGGCGGAAGCTTGTTTCTTACTTGTACTGACAGTAACAACATATGACCAACATTTCTATGCAGTTCCCCAAGACAATATTCTCCAGAAGATAGCAGGAGGCTGTATCACAGATGAGAAATTCCAAGTTCAGAAAACCTCCCTCTCTGACAGGCAGAAAGCGTACTTGACCTTGCTTTCCCAACCCTCTCTTTGGAGAGTTCCCCATCCACATGTTCCTGTAAGATATTCTCCAACAGCCTTTCCTAAGGTGAACATATACCATTCTCTAGGGAGGCTTGTCCTACCATGGTCCCACTCCTCACTTCTATGACTAAACACTGTGATTTCCTTAGGGAGACAAATGTTACTCAGCAGCACACCTGAGGCTCCTGGAAAGAAGGTATGTTAGGTGATCTAAGTAAGACTTCCTTAAGTTGCCCAGTATGAATTCAATAATGATCTTTGGACCAACTGAATGATGGAAATCAATAGAAAGTGTCTTGTTTGCCCATACCAGAGAGGTAAGTACAGTGTGTGTTTTGCTTCCAATTGATGAGTGGTATCCCAAGGAATGGGATGGGGAAAAGATTCACAGGTTTTTTTGTTTGTTTGTTCTTTTTTTTTTTTTTTTTTTTTTTTGGTTTTTGATACAGGGTTTCTCTGTGTAGCCTTGGCTGTCCTGGAACTCACTTTGTAGACCAGGCTGGTCTCGAACTCAGAAATCCACCTCCGCCTCCCAAGTGCTGGGATTAAAGGAGTGCGCCACCACTGCCCGGCCATTCATAGGTTTTTACAGATGCTCTGCCAAGCAAAAACCAGGCTAGGATAACTCTTCATTGTTTATTATTCTTTTGTCAGTCAACTTTGGGGCCATCCAAGAGTGAAGAGCTAAATCGCCACCCTGTTTCGGGGGAAGACTAAGCGTGCTTGAGGAAAATACAGAGGACCAATGTCTCCTTGCCTCCATTATTTTGGGGTTGTGAGGTGTTCCTACCTCAGGTTCCTATTCTTGTGCCTAAAACTTTGTTATAAATGTCAACAGAAAATAGCACTGGTCTGGTTAGTTATTCTTGTTGTTATTGGGGGGAGGGGTGCTTTTTGTTTGTTTGATTTCCAACTCTTCTACTTTTCAGTAATGTAGAATGAAGTTCCACTGAAGTATTACCAGATTGGTTTGTGGTTGTGTCTGTGATAAATTGTCTTGGTTGATTATCTATGTGGAAGGACCCAGACCACTGTAGGTGACACCATGGCTGGCTAGATGGGACTGGGCTATCTACATAAAAGCTGGCTTAGCAAACTAGAGAGCAAGGCCACTTTCCCCCCCATGATTTCTACTTTACTTTCTGCTTGAAATCCTGCCCTGACTTCCTTCAGTGATGAACTCTGACATGGAAGTGTAAGCTAAATTCTTTCTTTGCTTGAGTTGGCTTAGGTGGGGGCATTTGTCACGGCAACAGAAGGAACCCAGAACATGCACTTTAACTCATTCACCCACACTCTGAGCAGTGAGTAAGCTCCGGGAACCATAGTCACTACTTCCCACTGAAACAGGGTCAAGCCAGATGCATTAGTTAGTAAATTGACTCCACGTGTAAAGCAAAACCTACAGGGCTTTCCTCTGTACTCTGTACTCTTTCAAAAGGTCCCAGCTCTGTTGGCGTTTCATGCTATAACCAACGCTGTCAAGAATACAGGATATGTAATTTCATCTTCTTGTATACTAACAGGTTTAGTCAACCACCATTTCACCGATGCTATAAAAACCATTGAATAAGCATATAAGTGTGTGTGTGTGTGTGTGTGTGTGTGTGTGTAAACAAGATGGTCCTGGGTCACAAATGAAGGCTGTACCAGAATGCCAGCATATAAGATCAGTTGCTGAAGAAGTATCCCTCAGATAGTCATGAAGAGAGAGCTGAGAGCTGAGAGCTGAGAGCTGTTTGGCCCCTGACAATACCATGCCTACTTCTAAAGAGTGACTTGCTGAGGCCATCTGAATGCTTTACAGTGGGCAGCAAGCATGCTTTTGCTCTGAAGATGCTGTCCCCAATTGCCCACGGTTGTTTACTGTACGGATGTCTTTGAATAATGGTGTGATGCTCCACAGTCCCCAACACTCTCATAAATCATGAAGAAATGCAGAAGAGTGATGGAAACTTGTCTCCTACCAAGCCTCATGGCAGAAGACAGGGCAGTAAAATGTGTCTGGAGGTTCAAGGTGGACACATTTGGCAGAGTTCAAATGAGAGAAGAGAACTAACTAGTGTGAAGATGGAAGGGAAACAGGAAAAGACGGGGCAGAGTCCTCGTTGTTGTCTTGTAAACCCTTGCAGTAAATCACAAAGAAAACAGAAATTCAATTTCCTGATTTTTACTTTGTGAGGTTGTAAGAACCGAAAAAGATTACCTGATCATGCAAAATGCTATTAATCTAAACACAGGTGCCATTCATGTTTCACTGCCACCGCTCAAATCAAATCTAGGGTATCCTACCCATTCTGTGACATAAAGGGCAATGATTTTCACTATTGTAGAGAAAGTAATTGCAATCAAAATGGAGATGCCAGGACTCAGGTTCAATAACATGTTGATGATATCACCTGCTTTTCATTTCAGATTAATCAGGGAGACAGGACTGCACTACCACTAAGAAGAGAGCTGTGAGAGTAGACGTTTACCTTGGTGCTGAGGGGAGACTTCCACGGTGAAGCGGATGGTTGGCCTCCACCACAGCGCCAAGGAGAAACCTCTAGCTTGCTGCCGAGGGTGGACCTTCATCACAGATCTAAGGCTAGACCCCAACACAGCGTTGAGGATAGACCTTGACCATAATGCTAAAGATATACCCCCACCTAAGAGCTGAGGGTAGACCTATCACCCACAGTGTAGAGATAGGCTTCAACCACCATGCTGAAACTAGACCTCAACCTCAGAGCTGACCTCTACTGTAGCATCATGGGATATATTGGTTGTACTGAAGAAATTAAGGCATCTGATCCCCTTACTTAACTAGAGACACAATTTAAATTAGGGGGTTGACTTTATTCCTTAGCACTTTAAAAGCTAATATTTGTCACAGGAAACGTTGGTGGGGGGGAAGAATTCTAATGCATCATAACCCTGTCTGAATTACAGCGTGACTGCACTGATAGCCTCTGTACTTATATCTGTACTTATATACTCGGCCTTATATCCACACTCCCATCCTTATTTAAAATAATGGCTGCACTTCCATATATGAGATGCAAGGCACAGAATGCTGTCTGAGCGTTTCCAGAGAGGAAAACTGGTCTCATCTCCGTGTGGCAGTGTGCCTATGAGGCCTGTGCAATCCCAGCCCCATGGAAGATTCAGAAGGGCAACCAACCTTTAGAGCAGAAGTGAGAACTATTTTTATACTGCAAAAGTCTTGGTTTTATGTTTATTTGTAAAATTCTGGCAGCTATTTTGAGATGTTTCTGAGTTGCAATAAGAAACATTATGTCCATGAATTTGAAAAAAGAGGGAAAAATTAAAAATAAGAACGATTTTAGCGTATGGATTTTTTTTAAAAAAATTCAAATTCATTATCAAACAGATTTTGATATTCTTGTGTGGGTTGTGTGGGGGATGTGTCTCTCCTTGCTGGCTGTTTCTGGAAGATGCTTAAGGGGGAAAATAACAATCTTTTTAAAAGATTCTGTGTTCTAGTTTTACAAAGTACATTTTTAAACTTGTTTTAAAAAAAAGTTTGTCTGCAAAGATGATAGCTTCACACTGACTGAAAAGAAGAGAGCTAAAGGCCAGTGGGATTCTGGAGTGAGATACATATGAAGACCAAGAGCAAATAATTCTCGGGGGTTTTGGAGCCGAGTAATGAGGATGGATAGCCTAAGTTCTTCAGTACAGACAACGTTGCCCTTTAGTGCTGTAGTATAGGTCTAGCTTTAGCATTGTAGTAGTGGTCTATCCTCAGCACTGTAGTAGAGGCCAACCTTCAGCTCCGTGGTGGAGGTCCAACCTCATTGACCCTTTCTTGGTGGGGCTGAAGTCCTGCCTTGCTCATTAGTTTGAAATAAGAAGCAGGTGATATCATCAATTTATTATTGATCTCTCTGGCTCTAAATTTAGACAGGCCACTTGTGTGGCTTTGAGGAGGTCACTTAGTTTTTCAAGATCTGGATTAGACTTTAGATTGAGTTAGTATATGTGTATTTAAGAATCAGGGGCTAGGGATATTGTTTAGCCTGTGAAGGTATTTCCAGGTAGTCTTGGGGACCTGTTTTCCATCTTCAATACATGCAGAAAGCCCTGGTGTGGTGGCATGCATGCATCTGTAATCCAGCACCAGGGATGTACAGACAAGTGAGTCATGGGCCTTACATGACATCCAGGTTCTCCTATGTGTTAAACCACAGTCCTACTAGGCAGCCATGCCTCAAAACACAATTTGAACAATTCCGAGGAATGATATACCTGAGGTAGACTTTTGAATTCCATATGCACATGTGTATAAACATAGACACAGACATGCACACACAGACACACAGACACACAGACACACACACACACACACACACACACACACACACACACACACCTACACTGAGGACCACAAATACACAGAAATAAATATCACTAGTAAGGGTCCTATTACATTCAGTGGACATAATAACATTAGCTACTAGTTAACAACTACTATTTCACCTGAATGCAGTCCAGGTTCCAAGCTTTCTTAAATCAACCCCATGTATGAATGCTGTGGATAGGCACAGCAGCCATGGTTTTTTCCTACGAAAAAATAAATGAAACAAACAAACAAAAATAGTACTTCCAAGTAAAAGGTGTTGAATGCAAAATTAGTTCTGTCTGGCTTCTAAATCCACTTTTGTTTTGTTATTTTACATTGTCGTGGTCTTTGAGTCATCCCTACCATGAGTTCTTAAAAAAACAAAAAGAAAAATGAAAGGAAGAAAGAAAGAAAGAAAGAAAGAAAGAAAGAAAGAAAGAAAGAAAGAAAGAAAAGGAGAAGTCAAAGTGAAGTCCAGGCTGGTAATTCCTCTAGAATCTGAAGCACCCATCAACACATTGAGGAGCATAGCCAATATTACCAGTATGAGACGGAGTAAGGAATGAGGAGGAATGTGTTTTCCATGGGAATTTAGTGATAAGCTACAGCCCACTTTGCATTTGTTGCCTGGTGATTTGCAGTGTGAACACCAAATGGCATGTCACCATTACCAAGGCACTTAAGCAAACCCTTTAACTTTTCTGTGATCGACTGGTTCCCAGCATTCTCAAGACATAATTTGGTATCTATTTATGTATTTGATGCTTGTATACTCTGTGTCCCCGTGAATTTCCAATGATCAGAGATAATGTTGTGCATTGATTTATTATCTGCTCAGCATTTTCCACAATCAAGTTTAAGTACTGGAAAGAATGCAGTTGAGCTTAACAATGTACCCACAATTTTGAAATTCCAGAGAAAACGAGAAGAATGTAAATGTGATGGTGAGTAACTTCTGTTAACTTGACAGCATCTGAGATCACCTAGGAGACAATTCTCAGGGCGTACGTGTGAATAATTTCAAAGATGAGGCTAACTGAAGGGGAAGACACACCTGAAATCCTGATGGCATTCTTCCATTGGCCGGAGTCCCTGAATGAATAAAGAGGAGACGGCAATCATCATTCATCTCTTTGCCTCCTGACTATGGGGGGATGGGACCAGCTGCCTTCTGCTCCCTCTGCCAGGTCTTTGCTATCATGAAGAACTGTTTGCCTCAGAACTGTTAACCAGAATTATTCCTTCCTTCCTTTATTGGCTTTTGCTAGATATTTTATCACAAAATGAGAAGAATAAACAGAGGTTTTCTGTGCAATCTATGTTTGGAAGGGCTGTGCAGAGAAACAGGTTTAAGAAAAGGCACTACAGTTTGCAAAACCCTCAGTTCTTTTCTCGTGGGACTCTGACTATACTGCCATGGCCAGCTGATTTCCCAGCTCTGGTAACTAGGGGAAGCATGGTAGCAACAAACTCATTCAGGGCTGCAGAATCCTTTGGTCAAATTTACAGTGTGCTGTGCTTTGAATCTAAAATGATCCTGAAGGCTCCTGGGTTAAAGGTTGAGCTATATCTAAAGAACCCCAGGACACTTCTCTGCTGCTATAACCTTTTGCTCCACCGCAAGCCCAAAGAAATACGGTAGTCCATCATAGTTAAAACTTCTGGAACATTTGTCCAAGATAAAACTTATCTCCTCTAAAGTGTTTTTCTCTGTCATTTTATCATAGCAATAAACACCGAGCTAATGCACAGACCTTTGGCCATCTGCTGCTTCAATTTCCACTTCCCAACAGCCTGCATACCTAGGCTTGCAGAACCTCTGACCTGTAGATCTCTCAGCTAGCAAATAAAATGTCACTTTCTTAGAAGAGAAAATGAATATCTCCCACATCCTTGAAATCGAGAGAGAACCAGCATTAGCCCTTATGGAGTGAGTGTACAGGCTACTGAATGGTTTTGGATACTCTCCATGTTATCTGTTTTTTTTTTTTTTTGAGTCTTAATTCCCACCAAACATGAGGTCAGCACTACCATCCACATATCACAGGGTAGGGGAACTGAGCCTCTTCCATTTCCCTGGATATCTGGATCTCACTTGGTGGTGTGGGCTGGGGTTTAAACCTGTTGCTGAGATCCTCATCCCCCTCTTGTCATCCTTCTACCTCATGTTTGCAAGCGCCTCAGTTGGCTTCTCTACAGAGCCTAAGGTGGGCACTTACAGTACGATGATTACAGTGTGTGCACATAAAGCTACAACAGAAAATGCACACATATTTTTTAATGATAATGTGGCTAAAATGAGTATTAGTTTTAAAAACAAGATCACATGCTGTGGGCAGTTGTTTTTTTATTTCTATTATATAAACACATAAATCATGTATATATATATATGCAGCATGCATATTATTTATTAACATGCATGCACACACAGTTTTAAAGATGTGTTGCTCTTAATTCTCAACATGGTAATTATTGTACCCTCCCCCCACTCCAGACTGGTCTGGAATACAGATCATCCTGCCTTAGCCTTCCTGTGCTGGGGTTATAGGTTCACACTACGGATCGCCTAGATGTCTATACTTAATTGCCCTCCCTCCTTCCCAGTAGGACTGTATAGAAATTGTTTTATTAATCAGGATAGTTGCACAGATGAGAGAAACAGGGGCTCTGGAGTTTAAGCTACATAAAACTTGGTAATGCAATTCTTAACTCTTAAATGGATCTATCAACGCTCTGCTCACCAAATGCCACATTCTCCGAAATGGAAATCTGGGCTTGCGTCTCTTGGAGTTGGCACCTAGTTGGAAAAGAGCTGCTGCTGTGAGTTTTCTCTTGGCCACACCTCAAACTGTCAGGGTGACAATCATGGACAAAGACCGAAGATGGACAGAAAGAGGAAGCAGGAGTGAGTTTGAAACAGCGCAGCAGTGAGTGTCCATTTATAGCTAGAAATATCCGTCTCACTCAGGAGTAGCACTGTGTGAGGGAGGGGAGCCCAGGCAGGGGTGCTAGCTAGCTGTGCAGAAGTTAGCATCCTTGATTAAATTACCATCGGGTCACTTTGCAAAGCTTTAATGAATTATTTTGCATTGTGGGTTTAGCAGCATTATAATGGAAAACTCACTTGAAAGAGCTGAAAGTTGTATTCAAAAAAAAAAAAAAAGGATGCATCATCATGTTTACAGAAGGACTGTGAGACATTTTGCGCTGTTCAGGAGTGGTCCTGCAGGAATGAGCCTCCTAACTTATGGGACTTTGTACATCCAGCAAAGACTTGGTTTGTAGACCTGAGACTCAGTTCTTTTGAAAAGGCAGGGAATAGTGGCCATAGGGCACACAGGCATTCTGAGGGAGGAAAGGGCTAACGTGCATGTGGAGACCACAAAAGACCTGTTGGAAGGTGCTAAGGAGACAGGAGAGAGGCTTCCAGAGGGCAGTGGGGAGTGGAGATAGGAAGCCACTATTCCCAGAGAGTCAAGGCTGATTGCTCCTGTAAATATTGATTGACATCTAAATATTCTGATCTTGCTATTCTTCAGGATTCTTAGTTATCCGTGGTCAGCTGATAATGGCCACTCCCAAAGATGCTCATGTGAGACTCCCCAGCACCCCTGAAGGTAAACATTCACATTGAATGGGCCCTTGCAAGTGTGATCACTGCATTTGTGTTGGGAAGATTAGCTTGGACTTTCTGGGGGGGGGTCTCAGTGAGATATCACAACTTCTAAAACGATGGCAGGAAGATCAGAGAGGCCAATATGTGCCAGGAATCAGCAACTGGGGTGACAAGACCAGAAACCAGTGAATACTGCAGCTTGCAGAACTGGGAAGAACCAGAAACAGTTTTCTCTGGAGCTTCCAGAAGAACATTTCTGCCAAGACCCAGCTGGAGTCTACACTCATTATTTTCCTCATTGCTGCTACAAAACACCTGACAAACGCAACATAAGGAAGAGTTTATGTTGGCTCGTGGTTTAAGGATCCGATTCCTGATGGCTGGGAACGCACAGTGAGGCAGCTGGTCACATTGCATCTGCATCTGGGAATCGGAGAGCTAGATGCCGGTGTGCAGCTAGCTCGTTCTCTTTTGCATTCAGCCCAGAACTTCAGTTTGTGCATGGTACCATTCACTGTTAGGCCATGTCTTCTCTACTCAGCTAATCCAGTCTAGAAACTCATTCACAGACTTGCCCAGAGATTTGTCTCCAAGGCGATTCCAGATCCTACCAAGCTGACTGTCAAAGTTGACCATAACTGAGGCCCCTGGGTTTACTTTATCTTTAATTACATAATTTAATAACTATTTAATTAGCTAATTTTTAATTGATTTCAGGCCTCCAACATGTCAAAAATTTAGGGATAAATTCATGTTGTGTTAGACTGCTAAATCTGTGGTAATAGGATTCAGAAGAAACAGGATATAATGCCCCTCCCCCATTTTATTCTACAAAGACCCAATCTAACTTTGTTTTGTTTTCTCAGTTGGCTTGAAATCAAAATAAAAATTGAGGGTTGAGGAGAGACAGCAGAAGGTTGAGGGTAGGAGGAAAGAAATGGAAAGAAAAAGAAAAAAAGGGAAAATTAAAGAGGAAAAAAAAAGCAAAGGTCTGCTCAGGAAAAATACCAACCAAACAAAAACCAGATAACCCCAAAAGTCTTTATCTTTTAAAAGATATTGTTGGTGTGTGTGTATGCATGTGTGTGTGTGTGTGTGTGTGTGTGTGTGTGTGTGTGTGTGGGTGACTGTAGTTTTCCAAATAAGGTAGAAGAGGGCATCAAATCCCCTGGAGGAAGAGTTCCAGATGCTTGTGAAGTGCCCAGCATGGGCTCTGGGAATCACACCCACATCCTCTGCACACTCTCAGCTGTGGAGACATCTCCCAGCCTCAATCCTTGAAAGTTTTGACCAGAGCATGCATCTGTGCAGTTTTCCTTCAAAGAGAGAGTTTTTGTTTGTTGCCGATACTATGATGAATAGAAATGAGAAAATGAGTTCCAAAATGGTACTGAAGTGGACCTCCTGTCTGTCCCCAGTTAATAACATAGCATTGCTTCTGAGTACCATCTCCTCGGGTATCTCACGAGCTCAGGCCTTCCAGTGTCCCTCAGAGCTTCCTCCAGACACTCGGAAAGGGGCAGAGACCTTACTTACCTGCTCCCTGTCCCAACCCTGTTACTTCAACTGTCCACACAAGAACTAAAATTGTCTCAGCTCTCATGCCCACTGTGATCGCTACCCTGGCCTGCAGATAACAAACACCCTTAGTGCTGTTGCTAACAGTCGAATCTCTCCTGCCTTGGCTATTCTTTGTTATGATATTGTACATTTCTCATGAATATGTCCATCCTGGCTACTTCCTCCTCCTGGGCCTCTATATCCCAGCCACTTCCTAGCCAATAGCTCTAGCAGTGGGTGGTACCCTTGGTCTTGATGAATGGGTTGTTATATCTGCCTTTTTTCATTCCCTTCCAGAGTCACAATGCAAGCACTAGTCCTGCCCTATAGCCATGGCAGCAACAGCATCCCTAGAGACCTGTTTTGTTCCACTTCAGCTCTCTTTCTGATCATCAAGTTCCAGAAGTCAGAGACATGGAGTGGGTCATAACTGGGTTGTAACTGTGTCATGACTGCATGGTAGGTGTGCCTTATCTTTTGAGTCACTCACTGTTTAAGAGGAGAAATGGCGGATGCCATGTAGATTCTAATCTTGCAAGCACATACGCCCCTGTTCACCCACCTCCTGTGATTAACCCAAGGTGGTAACTAACAAGGACATACTCCTTTCCTAACTTGCTCATCTACCTTGGTTTCATAATGGTGCAACTCCAATGAGTGCTTAGTGATGCTGGGGCTGGGGTGCATTGTATTGTGATAGAAACAGGAGAGGTTGCACTGCAGTTATGACACCAAGTAAACACCCCAAGTCATCATGAGAGCTGTCAGTCTTCTGAAGTGCATCTAGTAGGGTTGCTGGATTTAGCAAATAAAAATAGAAATCACTCAATTAAGTTTGGATTTTAGATATATAAAAACACTTATTTTAGTAAAAGTATGTCTCATAATATTTTGAACACACTTATACTAAAAAAAAATTCATTTATCTGAAATTCAAATATAAACAGGCATCTACAACTTGAACACCAACTTTGTACGTAGCTCCATGACATGTATGTGGATGGAATGATAGAGACAGAGGGATTAAATAAAGCACATTTGCCTTCCTTAGGAAACACACCATACATCAGGGAGGGAGATATGGTCAATGGACACGATAAAATGTTTGAAAGCGAGGGCATTTGAGTTCTGGTTATCTGGCACTTACTTCGGCCTGGGTACTAGAGCACATACGGGGCATGGAATTCTCTCAATTTTCAGAACACCCAGAAAAACACCCTGACTACTACTGTAGTTTGGACCTTTTTATTCCTTCAAATGCAAAATGTTCACAATTCAAAGCTTGAGTGCTAGCACAACACGAATAGAATACTTCACACCATGAATTGTTCTATGCGCAATTTTTTAAAAAAAATTGTGGATAAAATTACCTTCAAGATATATGTGTAAGATCTGTATGAAGCATAAATGAATACTGTATTCACAATGGGTTTCCTCTGAAGACATGCAAATATTCTAAACTCATAAAACAGTTCCATGTCTGAAACACTTCTGGTCCCAAGCAATTTGAATGAGGAGTTTTCAACCTATACAAGCAAGGACACCAGGAGTGTGATTGAGCTTCTAGGACTACCTGACTAGCTCAGGACTGAAGCAGGACTAAAGCATGGGTCTGACAACCACTGCTGGCTGTAGCTCTCCCAAAACTGCAAGAGACAGTGCACAAAGCTAACTGGCAAATACATATTGCAGGGAGATGGAGAGACCTGTCACCATCCTGGTGACTGGGCCTTGAAGGATAAATAACAATTTGCACATGAATTGAGAAGGTTGTCTAAGTCTGTGGAGAGAAGAAACAGGAAACAGTGAAAGCAAAAGCCTGAGGATTGAAAGGCAGGAAAGTTTGAGGACCAGGGGAAGAGATGTGTGGAGAAGAGCTCATGCAGAGAGAGAGCTAGGAGGTGAATCTCACAGAGTTGAGGGCAAGACAAAGATGGAGAACTCAGACTCCGGGTGCTGAGAAATGGGAGTAAATATAACCAAATCCTCAGTTAATGGATTGCTCTAGCTGTCAGCGAGGAACAACGCTAACCATAAGGCCAGAGTCAGAGAAGGAAAGGGAAAGGCACTGGCCAGTGGCCATGAATGCAGAGACAGGCCTTTCAGGTGGAATCTCAGCAGAGAGAAGGTCCTCTACTGAGTCCAGTGCGAGCCCTGCCTTCTCTATCACCAAGCCCTCTTTGGTGGTAGAACCACAAAGCCCACCAGCTTGGAGACTCCTGATCACCTCCAGTCCTGTTCCACAGAAAAACAAGCTCAGCGTACACAGCCCTTCTACGCTGGAGCTTCTGAGAGCGTGACTCTGACCGCTTTCCAAATCTCTATGAAAATCCCTCGCTGACCTTTTCCTTCTTGAAGAAACTCTATGGAAGAAGGAAGCTAACACGAGGGCACCAAAGACTCAATCCTAACTCTGGAGAAAGCGGGCTCTCTCTCTCAGCTTTCTTGTTTGCTATGACTAAAAGCAAAAATATGACAACTCATATTGTCACTGTAATAAATTACAATTTGGTGAAATAAAAACACAATGGATGGAATCCAAAGGAATATGGCTTGAATTAAAACATTGACAAAGCAGTCTCTGTCTGCCCTGACTCCTCAGTGCCATAGACCGCGGGCCAACCAAGCACAGTTTCTATCCTTGGTCTCCACCCTACACAAGCACACCAAGGTCAAGACACAGCAGCACCACCGACCTGGCAAACTGAGGTCTTTCCTTGGCTTTGGTCCTGACTTCTTCCCCAAACTGGAGAAAAATCCGCCTTGCAAGCCAGCCGAGTGCTTTTTAATAACTACTATCCAGAGTTAAAAATACCCAGCCGTTGCCTACTCTCTCCACTTCTCAGAACAGTCCTGGCATTAAAATATTGCTTTTTTTTTTTTTTTTTTGCACAATGTTTTTCTTTCTGGATATCTTTCAGTCATGAGATTTAAAGTAATTTCTCCTTAATAGTATGCCTGCCTTGTATCTGAGAGTGGGGCTGAGCTTGGAGGCAGGACTTGAAATGAAGCAGGTTGGTGGGCATCCGGGTTTACTACAGCTCAGCTCTGGATGCCCTCACTCAGCCTTACGGAGCCTAGGGTCTGTCTGGACCCGAAGCGTTCAGGAGTTCAGGAGGCCTTCAGAATAGCACATGTAAATTTTGTTCTGTTTTACAATCGAAGCTGTGTAGGTAGCTAAAAGGGTGATTGTTATTTACATTGAAAAAGCTCAAAGGTTGACTGAGAATTTGCTAAGAGAACTTTAAAAGATAAGACTTTCTATGTTGTCTGCTCCTAGGATAGGGACAGAGGAGAGCCTTGAGTTCCCCCAAACTGGAGTCCAAGCAAGCAATGATTTGTTAAGGGTCCCTTCCCTGTGCCTTGCTACTTTAAGCACAAGGACACTTCTGTTTGAAGCCTGTTCCCTGATTGACAAGACAAAGAACAAAAGTAAAATCGAACATGTCTCCCCCTGTGAGCACTGTTGTACCCCTAGCCATTCAAACCAAGTATAACAGTTGCATTTTTGAGTGAAACTCTACAAACTGATTCTCAGGGACCATGGTGCTCTTCATCGTACTGTAGGGAAGGCTGGTTGTAAGGAAAGGTTGGATGCAAGGAAGCAGCCTTAGCCCCATGACAAGGAAACTGTGTAAATCAGCATTTAAAAAATACCCCAATTGTTTAAGAATTATTTAATAATATATCAGTGTAACTTATGACAAAGCACCAATTAGAATTCATGTTTGGTATACTTAAAGGAACATTTTATACAGTTATAGTCATTTGACCCTGGTAATTCATGTGTCCTCTGAACATTTGTTATTGATTCAACTCTTTTCCAAAATCTTCGGCTCAAAGCCTAGAGGAGAGAAAGCAGGGGGGGAGGGGTGGGAGGGAAAGGGTGTTCCATTCATATACCTGCAGACATCGGATTCCATTGGTGGTAGTGAGCTGTCTCACATGAGTGCCAGGAACTAAATTTGGTCTTCTGGAAGAGCAGTAATCTCTGTTCATCACATAGCCCTTTCTCAGGCTCCTGCATCTCTATGCTTGAAGCTTATCTTAGAATTACTTCCTCTTTCTACGTTTTTTTTTTCCTTTCTGTTATTATTTAAGCCTAGGCCATCATTTCTAATCTACATTTTCATAAGGATCCTCAGATAGTCTTGGCCATTTCTTCTCCCCATACTACTTCCAATGCACAATCAGTCCAGAAAACAAGCCTCCCAAGTAAAGGCTAGCAGTACAACCAAAATGTATGGACATGGTAGACAGAAAGATGGCTGGGGCTCAGCAAATTTTCCTATTTATCTCCCGATGCAGAGCTCATAAAACATTTCCTCAGAGTTTTTCCTCTAGAGACCTCACCAGCCCTATAAACCCTGCTGTTTGCGTCTCCAGGTTTAATATTCTGTTTTACAAAGGAGAAGAGGCACAGTCACACTATGTAACATCCCTCCACCCCCTAGTCACTCACAGTCGCTACTAAGTCAGAGGAAGGAGCAAATGTGCAGCACGCAACTGCTGTTTGACCCTCTCTCCAGTGGACCTTTATAGAATTCCAGTAATTGTCTTGCTTTCTCTAGGAAACACTGATAGTCCAGGACCGGGATCTCAAAGGATTTCATTTTATTTTTATTTTTCAATCATTTGTATGAAAGTGCCTGTGTGGGAGGGACGTGCACATGAGTGCATAGCTGTGGAAGCCTGAAGAGGGGCGTGCATTCCCCTAGAGCTGGGGTTACAGGCAGTTCTGAACTGCTCACATGGGTGCTGGGAACTAAATACTGGTTTAAACTCTGGAAGAACAATATGAGCCCTTAATCTCTGGGTCATCTCTCCAGCTTTCCCTGAAGAATTCCTATGCACATTCAGCACATTAGGTCCCTTGGTTAGACAATGTGAATGTCCATTTCCATGCCGTCCAATACTGTCACTTGCGGGCGGGCGATGGTATTGAGCTGCTGGGTTTGCTTAGCAGGTTTTCGTCCAACAGCACCAGGCCTGTCAACAGGATGTGGTGCGTGATGAATATCCACACTCTGCTTTTCAGAAGTTTGAAGACTGAGTCGACACCTAGTGAGTTATTCCATCTCCACACACACCAAAAGTCACAATCTCAAAGCAATTATTGCAGGGACAACTACCTACAAGCAAATGCAAATCTTACTAAGCTTGAGTCCGAAGTTTACTCTGACAAAGATTCCATTGGTTGCTATAGTTGTAAAATACAAAATAAATCTCATGCAGTAACACTTGCATGAGGTACAAGGTGTTAGGCTTAAAGCCATGTCTTGGTTTGAGAGAATATTCATATTATTCAAGTGCCTTTATTAAGAACTTAGCTATGATAAAGCATAAGCTTTGCAAATATTTAACAAGAATTGAACCCATAATTTAACCTTTGGATTGTACCATAAAATTCTCTAAGCTGGAATATATTAATATTGTATGAGTGACTAAGTAACATCTTGAATATGTTTCCTGGTGGAATATATATTTAACAAAAATTATAACAGATGATCTGAAACTTTGCTTTTTGTTGTAGTTTAATATGTTTAACTCCTCAAACATCCAAAAACAAAAAGAATGAAAGAAAGAAAGAAAGAAAGAAAGAAAGAAAGAAAGAAAGAAAGAAAAAGGTCATGAGCAAAAGGGTCAAGGTTTGTGTTAAGAACATGTGCACAAGGAGGCTTGGTGGCACACACCTTTAATCCTAGCCCTTGGGAGGCAGGATAGTTGGATCTCTGTGAGTTCAAGACCAGTCTGGTCTATATAGTGAGTTCCAGGACAGCCAAGACCTTGCCTAAACAAACAAAACCAAAAACAAAAAAACCTGCATGTGGTAAATAAGACAGAATAGTAATAATGTGGTTAAATAAAATATCTGGTATTTTTTGTAAAGGTTAGCGAGATGGCTCAGGGTTGAGGAGTGCATGCTCCTCTTCCGGAGGAGGACTATTGAGTGGTTCACAACCAGAACCACCCAAAACTCCAGATTTTTGTTAACTCTATATTTGCTAATTTTGAGTTTTAATAATTTCCAGCACTGTGAAAAAATGCAGGATAGCTTACAATTGATCAAAATAATAGTTTCTTATCAATATTAAAATGGTCTCTTGGTTATTTACAAAGGCCTGAGCATGTGGGAGTGTTCCTAATATTTTGTATGTTTTCATGAAGAGTTCATATCTTGTTACTTGACTTAATAACCTTAATCTAGTATCCTTCTTGTCATTGGTCTATTGCAGTTAGCTTGCTTACATTCAAGCCAAGTGATAAGGTATCCCTGACATAGGCTCAGTTGCCTATTCTATATGCTAAGGATGTTGAACTTAGAAAACACTGGTATCTTTCAAAGTCCATGGTCAACTCCAACTGTGTTTTCTCACATTGAGGAACATATGGGAAAATGTTACATTAAAATATAGATGATGGAAGACATAAGAAGCGCAGCTTCCCGCCCAGCTGGCGGTGGGGAAGCCGGAGGGTCACCCAGCGTCCCAGGTGCTCAGAACCATCCGGCGGCGGCGGCAGAACCAGGTACCCGACACAGCCCGAGCTTAAGACCTTCGGGGACTCAGGCCTGGAGTGGGAATTGGGCACAGAATAGCGGGTGCACTCTGCACTCGCGCGCGGGGCGGACCCCGAGCTCCCTGCAGGCAGCTGCCATATTGCCTGCAGCTTCCCGCCCAGCTGGCGGTGGGGAAGCCAGAGGGTCACCCAGCGTCCCAGGTGCTCAGAACCATCCGGCGGCGGCGGCAGAACCAGGTACCCGACACAGCCCGAGCTTAAGACCTTCGGGGACTCAGGCCTGGAGTGGGAATTGGGCACAGAATAGCGGGTGCACTCTGCACTCGCGCGCGGGGCGGACCCCGAGCTCCCTGCAGGCAGCTGCCATATTGCCTGCAGCTTCCCGCCCAGCTGGCGGTGGGGAAGCCGGAGGGTCACCCAGCGTCCCAGGTGCTCAGAACCATCCGGCGGCGGCGGCAGAACCAGGTACCCGACACAGCCCGAGCTTAAGACCTTCGGGGACTCAGGCCTGGAGTGGGAATTGGGCACAGAATAGCGGGTGCACTCTGCACTCGCGCGCGGGGCGGACCCCGAGCTCCCTGCAGGCAGCTGCCATATTGCCTGCAGCTTCCCGTCCAGCTGGTGGTGAGGAAGCCAGAGTCAGCCAGTGTGCCAGGTACCCAGACCCAGCCGGAGGCCGAACCAGCCTCCCATCCAGCCAGTGGCAGGGAAGCTGGAAACCGGACCCAGCCAGCTTCCCAGCAGCTTGGGACCAGCAGGCGGAACCAGATAACTGAGATATCCCAACTTTAAGACCCCTGGGGAAACAGGATATCAGACAGCGAACCCTGAGCAGGAGCAGTGCAGAGCAGCCGCCCAACAGGCGGAACCAAATACCTGGGATATCCTGAGGTTAAGACCTCGGGGGACTCAGGCCACCTGTCAGCAATCTGTGAGCAAGAGCCCCGCAGGACAGTGATTCAGGTATCCCAGTCACTGGGAAATAGCCTTACAACCCCACAGGAGGGTCAAGCACCAGCTAGTATCTACAGGACCAACTAACACCAGAGTTAACCAGATGGCAAAAGGCAAACGTAAGATCGCTACTAACAAAAATCAAGGCAATATGGCGGCATCCGAACCCAGTTCCCCAACAGCAATAAATATTGGATACCCCGAAACACCAGAAAAACAAGACTCAGATCTAAAATCACTGGTCAGGATGCTGATAGAGGAACACTTAGATAAATCTCTTAAAGTAATACATGAGAAAATAGATCAAAAGCTAGAAGCCATTGCAAGACAAACACAATTAAATCCCAGATATCTCAACACACCAGAAAAACAAGACTCAGATCTAAAATCACTGGTAAAGATGCAGATTGAGGATCACTTAGATAAATTTCTTAAAGTAATAGAGGAGAAAATAGATCAAAAACTAGAAGCCCATACAAGGCAGACACAAAAATCACTTAAAGAAATCCAGGAGAATATAGAGCAAAAAGTGAATCCCAATAAGGGGGAGAAACAAAAATCACCCAAAGAAATACAAGAGAACATGGGTCAACGAGTAGAAGTCATAAAGGAGGAAACACAAAAATCCCTTAAAGAATTACAGGAAAACACAAACAAGCAACTGAAAGATCTGAGCAAAACCATACAAAATCTAAAAACAGAAGTAGAAACAACTAAGCAATCGCAAAGGGAGACAATGTTGGAAATAGAAAACCTTGGGAAGAAATCAGGAGTCATAGATGCAAATATCAACAATAGAATACAAGAGATAGAAGACAGAATCTCAGATGCTGAAGATACCATAGGAACCATGGATTCAACAATTAAAGAAAATGCAAAATGCAAAAAGCTGGTAACCCAAAACATTCAGGAAATCCAGGACACAATGAGAAGACCAAACCTAAGGATTATAGGGATAGATGAGAATGAAGATCTACAACTTAAAGGGCCAGCAAATATCTTCTACAAAATTATGGAAGAAAATTTCCCCAACCTAAAGAGAGAGATGCCCATGAATATACAAGAAGCCTTTAGAACCCCAAATAGACTGGACCAGAACAGAAATACTTCCCGTCACATAATAGTCAAAACCCCAAATGTACTAAACAAAGAAAGAATATTAAAGGCAGTAAGAGAAAAAGGACAAGTAACATATAAAGGAAGACCTATCAGAATTACACCAGACTTCTCACCTGAGACCATGAAAGCTAGAAGATCCTGGGCAGACCTTATGCAGACCCTAAGAGAACACAAACTTCAGCCAAGACTACTATACCCAGCGAAACTCTCAATTGCCATAGATGGGGAAACCAAGATATTCCACGACAAAACCAAATTTGCAAGATACTTATCTACAAACCCAGCCCTACAAAGGATAATAGGGGAAAAATACCAACACAAGGGGGGAAACAACACCCCAGAAGAAACAAGATAGAAACCCCATCTCATCCAACCCAAAAGAAGAGAACCACTCAAATACAAATAATAATAACAATTCCCAAAATGTCAGGAAGTAATAATTACTATTCCTTAATATCTCTTAATATCAATGGACTCAATTCCCCAATCAAAAGACACAGACTAACAGACTGGATACGGAAACAGGACCCTACATTTTGCTGCATACAGGAAACACATCTCAGTGTCAAAGACAAACACCTCCTTAGAGTAAAAGGCTGGAAGACAGTTCTACAAGCAAATGGTCCCAGGAAACAAGCTGGAATAGCCATTCTAATATCAGATAAAATCGACTTTCAACCTAAAGTCATCAAAAGAGACACAGAAGGTCACTTCCTGCTTGTCAAAGGGAAAATCCACCAAGAAGAATTCTCAATACTGAACATCTATGCACCAAATGCAAGGGCACCCTCATTCGTAAAAGAAACTTTACTAAAGCTTAAAGCACACATCGCACCTAACACAATGATTGTAGGTGACTTCAACACTCCACTCTCCTCAATGGACCGATCAGGAAAGCAGAAACTAAACAGGGACACAGTGAAACTAATTGAAGCTTTGGACCAATTGGATTTAACAGATATATATAGAACATTCCATCCTAAAACAAAAGAGTATACCTTTTTCTCAGCACCGCACGGTACCTTCTCAAAAATTGATCATATAATTGGTCACAAGACAGACCTCAACAAATACAAGAAGACCGAACTAATCCCATGTCTTCTATCGGATCACTATGGAGTAAAAGTGGTCTTCAATAGCAAGAAGAACTACAGAAAGCACACATACACATGGAAACTGAACAATACTCTACTCAATGACACCCTGGTCAAGGAAGAAATAAAGAAAGAAATCAAAGACTTTTTAGACTTCAATGAAAATGAAGGTACGACCTACCCAAATCTCTGGGATACAATGAAAGCAGTGCTAAGAGGAAAACTCATAGCCCTGAGTGCCTCCAAAAAGAAACTGGAAAGAGCATACACTAGCAACTTAACAGCACACCTGAAGGCGCTGGAACAAAAAGAAGCTAACTCACCCAGGAGGAGTAGAAGAGAGGAAATCATCAAACTAAGGGCTGAAATCAATCAAGCAGAAACAAAGAGAACCATACAAAGAATCAACAAAACCAAGAGCTGGTTCTTCGAGAAAATCAACAAGATAGATAAGCCCTTAGCTAGACTAACCAAAGGGCACAGAGATAGTATCCAAATTAACAAAATTAAAAATGAAAAGGGGGATATAACAACAGAAACAGAGGAAATTCAAAAGATCATCAGATCCTACTACAAAGGCCTATACTCAAAACAACTGGAGAATCTGGAGGAAATGGACAATTTCCTAGACAGATACCAAATACCAAAATTAAATCAGCATCAAGTAGACCAGCTAAACAGTCCCATAACCCTTAAAGAAATAGAAGGGGTTATAGAAAGCCTCCCAACCAAAAAAAGTACGGGACCAGATGGTTTTAGTGCAGAATTCTACCAGACCTTCAAAGAAGACTTAACACCAATACTCTTCAAACTATTCCACAAAATAGAGACAGAAGGGACACTGCCCAACTCATTCTTCGAAACCACAATTACGCTGATACCTAAACCACAAAAAGATCCAACAAAGAAAGAGAACTACAGGCCAATTTCTCTTATGAATATAGATGCAAAAATACTAAATAAAATCCTTGCCAACCGAATCCAAGAGCATATCAAAACGATCATTCACCATGATCAAGTAGGCTTCATTCCAGGAATGCAGGGATGGTTCAATATACGGAAATCCATCAATGTAATCCACTACATAAACAAACTAAAAGAAAAAAACCACATGGTCATCTCATTAGATGCTGAAAAAGCATTTGACAAAATTCAGCATCCTTTCATGCTAAAAGTCTTGGAAAGAGCAGGAATTCAAGGCCCATACCTAAACATAGTAAAAGCAATCTACAGCAAACCAGTAGCCAACATCAAAATAAATGGAGAGAAACTTGAAGCAATTCCACTAAAATCAGGGACTAGACAAGGCTGTCCTCTCTCTCCATATCTTTTCAATATAGTACTTGAAGTTCTAGCGAGAGCAATCAGACAACATAAGGAAGTCAAAGGGATACAAATTGGAAAGGAAGAAGTCAAAGTATCATTATTTGCAGATGATATGATAGTCTACTTAAGCGATCCAAAAAACTCCACCAGAGAACTTCTACAGCTGATAAACAACTTCAGCAACGTGGCTGGTTATAAAATTAACTCAAGCAAATCAGTAGCCTTCTTGTACTCAAAGGACAAGCAGGCTGAGAAAGAAGTTAGGGAAATAACACCCTTCACAATAGCCACAAACAACATAAAGTACCTTGGCGTAACTCTAACCAAACAAGTGAAAGATCTGTATGACAGGAACTTCAAGTCCCTGAAGAAAGAAATCGAAGAAGACCTCAGGAGATGGAAAAATATTTCTTGCTCCTGGATTGGCAGGATCAATATAGTAAAAATGGCCATCTTGCCAAAAGCAATCTACAGATTCAATGCAATCCCCATCAAAATCCCAAATCAATTCTTCATAGATCTAGAAAGAGCAATTCTCAAATTCATCTGGAGCAACAAAAAACCCAGGATAGCTAAAACTATTCTCAACAATAAAAGGACTTCTGGGGGAATCAATATCCCTGACCTCAAGCAGTACTACAGAGCAATTGTGTTAAAAACTGCATGGTATTGGTACAGCAACAGGCAGGTAGATCAATGGAATAGGATTGAAGACCCAGAAATTAACCCACAGACTTATGGTCACTTGATCTTTGATAAAGGAGCCACAACCATCCGGTGGAAAAAAGATAGCCTTTTCAACAAATGGTGCTGGTTCAACTGGAGGTCAACATGCAGAAGAATGCGAATTGACCCACTCTTATCTCCTTGTACTAAGATCAACTCCAAGTGGATCAAGGACCTCCACATAAAACCAGAAACACTGAAACTATTAGAAAAGAAACTTGGGAAGACCCTGGAGGACTTGGGCACAGGGGAAAAGTTCCTGAACAGAACACCAATAGCTTATGCTCTAAGATCAAGAATCGACAAATGGGACCTCATAAAATTACAAAGTTTCTGCAAAGCAAAGGACACTGTCAGAAGGACAAAACGGCAACCAACAAAGTGGGAAAAGATCTTCACCAACCCCACATCCGACAGAGGGCTAATATCCAATATATACAAAGAACTCAAGAAGTTAGACCGCAAAGAACCAAATAACCCTATCAAAAAATGGGGCACAGAGCTAAACAAAGAATTCTCACCAGAAGAAATTCGGATGGCCGAGAAACACCTTAAAAGATGTTCAACATCATTAGTCATCAGGGAAATGCAAATCAAAACAACCCTGAGATTCCACCTCACACCAGTCAGAATGGCTAAGATTAAAAACTCAAGAGACAACAAGTGCTGGCGAGGATGTGGAGAAAGAGGAACACTCCTCCACTGTTGGTGGGATTGCAAAATGGTAAAACCGCTCTGGAAATCAGTTTGGCGGTTCCTCAGAAAATTGGGCATGTTACTTCCAGAGGACCCTGGCATACCACTCCTGGGCATATACCCAGAGGATTCCCCTGCATGCAATAAGGACACATGCTCCACTATGTTTATAGCAGCCTTGTTTATAATAGCCAGAAATTGGAAGCAGCCCAAATATCCCTCAAAGGAGGAATGGATACAGAAAATGTGGTATATTTATACAATGGAATACTACACAGCAATTAAAAATAATGAATTCATGCAATTTGTAGGTAAATGGTTAGACCTGGAAAATATCATCCTGAGTGAATTAACCCAATCACAAAAGAATGCACCTGAAATGCAATCACTGATAAGTGGATATTAATGAGCCCAGAAGCCCTAAATACTCAAGACACAAATAGCAAGTCAAATGATTCCCAAGAAGAAGAAAGGAGAGGACCCTGGGCCTGTAAAGATTGCTTCCAGTTTAGTAAAGAAACCGAGGGGGGAGGGGGAATTATTGGGGAACAGATGGGGGGGAGAGGAACTATGGGAACTATGGTGGGTGGGAACTGGGAAAGGGGAAAGCCTTTGGAATGTAAACATAGAATATAGAAAATAAAATTTAAAAAAAAAAAATATAGATGATGGATAGATGATAGATATATACATGGATAGATACATAGATGGTAGATAGGTATATAGAAAGATTCTCTATGTAGGATAAGAGCATAGACAGACTAGATAGACAGATGATAGATAGATAGATAGATAGATAGATAGATAGATAGTTAGATAGATCATTTTTGTTTTATGATGTTATCAGTTTTGATATTCTCATCAATACCCTACATCTGCAGATCACTGATACAATTGTAATTTTAAACATTTTTATCTTTTCAAATAGTTTTCTTCTAATGTTTAAAACCATTACTGATTTCAAATTAGTGAACAACCAAAACGATTTTTGAATTAATATTCCATATTTAATAGATGTCGAATACACACATTTAATTCCAGAGTTTGGAAGGCAAAGGCAAGTGGGTCTCTGTGAGTTCAAGACTATCCTGGTCTACATAGTAAGTTCCAAGCCATCCAGGGCTACATAGTGAAAATCTGTCTTAAAAGAAAGTTCCAGTAGGAAATATTGGCAGCCACAGCAGTGAAAGCCAGCCTCTAGGCCCACTGACTAACCAATTAAGCTACCATTCAGGCCCAGATCCAGTACTTTGAGTTGATTACCCCAATATCAATAAGCTGCTGGAGGGTGTGGGGGGAGGAAGCAGTCCTGCAGAATGAAAGCTGCAGATTCACCATGACTCCGAGCAACAGCAGGATATCCACAATGAGTCTTGGTGATGGTCCAGTATTGATGGCATGTCAGAAACCAGAAACCGTGAACCAGACCAATGACTCCTTGCAATGAATATTTGAATGTAAGTTGTTAGGGCAAAAGATTACCATGTGGCACACTGCAGTTTCCAGTGCCACTACAATGAATGAGTGTGGGATGGGGAGGTGACAAAGATGGAGGAACAAAGCAGTGTGTGCATGGTGGAAAGAGGCAGAACTAAAGACCAAAAAGCAGTGACAGGCATAGAGAAGGCTGAAGCAGATGAAGGAACATGTAGTTGCCCTGTAGGTTTGTCAGGGTTGTGTGCAGCATCTTGGAGCTTGTGCATACTCAGCCCCTGAGCAAGATGCCCAGCCTCACAATTGTCCTGGCTCTAAGCAATGACAGGATGTCCAAGATAAACAATGGTTCATTTTCTGGACTGGACCTCCTTCAAAGACCTCCATGGCCCATACATCTTCTGCAGGTCATGTTATTATCTGTGACCCATGCTGCTGCCCCAGGTTGTAATGGAGCCCAAGGTCCATGTGGATATCCTTGGACTGTGCCACCATCTGAGGCCTCACTGATGTCCATAGTTCATGCTGCTGCTGAAGGCCATATTTGGTCCTACTGAAGGCAGGAACTGTATTCATGACCAAGGTCCATGTTACTACCAATGACCATGTTGATATAAGTACCCTGTGCAGCCACCTGAGGCCATGTTTATGTCTTAATTCTGGCCTGTTTCTGAAGGCCCGTCTAAGTCCACAGTCTTGATACAGATTAGAGATATGTGGATGTCCATGATCTGTGTTACTACCTAAGGCAATATCAACGTTCATGGTCTGCGTCACTGTATGAGACTCAGTTGATGTCTAGGGGCTATGCTGCCACTAGGGGCCATGTTGATGTTCCTGGCCAGTGTTACTATCTATGATCCCTGGGGTCATATTGATGCCCATGAGATCTCTGGCCCTATTACTCTGGAAGTGATGCTAATGTTCTTGGCCTGTGGTGCCAACAAAGGCTGTTGGTGTCTTTGCCCCTCCCACTCATCAGCAAAGGGCCATATTGATGTCCTTGGGCTATATTGCCCCTGAAGACTGTATGGATGTTTGAGGTCAATGTTGTCACCAGTAACCATGTAGAAGTCCATTACATATGTTCCTGCTGACTGAAAAGGACAAGGAAGCCACTTTTGCAGTGGTATAAATTACTACAGATACACAGTAGAGAAAGAAAAACAGAGGACTTCTGTGATAACGTCTATCCCCAGCCCATGTCCCCCACTCCACAAAAGGTAACAGCATAAAAAGAAACCTACTGAAGAGAACTCTGAGAATTATAATGGGGATGCTTGAGTGTAGCCCATCATGGCTGACGGCTCTGACAGGGGTGCAGGTGGAGAAGGGCTCAGTGTTCTTTAAAGGGATGTCCCCTGGGAGTTTATTAGTACATGGATAACACAAGATTTCTTTCTGTCTTTCTCTTTTTCACTTGGGATGGTAGGATCACAAAGGTAGGGGGCAGACATGAGAGGGCTGGGAAAAGCGTGATTAGGGCACATGATGTGAAATTCCCAAATAATCAATAAAAATATTATGTTGGAAAACAATCCATATTTAATAGACTAATTTAGGAAAACCTGCAGGAACAAGGCATGGTAATAAACATTAGACATAGTTTTCTACCTTCCTCTGAACTTAACTTTGTCCTTTGTACTAATTTAGTTCTGTTTGTCTTGCCATAGAACATCTGATGTTGTAGTCACAATTCCTCTCTTAATTTCTGTTCATACATGAAGGTCACCTGTGCATTTCACTAATGTACATTTCTGAAAACAGAAATTAGAGATGTAAAAATTAACACTGTTTTTCCAGCTGAGGAACTCAAGAGAAAAAGCAAAGGACAAAGCTACAAACAATCTTGTTGTGGTTGATCTTTATCCTCAATTGGACTGGACTTGACATTACCTAAGAGAAATGTCCCTCAACCTGTCTATCAGAAGGTTATTTGAAGAGAGAAGACTCTTGATGATTATAGGCCCGAACCACTTCATGGACTAGAGTTTTGGGTGAAATAAGAAGGCAGTAGCTATCAAAGCCCCAGCATATCTCTCTCTCCCTGCCTTTCCCTCTCCCTCTCCTTTTCTCTCTTTTTCCCTCAATATATCCCACCATCAGAGATGAGATATGAGCTCCTCCTGTTGGCACGGTGGACTCTCTCCCCTGAACCGTGAGATGAGATAAACTCTTCCATTGCTTCTTGTCAGGTATTTGGTCATTTTGGTAAGAACAGTCAATAGCACACTCCTCTCGTCACTGATACAACCTGGAGGCTCTCCAAGAGGCTCTCAGTACACAGTGAGAAACAAGGAAAGGACAATTTCATGGAAATAAGAGAACAACAATGGGCTGTAGTGAGAATACCAGGTGTCCAAATCTCAGAATCAAACATCTCCTGGTCTTCTCTACTGCAAGTGCATTGTGAGGTAAGGAATTCCCAGCTGCCATTGAGAATATTAGTTTGCATAAAGTTTACATGTATTGTCTGAGCAAACTTCAGTGAGGCCCTGACTTAATTACCAAGTAATAATTCTAACATTTGGTCGTAGAGAAAAATAGTTTCAATGTCATGCAGATATTTATAACAAACAATAGTGCTTGATGTAATAGACTCCAAATTATTCTCAATTGTCCTATTTGTGAATTATTTATGAACTTTTATACATCTGTAACTCAGAATAAACCACTTTTAACCATTCCATACATCGGACAAGAAAAATAAATAAATAAGTAAAAAGAGCAAGTATTTCCTCATGAGTTCCACTCAAAATTTATCTACTTTGTCCAATATAAGGTGTCACATATAAAAAAGGCAATATTTCAGCTAACTAAATCTTTAACTCTTGAATAGACATGGTGTATATTATATATTTATTGGTGCCTCAAAGCAAATTAAAATTTTTGAGACTTACTAGTAGAAGACAAATAGCAGACAGTTTTAGTTAAATTTAGTTTTTTCTATTCCTTAGATGTTACTTTCTCTGGGGGGGGGTAGTAATTCTATTCTTAGAATAATTAAAAAGTGCAAAACACAAGGAAAGGAGAGCTGACATATATGCTTGGTGTCCACATAGTAGAAATGTCTTATAAGCATGATATGTCAATGTGAAGGACCATTGTTCTCCTCACCATCCATGAGGACCTGCAGAGATTCCTTAAATAAGACCATCCAAAGGATCTGAAGCCTCAGTAGCAACATCCTTACCATCCAAAGCAGGGAAAGCACAGAGTAAAAATACTGAATCCTCCTTTTCTCCCCTCCAACCTCTTGTTGACCTCTTCCACTGGCTAAATCTTAAGAAATCACAGTGAGGGTAGCCTAGTTAAGACAGTCCATGGGAGGCAGCTTTCTGAGCCACACAGAGATGGAAAAATGATGGAGTAAGCATTGAGTAGCAAGCAAGAAGGTCACCACATCTCTACCTTGGCAGAACATATATTCTGGAACATGCAGTGACTTAATATCAGCCTGCAGTCGAATCATGGGTTCAGTAGACATTAGGTATTAGTAGTATCAATTGTGTCTCTGGAGTCTATCTTCTTGAGTTCTTTGTAGATCTTGGATATTAGCCCTCTGTCAGATGTAGGGTTGGTAAAGATCTTTCCCAATTTGTTGGTGGCCATTTTGTCCTTTGGACAGTGTTCTTTGCCTTACAGAAACTGTAGTTTTATGAAGTCCCATTTGTCAATTCTTGATCTTAGAGCATGAGCTATTGGTGTTCTGTCCAAGAACTTTCCCCCTATGCCCATGTCCTCAAGGGTCTTCCCCAGTTTCTTTTCTATTAGTATCAGTGTGTCTGGTTTTATGTGGAGGTCCTTGATCCACTTGGAGTTGAGCTTAGTACAAGGAGTTAAGCATGGATCAATTTGCATTCTTCTGCATGCTGACCTTCAGTTGAAACAGTACCATTTGTTGAAAAGGCTATCTTTTTTCCACAGGATGGTTTTAGCTACTTTGTCGAAGATTAAGTGACCATGGGTGTGTGGGTTCATTTCTGGGTCTTCAATTTTATTCCATTGATCTAATTGCCTGTCACTGTACCAATACCATGCAGTTTTTAACACTATTGCTCTGTATTACTGCTTGAGGTCTGGGATACTGATTCCCCCTGAAGTTCCATTACTGTTGAGAATAGTTTTAGCTATCCTGTTTTATTTGGTTTTTTTGTTATTGTTATTCCAGATGAATTTGAGAATTTCTCTTTCTAACTCTTTGAAGAATTGAGTTGGGATTTTAATGGGGATTGCATTGAATCTGTATATTGCTTTTGGCAAGATGGCCATTTTTACTATATTGATCCTGCCAATCCAGGAGCATGGAAAATGGGGAACAGAGCTAAACAAAGAATTTTCACCAGAGGAATATCAAATGGCTGAGAAACACCTAAAGAAATGTTCAACATCCTTAGTCCTCAGGGAAATGCAAATCAAAACAACCCTGAGATTTCACCTCACACCAGTCTGAATGGCTAAGATCAAAAACTCAGGAGAAAACAGGTGCTGGCGAGGATGTGGAGAAAGAGGAACACTCCTCCACTGCTGATGTGGTTGCAAGCTGGTACAACCACTCTGGAAATCAGTCTGGCAGTTCCTCAGAAAACTGGGCATAATATTACCAGAGGACTCAGATATATCACTTCTGGGCATATACCCAGAAGATTCCCCAGCATGTAATAAGGATACATGCTCCACTATGTTCATAGCAGCCTTATTTATAATAGCCAAAAGCTGGAAAGAACCAAGATGTCCCTCAACAGAGGAATGGATACAGAAAATGTGGTATATTTACACTATGGAATACTACTCAGCTATTAAAAACAACGAATTCATGAAATTCTTAGCAAATAGGTGGAACTGGAGAATGTCACCTGAGTGAGGTGACCCAATTACAAAAGAACACACATGGTATGCACTCACTGATAAGTGGATATTAGCCTAGAAGCTTGGAATACCCAGGAAACAATTCACATATCAAGTAATGTCCAAGAAGAAGGAAGGAGAGGCCCCTGGTCCAAGAAAGACTCAGTGCAACAGTGTAGGGGAATACCAGGACAGGTAAGTGAGAAGGGGTTAACTGAGGAACAGGCAGAGGGAAGAGGGCTTATGGAACTTTTGGGGAGTGGGGATTGTGGAAAGGGGAAATCATTTGAAACGTAAGTAAAGAATATATTGAATAAAAAAACTATAACATGCAAAAAAGTAGTATCATTTGTATCAAAAATATTATGAAGTATATTTTTGGGCTTTTCCTATACATAAAGTACAATTTAACTTTGGTTGTATATGTAAAAGATCACCATCAAGTAGGTTTTTATTTATTCCTATGAACGTGACTGAGACTCATTGCTTCATCCGAGTTTTCCCAATGTCCCAAGGACAGCAGGACAGAGAACCTGACTTCAGCTCACCATCCAGATAAACTACACAATTTGTGCTATACATTGTTTTCCCTGCCAGAGAAATTACCACCACCCAAGTTGCTGGCTTGATATAGAAGGTGGGAACCCCTTAGAAACCACGTGTTAGACTTGCCCTTTCTAGGAGTACACAGGTGTGGTTCAGGATAGTAACTTTTCATCCATCTATACAAGATCCCTAAAGCTAAGGTATTGTTGTATGGTTGAAGATATAACTTCAGATATTACATAAACCAAGTGTAAATTACCTTTAGAGTGTAATAGTCATTCAGAGGTCACTGGTTCACCAGTTCACAGAGTGTGAATTTGTCACCTGTCTATCATAAGCATTGCTTGTCAAAGAGCCCAGAATCACTTTGGTTTCACTACCAAACCAATGATGTAGTCAACTCTGACTGAGGGGCTGATCCCAGAACCAGAGCCCTGGTCTGCTTGGATGCAGGGTATCAAGTAGCTTTCCTGAAGTCTAGCTGGTTGTCGGAAGACTGAGAACGAGGATGTGGTGGGCAACAATGCCTGGTCCATTTACCACAACAAGAACTCAAGGAGAAGAACATAAACATGCAGCTCAGTCAATGGACCACTGAGAAAGTATTGATTCTCAGAGGGTGGATGATTCTTACATGCCTTTCCCATGATGGGCTATGAGGAAAGCCATGGAGGCAGGGTGAGAACCCTGGATAGTTTCCTCTTCCCTGGGAAGAGAGCTGTCCACCTCTGTACAACCAGTGTCTTAAAGGGCATGGGTACATGAAGAATCTCTTGGAAGAGTCTTGGAATGACAATTTTGAGCAGCAACGCCAGCCTGAACATTTTGCCTACCTATTATTGTCTCACATGGGAGAGAGAAATAACACCCTGTGTCCTTTAGCCACTAAACCTTAGTTCTGCTTATTACAGAATCTGAACTGACTTATAGAGCATCTCAATACAAGGTGAGGGTTTCACAAAGCTTAGGACCAGTGAGCTCAGACAGGCAGATCCAGAGCTCTGGGCAACCTGCTCCACAAAGGAGGAACTACAAGAGATTCAGAGTCACTCTAGGTTTGCTCCACAGATAACTCACGCACATAACAAATAAGACACAGTTCAATAAGGGAGAAGATGTTTCTCATTTGAGAAAGTATTTTCACAAGGTAAGACACTGAAAAGGTTCCTCTTCTTTGTTGTTTTGCAAACCTCTCCCTGCAGCTGCTAAGATGACATCATGTGGGCTTTGCCTTTAAAAGTCCTTTAGTCTAAAAGCTTGGATCTACACATTCGTCCTGAATACTTGACTGTAGACCAGCTGGCTGGAATAAAGACTTTCACTTGGCTATATACTGTACCAGAGTGGCCATCTCTGGTGGGCTGCCTGAAATAACAGAGTGGGAGTGCAGTGTGAACACACATGTTTTCTAATAGTAAGGCCTAGCCTAGACTGGACCTATGACTTTGCAAACTTCCTAAACATACATTCTGTAATGTTTGCTTCCATATGTGAATTTGCAAGTAACTGCCAACACCTTCAGGTTCAATATCAAAAGTCTGTTGACATTGATTCTGACAGTATCTATATATGGTGTTAGATGCCATTCATATGCCAGAGGGACTGGGGCTTTGGGCCAGGATAGTTAATGATTCTGAAGTAAGTCTTCTCATGAGAATCAATAGTAATCTATACTCTGGAATAAGGAAAACTAAAAAGACAATTCCAGTTTAAAATGGCAATTGGCTAGACAATGATATACCTTTCCTTTGGGAGCAAGTGAGAGATCCCATCATAAAATGGCAGATATTGGCAAGATAAATGAGTTCATAGTATTTGTGAGTTCTATGAAACATCAATATGGGAATCTTAATTCCAAAATATCAAGAGAGGAGCTGAGTTCAATTCTTAGCAGTTCATAGAAGCATTTTGACACCTGCCTGTAATCCTGACACACAGGAGAACTAGACTGGAAGATCAGGAGTTCAAGATCTTTACCTGCTCAGCATACTCGGTGCCAGCCTGGGGTATGTGACATTTCCCATTGGAAAAAATATTTTTTAAAAATGAATATAACAAAGAACCCGTAGTGATCCAATGGAATCAAAGGCAAACCTGTGTTGCCTTTGTGTGTGTATCGTTGTCAGAGAGAACAATGAGCACCAACCTAGCAGAACTCACAAGCTACGGCTTCAAGGAAAATAACAAGGCTGTGCTAAAATAGATTTACAGAAACCACAGAACCCAGTAAGTGAAACGCAGGCTAGAGAAAGAAGATTGGGCCCAGAAAGGGAGCTAACTAGTGTGAAGGCAGATGTGCAGGAATTGTGTCAGGTTTAACAGAGTGTGACAAAAGCATAAAATGGAGATAAAAGCAGTCTTGATGGATGGCTGTACTGCCACATCTCAGAAAAGCCGATCATAGAGTTGGGGGAGGCAATGCCACAATAGATAAGGACAAAATGTTTTCAGATTCAACTTTCTCTATAATCTTCCAAAGGCAGAAAAGTTTAGCACACACTAGGAAGAACTGGAAAAAAAAAAGAAGAGCTTCAGTAGATGTATGTGCTAAGCAAATGTAAAAGATTAAAGCACAGATTTCTCATCACTCTGAAAACAATGAGGAAATGACAGTTCAGCTTAGGAACAGCAGTTTAGGCTGAGAGTTGTCTACCGGCCGTGAATAAATACCAGGGAATGTGTCTTTAAAATGGAATGAGATAAAAATGCCCAAGTAGTGAAATCATACACACAAAAGGGAAAATGTGAAAATATGAAGAGCTATTTCAAATGAATGTTATTTTTAACAACTCAAGAACTGAATGGGATTTTCAGTTTAAAAACTGATAATGGTTATCATTTTATTAAAGAAACCCCAAAGAATACATTTTAGCAAGACAGAACATTTATCACCAATGTGAGGACTTCATATCAAGAATGAAGGGCAAAGAGAAATAATAATTATGTAAAGTAATAAAAAAAACACTTATCATGACAGAAACTCTGAGAAAGTTATGCTTGGAACAAAAATAACATCCAATCCTGAAGAGAAAGATGGAGGAACTAAATCATTGGAGGGATACAGATTTCCTTTGTCCTCTGCTGAAGAGTAGACTCTGATCCTCGTGTCGTGGTAATACTGGAGATACTACATGGGGAATCCATGCAGAGGGAGCAAAAAGAAAGAGGAAATATGGACAGTCCAGACCCTGACAAGCAAAACTGCATAAATAAAGGAGAAGAGCCAAAACTGCATTCTAGATAAATGAGGGAACTTTCCAGTTCAAATGTAGTTGAGCCGACACTATAGAACATAAACAAAAGTTGGCTTTTACTATTTTGTAGAGGCGAAAGGATACAGACTCATAAAAGGACAAGCAGCAGCACCTTCAGATTTAATGTGCTCAGTTACTTTGGTCACACTACCCTGGGACTGAGAATGAGGCATGTGCTTGTGGAAACACTAACCATACATACGGACATACAGATATACAGACATATAAACATATATACATACATAATGCATGCATACATACATACATATTCATATAAACACATA
This sequence comes from Apodemus agrarius, assembly GCA_964023405.1. Taxonomy (NCBI): domain Eukaryota; kingdom Metazoa; phylum Chordata; class Mammalia; order Rodentia; family Muridae; genus Apodemus; species Apodemus agrarius. Next base: position 98,393,721 of record OZ030011.1, on the reverse strand, counting down.
TACATACAAACATATATGCATATAATACATCTATACACTGCTGCCAAGACTTTCCCATCACACTGGATAGCCTTCTTTTCTTTCAGGATGAAATAAGTCCATGTCAGGCAGTGGTGGCGCATGCCTTTAATCCCAGCACTTGGGACGCAGAGGCAGGCAGATTTCTCAGTTCAAGGCCAGCCAGGTCTACAGAGTGAGTTCCAGGACAGCCAGGGCTACACAGAGAAAGCCTGTCTCAACCCCCCCCCCAAATAGTAATAATAAAATTGGGCTGGAGAGATGACTCAGCGGTTAAGAGCACTGACTGCTATTCCAGAGGTCCCGAGTTCAATTCCCAGCAAACACATGGTGGCTCACAACCATCTCTAATGGGATCTGATGCCCTCTTGTGTGTCTGAAGACAGATACAATGCATTCATATAAATAAATAAGTTTTTAAAAAAAAGACATAAGTCCATTTCTAAACTTTAGCTTTGCAAGGCCAAGACAATAGGAGAGGCGTAGAATTAACCCTTCATGGGCCCAAAATCACTCAGGCTTCTATAGTACAGTGTACCTACTGGCTTTCTGCATGCAACATCTCACCAGTCTGTGTGCTGTTGCTAACACCTTTCTACATTTATTTATTTGTTTGTCTGTTTATTCATTTCATGCTGTAGAGATGACTCAACAGTTAACAGCACTGGCTGCTGTTCCAGAAGATCCCAGTTTGGTTCTCAGCACCTTCAAGGTGAAGAACTCTGTAACTCCATTGCCAAGGAGATCTTGGCCCTTGTCTGACCTCTATGAGCAGTGTATATGCATGATACACAGTTATTGATGGAGGTAAAATACTCATACATACAAAATAAAAATAAGTGCATCTTATAAGCTACCAAAGTCCTGAATGTACTTTTACAGCATTAAGGTGTCTTAAAGTTAGTTTTATGACTTTTGAATTCCACCACGCTTGTGTTGAATGAACATTCCCTACGGTACAGCCAGGAAGGGGTGAGAATATGTGAACTGCATAGTGGAGGGAAGGCTGCCCCCCTCCCCCATGAAATGGGAACTTAGAATTTCCTGTAATGTCTCCCTGGGGACTAGGGTACTCCGAAAATCCACCCTTTATCATTAAGGCTGATTTAAATAAGCTGCAGCACTTGCTACCTCAGGACTAATCACATTTCCTTAGGTCTACCTTAAATATTTAGCTGTTGGATAAAGTAATACTTATTCTCTAGAGAATGCAGGTTACATTTTTATATTAAGATAAAAATTTCACTACTCCACAAATCTTGTGAATATGTTGGTCTTGAGTAAACCCCAAGACATATACTGCTTTATTTTGGTGTCTACTGAGACACTGCTATCAGTGGGGAGTCTTCCGTATTAACAGAGAAATGATGCTCTGTTCCCCATGCCAGTGCCTTCTGAAGCTTAATAGCACAACCATCTTGTCCTAGGTTCCCCCAGTCTCCCTCTCCCTCTCCTTCTCCTTTTCCCTCTCCCTCTCCCCCTTTCCCTTCTCTCTCTCTCTCTCTCTCTCTCTCTCTCTCTCTCTCTCTCCATGTCCTTGCTATTTTTTCTCTATTTTTTCCTTTCACCAAGTCTCCCTTCATGTCCCCCTTCTCTTTCTTGGTAGAAATTCCAGCTACATGAGATGCCAAAAATAAAATAAAATAAAATAAAATAAAATAAAATAAAATAAAATGAAATGAAATGAAATGAAATGAAATGAAATGAAATGAAATGAAATGAAATGAAATGAAATAAAATAAAATAAAATAGGAATCTAAAGACCATTAACATGTTATCTGTTGGTGGTCATTGCCCACAGTACTGGTTTTCATAAAGATATTTTCATCCAAGTGTGCGGTGTAGCTTGAGCATACTCCTTTCCAGCTCAGCTTTCTCCCGTCTCATTCCTTTCCCTTCATGTTTGTTATTCTGGTTCCCTAAGACATTGTCACTCCATTTTTACTGAATAAAATTCCATTGCGCATGTAAACTGCTAGCTATAGCAGTCTTAGTCATTTTTCCAAAGGTCACCAGGTCTGATCACAGACATACTTCAATGTCAATGCTTTTTTTTATTACTATCCATTATAGCCAGGTTATGGAACTAACCTACATGTTTAAACCAGAGGAATGAACCAAGAAAATGCAGTTTACACAGTCCATACCCTTACACAGCCCCATCCTTTCAAGGGTCATCTTCCTGCAAGCTCATTGTCTTGTAAAATTCTTCTAAAGTCTTCAGTAACAGATGAGAATGTCCCAGCAATTAATCAGTACTTAAAGGGTAAAGAATCATGAATGTATTAATTTGTAGGAACAGAGGATGACCCTGGGAACAGGGAGGGGGCAGGTCCTTTGGAATTGGCTGGCATCACAGTGAGATGAGTCTGTGATAATAGTACCAAGAACTTAATAGTACAAGGCATGTGAGCAGTATTATGTGAGAGCCTGGCCACAAAATAGAATGATTACAGAGTCAGCCAGCAGCCTAATGCCCTCAGTAAGGCTAAAGGCATGGTATAATGGTTCTCCGAATTACCTTAGTATCTACTTGCTGCAAGGAAATTCTTCTTGTGCAGGAGTTGGTTCTTCTTGCTAAATATATCCCTGTTCATCTGCAACTGCCACCTTCGCAAATGAGATGCAGAATGTTTCAAAGAACATATGTCCAGCAACTTCTTTAGCACCAGCCTCAGAAACTGTGTGTGCATTCTCTGCAATTCCTTCCCCTCTTCTGCTGCCCAATCCCTTCCATCAAACACTGGATGCCTGCTGCATGCCTACACGACAGCTTTTCTTCCCTGGGGTCTAGAACTATAAATCTCACACCTACTGAGCACATTGTAAGGTCTGGGAAATTTAGTAAACAGTATTTGCCACTGGCAACTGGCAGTTCACCTTTACATCTAAATGACTGGAAAGTGGTGATGAGCAGCTCAGTGCACTGATAAAACAAATGGACAGGAAAGAAGATGACCATGCCAGTCTGTGGCTCGCTGGGAAGTGCTTGAAAAAAAGATAAGAATATTCACCTCAGAGAGGTCCTTGGTTTCCTATACTGCAGTGATCAGGAAAAAAAATTGGATGAATTTGGAAAGGAAATTCTACTTAGAGTCTTGGGAAAGGTAAGGACACAAACTTGGGAGATTGCTTCATCTCTAGTGTAAATGATGGTCTGAACTGAGTCCCATCCTATCCCATCCTATCCCATCCCATCCCATCCCATCGGTGTTCATACACTGAAGCTCTTCCCTCAGAATCTCAGACCACGATCTTTTTTAAGCACAGGGTGTTACAGATACAATGACCTAAGACAAGGTCACACAAATGCAGGCCTGTTGCTTCACGAAGTCTGACTGATATCTTTATGAAAAGAGGCATACAGTGCGTCACAGGAGAGCACTCAGGAAATTAAAATAGAGGAGGGTATAGCTCTTCTACTGGATGGAAGCCAGCAACCTTCCCGCTGCAATGAGGGAGGCCAGGAGCAGTGGCCACAGAGGTACTAGGAGAAAGCAATCCCACCAGAATGATGCAGCGGGAGCACATCCCAGTCATTTGTATGGTTTGCACTGTGGCACTTTATAACTCCAACTAAGTAGATTCATGTGCTAATAAACTCAGACACCCTTATTGCAGAACGTTGTTATTTGCTTTAAGGAAAAGTATTTGAAAGCACCATTCTGGTATATTGTTTCATATCAGAAGATTGTCTCCTTTAATAAACAGATACTTTTTCAAAAATTGAGAAAATAAGCACATTCCAAAATTCTCTTGAAATAAGTACTAAATGTTATTAGGACGCCAATCAAGGCTAAGTCGCAATTCTGAATACCTCATTAACACCTTCAGAAGGACCATTAATTAAATCCTGGACATGACAGGATTTTGAGCAGTTGGAACTTATGCTTTAAAAATAAGCAACTTTTGTTTTCTTCCAGGTCTGAAATCTGTACTTCTGTCTGTGACACACCCATCACCTACCCGTGCTTTTTCTGTTAGCTCTACGGTTCTGAGAAAGTGCAAAGAAGATGCTTGTCTTCTGGCATGGACCCTGGAGTGGGCACTGCTCGGGATTCTGATGAAAGTGGACGTGTCAAATAGCTCCTTGGTCTTAGTTGGATCCTGCCACAGTCTACTGCTAGAGGAGGTTGCTGCTTTTCAAAACATTTCATTAGTAAATGTTTTCTAAGCAGAGGACATATGTACTTTTGTTATTTATTTATCTTTGTCCTCAATACAGATAGAGAAGAGGTGATTTGATCAGAAGAAGTGACCTGGCTCTGCTATTGACAAAAGCAGACCGTCAGTGACTTTTAGGCTTTTGCGTCTAGAGATCCAGCTTGGCACTATTTGGTGCCCATGTCTTTCCTAACTACTACTTCTGTGGTCTTTCCCCTAGTACTTCATCACTCTATAAATTAGAGAAAATAAAGGGTTTCCCAAACTGATTTAAAGCTACATTAGGAAACCCAAGTAAAGTCAGTTATATCACTCAGGCTATAGAGTTGACTGTAAGTTTAATTCTAGATTGGAAAGATCACTAATATTGTTATATTTTAAAACTGAAACCCAGGAAAATATGGTTTTCCTGCTACTTTCTTTAAATGCTGTCATTCCACTGGTTGGTAATTATGTGTAACAAGTTATGTGTTGAGTGACTCATGTGGGCCATGTGTCCTTTCTGAGCTCAGTGTCTACATCTGCAGGAAGGTTATATAACTTATAACCTTCTGCATCTCTGTGGTGACTTCAGACCTCTGTGAAGGTGCAGCATTAGTATTCTACAGGGTTTACATGAAACAAGGGAATTGTTGAATGGATAAAAACGAGGTCTACAGAACACTGAAGACTGAAAAAGATATGTCAAGAAGCAAGTCCCATGAGAGGGAGGACAGCAGCCTGCAAAACCAACAGAAGTACTAGTCAAGAGAGAGCATGGTGCTGCCACCCACAGACAGGGGACACTGGGCATCCTGGGTACCTGTGATTGTAGACCCAGACACCAACACATTCAGCTTTTTACCTTGTAATGAACAGAGGCAGGCAGGAAGGAGCTGAGGTATCTACAACCCCTTCATAGGCATGACCCCTATGCCTGGCTTCCTCCATTTACACCCTCCTCACCCTGTGACAGCTCCATCCGCTGGGAACCGAGTCATTGGCTCATGAACTCTTGAGGTACATTTAAGAGTCGACTGTAAAACCAACACCTCCGATTCTTTGCAGGGAAGTCACTGAGTAACGTGCTTCACTGAAATGGGTTGAAATTACTTCAAAATCTACAGAAAGGGCAATGGATAATAGATAAAAACAGATCTAATAAAGCGAGAAGCTCACAAAATCCTGAGAATCTGACAAAGACAGATGTCCAGAGCAATCAAGAAAAAGAGGTGATTGACTGGAGAAACAGGGTTCTTGAGAGAGGGGAGAAAGAGAGAAAGAGAAAGAGAAAAAATAAAATGTATGTATGGATGGATAGATAGATGGATGGATGGATGGATGGATGAATGAATGGATAGATAGATGGATGGACGGACAGACAGATATTAAGTAGAAGCAAGGAAAATAAAAAATTAACAATAATCAAAGAATGGGGTCAGGTGTAAGTATAAATTTTTTCAGATAAACCATTTGAAGTGACTCAATCAGTGATTGGATACCCCTGTTTTCTCTATGTTGAGCAATCATTTTGAGAGAGAGAGAGAGAGAGAGAGAGAGAGAGAGAGAGAGAGAGAGGGAGGGAGGGAGGGAGGGAGGGAGGGAGGGAGGGAGGGAGGGAGGGGGAGAGAGAGAGAATGGCTGGCTGGCTGGCTGACTGCTGTATTTTTTTGGGGGTGGGGTGGGGTGGGGGTCCGAGACAGGGTTTCTCTTTGTAGCCCTGGCTGTCCTGGAACTCACTCTATAGACCAGGCTGGCCTCGAACTCAGAAATTCTCCTGCCTCTGCCTCCCAAGTGCTGGGATTAAAGGCATGCGCCACCACTGCCCAGCGACTGCTGTCTTTAGTGTTGCACGCTAACTCTTACTGGATCATTTTACTAGATCAGATTACTTAGGACAATGCAATGTGTGGATTCAGCCAAAGTCACAGATAGATTCTGAAGACCTGGGGCATGCCAATAGATTTGATGTGATGATAGCTGATTGTCTCTATGAAAGGAAGGTAGTAAGGATTGAACGGAATGGAGAAATGTTGTTGAAGTTGTATTGTATCAGGACATTGAAATCAGTCTACCAGAAAGATGGGGAGGAAAAATTAAAACTAGAAATGGAATTCTTCAGAGTGTGTGTATATGTGTGTACATTGACATGCATGCATATATGTGTATGCCTGTGTGTGAATACACTGATGTTTAGGCATGTGTGTGCATGGGTATGCTGTGTGTATATATGCACATGTATGCACATATGTATGTATTGTGTATGTTTGTGTATAAGTGTGCGTGTGTGTGTGTGTGTGTGTGTGTGTATGCCTCAGTGTGCTTCATCTAGCAAAACCTACTAGGAGAGAGTAGACACAGGGTAGACGGAGTGGGATTCAAGGAGGGTCTGGAAATTTTTTAGGTAGAAACCTTATAAAGAAGGCTTGCCTAAGGAGATGCAGGAGATTCAAGTCATTATTAAAGAATATTCTCTATATCAATGAGAAAGAAAGTGCAAATGCGAAGATTTCAACACAAACACTGCTCCATGCCTGATGGAGCATGTCAGCTCCTCACTCACTGAATGCTGCTGATCGTTTTAGTGTGTGTCCCTGTCAGGGTGACTCATGGCCCTGAGTGAGGCTGTCAGTTTGCTGCCTGGCCACCTCGGTTTCTCTTCTTGCCATCTACATCTCCAGATCGTCCCAGTATTTTCCCAGTTATACTTGCACTTTAAGTGATTTTCAGGAACTTATATACATTAGTGATATTAAAACTGTCGCCAGTGTGAAATTATCTTCTCTGCAGAATGTTCTTTAAGTTTCTATGCTGTTTGACTTATTTAATCATAGCTTGCTCAGCTTTAACTTTCTTAATCTAATATTGTCTTGAAATTTTTATTTGAGGAAATGTGTGTGCGTGTGCGTGTGCGTGTGCGTGTGCGTGTGCGTGTGCGTGTGCGTGTGCGTGTGCGTGTGTGTGTGTGTGTGTGTGTGTGTGTGATATACACTAAAGGTCAACTTTATGTTCCCATACATATTTATTTTCTTAAAGTTTCTGGGGAAAAAAAACCCTTTCATTTTGTATGCTCTCGTGTTTGCAGTGGCTGTGCTATGCAGTGCCTCCCATCAGTTCTTAATGTATTTAAGACTTCTGTGTTGTGTCCTCATGAGAAACAGATTCTGTCACAATAGGCGCTCCTTAGAATATTTTAATATTTGATAGGATAGATCCACCTCCGTTATGCATACGTTTCACATTGTCCTTGGCAATGTTCACACATTTATTCTTCCATATAAATTTACATTCAATTTGTACAGTTTCCAAATATTCCCTAATTTGTAAAAGACACTTCATTAGACTTAACTATTTATTTGGGAGCATTGATATTTTAATTTGGAATAAGAATCACCATTCTTAATTGTTTTCTTTGTGTTTTTCCAGGAAATATTGTTGGTTTCATGTGGGATTTACATATTTATCATATTTGACACTATCTACTTCTAAGTTATTTTGCTAAGCTAATAAGCTTCATTTGTTACTCTTCTACTTAATTCTGTAACAGATTTTGGAAAGAAATTGATTCTATGTTCCCCATATCCTACAACTTATGGAAATTATCTTATCCGCTGAAGTCCTTTTTACTTAAGCATTTCTGTTCTATGAGCTTGTAGCAGTGTCTGTTAAAAAAAAATGCTTACAGATGCTCACCCTGTGAGTTTTGAATTCACAACTGGATCACACAGACAGTCTTGCAGATAATCACCATCCTTGTCTCCACACCTCATTTTCGTGAGACTTTCCTAAGACTTTTTTTTTTCCTGTGTAATAGAATGTTTGCTGTGGAATCTGACAAAATTCTAAGCTCTTGTATTTTCCTCTTGTTGAGGTAGAGTTTTCATTAAAGGCTAGTGTGTGCTTTCATTTGATTTTGCTTTGCCCTTTGGGTCTGTTTCAGGTGAAGCTGGACAGCCTCCTGTTTGGGCTTCATTCACTCTTTCTTACTGCCTTCTGCCAGGTTCTCTTTGACTTCTTCCTTCATTGTGGTTCTGCTCCCGGTAGCCTGCCCACGTGCACTGGTGCTGTGCTGTGGAGCAGATGTGAATCCCCATTTCTAGAGAAATCTAGGCTCATTCTCCAGACAACTCTTCCATCTTCTCACCTTGAGCAGGAGAAATTCTTTAGAAGACAGGACTGTAAAAATTCCTCATTTTCTACAAGAACACTATAGAGATGAGAAGCAGAGGGTGGTAGGGGTACTGATGTGGAGAGGAGATGAGAAGGGGAATGGGGGAGGTCAGGATCAGGTGTGGGTAGAGACAGGAGAGAGGGCCAGAGGGCCATGAATGGTAATCTCCAGCTGCCTGGGGTTTGGGGGTGGTGGTGATGGTGGTGGAGGTGAATCTTTAGAAAGTCCCAGAGACCAGGGATTGGGGGAGGCTCCTAGGAGTCAATGTGGGTAACCTTAGCTGAGATGAATTAACAGTGGGGACATGGAATCTAAAAAGGCCACCTCTTGTAGCCAGGCAGAACCCCCAGTGGAGGGATAAGAACACCAACCCACCCACAAAATTTTCAAATATGTCCTGCCTAAAGGAAATGCAGGGACAAAGATGGAGCAGCGACTGAAGGAATGGCCAACCAATAACAAGCCCAACTTGGGACGCATCTTATGAGCAAGGACCAATCCCTGTGACTACTAATGATACTCTGTTAGGCTTTCAGACAGATGTCTAGCATGACTTTCCTCTGAGAGGGTATTCCCAGTAGCAGACTGAAACAGATGCAGATACTCACAGCCAAGCATTGGGTGGAAGTCAGGGACATTTTTTTGGAAGAGTTGGGGAAGGACCGAAGGCCACGAAGGGGATAAGAAGTCTATAGGAAGACCTACAAACTCAACTAACCTGGACCCCTGGGAGTTCTCAAAGACGGAGCCACCAACCAAAAAGCATACATGGGCTACGCCAAGGCCCTGGCATATACACACATATGTAACAAATGGTCAGCTTGGTCTCCATGTGAGTCTCACAACTAGAGCTGGGGTTGTCTCTAAAGCTGTAGCCTGGTTGTGGAATCCATTTGTCAACAGGGCTGCCTTGTGTGGCCTCAGTGGGAGAGGATGTACCTAATCCTACAGAGACTTGATGTGCCAGGATTGGGGTGGTGAGGGTTGAGGGGATACCTCAGGAAGCTTCACCATCTCAGAGGAGAATGAGAGGGGAAGGGGGAAAGCTTGTTCCATATTGTAAATGTCACGTACACAATGGCTTTACATAACTTATTTATCTCAGAGTTTTAGGGCTGGAAATGATCACATGCTCTTATGAAATGCAGTGAGTTATTGTGTTGAATGAAGGGTGTTATGTAATTACAGACTTTTAGCATTGGCCGGGGCTGACTGGACGCTCAGTTCAGTTCTTTCACGCCTTACTGGATTCTTGTTATCACTCACTTTGTAAGCTGCCTTTGTGGGCTTGATTGTACCTTTACTGTTAGCTGTCTTGGTGGAAATGTCCACATAATTAAGTCTAGACACCTGAAAACGAGGAACAAACATAGGGAACGGCTACCCAGCACCTCTAAAGCAAAGGTACATTTGATTTTTTCCTCCCCTGTAGCCTTTTTTATTGTTTCAGTTGTTCTCATGCCTGGTATATAGTAGGCTCCTGGCAAAGAATCACACTTGGAAACTGTACCCCATGTCTGTCTGTGACAGGGATGCAGGGTGTTTTTACCTCTTGAATCCTGAAATGAATGATGTGTCGAAGATATTAGAAAAGAGGCTTTTGTGAGTCAGTTTTGACTCTGTGATGTGGAAATCCTTAAGACCACAGAATAAACAGGCTTTCATTTTATTGTAAACTATTTATTATGGTTTTAGCATGGTCCTTGAAGTTTAACAAAAAACAGTTAATGAAAACCTTTCTGATGCTCGATATGGTATTTCTCAGGCAGCAGTGGTAACCCCTGAGGCCACTGGCCTTAGCCTTCCAGGTCTGGTGCTGCATTTTGCCCAGAGGTCTGGGATCAAATGTGTTCTCAGAGCCAGAGGTCTCCTTGTTTAGACTCTACCATGCCCCTCAGGGATACACCCTGAGAGTTTATCATTGACATATAAAGTCACAGCAGGACATGAAATCTCTACATTTTCAGATCACTGATTCATGCAAACAAAATTCCCACAAGAAATGTGGACTGTCTGCCCAGTGGGTCTATCCTCAGACCTGGTCAATGGTAAATACCCCCAGGCAGTGCACCGCCTAAGCATTTCCTGTGCCCATCTGAGGGGACTTAGCGACAGTCATCACATCTCAACTGAGCAGAGAACAAAACAGGCATCATCCCCTGCCTACAGAGAGGCGCAGTATGCAAACTCCAAGGGGTGTGGTTGAAAACAATATGGACTTGATAGCAACAGAAGCTTTTCCTGTGAGCATGTGATAAGAGAACCATGGACTGTGCTGACAACAACGATAACACCTCAGGCCATGTACGAGTCTGAAACTAGCAGAGAACTGTGAAGTGGGGAACTCCGACTGCTGATACTGGTACTGTTGCATTTTATTGTGCTGCATATGTGTGGGCATGAGTACCTGTACGTTCGTGTTACCATCTTGAAGTCTGGATCAAATCCATTTGCCCTGCTAGTTAAAGACTTAAAAGGCAGGGAAGACTCAAGCAAAATTGGTAGCATTAAGAAAAATATACCACACATCAGCAGAATCAACAAGTGGGACATGCTTTAGTAAACATATCTTAATGGCACGGCATACAGAGAGAAAGGGCCACTGTGAAGCACAAGCCAGTCTTTCCTGAGGATTTATGGGTTCAAGGGTCTAGGTGGGGCTGAAATAGGGTCCTCTTTATCTAATTGGGGGTTGGTGAACTTAGACAAAGAAAGGTATTGTGGTTAGGGTTTCTACAGCTGTGATAAAACATGATGACCAAAAAGCAAATTGGAGAAGAAGGGAGTTATTTTGGTTTACACTTCCATATCATGGTTCATCATTGGAGGAAGTCAGCATAGGAACTCAAACAGGGCAGGAACCTGGCAGCAAGAGTTGATGTAGAGGCCATGGAGGGGTGCGGCTTACTGGATTTCCCTCCCACAGCTTGTTCAGCCTGCGTTCTTATGGAACCCAGGACCACCAGTCCAAGGATGACTCTACCCACAATGGGCTGTGCCCTCATGCTGAAACAGCATTTTCTCACTTGAGGTTTTCTCTTTTCAGGTTTGTCAACGTGATGTAAAACTATCCAGCATGGGACGCTGATAAACCACACCATTGGGTAAACACGTGCTAATCAGCCTTAATATTATCTGACAAGCCAGGACCAGTCAGCCTCCAGGTAGCTCTACTGGTGGGGGAAAGACTCATGCTGTCTCCAGATATCAGATCTTTGTCTCAGGCCAGGAGGATGAGGAAGAAGCCGGAAGTTCGCCACCTTCATTGCCCTGTGAGTGCTTGGGAATGGATAGGAGGTGTATCTCTGGAGTCCGGCTTTGAGATTTCTAAAACCCAACACAGGTTCAATGCCCCTCTCTCTAACTACTGCCTGCAGATCAGAATTTATAGCTCTCAGCTACTGCTCTGGAGCCATGCCTGTCTGCCCCCTGCCATGATGATCATGGACTAACCTCTAAAACTGTAAGCAAATCCCTAATCAAACGCTTTCTTTTATAAGAGTTGCTGGAGTCACCGTGGTGTCTCTTCACAGGAACAGAACTGTAAGTCAGGCTTCTTTCGTAATCTCCCATTGGGGGTCTAACTCCTAGTCCTTCCCAGGAGTGTGGAGGACAGAGGTAGATATCAGCTATCTTCCTTAAACAGTTGTCATCTTGTTTCTTGAGACAGGCTCTTTTCCTGAGCCCAGAGCTTACTTCCTGAAGCTTCTGAAAAGAAGCTTCAGGGTTTTGTTGTCTCTGGTTACCTGAACTAGGATCCAGGTGTGTGCTATTACTTCTGGCTCTTTTAGAGGTTTGGGGGAATCTAACTTGGGTTCTCAAGCTAGTGACTAAGACGGCATCTCCTTAGCCTCTCTTCTTTTCTTCGACCCTGAATCACATGGGCCTGTTCCTTTAAGGTCACCCTACTTTACAGTGATTTGTAACATGAAGCTGGCTCTATGTTTTAATTTACTTATAATTTTTACTTTATTGACAGACCATTTTCTAGTACCTTTCATAGCTTGAAACAGAAGTTTGTTAAGAGTTAGGATCACGAGTCACAGCTTGATGACTTGCCATCTAGGAAGGTCTCCTAGACTTAAAACAGAAAAGCTGAGGCTAAAACATTCTTTCAACGTGAAGTTTTACTTTTATTTATTCCTAATGGGGTAAAGGGCATGCGTGGTTTGCTGATAAGCACTATGCCCAGTCAGGTTTGTCCAGAGGCAATGTCCCTAAAGATTTCACTCTTTGGGAGTCTTTCAGAAAGAGCATCTCATCAAAGACAGAAGTGATGGGTCCGAGGGGTGCTGTGATACCCCTAAACATTAGGGTCAGCAGCTGCCTCCTCATGGATGTTTTCCCTTAGGTCAGCGGGAATCCTGCTGTAATCGAAGGGCCCTGGCAATCCTCTCATCACACTATATTAAGTGCTTTGAGTCGGCTTCTCCACTTGAGTATCACAAAAGCCTCCCCAAACCATAAGTCTTCCAAGTTCATCTCCAGACGGGCAGAGCATTGCACCCATCAGCACTTTGCTGGGCAATCCAGCTCATTACTGACATAAAAAGAGGAGAATCAGGGAAAAGGGGAAACCGGTTTGGAATTCAGAGCCTGATAAAATGCTGCTTGGGGAAGCAGGAGAACAATGACTGCTTTGCCCTTCCTTAGCCCATCAAAAGCTCAGGAGGAAAATCCTGAGCATTTAGAGGAGAAATGACCCCTCAGAGCCAATCCTTGGACAGCACTGAGCGATCCGAAAAGCAAAGCAAGTGCCAGTGGGCTAGCCTGCAATATGTTCATGTTTCCCACGGAAGTTGTAATTGCACAATCTGTAAACAGTGGGTTCTAAATAGGTCTCAGATGAATAAAAGTGCAAGCGCAAAGTGTGTAAAAGAATGTGTAGTCCGAAATGACACTTCTGAGGCTGACTTGGGATGCTGCTGCAGTAACAACTGATATGCACAAATGTAAAGATTCATTTAAAATGATGTCCGTCTCCAGTCAACCCGTGTTCCAGGGAGCCTGGAGGAAGCGGAAACATCCCATAGACTGCATTTGTCTTTGAATCTACTTTGCCCTCTCCTTGAAAGATTGCAAAAAAGACAGCTGCCAACAATTTCAAAAGCTTCTGCTAGTGCCTACATTATATTTTAAATGAGTCCCCCCATCGAAGCTGCAGTATGATGCAACGCTTTTACTTGCTAAAGTATGCACCCTGGTCTCCTTGTGCTCCTGAGAAAGCCATTGCTTGATCAGCTTGAGAGCAGATCTGTCAGGTCCATGACACAAGAAGCTCTGTTGCAGGGAGAACTGACTTGAAGGGCTAACCTCTCTGACAGTGCATGACCTACTTGAAGGCAAAGAAAACAGACATAACTGAGCAGGAGATGGTAGAGAGGGAAGATACCTTTAGGAAACCAGTGATATATGCAGCGTGCCTCCTTGCATCTTCTGTGATGTGTCTTACTGAAAAAGTGACAATGAACAGCTTTAGGCTTGGGAAAAGTTAGCATGGTAATTGATGCAGTAGTTACCAAAGTTTAGTCTAGAGGTATGAATGATTGGCTCTTTGTTATTCTTGGAAACTGTTGAGGTTTGATCTTTTGATATGTATTGTAATGATAAGTACTAGCCCTCAAAGCCTGGTTGCTTTCAGGGATAAGAGAATCTGCAGGTACCCAAGTGTTTCTATGTAACATTGCCTCCCAAGTCATCCCTTATTGGTGAATAAAGATGCCTACAGCCAACAGCTGGGCAGAGTAGAGAAAGGCTGCTTCTTGGGTTCCCAGGTTTGGGGGTCCAAGTACCACGAGAAGGGAGAAGAAAGTGAAAAGATACTATGGGTTAAGAGTCAAGAAAACATGTCCATGAGGGCTGGCCAATTAGAGTTAAGAGCAGCCAAGATGAAACATAGTAAGTAATAAGTTGGGGTTATCAATAGAAAATAGCTTTCAATTACATAGAGGGTAGATATCTGCCCAGCATTAGTACTAATAAAGACTTGTTATAAATATAAAGATTGTTTGTGTCTTTTATCCAGGAACTCAATGATCAAATATTTCCTGCAACAGGAAATGGCAAATAGGACCCTAACCTTTATTTAGTTCTGTGGCCAAGAATTCAACCGGCTGTGAAGAAGGAGGAGGAAGAGGAAGAAGAGGGGAAGGGAGAGAAGAAAATGAGGAAGAAGAAGAGGAAGGAGAAGAAGGAAGAGGAAAAGGAGAAGGAGGAAGGAAAAGAAGAAAAAAGAGGAGGAAGAAGAAGGAGGAAGGAGGAGGAGGAAGAGGGGGAGGAAAAGGAGAAGGAGGAGAAAGAGAAGAAGGAGAAGGAGAAGGAGAAGGAGAAGGAGAAGGAGGAGGAGGAGGAGGAGGAGGAGGAGAAGAAGAAGAAGAACAACAACAACAACAACAAAAACAACAACAACAACAACAACAAGGCGGCAGTTATATATTGAATAATATATATATTTCTCTTGATCCATAAACAACCCAGCAAGAGAGCCTTTTCCATAGGACTCACATTGCATTGGGTATTGAAAGTCATGTATAGATGGTGGGTCATATGAATGTGAATAGTTTCCATGCACATACTGAACCATCTCACTTAGGGGACATAAGCATCTACAGTTGGGTTGCCATGGGGGCCCCCAAAACAAGTCTCCCACAGATACCAAGGCAACTTAACCTGGAGTTGATGAGAATTTCATCCAAATGTATATTAAACAAGAATCAGTCCAGGCTGGCAGGAAGGTGCCTGACTACAAGCCTGATGACCTGATTTCAATCCCCCAGAACAAACAGGGAAAGGAGAAGACTGCCTCTCACAGGTATCCATCTATGCATCAACACACATCCATATCAAACAAATAGGCAAATATTCTAATATTTTTAAAAAAACAGTTGGTTTATGAGGGTAAACATGAAGTAATAGCTCTGCCCTCTGGAAGTCTGTGCTGCCATCATAGGCATTTATCCAAGCATCCTGGGGGTTGCTGCAGGAATCTGTGCCTGGGTAGTGCAGATTTGGAGTCAAGTCGATGGAACATTGTTTATTAGCTACAGGATCCCAAATGATTGGTGTTGCCCTGGGTCTCAGTTCTTCCTCATGTTAGGAATGATAAGGTGGTGATTGTATAACTATATAGAGTAATCTCTGAGAGCCAGCACCTACCTTTTCCTGAGGCTTACCACCATGTGCTCTCATTCCTTCCTCAGGATCCACAGCTAAAGGCATGACAGGGATTGGCAGAAGAGGCTGTGGAGCCTTTTCTCACTGTTTTATGGGTAAGATCTGCTCACTAACCTCTGCCTAGCAGCCAGGAGTCAGAATCCTGAAGAAGAGAGCTGAACATTTGCTGAACATCCCTCCCAGGCACTCTTGATGTCCCATCACCAAAATCTTTTTGTATGCTTCCACCAAAATGTAAGGGTCACCTAGATAACACCCCCAAATTCACACAGTGACTATGACATAACATGTATGATCATTTTAGGTATCATCAGCACATCTCTACCTACCAGACCTTCATCTAGTAATGGATTTAAAATAAATTATGTTGATATACTTCGGACCAAAGTAAAGAAATACCATCACCTCCTTGTGAAAAAGATTCATTTTTAGCTATTTTGGAGCTTAGTGGGTATAAAATATGATTTCCACCAGAGTGTTGAAATATAAGAGTGACCCCTATAAGTCATTGATGATTGCTTAATGTTTTTAGGGTTGCAGAGAGCTGGGGTTAAACAACATGACACTAACCTGTGGTGACAAACAGCATCCCATAGGTGACTTATTTCATCTATCTGGAGTTTGCCTGCATGTCTGTAAAACCAGCTAGACTGTCAACTCTCTAGGGACCTTCTACCCTTTAACATGTAACCATTTGGGAGCAGTATTTCCTAGCGTGTTCTGGGTGGGGTGTATAACACTGATGGAATTTTCTTTGCTTAACATGGAAGGTGGTTTTGCCCTTGGGACTCCAGGAGACAGTCTCTCTGAAGCCTGTTGGATTAACCACTCCTGATATCTATGACAAGGGAGCAGAGAGCAAGGAAGTGAGACAGCATTTGCAAGTATAAGAGGGCTCCGTTCTGCTGACAGCCAAGGTGAGTTGTCCTGTCTTTCCCATGCCTGGGTACTTGAAGCTGTGATTTTTTTGCCTTCTTGCTCTGTGACTCCTTTTTCTTTAAATAAAAATCCACCTGTCAGATGCTTTCTGATTATCATAGAAGGAAATCACTCTGCTTGCCCAAGAAAATAGGAACATGTGTTCTGTCAAGCAAAATGCCTTAAGGTTGCCTTGTTTCAGGCTCCACATGGCCACAAGGAACATGGAGGTGAGCCTGCTGAATTTCCTAACTAGGAAAACCTTTCCCCCAGCTCTCAGGAAGACAGATGGGGGAAATATGTAAATATGATATGACAAATGTAAATGTAGGGGAGGAAAGGGAACAGGTATGTTTTGAAAACTGCTGGGCAGGGTTTGGATCTGGCTAGGCAGGCTGAAAGAGGGAACCAGTTCACCACCCCTGCCGTCCGCTGTTCACCCAGAGGGCAAAGTGGACCTGGGACCAACAGGTTCGGCAGGGGCTCTGGACGAGCTGCAAAGGTTGGGAGTGTTGCAGCACTGTGCAGGGCAGGTGGCCTAGGTCCCAGGTCTCTTGTCAGCTACAATAAGGTAGTGATATCGACTGAGGCTGAGGTTGAGGGAGAAGCATGAGCCTGGACAGCTAGGTGAGCACAAGGTCCAGTAATGAATGCTTTGGGAGAGAGAACTCTTTCCCAAGTGTTACCCGTAAAACGGCCACATTCAGACAATCCTTGGTGAAATAACTTGTGAGCTTTATTCCACGTGGACAGGGACTTTACAAACACGGAGGAGTGGGGTGGGATTTAGGGGCAGGTGTTTGCTATTGGCTCAGTTTGAGATGTTAGTGATGTACTGTTTGCGTGGGGAAGGACTCCAAGTGTTTCCTTCTGTGACTGATTGTCCTGGTCCTATTTGTGGGTATTGTGGTTCCATGTTCTAGAGCAGGTACAGACATGGGGAGGGAGCTGCTCCATTCCTGCTGATCTGAAGTCTTTGAGACCCCCCAGAGCTCACTCCTTACAGCTTCTTCCATCCGGTGGCACAATCCACTTGCCCCCACATACCCCTGTTACCATTTTCCTGCATCCTGCCTTTCTGTCGTTACCCCACTCAAGGATGTGGTCAGGGCATCATCCTGCAATTCCCATCTATAAAGCAGATAGTGAAATATTTAAACTGAATCACAATGAACAAGCTTGTGTTCCTGTGAGCCCTTGAGAAGTCTTTATGGTAACAGCTTGATGTCTCCACACTCACTCCTTGCCTTCCTTTTTAATTTATTCACCCTGCACTTCTGTATCTCATACCTCTGAAGGCTCCAGAACAGTCCATGCCATTGTGGGGGCTTCCCCTACCCACTGCCATATTTCTACCTCTTCCAAAGAATTTCTTCTTGGAAAGTCCTCAGTGACACCTACTAATAAAAACACATCCAATTAAGTTCATGAAAAAGCAGTCAGTCTCCTTAGAGTACCTCACCGCCGATATCGTAAGGTTGAATTCTGCCCTGACATTTCAAGGCATAAGGCATTGCGGTGAAGCTAGAAGGCATTTATCTGCTGGCACTGAGCTTTCTAGAGCACAAATTCAGTTATCAGAGGCAGGAATTACTGCACCAGACATAATATGTATCCCTGGAATGTCGATCCAGGTGCCGAAAATTGCAGGCCAGTAGGAAAATGGTGTAATCTGTGATTCCATCTGGCCCATGAATTTCCAGTGGCCTTGCTTATAGATTGTCAGAACTGTTCATTAAGTTTGTTTTGAAACCAAGGGCTTAATATCTGTAATTTAGAGGGCTCAATAGGCAGTTAAATTGAGTGAAACTATTTTTGAATGACGACTCCAGTTTCAGAGAAAGAGCGGACATTGCAGCTCAGAAGAACCACATTTTGAGGCAGCACCAGGAATTCAAGATTATTTATAGGTCCTTTAGAAAAAGGGCTTCACTATGCTAAGTTGAGAAACTTTTCCCCCTCCTATTTAAAAAAAAAAAAGAAGAAGAAGAAGCTTTCAAAAGCCACACACTGAGGAAAGGAAGCATTTCTAATGCCAATAGGTTATGAGCCACAATCACAGAAGACTCAGTGGCTCAAAGGGAGTGCAGGTCAGTGGTGTGCTCTCTCTGCATCTGCTATAAGGCTGCCTTTATATGCATATGTTACCCTGAGAAGGTGTTTCCATGGTACAGATTGTGCAAAAGAGAGACCGCTGTGTGCTGTGCCTGTGATAAAAACAGAGTCCCTTCTCCGCTGTGCATGTAAGCACTTATGAGACCTTGCATCACTGGTAGGGATGGTATTCACTCCTGAAGCCAAAAAGGAAAGGTTCCTGGACCTGAAATGTGGCATCAAGCCACAGATGTAAATTGTGACATTTGTCCTTCGAAGTGAAATGCAAGGGTAATATCGGCAGTGAGGTATCACCCAGGAATGCGTAAAGGGTGTCAAGTCCATCCAAGGAAGAAAGCACGGAGCTTCATAGGCTCTGGTGGCCCAAAGCAGAGTCCCAGTGCAATCTTAGAGTGGCTCAGAAATGCAGGTCTACATTGAGTTGGCAACCAGTGTCCTCAGGACTACAGTGACTGTAATAGGCAGACACTGTTAGTTACCTGTCTTATGGCCAGACTCCTGGCACAAGAAGCTTAAGGAAGGAAGGCTTTATTTTGGCTCCCAGTGTGGTGGTATCATCTGGAGGATGAGGAGCTCATGGACCCAGTGGCTTGAGGAAGTGCTGAGGGGCGCATGGTGCTCATCCCGCCTTCTCCTCTTTGATAAGTTCAGGACCACATCGTGGAGTGGTGCCTCACACTGTCAAGACCATTCTTCTACCCCAGTTAACCTCATCCAGGGAATGAATCCCTTACAGGCCTTCCCATAGGTTTGTTTTCTGAGTGATTCTAGATCCTGTCAAGTTGACAACCATTATTAATCAGGAAAGACATCAAATAGGTCTAACCTGGTGTATCAAGCACCATTTGGTCCCTACCCCATTCGGTTCCTTCCTTCCATTAATACTGATTATTTTCCCCCTGAGTGAACACAAAATGGCACTTACAACACCTGCCCTGGCAGCTTGGTCACACTATTTTGGTTGAGAAGATGTATAGGTAAGTCAGCTGGGGATCTCTGGGAAAGTTTGCTTTCCTCAAAGGAATACCACCTACCTTTTTTAAAATTTTTTTTCTTTTTTTCCACTTTCATCTCCTTCCTTCCTGAAATAAGGGCTGCTGTTGAAGAAGGAGCCATCCTTGTGGTTTTGCTCAAGAAACTATTACTCATGGATGCTAGGACAGAAAGCAAGAAGTAACCCAGAGCTGACAGCATGAGGACTGAGAGAAAAACACAAAGCCAAGTGTAGGAATCCATCAGAAAGAGCCCTCTGAGAGTTCATGTTCATATGGCTGCTGAGGAGCTCTAAGAACACACTGCTCTTGAAGCTGGGGAGATGACAGAGTGCATCAGACTTCTGGTCCCTGGGCCCATGTTAACGCTGAAGCAAGTAACAGCCTACCCATGATTCCTCCCTCTGGGGGCAGAGACCCTGGGGCTCTCCAGAGCAAGCTGCTTCTGGTAGATCCAGATTCCCTGAGAGAAATGTGTCCCAGTAATTGAAGTGAGAGAGACTGAGGAAGACCCAGATATCCATCTCGCACACACTCAGGCATTCCACACATTTGCATGCCTGCAAAGAATAAAGAAAACACACAGTCTTCTCATTTTAAAATACTTATCTGTTTCTGTATGTGTGCTGTGGTGCTGTGTGTGTGCACATACACATGTGCGCTTTGATGTGTGTGTGAGAGAGACAGAGACAGAGAGGAAGAGAGAGAGGGGGAGAGAGAGAGGGAGAGGGAGAGGGAGAGAGAGAGAGAGAGAGAGATCGAGAGAGATCCACAGGACAACCTTGCTTTTGTTTGTTACTTACCAAACTACACAACACATATATGTACACAGTGATAACAAAGAAACTGCACACATGTGGCCTGACTTTGACAGGTCTCAGGGTATTATGAACGCCAATAACAAGTCCTCATTTTCTGTATCAGTTAGTTTTCCTGTTACTGTGACCAAGTACCTGACAAGAAGCAGCGTGTGGGAGAAAGTCTTCATTTTCACTCCCATGGTTCAGCGAATCATGGCTACATCACAGTAGCTGCATCATAGTCACACAGTATCTATAGTCAGTTAGCAGAGACCCAAATGCTGGTGCTCAGCTGGCTTTCTCCTGTATATGCTTTCTGAGTTCCTGGGCCGTGGAGTGTCAGTGGTCACCTTCAGGCTGAGTGTTCTCATTCAGTTAACCTAAGTTCAATATCCCCCTTCCAGATGTGCCCAGATTCTAAACCCTATTGAGTTGACAGTCAGCATTACCCATATATGCTACAATTCAATTTCTTTACTATTATTAAGATAACAATGCTTATCTTAATAAGTCTTAACTGAGGCCCAGGGTTAGAGACCATGCAGGGCTAGAGATGGAATTTAGGAGATGTGACTATAAAGGGGTTCCTGGCGGTAGAGTTCTGTGTCTTACTGCTAAGGTTGATGTTTGATACAGAACGAAGCACACAAAGAGACTAGAGATGTGCCACGCCCTGCACTCTTCATTGTGCATCACCTCTTGAAACCCTTGAAAAACCAAGTAAAATAAATAGTGGCCTAGGGGAGCTACTGACCAATGGCTAGTAAGATACAGCGATGGCTGGAGTAATGTCTCAGTGGCTAAGAGAGGAGCTCTTGTTGTATTTGCAGAAGACCTGGGGTCAGTTTCCAGCACTCATATTAAATACCACACAGCCACATGTAACTCCCAACTCCAAGGGATCAATGCTCTTTTCTGGCTTGTATAGGCACCTGCATACATATGATGTACACACATATGAGCAATATAAAATGATAAGATAAATCTTTTAAAACTATGTAGGTGCATGGATACATTCTAATGCAGCCAGTTCACTACTTGTGCTCTTAGGCAGTCTCTCGTAGATGGTCAGATGACACAGGCTGTCTGTGACTTGCCCTGGATGAGCTAAGACCTTCACACCTGGGTACATTAGACCCACGACCAGATGCACATCTCCAATTACTGAGCCTGTCTGTTCACCCAAAGGTGCCTGGGGGAGCAGAACTGCTGTCAACAAAACACCAGATTCCTGGTCGGCTGTCCCCTGGGCTGCTGGGGCATCCGTTGTCTGTTGTTTACTGTTTGGCTGGAGCTCACTCACATCTCTCCAGTTCATCTTCAGTTATAGTATAGTTCACAGCCACTGGACAACAGTTACTCTGGGCCAAGCACTGGTCTGCAAGTGGCCACGGGACACTTGCAGAGGTCAGAGGGAGGCATGGTTGACATTGACTGCCTCTGGCTTGTCTTCAATTTTGTGTCTTTCCATTTTACTGGCTAGTCACCAATGTGACTCTTGAAGAAAAACAAAAGCAAACAAACAAAAGAGAAAGCTACCACATTTGTGAAAGTGTTCTGGTTTAGGAATCAAAGTACATGTATGAATGTCCAAAATTAATAGGAAACACAAAATGTACACTAGGCATCTTCAGAGAAAGCAGTACACATATTGCATAGTGCATTCAGGTGTGTTACTGTATGTAAGAGGTTTTGCTGGTACATATGCAAATGTGTGTATATGCTTATAGAGGCTGGAAGTCAACCTCATGGAGTTCTCTAGGAACCACCCACCTTGTTTATTGAAATAAGTTTTCTCACTGGCCTTAGTACTCTGAGCTGACTGGCCTGTGAGCCTCAGATCCATCTCTCTTTCCTTCCCAGGGATAGAATTATAGTAAGTACAACAGTGTCAAGTGTTTAATTTTGTAGATTCTGGTCATCAAAACTCAGGTTTTCCTAATGGTGTACTTCTGTACTGTTTCTCCATCCCTGTTATATATACTTTGATTCATCCTTAGTTATAGTAACTAGGCAGCAATACATTAAAACGTGGGTTGGAGGAAGTGAAGAAATCAGTGTGTATGCCCCAATTATATCCATGTATATATGTCTCTTTAAAAAATATAAAAGTCAAGGAAAATATATGATTTTTTTAAACTTGTTTCTGTCACAGTAGTGAAAGTGTGAACCTCCCCAGACCCTCACTTTTCTTACTGATATATTAGAAATTATGCAATTACTTTATTATATATACACACACATGTACGTAGTATATACATACAATGTGATGAGGATTTTAAGCATAACAAGGTGACCTCCGTTTGGGTTATATCCTTCTACTCATCCTCTCTCTTCCAAATATACAAACATCCTACAGGTGAGTTATTTCTCTATTGTATGCATTTATAATGTGTATAGATAGTTATATATAATGGAACATTAGTCTCACTCTCTCATGTGCATGTACAAGTGTGTGTGTGTGTGTGTGTGTGTGTGTGTGTGTGTGTATGTGTCTGATGTTACACTTATTCTTAGGGTCATATGTGGAGGCCAGAGGTTTATATCTGCATCTTGTCCTGCATCTTGTCATTTTGGCTAGACTGTTGGCCAGTTAACCCCCAGGATCTACACATCAATATATCATTATGTTGATCTTTTTTTATTACATGTCATTTCAAACCCCATAGATTTTAATTATTCTTTTATTCGCAGGCTTTAGACATTGTAATAATTTTGTTATCACAAAGTTCTGTACTAAACATTAAAGTAGAATCATTGTTGGCTTTTCAGAAACCTTCAACAATGCCATTGTATTGAATTTTATGATGGGAAACACATTTCTAAGCAAAATCATGATCATGTCAAAATAGAAATCAACTGTGCATTCCACAGAACATTAGAAAGAAAAATGTTCATTGGACAGAAAATTCTAATCATTGTATATTGAATATAAACTCAGATTATTTTCAAATGATTCCAACATTCCTTAAATGTGTTTTCTTGTTTTGAGACCATGTCTCAAATACCCTCAACTGGGTATATTGATGACTCTGAGGCCCTGATCTTCTGGCCTCCACCCACAGGCCCCTGAGTGCTGAGATTACCTGTACAGGACACCAAAACTGCTTTAGGAGGTGCTGGGGATTGAATCCAGAGCTTTGTACATACTAGGCGAGCAGGCTGCCAACTAAGCTGTGTGTTCTTGCATTAACTGGAAGTCCCTGCTCCTGGCTGCCTTTGTCCTAGGAAGTCCTCCTTCCTTGAAGTCACAATTTCCCTAATCATTCCGTACATGTTGGGAGTGGTCAGCTGCCCCACTGCCTGTGTGCTCAGCTCTCACTTGAGTTCTCTCCATTATCTCTTTCACATCTCTGACTCCCACAGCTTGGGCTTAAGGGATTAAAATGCATTGATTTAGAAAATACTAGCACATGCCTAGCATCTAGTTACAACTATGAAAATAAAAAGCATATTGAAGAAATGGACAAATCCATAGTATATAAAAGCTCTGGCTTCATATGGATGTAGGAGTTATGCTATTTCTTCTCCACTGTCCCTCAAGCATTTGGACCTTTAAGGACATTACTCAGATGACCTCACTTCTTCCCTGCATTGGTTCCCACTTTGCATACCAGTTTAGCATGGGCCTGTGAGAGGGCTCCTCCAGTTATTGTCTAAGCCATGGCTGTGTTATTGGTAATTTGGAGTTAGCCATGACAAACATCTTTGTATCAGAGAAGTTGGCAACCCCTACACATAAAAGGTTGTGTGTGTTTACTATCTTTGCTTTTGGTGAGTCTGCCATCAAATTTATCAGCACATGACTCTGTGTGGGTATGTTTGTGTGCTTGTGCTTATAAATATATGTTCATATCTTCATTTCTTTGTATTATTTTCTATTCTAAAAATATTATAAGATGCAAATGACAAGCAGCTTGTACTTTTCTCTTCTCATAATCAAAATAATATTTACAGAATATACTTCACCTTCTTCCAAAACTTATTGTTTGTATAATATATTGACTTCAAAAATCTAACTGTACAACAAAAACAAAAACATTGTGAGAACTAAAGAAAAATCCATGCATTATAAGCATTTCAGTTCACAAAACCACTGTGACTGGGAATGAAACATCCTCAGCCTCGCCGAGTCTCCCAGCATTCAGAGGAGAAAGAAAACAGCATTTTTATTCCACTTTATTATCTGCTACAAAATGCTGACTAAAAGGATAATATCCCTTGGTGTCAAGTAAAAGCCTAATGTGACATTATACTTCATTGCACACCGTTTTATATATCATTTTTGCTCAGGCTATGTGAGAGTGGTAATTCTTGTAGTCTTTGACAATGGAATGAAGCCTGGAGAGATTAAGGACCTTGTCACTAGATCTTACCTGCTAGTTACTAGGTAAAAACACATTCCTCTACTCTACTATTCCCAGGTGTTATGGTATACTATCAGCTTTGGCTACAGTTGTGAGGTCTAGCTTGGAAGGTTTTGATTACATATATTGATTGTATGATATGCGTTTGTGCATGTCTGTGTATGTATCTGTATATACATGTATGTGCATGCATGTGTGTGTGTGTGCACACACATGCATGGGTATATAAGTCAGAGAATAATTTTCATGAGCTAGTTCTCTCCTTCTACCATAAGAACCAAAGCAATGACAAACATGGAACTCAGGTTGTCAAGCTTCATGGTAATTACCCTTATGCCAAAGACCAGACTTGGCATGGAGAGAGGGTCTGAGGAAGGCGTGTTTGGGAGTAGCAAAAGAAACCACTTGAAGCCAGGCAGTGGTGGCACAGGTCTTTAATCCCATCACCTGGGAGGCAGAGGCAGGTAGGTTTCTGAGTTTGAGGCCAGCCTGGTCTATAGAGTGAGTTCCAGGACAGCTAGGACTACACAGAGAAACCCTGTCTCAAAAAAAACAAAAAACAAAAAAACAAAAAACCAAGAAACTACCTGTCAATTGTGAACACAAGCTAAAAGCTTTGTGTTCTGCTCAAGACAGCTCTCCAGAGTTCTCTAGACAGCTCAGCTTTTATACACCAAAGCCCAGCCTTTTATTTGTATATCAATTCAATTCTCCACCCCCCCGGTTCCCATTTGATTATCCCACGAATCAACAATTTGTGAAATTAGTCTAGTTGATTCTTAGAAACAACAACAAGTACACTTTTAAACATAGCAAATGAATTCAGAAATCTGCCTGCCTTTGTAAGCACAGACAATAAGCTAGCTGAGTGGACTCTGACTCTGAGATCACCATTCCCGGTATGCTTGGGCCTAAACCAGCTCTACCCCGGGCTAGACATGAATTCATGAATCTGCCTTCGTAAGTACACACAATAAGTTTAGTTGGATGGGATCTTGCTCTGTGATCATCACTCCTCTTTATCTCCTTTAATATATTTCTGACAAGCTAGCTCATAGGGCAGCTCTCTCTCTTCTTGTAGGTCAGTGAAGCATCTCATATAATTCATATTTCATCCTTTTATGTTGCATAGTTGAGAAGTTATATATTTTTGGACTTGTGTTTTTAGAGTTCTTTCCCAAAGTCTTAAGGGTTGTCTTGAAGGTCGCAGCATCTACCATTTTGCTAAAGACATTGGACACACTTTGGCTTCTTGGACGCAGACTCTTGCTGCTTTTAAT
This sequence comes from Apodemus agrarius, assembly GCA_964023405.1. Classification (NCBI taxonomy): domain Eukaryota; kingdom Metazoa; phylum Chordata; class Mammalia; order Rodentia; family Muridae; genus Apodemus; species Apodemus agrarius. The sequence continues at coordinate 98,367,744 of OZ030011.1, read as the reverse complement.
TACCATGGAGTCATTAATCTTCACAGGAAGAACAGTCCCCCATAAGGTTGGCCAAAGGAGTAACATAAAGTAAATGATGTAGATTATTATATAAACAAGCCCCATGTCCACTGCTGCCTTTAGCATTCGTGGAAGCTCGTGCCCTGCAAGCTCCACCCCAGCAGGAACTGTGTCACACTGACCCTTCTGCAGGACCACGCACAACTTGGCACTTCTACTCACTGAGCCATCTCACTTCTAAAACTTCCATAAAGTAGAAAAGCATGCATTGGTGTGGTGATTATTTACAAACCACTTTAAAAAAATTAAAGGCTGTGAATTGAGAATGAGAGTCTCTTAAGGCCCACTCCCATGCTGCCTTCTGCCCATGGTACAATAGGATATGAGATCAAGATTTTAGAACTCCGACCATGTGAATCTGAAATCCACGCCTCCCACTAACTTTCTCAAGTGTTAGTTATTAATCAGGCTTTCAATAGCCAATTGAGGTACAGGTCAAGTTCAAAGCCAAACTTGCTGCTTGAAGACTGCCCCCACAAAGCTGGGTTAGAGCCAAGTAAGGCCCCATTCTGAAAATGGCAAGAAGGTTTTCTCATGATATGGCCATTTGAAGCCATAGGAAGCAGGTATCTTCTTGCATTAGTTAAGTTCAACACAACCACCGAACTCCTGCCCTCCCCTTTTTTTCCTTGCTGCATGGGAGGCATTGAAATTCAGTTCAGTTCCTCAGACCTTGAGCCTCATCAGAGAGAAAGAATAGCATTGTCCACATGGGCTATGACTCCCTCCTGTATGACTCTAAATCTCTTATCCTGTCCTAAGTGAAGGAAGATGCTCTTATCTTCTCTCATTTTGTAAATCAAGCCATTTTGCAAGGGGCTATTTCCTCTGACTACCTGAACCTGCAGATGATGCTTAAATGTCTTTGGAGCTGAACAGTGTCCGGCTCATGATGAGCATTGGCAGCAGAGCTGTTTGAATCCTATATAATGTCCCTCGCTAGGTTTATTAAAGTTATAAAGATACTTGATGTAAATGTATACAAACATCAAAGAATAAATAAAAACATTTAGTTAAAAAATAATAAACCACTTGCAGATGCCCATCACCAAATGCCAGCCTCCTTAATTTAGACATAGCCCAGGGTGGACCCTAACCACATGTCTCCGAAAGAGGCAGCACTTCGTATAAGGAATGAGTGGCCCAATCAGCTCTTTCATGATGAGGATGAGCAAGGCAGGAAGGATGCTATGTGCCCCTGCATGGTCTTCACTTTCTTCCGGGTAGGTTGGAGACAGTTGAAAAATGTCGAACATCTGGAATACCCCTTCGAGGTACTCTGCCTTGAGGCTGCACGAGTTCTATTGTGTGTTTAGAGCCGACTGGAGCTTGCTGCCCAACTTCCGGCTACCACACTCCTCTTCCTGACTCTGCCTCCCACATCATCCACACCTGGACACAAACATGTGACCCCACTGGACCCCGGGGCTCTGCATGCACGTCCCCTGCCCTTCCGGGTCCTGGACTGTGTTGGGCTCACTGGCATCATGCCTGCCTGGAGGCATCCTGAGCATTGCTGCTGAAGACCAAAATTAGCTGGGATGGCTCCATTTGACAGTCACCAGGGCCAAACTGGCACCTGCAAGCTGAGTCACTGACTTTTAACTGTTTATTAAGTGGTGACAGTGACAGCTAAATAGTGTAGAGGAAGGACCCCCTTCTCTGCGTGTTCCGGAACGTAAGGCTTTAGAGAAAAGGCAGAGGCATTACCAGAATGGGAGGCCGTGTGGGGGAGGGGCACAGGGCAAACATGCACCAAATTGCTCTTGTATCCTTTCCATCTGTGCAGATGGTTCCTTGGGAGTACATCCAGTAAGGAGCATCCCTCTACAGCTCTGGCCTCATGCTGTCCCATAACTAAAAGTTCTGAGCAGCACTCATAACTTCTGGGGAGAGAAAGAGAGAGAGAGAGAGAGAGAGAGAGAGAGAGAGAGAGAGAGAGAGAGAGAGAGAAATCCCTTGAAGGTAATAGACACTGAGTGTCTGTTAAAATGTCCCAACATGAGTGACCAGGTTTGCTCTAGAGAAGAACGCAGCATTCTCTCTTAAGAATCTGGCATTCCAGAGCCTAACAAATACAGAGGCAGATGCTAACAACCAACTATTGGACTGGGCATGGTGTCCCCAATGGAGGAGCTGGAGGATGGTCCAGAGGAGCTGAAGGGGTTTACAGCCCCATGGGAAGAACAATGATTTCGGCCACCCAGATGCCCCAAGACTCCCAGGGACCAAACCATCAACCAAAGGGCACACATGGTTCCAGCCAAAAATGTGGCAGAAGAAGGCCTTGTTGGGCATCAGTGGGAGGAATGGTCCTTGGTCAGGTAAAGGCTCAACAGAGGCCTGAACAAAGGGAAACCGAGGTGTGGGGAGGTGGGAGTATGCTGGGTGGAGAGGCATATACCTGGAGGTAGGGGGAAGGAGGAAGGGGAGGGGTTCGGGGTCTTAGGGGAGGAGCGAAAACCTCGGGAAAGGTTTTACCATTGGCAATGTAAATGAAGACAATATTCAATAAAAATAAATAAATTAGAAACAAAACAAACAAACAAACAAAAAAAGAATCTGGCATTCTCCCAAAAGGCCTTGGAATTTCTGTGGTGTTGCTCAGTTTCCAGTTAGCTTACTGGTTAACAGAGGCATGGACACCAGTATGTTTTCTTCAAATCAAAGTGGGCAGAAGAGAGTATTCTTGGCCAGGAGATGACTGACTAGGCGGAAACTTCTTTCTTAGAGTCAGCCTTGATAAGCACATCAGGATAGCGTCAAGAGTATATATATTTGACTGTCTTCCATCACGCTGCCTTGAGATAAGAAAGTTAGCACTGACTGTGTCTTAGGATCATTTTTTTTGGAAGTTCGTGAACATCAGTATAACCTGGTCACTTACTTACACAGGTATATACAACCAGACACCCAGACACACACTCACCCCCACACACACTCACACATGTGCACAGAGGCACACGTGCTTTTGTATATCATATGTGGCCTATAGCAAATTCAAGCAGAACTTCTTGCAAAGGCCTTAAGGCATGGTGGAGGGTTTCCTCTCTAAAACCCCAACTAAGTCTGTAGTCCTTCACTCTGTACCCCATGGTTCATTCTGGGTGCCTGCAGGACTGTCTTCTATGCACAGAATAAAGGAAGATCATGATAATCCCTATCTTAGGGGTGGTTTCAAAGATCAGCTTCAGTCTTCATCAGAGAAGTTTCTTCCTGACCTAGATGGGAACAAAGACAGAGAACAATATATTGACAATATGCTGAGAGTGATATGATAGACCCACTCAGCCCTGAACAGGGATCAGGGAGCTCTGTAAGAGTACAAGAGCCAGAAGAGATAGAGGACACCAAAGAATCCAGGCCCTCTAAATCACAGGATAGATGCACATATGAGCTCACCGAGACCGAGGCAGCATGCACAGGGCTTACATAGTTCTGCACCAGATGGGATCAAGAGCTAAAAGAAGACCCGGCTGCATGCCCCCATCTTTAACCCAGAAGCTATCTCTAATTGATAACCAAATTCTTTCTCTTTTTTTCCCATATTTTTTATTAGATATTTTCTTTATTTCCATTTCAAATGTTATCTCCTTTCTTGGTTTCCCTTCCGAAAACACCCTATCCAACCCCCTCTCCCCATGCTTACCAACCCACCCTCTCCTACTTCACTGTCCTGGTATTCCCCTATACTGGGGCATCAAGCCTTCTCAGGGCCAAGGGCCTCTCCTCCCCTTGATGTCCAACAAGGTCATCCTCTGCTACATATGCAGCTGGAGCCATGGGTCCCTCCATGTGTACTCTTTGGTTGATGGTTTAGTCCCTGGGAGCTCTGGGGTTACTGGTTGGCTCATATTGTTGTTCCTACTATAGGGCTACAAGCTCCTTCAGCTCCTTGGGTCCTTTCTCTAGCTCCTCCATTGGGGACCCTGTGCTCAGTCCAATGGTTGGCTGAGAGCACCCACCTCTGTATTTGTCAGGTACTGGCAGAGCCTCTCAGGAGATAACCACTTTCAAATGACAATTTAGTTTTCTCCAAGGGAGTATATCACTGGGGAAACAAACTACTCTTAAGGGAAGTCCACATGCCCAGCAGTAAATGTCTGAGAAAATGAACTCAGAGGCCTATTTGGAGGCTACTAGTCTCATAATGTCATCTTAAGGCTTTTCTATTTTTTGCTTTTAAGTTTTAACTCTTTTTATTTTTCCCCATCCTTTACCTCACAGGTCTGTGGCGTATCCATATGGTTTCTGGGTTGTTTTTATGGGATTCCTGAGACTGCTGATGGGTGGGTCTCTGGGTCTATATCTGTGTCCTGTGTCTTTTCTTATTCTTCTGCTTGTTTTGTTCCATTCTGATTTTTTTGTTTTATCTTATTATATTTTATTTTATTATTACCCTGTAGAAGCCTATTTGTTTTCTACTGAGAAACAGAAAAGGGGTCAATCTGGATGAAAGGGGAGGTGAGGAGAAGCTGGGATAAGTAGAAAAAGGAAAAATTGTATTATATGAAAAGAAACCTATTTTTTAATAAAAGAAAAATAAAAAGATTAGAGCACTAATTCTGGGTCTATCCACCTCAGCATGGGTGACATTTTGAGCCAGTGGATTCATCATCATGGAGAACTGTCTGTGTCACCAGGAAACCACAGAGTACTCTTCTCTGCCATTCTAACAGTCAAAGGTGGCTCCAGGCTTCCCTAGTTTCCCTTGGGGAATCAGCCTTAATCCCTTATTGAAAACCAGCGATTAAAAGGTATGACGAATCAAAAAAGAAGAAAGAACACACCTTACACAAGGAAGACAGTAAAGGAGGCTAACGTTTACCAACAAGCCAAGAGAGAGCTCTCTGTGGGTTACTAAGCCCAGGCCTGCTTTCAGATTTATAGGGTGGGAAATCAGTTTAATCCGGCAGGATGTATTTTGGCTCTATGCTGTTGTGAAATGCCATATTAAATTAAACAAATTCTGTTGCTTTCTTCTGAGTCAAGGGGAGGGAAGAGAGAAAATGAATACCATGTTAAATTGCAGGATATTAATTACACAGAGCTACATATTGGATGTTATGCATCGAAGGAGCTAATTTTCTCCACAATGTTATTATTATTTGTTGCTTGTATAGTACCGTTGATATAAACACACCACTTTATAAATACTCCTGTAAAGTTTATTGCTCTTATATGAGCGTGCTGTGTAATTATGTATTTACCTTCTAATAAATGATATGAAAAGCACAGCTCACTCTCAGCAAAAGCCACGCATACGCAATCATCCGACTTTCTAAAAAATCGCTGGGTAGCAACTGTGTGGTTCTAGAAACAGAACTGATATGATCTGAATAAACAAGAAAGTTCTATTTTTGTTATTTTTTTCCAGCTTTAAAGAAATAGGCCAGTCTTTCTCAGAAAGTTTCACACTCTGGGGTATTTTTTTGGAGGAGGGGTATTTTGAGTTTTTTTTCTTTGTTCCTCTAAGGGTTGATCCATCCCTGTCAAGTCTGCAAATCGTGCTGTGTGTGGGTGGAAGGACAAACCACAGAGAACGGTTTCACTGCCACAGTCAGGTCACCTTCTACATTGCACGGCAGCTTTTTGCAAAAGGGAAACAGTGCAATACAAAGGAAACACACACACACACACACACACACACACACACACACACTCTACCACCACTACCAGAAGTTTCAACATGAATGGCATTCTGGATGAAAAGCTGCTTTAGTTTCTTAGCTCTAGTCACCAAGACAGTGAAAGCTCTCCCTGCCCTATGTGAGGGGGAGGGAGGGTAAGGGGTATGTTTGGCTGCAAAGCAGGCCTGTCCTCAGCCTAGCAGCTGTTGAAATAGCCAGTGATTCACTAGGAATTGGCCTAGATGTCTCCTAACTCAGACCCACTAATGCAACATCCTTTGGAGAATCTGATTCAATCACTGTGTTGGTCAAAAATGTGAGCAATTTGGTAGTTTTCTTTCTTCAGTTCCTCATTGTCTTTCAAGTTAACACCTAGGTCCCCAACTGTTCTTTAACAATAAATTGCTTATGTGGATTAACAAAATTTACATGGCAAATAAATTTTCATTTCAATTTTTCAGGAACAGGGCTGGGGTCCTCAACCTACACAAGTGTGTGACCACATCACTGAGTAAAGCAAAGAGTCCTAAAATGACAGTTGTGCATCTGAGGACCCCAGCGTCCACGGGAGCTATAAAGTAGGTGAACGCTCCTTTGCTAAAGCAACTTTTTTGCATATAGTAATGGAAGTTATTGACTTGTAGAAAAGAGTGATTTAAAATCAGAGCAAAGAGATTTGACAAGGGAACCTCATCAGCCAAGTATTTTTCTAACCAATCTAACGCTAATTTATTTTTTTTCTAAATCTGTTCATACCAATGTCCAAGTCTAGAGAGAAATTGATTTTAAAAACTCTTTATATACTTCAGACTCAATGCTGTGTGCATAAGTCATTCTTTACATCATAATTTCCTCCATTTCTCTATATAACAATAGACTATCTTGAACATTTTTTGAGGAGAGGGATTCAATCTTACTGTAAGATGTGATGTTTTCCTAACCTAGAATGGTCAGTAATTTTAAACCACAGAGGATGGAGAAAGATGGGAAAGGCGGACACTTATGTCATCAGGATGCATCTTCTTCCCTCCTTGCCTTAGGTGAAAGGCTGGTGGCTTGGAACGAACACCCTGCAGTTACTCTAAGGCAGGATCTCACTCTGCTTCAAGTCCCAAGTGGATTTCAACAATCTGGAGTAAACACTCTAAGAATTTACCAGAAACCTGATTACCTCAGATCCAAGATGAACTAATTTAACCCAGATTACCTCAAGAAGTGTCCTTCTACAGAAAATAATGTAAAACAAAGAGTTTATCCGAAGCTGAATATGGGTGACAGTGACCTGGAATCCCAGTATTCAGGAGGCAGAGGCAGGACCATCTCAAATTCAATGCCTACCTGGGCTGTGTATGGAAGCACGCTCTCAAACGTTTACTAAGCAAACGTTCTCTTCCATGAGAAACAGAAAGTCATCCTGGTGCATTCAAAACCTGACTAGAAAGAATAGCGTGTGTGCAGCACAGGCGTGGATGCCTCATATGAAGAAAACTGCAATCAGAGTCAAGTCATTCCAGAACTGCCAGATGCCTTTTGATGTTGAGTCTTGCCTTCCTGAAGGTATTGTATGCTTTGCTCTTGCCTGATCCCCTCCCCCCATTTCTTCACCTTAAGGGCCCATCCTACACATGCAGTTCTCTTTGGAGTCTATTTGACACCTTGGTATGAAAGGCCAGTATTCTTAAAACTTATTTGTGAAATCACCCTTGCTCTTAGGTCTTCACAGACAAGCCATCACAGACCTTGCTGGCCTCATCTGTTTTCAGCACATGAGATGGATGAATGGGTTATCAGAGTTACACACTGCTATTAAGTTTGGCCTAAAACTGCTGCCAGGTATATTTTAAAGATGTTCTACATATGTTTAGACACAGTGAACTGTAACCTAACTTGATATGTAAACAGATTGCAACCTACTCTTGCTGTAAGCCATAGGTCATAAGCCTATAAACTTAACTAAAAACTAAATAGGATAGCCTGGAACTATAATTAACTAGCAGTCTCTGCACGCATTTCACCTGTTTGTGGAGGGCTTTCTTATCTCTGGATTTAAATACAACCTGCTCTTTTTAGAGAAAGGCATTTGTTACATTTTTGATGCAAGGCATCAATATGTAGTACAGAATGACCTTGAACTCTCCCACACATGTCCCTAAGCCTCTGAGCCAATTCTAGGTGGAGACTTCTAGGGAAGAAACTGCAAATGAATTGGGAGCCATAAAACTGGGTCTTCAGGAATTCTGCCTTTAATAACTCTTGGGATCACATAAATGGCTCTTTCCGGTGCAAGAGTCTATGATTCTCGGAAGAATGATACCCCAGACTCAAATAGTATACAAAAGCAAAGGGTGTTTTATGCAGAAGTCCAGCATGCTGAGGTCTACCATTTTACTAAGATGGAGACACTCATGTGAACTCACAGGACTAATTTAAAGCACCTTAGGGGAATTTTAGGGAGGAGTAGATGACCTTAATTTTAATTGGTTTTGACATTCCAGAACCAATGCCATGGTGGGGTGGGGGGCTGGAAACTGTTACAGGGGAAGCCTGGAAACTCTTGCTGACCTAGTGCCCTTGCCTCAGGCTAGGTGGCAGGGCAGCTACTGAAGGTGGGACAGTTTCTGATTGGCTGCCAGAGGCTTGGGATTTTTTTTTTCCAGAGATCTAGGCCTAGACTCCTGAACTGCCAATCTGAAGCCTACCGTGGAGTTAGTCTGTCTCAGTCCTCTCACCAGAACTGTCTAATGAGGATTCTCTGACAATGTAGAGGTAAGATCTCAGATAGTGTGGAAAGATCATCCAAAGGAGGCTGGGTAGAGTGGTCCATATGCTCACAGAGTGGTTGTAATCACAAGAAAAGGTGAGGGTCAACTGGGAAGACAAAGAGCTTTAAGCAAAGGAGATGAACTAGGAAGTGATGGAGCCAAAGAAAGCCTATGACACTCCAGGAGCTTAAGGAATGTCAGAGTGGTCCCCCGTCAGGCGGGAGGTGGGGAGGGTGGGAGATGTCTCAGTGAAGAGCAATGCTGATGTTACTGGAACCTTCTTTCAGTCATAATGAGATCAGAGAATTAATCAGGACCTGATAGTACTTCTAAACATTTACATTTTATTCAGGTGGGGAATTCACGTACAGTAAAGGATTATCTGGAAAAGAACTCATGAGTCCTGTTCCATAAATGAGCAACCACAGAGGTCACTGTGACGTTGACCTGTGTTGTACTCTGGAACCTTAGATTGCCCCAGGTTCTCCTTTTATAGACCTTGATGCCTTTTCATGCTTAGTCACCAATGACTTTAATAGCAAGATGTTAATTAATAACCTTAATGAACTAAGGGATTTAAGCTTAAAGAGAAGAGAAATTACTTGGTAGTCATGACAGGTTTTTCTGTTTTTGTTTTTGGTCTAGATGACATTAATTTATCAGTATAATGTCTTTGTTTCTTTTTAGCCTAACATACAGTTTTCATTTTAAGTATATATATTCCAAATTATCAAGAAGTTGCCAAGAAAGAAAACTAAAACACTGGTATTCATGCCATGGGTCTAACTTCATAAATGCAAGCAAAAATTGGAGTAAATTTCCTCTGAGCCATTTCTTCTTGCTGTGGGCGTTTCACCACAGTAAACTCATATGATGTTCAGAATTTGAATCCTACTTTTCTAGATAACTTTATATTTCATATGGAGTTTTTTTTATTATTAGAAAGGTTTGCTGATCACCATTTCATGTAAGCAGGCATTATTTCTTAGGAACACACACAGTATAGTGGCCCCAATTTTGCTGTTATAAGTCACCCATGCATTTGTATATTCTTGCCTTGTATGTTTTAGAGACTGGGTTCTACTGGCTGGATTGAAATTCACTATGGAGACCAGGTTCACTTAAAACTCACAGAGAGCCACCTGCCTTTGCCTCCCAAGTGCTGTGCTGAAAGGTATGTGCCACTACACTTGCCATTTCCTAGTGGTTTGGATTATTTCTTTGTTTGTTTAAGAAGTAGAATTTCTATTGAAAAAAAAAACAACTGTGTTTAATTTACTTATTTTATATTCCCAAATTTCTTTCAAATGGATGATATCATTTATCCTCAAACCCACTGTTCCACAAACTGAGGATACTGACGAAGAGAAGGTGACCCATTATGCACACCATGGCCCCAGCCTATGAGAAATAAGGACAAAGCAGCCACAGTCTACCATATTTGCATTCCAACTGGGAGCACTCTGTCCCATGGGAAATTTTTACCTTTGGAGAGTGTCAGGTCTTACAGCATCTCTGCAAAAGAGAAGCTATTTTAAGAATGTTTCTGTAATGGCCCTGGAAGCTAGTACTGCCTCAGGAAAGACAGGATAGACCATGGGTTTGTCTTCTCACCAGCATAGCCAGAACTGTGTTATTCTTAGAGGCAAAGGCAGAGGATCATTGTTAGAGATTCCCTAGTAATATTAGGGGTTTGTGCATCCAGTGTTCCAAATTAACTGTTTACTGGATTGTTGTCCAGCTTCACCATTGGATCTGCTGGCATGAAGTCAGGTAATAAAGCTAGTAAACCCTAAAACCCAGGCAGTATACTTAGATAACACCCCTCCTGGGCCTTCAGTTTATAACTCCTGCCAAACAGTTGTTCTGTGCAGCACTGTTTCATAGTAGCATAGTGGTTAGTGTCTTATTTATTGGTGAGCTGTGGTAGGATATGGGAGTAGAATCACCTTTGTCACCTGCCTTATTGTGTCTCTAAAAGAGAACTGGGTGCCCACAGGCTCCTGGTAGCTGAATAGCATAACGGCAGTGGAAGCATCTCTGCCTTTCTCCTGGGACCTCACTGTGATGGTTGAACACACTTTTACATTCTGGAAATGGCTCTTTTTGAGTTTGCTGGAAGACAGAAACCAAACAAGACCAAGTCTACTTAAGCTGGAGTGGTTAGGGCTGAAACTGAGAGTTGCGACACAGACAATGCAGCTATCTATGGGGAAAGCTTTGTGTGTGTACACTGTAATAAAACCACCAGAGAAATGAAATTGTGAGATGATTACTGTTCATAATACTTCCATTTTCCAAGTAATTGCTTGATGACTTCTGGAACTGGTCAGCTACTTTCTGCTTATTTTTTAAAATTAAGATTCCCATTTGCAAATTTCACCAAGATATAAAGGTGATAAAAAGTTGTTGACATCAAAATCCGGGGATCTTACAAACACTGAGATAACACTAAAATATCATTTCAGAAACTGTGACCCAAAGTGACTTAAACAATATTTTAGCTTTGTACAGAGCTATGATGATCCAGTGGTAGAGTTCCCAACTTGACCCTTTAGACATGGCCTGCAATGTCTATGAGATAATTCAGTCCCATTCTTGTGTTTCCAATTACCATTTCATGGGCAGACAACCACACCCATTTGTTCTTGTTTTATCTGTGGCTGTCTCTGTCACTGCAAAGGGAAAGAAGAATAGTTGCTGGGGGGGGGGATCACATGGCCTGGGCAGTGTAAAATATTTCCTATCTGTTCCTTTTCAAACCTTGAGAACCCTTACAGATCAAGTATCATATTGGCCAGTGTTTAGTATTTTGGAATAGAACTTAACCCCAGTCTTTAACCATCTGAATATATTTCAACCCTAAACTCTAAAAACCATGCTTCCTCATTTCCTTTATGTCTTAAAATATGCTCTGAGAAAGGCCTGGGGAGATGGTACCTTTGGTTAACCTCTTACATCAAATTAAAGACCTGAGATCTCTAGAACTCCAGTAAATGTCATGTGGGATCCAATGACTCCAGCCAAGCAGGCAGAGACACAAGATCCATGGAGCAAGCTGTTTGGACAGAATAACTAAATAGATGCTATGGGATTAACTGAGAGACCCTCCTCAAAGATTAAGATGGAAGGCTGATCCAGGATGAATGGATACCACCCAGCTCTGGCTTCCATATGTACACATACACACACACACACACACACACACACACACATACACACACACACATGCATGCATGAATACCCACACCCTTGCAAGGGTATGTAGAGCTATGTATGGAAAGGCACAAAGAGAAAGAATCAATCTGAAAGCTGCATTGAAAAGAGGTAACAGCAGATCAGAAGACCTCCCTCTATACAAAGAAATGCAGGACAGGCTTGTTTATGAACAGCAACAGGTTTTTTGTTTTTTGTTTTGCTTGGTTTGTTTTCTGAAAGGTTTTGTTTGTTTGTTTGTTTTTTGTTTTGTTTTGTTTTTTGAAAAGCAAACACTGCAGCACTGTTATACCAAATCCATACCAGCATAGTGGAGGAGTGAAAAATATGGCCTAGTTGCCATTCCCTGAGCCAGCATGGTCAAAGATCAGCATATGAGATCCTGTTGCAAGAAGACACAAAGCAGAGCTTTATTGCCAAGGTCACACTACAAAAATGCTTGGGAGTCCAAGAAGGTCTTGGTGCCAAGTCTCATACCAGAACAATTAAATTAGAGTGCCCAGAACTCCTAAAGATCAGCTGAAGTGCCTGAGAGGGTCCCACTGTGGGGGTGAAACGGCAGCCCCCAATATGGAGAGCACTCAGGGAGAGGCAGTTATTTAATTTAGGTGGCCTTTCCTTTCAATGTGTCAGAGGAAATGGGTGTGATGGAGTTCCTGGGCCATTTGCATCTGTGATTCCAGGTTCAGTTAGACTGAATTGCATTCATTTCCCCAGCGGAGGGCATGTGAGACACTGTGACACCTTCTGTTTTAAAGCCACTACAGAAGGGGAAGAAAGAAGTGCAAGGATGGGTTTGTCATTGTGGGGACATGGGGGGAAAGTCTGGCTTTGCATTGCTGCTGGGTGGCCTAGGACCTGAGATCAGTCAGATGTAGGGTTGTCCCTGCAGCCTTCCTGTATGTCCCCAGCTCTGGTGTCCCTCTTCCACTTAACAGACAGCAACTAAGCAGATACTCTCTGCCGTGCTGTTGAGAGGGAAGAGGGAGGATATTGTCTTGGGGAAGAAACAGTGTCAAGGCAAATTTGGGCTCTGTCAGTTATTACTCGTAAGAAATGATGGTCTAGTTTTCATCTTAGGCACTAGTTTCATCAGCCATAGCCGGGCAACGCACAAGTCCACTCTTAGGGATCATGCTGAGGCTTTACTTACATTGTATGTGAGAAAGACTCAGCAAAGTTCAGGGCACGACACACATTACTAAATAGAAGTAAACTTTTCATTTTTGTTATAATTACCATTTTTAGGTGTGTATATGGATATGGAAGTCCATGTATCACAGTGTGTGTGTGTGTGTGTGTGTGTGTGTGTGTGTGTACTTGAGTGTTGTTACTCACCTTTTCATATTATTTGAAATAAGGTTTCTGCTGATGTCAAAACCAGGCTCCCCGGCCTTTGAGCTTCTCAGATCTTCTGTCTCTGCTTCACATATCCCTTCAGAGTCACTGGGATTGCTGATGCTTGCACTACTGTTTCTAGCCGTTTTTAGTGGGTTCTGGTGACCTGAACCGAGGCTCACATACTTATGCAGCAAGTACTTTTACCTACTGAGCCAATGTTTTGTTAACAAAAGACACCTCATTGAATTTCTGTTAATGTTTGAAGTGTTTTTCTTCATCAGTAAGATGCTGTCTTAGTCTTGTTTATTGCTATGAGAGACACCATGACCAAAGCAACTCTTATAAAAGAAAGCGTTTAATTGGGGCTTGCTTAAGGATTCAGTTTTAAACCATTATCATCATGGCAGGCAACATGGCAACATAGACAAACATGGCACTTACCAGAGAAGTAGCTGGGAGTTTGTTCTACATCCTAATGCACAGGCAGTAGGAAGATGAAAGATACAACCTGGTCCTCCAGCAGAGGGTGAGAGACTGGGCCTGAAATGGACTTTTGAAATTTCAAAGCTCACCCCTAGTGATACCCTTTCTCCAACAAGGCCACACCTGCTCCAATAAGGCCAATCTTTCTAGTCCTTTTAAAGAATTCCCCTCCTTGGTGAATAAGCATTCAAATATACAAGCTTATGGGGCCACCCTTATTTAATCCACCACATGCCAAGATGTGTTTTAAAATCAACTATTGCAGGTGTTCACAATAAGACCAGAGGTGTCTTGTGTAGCAATGTGCACATATATTCCCAGTCCTTATGCACACCAGAGTACACAGAACCACACTGGTAACACATAGGCACACACCCAGAAGCAACGTATGCTATTGTTTTGAATGGTTTCAAATTCCACACAAGAGGATTCCCCATTGATTGCCTGATGGTGAATCCTACTGTTTATGTTCAAGGTTATAGTTTTTTTTTAATGTATTCACTTGCAACATAAGTCCATCCATTTTTGTCATATTTTACAACTTAATCACAATTACAGGTTATCCTATCACATGTCACTGGACATCTGGTTTATTTCAATCATACTGTATTCTAGAAAAGGATATTCTGCCGATAGATAATGAACATTCACATACATTACCTTGTGCATGAGTTAGGGAGTCTCAGGACCCTTGCTTAAGTGTGGTTAATGTATAGCATCAGAGGGTCTTTAACGTCAGCTTGTTTTTCGGCTCTTTCTCATCTCCCAGCTTTCTAAATGCTGGCGTGCCCTGTGTGTAGTCCTCATATGGCTCACCTCCTCTCCTCTCTGTCTCTTCTCGGAGAGTATTATCTGGGAGCCCTCAGGGTTAGTCTGTCCATCCTTGACTTGGCCTTTGCAGTCAAATTCATAGAAACGCTTGGTCAGTTGCTATCTCCTTAAAGACACCCATACATCAGATCAATATCTGCAAAGCCAAATTTTCCTTCCTATCCGTCCAAACCTTTCCATAGTCTCCAAACCCGAACAACCCATCTAGCCAATGAGTCTCTGCTATCCCCCCCCCATTTTTCCATTTTTGAATTTGGTTTTCTGCCTCCCTGGAAACATCCATGGTGCTTTCTCATAACTAATGGTATTCCTGATGCTTGGCCATCCTCAGAGCTCTGTCATAGTCACCCTGCTATTTGAAATCTCTGTCGGGACACAGAGCTTGTGAATGGCAGGACATTGCCTCCAACTGAAAGGACTGGGTATTACTCTGTGTGGCTAGCTGTGCTTCTATCAGGGCTTCTCTTCTGTCAGGATTGGTAGGACTTCTAGAAACATTCAGAAGCCAGGGAGAGGCTATAAGTGAGTGAACAGGCTTAGTGTGGAGGTGAGCACTAAGATCTGCGTGGAGTGGCTGGGACCCCATGGAACCAACTTCCTGAGTTCCAGATCACGTGGCATTCATCCAGAAAGACTGAAAAAAAAATCTAGATTTTGAAATGTTAAATAGTCCAACATGAAGTGGTCTTGATTCATTCACATTGGGAAAGGAGATCTTTCTAGTTCTAAATAAAATACCTCCAGGCCGGGTTAGGACTGTGAGTTTGGGTTTATTGGCACAGGAGAACGAGATTGTATTATCTCTGTTTTTCTATATATATTTCTTCAAGTCAATCTGTGCTGGCTCTGCTGAACTGTGTTGACTATGATACTACCCATGACCACATCATTCTAGAGAAGAGGAGAAGATGGAAGTTAGAATTCAATGCAAATCCACAGAATCTGGAAGAAGGCAACTATGGAGAAAGACCATGAGCTACATCAATGCAAGACGCCCCTAAGCAGTGGGAGTTTCGATTAATTTCGCCTTCCTACAATCCATCACAACGGAACTCTTATCATGTATCTCCTTGGCAAGGAGGGTAGAGTCAGATAGTGACCAGGAAGAGAGTACCCACTCAGGAGTCAGGGTAGCTGATCAGGACATGGTAGCTCCCTTTTATGTTATGCAGCTGCACAGTTACACTGTTTAGGGGCCTCTGAGATGAAGAATACCAAGGTCCACTTCCCACAGGGATTCTCATCACACAAGTGGGGCCAGGGCACATCTCAGACAAGTGTGCACTACAGTGGGTGTGGAGAGGGGGAGGGGTGGACTACCTGGCCCCAAACTCACCTTCATCAGCACCATCCACAGTGGGAAATCCCTGTGCCCTGCCTTCTTGGCTGAAAACAGGGATTAGACCCATCTGGTATTGAGAGGAGTTAATGAAATTAAGACACCTAGCATTTACTGAACTTTTTTTTAAGGCAGGCAAAACACCACAGAGCAATGTCATAGCTATCCAAAGAGAAGACAACTGGACTGCAAGGCTAGACAGCCCAGACCAGCTCTAAGGAGATGGAAAAAATATCTACTGGCAGGGACACTCATGATATTGAAAGTTTTCCACCTATAGGGATGGAGGTGCAGAGATCTCTCTGGGGATACACTGAGATGTCCGAGAAGCTGAGTTAGTTCAAATGGTCTGATTGTGGGCATAATGGCGGCACCTGCCCAGTACACCTCTCATCAAATCTGGCGCTGTCTTCTCACTATCTACGGGATTCCAGCTTCCAGTATTATACTAGATCCACGGCTGTGTGTTCCTTACAGTGTACTCTAGGGAGCTGTGAGCCCAAACAGCACTAACATAGACACTGGGAGTCTGGATTGGAGCGGGGAGCTCCAGTCCACACCTGCGTTGACATCACCAGGCCTCACCTGCCGGAGCGGAAGGCCTGAGGATCTTGGGGCTCTGGGGGCGGGGGCCATCTGCTCCAGCCCCACAAATGAGTCCTTCTCCGGGAGAGTGAGAGCCGCTTGATTAAAATGCAGCCCGCTGCCAGAGGGCGAGGCGCGCAGCTGGACAGCAGCTTCTCCCGAGCATTTGCAAAAGCCTCTCTCACAGCTGGAGCGACAGTTGCCCCTGCGCCACTGGCCGGCCATTGTGAACTGCAAAGAGTCCTTCTTTGGGCGGAAGCAGAAGTTCACCCAGCTGTCAAATATTTGAAATGTAAAAAGCCCAGGGCGCTGGGGGAAGGGAGAAGACACAGACCACGTCAGAGGAAATGCAAGCTGCCCAGGGGTGGAGGAAGCCGTGGGCAGAGAGTTCACTTTGAGCAATCAATAAGGCCTTCAGAGTCAGAAGAGTAAGACAGTTCCGGAGAGGGCAGAACAGCCAGAGGCTCAGGACCGCAAGAGCCAGCCGGGGCTGGAAACCACTCAGATCACCCCAGCCCCAGTGGTGACAGGGCTGCTGAAGGAGAGATGGCATTTCCTGGACCCCGCTTTGCTGCTCCCCTCCTACCGACAGGGTGGGTCCTATGTAGGACACCTGCTCTGGCTTCATGCCCTTTATATTGCACTGTGAAGCTGGGATCCAATCATCACTTGGGGTGTGAACCTGTAGCGCAGCCTCCCTTCCTGTCTCTGGGTACCACTTCCTTCTCTTCTTGGCTTCCCTTGTCCTCTGGGCAGTCCTCAAAACAAGCGTGGGGTCCAGGTCCCTTTCCTGCTATCACAGGACCAGCACAGAGCATTGCCTGGTCTTGCTCCCAACTACAGTTCTTAGCAGTTTAAAACTCCATATTAACTGTGTCAAAAGCATCCTTAGGTCATCCACTAGGAAAGGGTAAAACTGTCAAACCTGCTAGCATTCCCAAGTCCAGCTCAGAAGGCTGATGAAGACCCAGTTCAGCTATGCTAACAGCCTCTACTCCAGATTTCTAGTTCCCAAGAGCACCTGAGCAGGCTCTGGGCCAAGCAGGGCATCTCTCTTGGGCAGTAGAGGAACCCCTGAGATGTGTCCCCATCAAAGGCAGGTTCTCCTACTGTCACACTTTTGATTGGCTTGCCTACACTTTGCAGCCTGCTTGGTGACTTAGTCTTGCTTTTGTTCCTACACAAAAACCAAAGCAAGCCTCTTTGTATTTAGGGGTTATTCTCTCTCTCCTCTCTCTCTCTCTCTCTCTCTCTCTCTCTCTCTCTCTCTCTCTCTGTGTGTGTGTGTGTGTGTGTGTAATCAGGTTTGTTTTTATCAAAAAAAAAAAACAAAACAAACCAACAAATAAAAACAATGCAAACGGTGTTCCCGTTCACAAAGTCAGCAAGCTCTGCAATAGGGCAGAAATGGAGGGCTTGTCTATTCTCAGCAATCTCCAGAGGGTTCTGGTTAGCCTGGACCTAGTCATCCTCCTCTGGAGTTGCTACCTGCCACTCCCAGGCTTTCTGTGAATCTCATCCGAAAAGCTTTGTTCAAGAGGAAAGAGGGATGCAGAGAGCTGTTATCTATCCCAGAGGAGCTGAAGGCCACGTGCTCATCATAGCAGGCCTGCAAAGCGGACCTCCCCTCTCTTGAAATGCTCTTGGGGTCTTTACAACATCTGGACATCTGGGAGGAGCCACACCTGCATTTCTCTTGGGAGTGTACCTCATTTTATCAATGAAATTCCAAAAGTATGGATGAAATTCCTACTGGAGAACGGTAGCTTGAAGGCAGAAAGGAGTTAGCATCCCCCAGCAGCAGGGATGGATGCTCAGCCCTCGGTATGGGGGACTCTGGACAAAGATGGGGTGAGGAACAGACAGTTCTTGGAGAGCTAGAGACCAGGACCTGGGACGGGGACCTGAGTAGTATCTAAGCCAGAAGAAGGGGTGCCATGTGGCAGGTGTATGTGGTGGTGTGGCGGTGGAGTTATGACTTCCAAGGAAAAAGAATGATGCATTTGGCTATAGAAACAAGGAGACCCTCAGTGCTGAAATACTGTTTCTGGGCCAGTCATTCAAGGGACAACAGTGTCACCCACCCACAGGAGCAGACACACCCATCTTTTTGTCTCCCAAGCCTCCCAGTGGCATCATGAACAGAATTGACTAGGGAACCTCAGAGAAGGAGAGGGGAGTTTCCTGTCTCCAACCCTCCCGAGAGTCACAATGCCAAGCTCAGAGGTGGGATTTGGGGCCAAGATTCCTTAACTTCACTCAGTCACTTGCCTGGTGGTCTCTTATGTCCTCCCTCAGAGTCTAAACGTGACAATGGTTCTTGTGCCCATGGGGGGGGGGACATCCATCTGAAGCTGAGCATCAAGAACTTGCATGCTTGGGCTAGAGAAATGGCTCAGTGGTTAAGAGCACTGACTGCTATTCCAGAGGTCCTGAGTTCTAATCCCATATAATAACTAACTAACTAACTAACTAACTAACTAACTAAATCTTTTTTAAAAAAAGAACTTGCACCCCATTCTGGAATATGAAACATGTCCATTTGTGAGAACTTTCCAATGTACCATGTTATTAATAAACTGGAGACTAGGAAAGGTTTCTACGTTATAGAAAATGTCACTTACACGATTGTTTTCCTGTTGTCTATGAAGCATCTGAAGGCCACAAAGAAGAAGAGATATAACCCTTTTGTATGATGTACAAATGACTCCAGGAGATAAAAGAACTGGAGGACAGGGGGAGAAAAACCAGGTAGAGCATCGCCGGGAGCTACAACGAATCACGGGTGTAGACAGAGTCAGAGCTGGCTTTTACACAATCAGCCAGCTAGGAAAAAAGAAAAGGTGGTGAATAAAAATGCCCTGGCTGGGGGTGCTGCTACCCATCAAGACTTGGGGTTACAAAGTAAGAGAATGTGTTAGAGACAAACTAGGTAGGCAGCCAAGATGGATGTTTCTCTTCCCAGGTGCTGAGAGGCAGCCTCTCTATCCCCAGCCAATGGGGACATTCATAACTCAGGATGTCATAGGTATTGTGGATGTTTTACCATTTTGTTTCTTTATACATAGAGAGGAAATTTTCAACTCAAGTGACCAGTTAACAACAGAGTAACAACCATAAAATATGGTTTGGAAAGCCTGCACTTCTGAGGGCAGGCAGGGAGAATAGCTTCAACAAAGTTTTGTATTCAGAGAAATGGGGAATGGAAATCATGGCACAATGATTTGTTGGATATAAATGGATATATGTATATATTACAGATTGGTTTATAGTAGCCCCTTCCTTCCTGGGTGGGAAGTAGGAATACAGGGGAGCTGTGAGAAGATACCAAGACATCAATCGTGATCGACAGGTTTATGCTGCCCTTGGGAATCCCAGGCAGAGTCTCATTGGTGGGATGTGAGGACCAGGAGTTGGGGAGAGCTCAGGAGAGGAGCCCAGGGTGTGCCCCTTTGGGCCTTTGGTCTCCACTGTTCTCCATTGCACAGAGCAAAGCCATACCAAAATGGGTATTTGAGCATAACCACCCATACACAGAACATCTCTCTTACATGTAAATGAAATAAAACTCCCTGGGTGATCAACAAGCTTTAGAACCTTGTCCTAAAAGAGCAACTATGAGACCCCTCAGAGGGTGCTTTCTAGAGAGGACTCACCTTCCCCTGCAGTTGAGGTCCTTATTTACAGCCACATAAAATTCACCAATCACCTGAATTTTCTTGCAACACAGTGCCATCTAGTGTCCAGTCTGGCTAACACCAAGCGACTGTTCCCCAGGGAAGTACTGACTCGCCTAGGAATCTAAGCTTCTGGGATGGACATCAAGAATTTTGGAAGAAAAACTAAGATTTCTGACCTCCCCTCACTTCCAGCAGGTGGAGAAACTGTGTCTACAGACAGACAGCTCCTGAGCACACACGTACACGAGTTTACGTGCTCAAAGGAGTCAAGCTCATGAGGCCTTCAAGTTCCAGTCAGAAGCTGTGCCTGTAAAATAGAGTATTTGTCTTCTTCAGTGGGTGAAAGTCTCCTTTCACAGATCTGCATTTGGCTAGGCGTTTGGGTCAACTGTAGTGCAATTATAAGAACTTGGATTATCAGCTTGCGTGTTTAATTCATCATTAAAATTCTACATATAAAATAATTATTCTATAAAAACATTCTGGTTTGAAATTTCAACATTGGTTTCAGACATACTTTGAACAGTTAGGTTCAGAACAAAGCATGTGACTCCAGCCCTCAAGCACTGTCACACACACTGCAGTCTTCCTGGACTTGAAGTTGGAAGTTATGAGCAGTTCATTAGAGGTTAGGTAATCCCTGGTCTTGTCTTACTGGCTTTTTTTTTTTTTTTTTTTTTTTTTAATCTGTGATGTCCCCTTAAACGAGACTGAGGCATGAAGCCAGGACTCCCCAGCACATTTTATTCAGGCACACAGTAAGTGTTTTACATCCTATCCTGTCCACCTTTGCAGCGGTACTTTCAGATATGTGCTGCTTTCAGCATCCCACGAATGAAGAAAGTGGGCAAAGAGAAACAATAGTGAATGTGTACGTGGTCAGCGTGTGCACCGCAGTCCTGTGGGTAGATGGGAGAGGGGACAAGGCTCTGAGCTCAAGCAGGCTCTGGGCAGACACAGAAGCTGTTTTGAATGCCAAGTATCCTCTAGATGACACATATGCCAGCAGATGAACTCTGCAACAGTGCCCTGCACCGTCAATGAAGTGCAAGGCAATGCAGTTAGGTACATCTGTCCCTAGGTATGCATGTCTCGCTCTATCTATATAGCTAGTGTTATATTATCTGTCACCTATGTACTGTCATGGTTTTATTATCTATCTACATATAATCTATTTCCTATTGCTTATCTACTGATATATATATATATTGATATCTAATATATTATATATGGGTTATTTTAATATACATCTATTATATAATCTCTGTTTCTATCCATTATTCTTCTATCATGTACCTCCCTATTATCTGTTGTTTTACTATCTATCTATCTATCTATCTATCTATCTATCTATCATCTAATACCTCTCATCTATCTACCTATCATATATATAGTGGTAGATAATATATGTTATATATGAGATATATAATATAAACTTATTACATATAATCTCTGTCGCTATCTATTATCCCTCTATAAATCACATACCTCCCTATTATCTGTTGTCTTATCATTTATTATCTGCCAACTACCTTTTTCTATCACTCATCTATCATCTATCCGTCTGTCCATGTTCCTACCTACCTACCTACCTATCATCTAACAATCGCGCATCCTATTATTAAGAAGCCATAGGTTCGATGACACTAGTATCTAGGATTTCAACACTATGATTATTAAGTTTGATGGACTCTAGCATGGAAACATGAATCCTGAATGCTGTGTTTAAACGCAACACTTCTCATCTCAGCTCAGTGACCATGTGAGCTTTCCAATTTCCCTATGACACATTCGATCTGTAATTACGACAAAAATACTCCTCCCTAACTCTTCACCACCCTACATGGTAAAATGACATCACTTGCCAAGGCCCACTCCCACCTCTACCTGTCTGTTCTCCCTCATTGACCTGTATTTGTGAAACTTATATTGCTTTGATAAACTCCGTGACCAAAGGCAACGTGGACAGGGAAGAATTTATTTGGCTTACGCTTCCCAGGTCCTCGTTCATCAGTGAGGGAAGTCAGGGAAGGACTCAAGGCAGGGAGCTGGAAGCTGAAACTGAAGCAGAGGCCATGGAAGAACACTGCTTAGTGGCTTTCTTTTAGGGCTCATATTCAGTCCTGCGATGGCACTTCCTACAATAGGTTGGACACCCCCCCATCCCCCACATCAATCATGGATCAAGAAAATGTCTCACAGACATGCCTACAGGCCAGTCTGATGGAGACGGTCTCTCAAAGTTTCCTTTTTCTCAGTGACCCTAGTTTGTGTCAAGTTAAGAAAAATCTTCTTCTCCTTCCCGTGCCTCTGTTTCAACATCTACACATGCCAGGGTGTCCACACAGTTAGCAAGCCTTCAAACTCAATCCTCAGGAGAGTGACAAGTGTTAAAATTGTTAAGGGACCATTTACTATTATATATACTTAACAAGTAGTTTTATTTTTATATAGTACCTTAATAACCAAATGTCTGTTTCATTTCTTCTGTCAAACACCACAGTGATGCTTCCAGAATGTAAACTCTGTCTTGGAAATGCTCCACCTGAATCCTTGAAAACAACACAACTTCTCCGTTCAGTTTTACACTGTGCTTTGCAAAGCTGCGGGGGGTGGGGGGTCTCCTGAAGTCTGCAGCAGGCACAGGCACAGGGATCACTCCACATTAGAAGCTTCATGCCCAGCCCGTTCACCTGTCTGTAGACAGCATCAAAGCCCTTTAGCCTGGCTCACAGAACTCTAAACAGTCCCCCAGTTCTTCAGTTGTCTCCCCCCCTGGCTATCTGTCTCCCTCCCCCCTCTTTCTCTCCTTCCCCCTTCCTTATTTCTTATCTTTTGAGACATGATCTCTCTATATAGCCTTGGCTATATAGAGATTCACTGTGTAGACCAGGCTGACCTCACAGGGATATGCCTGCCTCTTCTTCCCATATGCCCAGATGAAAGCTGTGTGTCACCACACCTGGCTACCCAAACCGTTCTTAACGCACAGTCTTCCTCATTTTACTCCTGCCCCATGTGCCTGCTGTAACCTGCCTCCTGCTTCTACCCTAGCTCCGGGTTAGCTCATCCTTTTAAAATTGGTCAAGAAACCACCTTGTCTAGTGTACTTCAGGATAGGAATGCAGAAAAGTCTTCTAGAGGGCATGTGATGGAGACTGCCTAACTGAACCCTACCTCTGGATACACCCTGTGGAGGTGGAAGGGTCAAAATGTAGAAGTGAGAAGAAGACCTCAGAAGTGACAGACCCAAGCCTCTTCCTCCCCTTCAGTAGCTCTGCAACAGTTCTCCAGGTCTTTGGGGGCCCCCCCCCCCCCCGCCATCTAGGGACGTGACATAACTTGGGGGCAGGATCCCATTTGATATCACACTCAGCCTAGGGACAAGCAGAGCTGTCAGTATAGAGGCCATATCCCAGTCAAATGACTATAAATAGGGCTCTTGAGTAATGAGAAACACCAAGTGAAAGTGCTATACAAATGATAATATATCATATTCTAAAGGCAGAGAGCCCAAAGTGGGTAGACACCAAAAGGAGGTGCAAAGAATATGCAAAGCATGGTGTCTCCCCAGCATGCACTGTGGTGCAGTGGCCATTATCCCTGCTATGTGGTTTTTGCAGAAGCAATGTGAAATGAGGCACTCCATACCGGTTATGGGACAGGATGGGTACCGGAGTTTCACCTGCTTTGGTCCGTAGCAAGATGCTGGGCTTTGCTCTCAAATGTCTCATCTAATCATCTTTTGGGAGGCCACAGGAGTGGTGAGAAAGACGTGGGAGTAATGGACAGGACAGTAGAAGTGGGCCCTGGTGGTATGAAGCAGCAACAGCTGTAAGACAGCCAAAGCCCCGCTCACAAATTCCATGCCCCACCCCCTAGGAGGAGCCTCCTAGGAGGGAGGGGTCTGTCTGCTCAAACCCTGTTACAAAGTCAGTCCTCCTTAGCCAGATGGCTTTAGTCTCCTAAAGATTATTGGCTCCCGGGCAACGGCCCGATTTTTGAACATCTGACAGCCTAGAGGGCTTCTCATCTATAGACCACTAACAAGATTAAAGTGCTAATTTAAAAAGTGCTTATCTGGGACAGTTAGGCAGCACCAGCCCTGTGCGCCTGGAACTGCAGTTTCCCGTTGTTGCTGAACAGAAGCCTTGCATCCTCTTCCACAGCTGTGGATCAGATCAATCACATTAGCTGGGTTTGCAGAAGCAATCACAGGCTCCCTGGAACAGACGCTAAGTAACTGGCTGGGGCCTGGCTTCCTCTCTTGCCTTCTCTCTGCAAGCTTAATCCTTATTTGCAGGTGGAGATAATGCTCCATAGGTGCTCCTGGCCCTCTTCCTCATACATAATACGGGGTTTCACCCACGCTGTGGAACTTAAGCATTTTGATACAGTCAATCAGCAAGGGGGCAATGGCTAATTCAAGTGAAGCCATTTCTAATCAAAAAAGGTAAAAAATAGGCTGTCCTCGAAAAGACGATGGGGTAGGAATCACACAGCAAGGCTTGCTGTTGTGTCACTAAATTATCTCTGTGGGGCAGGCAGACCTGATAAGGAGAATTCATTTCACCCACGCCTCTGCAACATAACCAGGGGACTCAGGATCTCTCCAGGTTGAGAAAGTTCAGACACTAAGGGAAAGGGGCCCATGCATACTCTAAGTCTCCTTCAGATAGTGAATTTGCCTGTCTGACCACAGCCTTAGTACCTTGTCCAGGGAACTGTGGGTGCTCTCTACCAGGCACCATGTTCCTATGGGAAATGATTTTGTGCCAGGAAACAACATGAGCACCAGGCTGTGGGAAGCTGCGTGGTGGTTGATGCTTCACAGTGCTTGGCATAGTTCACCGCCCTGACTTAGTTGCCACTTGTTTCTGCAGACTGAGATGGATATATACGTGTATGTATGTGTATGTGTATGTGTATGTGTATATACATATATATAATACTGTTATATAGTAACACACATATAGTGTTATACTATATATAACACTATTGTTTTTATATTAGTTTCCCACAGTTTATTTTCTAATGAGATCTGAAAATTGGGAAGCGGAAGGAAGGAAGGAAGGAAGGAAGGAAGGAAGGAAGGGAGGGAGGAAGGAAGGAAGAAAGGAGAGACAAATGAACTAGAAAGAATTATCAGAGGACTTGAAAATTTTGAGGAAAAGCTATCTAGAGGCAGCAGAGTGAAAGGGACGCGCTACTCCGCGCACATTATAGAGAGCTGGCAATATGAAGTACGGGTTCCGAGCTAAGCTGAAGAAAGGCAAATGCCGGTCACCCAGAAAGGTCATGTGAGACGGAACCGAATGTTCACATGCATGGAGACAAAGAAATGGTGAAACTTGGCTGTGGATTCACATAACACTGCCGAAATCCTTTCAATCTTTTGATTTTACTCTTTCTGAAAGAGAAAGGGATGAGGGACTGACAGAAAGACAGAGACAGATTCTCCCTCCACACTAAGAAAACAACAGGCACAAAGCAGAGAGCAAACTAGAAATGGGGAGGGGCTCTGAACCCTCAAAGCCCGCCCCCAGTGACGTACTTCCTCCGGAGACTGGCTTCCTAAAGGTCCCATATCCTCCCCAGATAGCACCCTTAACAGGGACTAAGTGCTCAAACACCCGAGCCTAAGGGAGGCATTTTTTATTTAAAGCACCACAGCATCTTTGAGGTCACTAGTCTCCATAGAGAGCCAGATACTCCTAACTTACACACCTGCTACCACCAGGACCTCTAATGTCCTCAGCAAGTCAACTCTAGCAAAGATGCCCACTTGCTAAGGAAAGCCACAGTCCCAACAACCAGCTATAGTCCCCAAATAGATAGTACACTTGAGGTCCCATGCCACTTGGGACCTCCCCTAGGACCCCATGAAAACACCCTACAACCATTCTATCCATAACACTGTTATTAACTAATGACCCGTCTTGTTTCAAAACAGACTTCAAAATCACAGTTTTTATTACTACAGATCCTGGTGAAATTTGGCAACATTTGTGTTGCTCTTTCCGAAAAGATAAGTCATCCTAGAAATCCTTTTCCCAAGTTATGATTTCGGCTTACTTTTTTCTGGCTAAGTTTCCCGCAGGGGGGAAAAACGGTCTTCGAGCAGTTTAATTCCTTGCTAATTCTTAGAGTTGGTTAGTAAAGTGTCATGGTGGCATTTTGGAACACTTCGCCTACCTGTCCCCTCCCGCACGATCCTCTCCACTGCTCTGGTGCCTCCCTCGTTCAATAGCCATCCTTCCTGCTGTGTCACTGGTATCCCATTCTCTCATGTTCCCACCTTGTCCCTAAGGCCTCTTTACTCTTCTCATGGTTCCCTTGGTAGATTCATCTCTCTCTCTCTCTCTCTCTCTCTCTCTCTCTCTCTCTCTCTCTCACACACACACACACACACACACACACACGTATATACATGTATACAAACACACACACACACACTCACACACACACCACATATACTCACATGTATGTACACACACACACACATATACATATACCCACATAGATATATATATACATATACACATATACACACCTGTATTCACACATAGACACTCATTTAAATTCAAGGTCCACGCATGAAAGCATAGTATTTGTCTTTCTGAATTTGGTTTATTCTACTTAACATAATTTTGATCCCAGTTGTATCCATTTTCCTGCAAATGTCATGACTTCCTTTTTCATTATGACTAAATAAAATTTTATCACCAGACTGGAGAGACAGCTCAATCAGTCCGGTGTTTGCTATGCAAGCATGAGACTTGAGTTCAATCCTCAGAACCTTTATAAAAATTCAGGATTGCTAGTAGAGGTCTTTAATCCCAGATCTGGGGAGGATGAAGTTCTCTGGCCAGTCAGCCTAGCCTAATAGGGAAGCTCTAAGCCAATGGGAGATCCTGTCCGGTATATGAATAAATAAGCACCCCATTCACATAAACCTACATGATCATACAATCTCTCTCTCTCTCTCTCTCTCTCTCTCTCTCTCTCTCTCTTTCTCTCTCTCTCTCTCACACACACACACACACACACAATATTGCTTATGTCTTGCATATCACATGTTCTTTAATCCAGCTATTAAATATAGTGCAACAATAACTATATATTAATTGGTATCTCTCTGGTGTGTTGATTTTTTTTAAGTTCTCAAGCACATATCCAGGAGTTGTATAGCCAGACAGCTCTATTTTTAGATTTTTGAGGAATCTCCACACTGATTTCTTATCAGTGTGATTTTCCATTTGGTGACATCACCATATAACACTCCCACCAATGGTGAATAACAACGGGTCTGTTTCCCATAAGTCATCAGCATCATCTGCTGCCGTTTGTTTTCTTAATGACAGGCATGCAGATGGGTGAGGTGGCATCTCAAAGGGTTTTTTTTTTTAAATGTCCTGTGACTATGTGACTAGATCAGAAAAACATCACCTCCCTCCCCTGCATCTGGCACAACCTCCAGGATCATCCTTTGAGAGTATTAAGAAAAAGCACAGGGTTTGAGTAGAGTAGGAGTTGGTCTTCTGAGTGTAGAGCCAGCTGGCCTGGAAGATATACATCCCAGATCTGCTCTGCCAACTTTGATGACAAGTGACTTGGCTTCTTGTGTCATCACTTCTTTGGCTCCACATGCTGAGTCATTGTTTTCACCTCATAATCCCTGTTCCTTGGGCTTTGCATGTGTTAATCATGTAAAAGTAGGCACCAGAATGGTGTTTAGCCACAAGCATGCTCCAACAAGAGTCTAATCATACTATTCACTGCACAAATATATCCATCCCAAAGTCTGAAATTAAGACATTATCAGGCGTTGAATTATGCTCAATGTGAAGTTCCATTCAGGGCTTCTGTCATCTGTTTGTTATGAAATTTTAGTCTTCATTTTCAATACTTCTTTTAAAAGGAAACATCTTACTGGGAGTGTCTGGCAAAGAGCTTCCCCCAAACCCACCCTCCTGTGCCATCCCCTGGCACAGATGAGTTACAAAGGAAGACAAAGGATGAACAAATAGATGGAAATTAAGGATGTCAGGAGTAAAATAAGGTATTTTAATCCCAGGTGGGGAATGTGGTCCTACACCAAATATGTGTCCTCAAGAGTAGTCCTTGAGCTATGGTTCATCCTGGCCTTTTAGCTTCCAGAGCCTGGGGAAAATAGGTAGCAACTCTTTCGAGTCTGTTGTGCAGCTGGCAAGTTGCCATGATGATCATTATGATCCTCTTGTTACCAGTATGTATGTGTATATGCCTGGTCTGGAGCAGGGGGCAGGGTGACCATGGGAGTCACCCCAGTCCTCAGGAAGTATCCAAGGCTGTTGCCACCACTTCCAGCACTGACTTGGTGGAGGGCATCTGCTTGTGGCTGAGATCCTGCCCTGTCTGATGGGACACATGGTAGAAACCACAGAGTAGGTGAGACTGTGTGGGCAGAGTTAGATTCAGTGTTCCCTCCAGATCTGAGGGACGACACACCTCAGTTTTAAATTGCATCTTCCCAATGGGTAAAGATGTTGGACACCTTTTCAAATACTTATTGTCCATTTGCTTTTCTATTTCGGGGAACTGCCTAGTCAGCTTATTGGACCATTGATTGATTAATTGGGACATTTTGGGGTCACTAATTTTTGCAGTCTATTAAATATTGTAGAAATTCTTCTGTCTGGTGTTTAATAAAGTGTTTTTTCTTTCTCCTTGTTTGTTTTTCCTCCTCTGCAGTTTGTCTCCTGATTTTGGGGATTTCTTCCTTTTTTAATCATCAAAAAGGGTTTTCTCAATGTTAGATGATCCAACCCAAGAGGTAATAGTGATGACCAGAGTACAAGGATGACATTTCAGATATAATAGCAAGAGCAAAATCTGAGACAGAAGCAATTAATTAAGCTGTACCTCAGTGAAGCCAGTTGTTTATACTCTATGAGAACATTATCTAAAAAATGAATACCCTGGTCATAGTGGCACAGCTGCTCTCAATACAGAGGCAGGAGGATCACACGTTCAATACTACCTGGGCTGCAGAATGAGTGCAACAGTAGTCTGGGAAACTTAGTGAAACCCTGTCTCAAAATAAAACACAAAAGCAACCTGGGGATACA
The DNA here is from genome assembly GCA_964023405.1 of Apodemus agrarius. Lineage (NCBI taxonomy): Eukaryota > Metazoa > Chordata > Mammalia > Rodentia > Muridae > Apodemus > Apodemus agrarius. The sequence goes on along the minus strand of OZ030011.1, from coordinate 98,338,707 downwards.
GTTCAGTGGTAACATTCTTATCTGGCAATCAGAAGGCCCTGTGTCCAACTTCTAACACTGGTAGATATAGGGAGAATGAACAAAAGAGGGAGGGATAGAGACAGAATATACAAACCACACATTTGGAATAAAATATTTACAAAGTAAATATCCAATAGGATATACTTCTATAAAGAATGAAAAGGCAGTGTCCCTTCTGTCTCTATTTTGTGGAATAGTTTGAAGAGTATTGGTGTTAAGTCTTCTTTGAAGGTCTGGTAGAATTCTGCACTAAAACCATCTGGTCCTGTACCTTTTTTGGTTGGGAGGCTTTCTATAACCCCTTCTATTTCTTTAGGGGTTATGGGACTATTTAGCTGATCTACTTGATGCTGATTTAATTTTGGTATTTGGTATCTGTCTAGGAAATTGTCCATTTCCTCCAGATTCTCCAGTTGTTTTGAGTATAGATCTTTGTAGTAGGATCTGATGATCTTTTGAATTTCCTCAGTTTCTGTTGTTATGTCCCCCTTTTCATTTCTAATTTTGTTAATTTGGATACTGTCTCTGTGTCCTTTGGTTAGTCTGGCTAAGAGTTTATCTATCTTGTTGATTTTCTCAAAGAACCAGCTCCTGGTTTTGTTGATTCTTTGTATGGTTCCCTTTGTTTCTACTTGATTGATTTCAGCCCTGAGTTTGATGATTTCCTGTCTTCTACTCCTCCTGGGTGAATTAACTTCTTTTTCTTCCAGGGCTTTAAGGTGTGCCATTAAGCTGCTAGTGTATGCTCTCTCCAGTTTCTTTTTGGATGCACTTAGAGCTATGAGTTTTCCTCTTAGCACTGCTTTCATTGTGTCCCATAGATTTGGGTAGGTTATACCTTCATTATCATTGAATTCTATAAAGTCTTTGATTTCTTTTTTTATTTCTTCCTTGACCATGGTGTCATTGAGTATTGTTCAGTTTCCATGTGTATGTGGGCTTTCTGTTGTTTTTGTTGCTGTTGAAGACCACTCTTACTCCATGGTGATCTGATAGGAGGCATGGGATTAGCTCGATCTTCTTGTATTTGTTGACATCTGTCTTGTGACCAATTATATGATCAATTTTGGAGAAGGTACCATGCGGTGCTGAGAAAAAGGTATATTCTTTAGCTTTAGGATGAAATGTTCTATATATATCTGTTAAATCCAATTGGTCCAAAGTATCAATTAGTTTCACTGTGTCCCTGTTTAGTTTCTGCTTTCCTGATCGGTCCATTGAGGAGAGTGGAGTGTTGAAGTCACCCACAATTATTGTGTTAGGTGTAATATGTGCTTTAAGCTTTAGTAAGGTTTCTTTTATGAATGAGGGTGCCCTTGCATTTGGAGCATAGATGTTCAGTATTGAGTGCTCTTCTTGGTGGATTTTCCCTTTGACCAGCAAGAAGTGACCTTCTGAGTCTCTTTTGATGACTTTAGGTTGGAAGTCAATTTTATCTGATATTATAATGGTTACTCCAGCTTGTTTCCTGAGACCATTTGCTTGTAAAATTGTCTTTCAGCCTTTTACTCTAAGGCAGTGTTTGTCTTTAACACTGAGATGTGTTTCCTATAATGCAGCAAAATGTAGGGTCCTGTTTCCGTATCCAGTCTGTTAATCTATGTCTTTTTGTTGGGGAATTGAGTCCATTGATGTTAAGAGATATTAAGGAATAGTATTTATTACCTCCCAACATTTTTGAAATTATTGTTTTATATTTGAGAGGTTATCTTCTTTTGGGTTTGATAAGAGGAGGTTTCTATCTTGCTTCTTCCCAGGTGTAGTTTCCTTCCTTGTCTTAGTGTTTTCCCCCTATTAACCTTTGTAAGGCTGTATTTGTGGAAAGATAATGTGCAAATTTGGTTTTGTCATGGAATACCTTGATGTCTCCATCTATGGCGATTGAGAGTTTTGCTGGGTACAGTAGTTTTGGCTGAAATTTTTGTTCTCTTAGGGTTTGCATGATATCTGCCCAGGATCTTCTAGCTTTCATAGTCTCAGGTGAGAAGTCTGGTGTTATTCTGATAGGTCTTCCTTTATATGTTACTTGGCCTTTTTCTCTTGCTGCCTTTAATATTCTTTCTTTGTTTAGTACATTTGGAGTTTTGATTATTATGTGATGGGATGTATTTCTGTTCTGGTCCCGTCTGTTTGGAGTTCTATAGGCTTCTTGTATATTCATGGGCATCTCTCTCTTTAGGTTGGGGAAGTTTTCTTCCATAATTTTGTAGAAGATATTTGCTGGCCCTTTAACTTATAAATCTTCACTCTCGTCTATACCTATAATCCTTAGGTTTGTTCTTCTCATTGTGTCCTGGATTTCCTGGATGTTTTAGGTTATAACCTTTTTGCAGTTAGTATTTTCTTTGACTGTTGAATCAATGGTTCCTATGGTATCTTCAGCTTCTGATATTCTGTCTTCTATCTCTTGTATTCTATTGTTGATATTTGCATCTATGGTCCCTGATTTCTTCCCAAGGTTTTCTATCTCCAATGTTGTTTCCCTCTGCAATTTCTTAGTTGTTTCTACTTCTGTTTTTAGAACCTGGATTGATATGCTCAGATCTTTCGCTTGCTTGATTGTGTTTTCATGTGTTTCTTTAAGAGATTTTTGTGTTTCCTCTTTTATAGCTTCTACTTGTTGAACCACATTCTTCTGTATTTCTTTAAGTGATTTTTGTCTTTCCTCCTTATTGTCTTCTTTTTGATCCATCTTCTCCTGAATTTCTTTAAGTGATTTGTGTTTGCCTTGTAAAGGCTTCTAACTTTTGATCCATTTTCTCCTCTATTTCTTTAAGAGATTTATCTATGTATTCTGCTATCAGCATCCTGACCAGTAATTTTAGATCCAAGCCTTGTTTTTCTGGTGTGTTGGGGTATCTGGGGCTTCCTGTTTTCGGCGAACTGGGTTTAGATGCTGTCATGCTGCCTTGATTTCTGTTAGTAACGTTCCTTCATTTTCCTTTTGCCATCAGGTTATTTCTGGTGTTAGTTGGCCTTGTTGTCACTGGCTGGTGTTTGAACCTCCCGCGAGGCTGGGTTCACCTGTTGTTTCTCTACTGGTGACTATGCTGCAAGATAGAGACTGCCTCTGTGAGTGCTGAGGGGACCTCAGGGAGGGCGGTTCCCACCTGAGTTGGTGCAAGGCCAGAGGGTGTGGAGATGTCTCTCCAGCTGCCGCCCTTGCCCTGGTTAGTGGGGCGAGCTTGGAGGATCCTCCCGAGTGATGGTAGCCCCTGATTGAATCTGTCTACCTGGGCCTCTCCAGCCGTGTCCTGGTAGCAATATGGAGGCCTACCCAGGGGCCCAGGGGCCGCTGTCAGCCTGCTCCCAGCTGCCTTGGTGCAAGGCCGGAGGGCTTGGAGAAGTCCTGAAGAGCCTCGGCGCTGGGTCTGCCTGGTGGTGAGAGCCTGGTGGATCCACTGCGCGATGGTAGCCCTGTCTGGAGTCTATCTACCTGGGCCTCTTTAGCCCTGTCCTGGTAGCAATATGGAGGCTTACCGCGACCGCTGCTGTAAGGGACCATGAGCTGGCTGCCACCAGCTGCCTTGGTGCAAGGCTGGAGGGCGTGAAGAAGTCCCGCAGAGCCTCGGCGCTGGGTCTGCTACCAAAAGAGGAAAGTGACCATCAATCCTACACTGATAATGACCCTGAGAGCTAAGTATTGAGTGGCCTGACAAGACATGTCCATTGGTTCCATAATGGGATGAACATCATGGGAGTCACCAACTTTCTGACTGGATTGAAAGCCAGTTCCACAAGATGAGACTTATAGCTGGCACCATTATTGGGCTAAGAACCTATGAGTAGACAATCCATAGGCCCAGGGGAAGATCTAGTATAATTATGCCTTTAAGTGGACATAGTATTAAACTGACTCCTAATGACTTAGCATTATACTAACAGATCAATCCATTTCTTAACCATCATTTGAGATTTAAGTAGTAGTAAATGGCAGTTAACACAGAGATTCCCCAAATGGCAAATGTACAGAAAATAAGAAACTAAAGAATGCTCAGTCATAAAGTCATTTTATATATACATATATACATACAAACACACATATAATATATATTATAATTTATGTATATAATGTATATAATATATATGTGTATGCATATAACATATATATATATACATACATATATACACATACATACTTATTACACACACACACACACACACACACACACACACACCCCAAGACTCTAGGACCATTGCAGAAAAGGGAGCAGAATGAATGTATGGGACTAGACAGTGGATGAATAAAAGAAAACATACCTTTTGGATACAGCAGGGCAGCTACATATATGAATTCACAGTGGTTGTGACAACATGTAAAAAATCTGTACAAGCCCAAGGCAGTCCAAATCCTATCATAGAGAGGGGAGTTGGGCACACAGTCCTACCCTTATATATCAAGCTATTGACCATGTTTATCTTCTGAAAGAGTGAGAAATTACTTTCTTTAAGTACATAGCCCCTGTACACTTAAACAGTTCAGTCAGCCATGTTCCAGTAGAAGATCACCCACCCAAGAATAGTTGGGAAGCCCTATTGGCCTTTAAGGATTACAAAATCAAAAAGAAACACACACACACACACACACACACACACACACACACATTAGGTGGATAGAAAAGGAGGGTGGATTGAGGATTACTTTGGGGAGGAAATGTATATTACCAAAGCATGTGTATGAAATTCTAAAAGAACTAATAAAAAGATTTAAAAGAAGAAATAACTCATAAAGAACTTCTATCTGAAGCATACACAAACCTTTGAAATGCAATGATATACTAAGAAACTACTCAATGAAAGAACATGCTGAAGTATTTAAGGAACAACTTACTGAAGTGGTAAATAATCATGAAAAGATGTACACCATGAAAAAATGCAAATCAGAACAAAAGGAAGATACTATTCTCCGTGCATCAAAGCCCAGAATGCTACCCAAGTCAAAATGGAGAAAGTTTGAAGCAACAGTAACTGTCTTCCTTGCTGATAGGAATTTGAAATGGTGCCATTACCTGGGGAAGCAGTTGAACTTTTTTTTTTTTTTTAAGAAAACTATCTTACTTTAACTATGGAACTTCACAATCTCACTCTTGGCACTGACAATAAGTTGAACATATAGGTCTCGCAGAATCTTGCACATAATATTTGTATTTATTCATGGTTACCTAGACTTGGAAATGTCCCAGACAGAAGTCCTTGACTAAAAGATAAACAGACAAGTACACAGAGACATTAAATATTATTTTAGATTAAAAATAAATGAGTGATCAAACCGTCAGACACGAAGAAAATTAAATGCACGTTACTAACTGAAATAAAAATGTCTGTAGTGGCTATGCATTATAGGGTACTGACTATATGGCATTGTGGAAAAGGAAAATCTGTGGAGACAATGGAAAAATGCATGGTTTTTGGAGATGGAGAACAAGAATAGATAAGAAGAGCACAGGTCTTTAGGGCTGTCAAACTCTGCCATGTGGTATTATGAGGATGTGTACTTGACATTATCTGTCTCAGTTGCTTTTCTATTGCTATGATAAAACATCATAACCAAGGTAACATACAAGAAAGCATTTAATTTGGTACTCATAATTTCAAAGTTAAAGCCTATGATGACAGAGTAGCATAGAGCTCACATCTGGATCCTCAAACAGAAGGCAGAGAGAATTAACTGGAAATGAGCTGGGCTTGAAGCTTCAAAGCCCATACCTGATGACATATCTTTTCCAAAGGGGTGACACCTCCTAATCCTTCCCAAACAGTTCCAACAAGTGAGACTAAGTATTCAAAGACATGAACCTATGGAGGCCATTCTTATTAAAACTACCACACTAGACACTGGTGCTGGAAAGGATCAAAGCATCAGTGTAGGGAAATACAAGAACAGGGAAGAGGGAAGGGGTGGAAGAGGGAGCAGGGGGAGGGAAAAGGGCATGTGGGACCTTTGGGGGGTGGGGAACCAGAAAAAGGGAAATGAATTGTAAATATAGAATATATCCAATAAAAAATAAACTACCACATTAACTATTTGTCAAAAGCAACAAAATAGAAATTGGAGAGGGGGCTAGTGATGTGTCAATATAGGTTTATCAGTTGCAATGAATTCACTGCTATCATTGTAGACTCAGGAGATGGGGCTATGCACTTTCCAATTTTTCTGAGACTTTTTTCCTGAGACTTTAAATATGCTCTGAAATAATTTTTTTCCAAGTAGAACATAGCAGCTACATATGGATGACAGTTATGGTTTATGGACACAAGACAGCAAGTAGGACCTTATACTTGATTGCAAAACTGATTTCAAGGATAGAATATTGACAAGGATGCACTCATGAAATTGAACCAGAATACTCAGGCATGCAATATGGAAATGAGTATGGATACCAAGGTGGTTGCTGAGCTCTTAGGACTCTTGTTCATTTGGAGTTCTGAGACCTTTTGAGCTTCATTAGCATAGAGGAGTGTCTTAGTTAGGGTTTTACTGCTGCAAGCAGACACCATGACCCAGGCTACTCTTAAAATGACAACATTTAATTGAGGCTAACTTACAGGTTCAAAGGTTCAGTCCATTACCATCAAGGTGGGAGCATGGCAGTGTCCAGGCATGGGGCTGGCGGAGCTGAGAGTTCTAAAGGCAGCTAGGAGAATACAGGCAGCTAGGAGGAGGGTATCAAAGTCCACATCCACAGTGACACACTTACTCCAACAAGGCCACACCTGCTCCAACAGGGCCACATTTCTTAATTAGTGCCACTCCCTGGGCCAACCATATACAAACCATCACAAGGAGTAACATAAATTTTTGAATATAAGAGCAGCTGAAGAATGCAGCATACTTTCAAAGCTATAGAGCACACCAGGCTCATAAGTTTATTAACATTCTGCATTGAATTAATGTAGATAATTATCAAAGGGGGGAAATGACATGTGTACACAATCACATTCAAGTATTAAAAGAAATGTGGTTAGAGATTTAGAAATTTTTCCAAACTCTTCCTTTTCTTTTTATTTTTTATTGCATTCTAGCTTCCTCTCATGGGCTTGAAGCTACCTGGTGGAAGTTGGTATTTTCACTTACTGATTTATATATGGCAAGAAGAAGACAAGACTTTTCCCCCCACATCAGAGTCTAGGAAAAGTAATTTTTACTAATAGAAGACGTAAAGGGCCAATCGGAATCCTGTGTTCAGATGTGTTGTTTATCTTTTGCCATAGTCAGTGTCAAGACAGCATGTTCACTAGTAATTGGGCTGCCTAATCTGCTACTGTTAGCTCCAGAATGCCTCTGCCTAGTCTCTCTGGAAAAAATCCTGAAAGGCAGGTTTTTGTTAGCTTTGGTTATCAACACAACCTAGAATCACCCAGGGAGAGAATCTTAATGAGCGATTGTCTATATTGGATTGACAAAATGGGCACACATTAAAAGAGGGATTGGGAAAAGAAAGGCAGAGAACAGGGAGGTTGTAAGGTGAAATTCTGAGCTAAGCAAGCCCTTCCTTTCAATCTTCTGCTTCATGGACCTGTAGTGAGGACACCTTACCTTTTCGACTGCTAGAGGTATCAGTGTAGAGAAGTCACAGTGGCTGTATTGTTGTAGAACTGTTGCCCCAAACTTGAATTTCTGTCTCTCTTTTTTTCTGGGCCACCATTTTCTAAATTATGTCTTAATCAATGTAATGCTTCAATAATCTTGAAAGTCCCCACCAACCTGTCCAGGCAGTGACTAATTCCTTCATGTACCTCACACTATTGTTGCTAAGACAAAGGAAGACAAAATTATCACCTCATATAGGATTGCAATTATTACAGTATTTCATTATATTATTATAATATTTCATAAAGTAGTGACTGTGTTGTGTTCTTCCTGGGGGGGTTGTGAGGAGGATCTCTCTCAAGAGACACATGTAGACATTTACTTAGCAGAGCAAAACAAACACTCTGAAGAGAAATTGGAGAGGGCCACCCCCAAATGGAGAACAACCCAGTAAATTCTGTATTTTTTATGAGTATTTATAGAGAGGTAAACTATTACTTGTGTAAGGTAACTTTGTACCTCCAAATTATGGCAGACCAGATCTTCCTTTGGTGATATTTTCCCCCATGATCTCCACATGGATCATGGCGAGGTGTCAAAACCACAGAGCAAGTGATAATTTAATGTAGATATAAGCTCTTCCGAGAATGTAGTGCACATGGGCAGATAAATGCCCTACTACCTTGACTTCTGATACACTAAGAACAGGATATTCATAGCCTCGAGGATGCTTTAAGGAAAGTTACAGTTTTCCTCATATCTACTTCCTTGTATAGCTGGTATCAGTAGGAGCACATTCCTTTCTCTTTGGAACAAAGGAACATAAAAAAGAGCAGGAAACCAGAACGTTATAAGACCTTTGTTTCCATAATTAAAAAACAGTCCTCCAGCGCCAAGACTGAAACGGTATTGTGAGCAACTGAAGTTAGTCTTACAATGTGTCTCTTCTAGACAGCAACCAGCCCCTCTGCAGTCGCATTCACATACTGAGACTAAGGGAGCACCAGCTCCGTTAGGAGACTGAGGCAGCTTCACATCATGTTACAGCATGAAAAACACCAATACCAGTTCAACTTCAGTTCTCTCCCTCCAAAGCATCCTGATAGTTTACAGTTACCTGCTAGTTTGCAGTAAAGATGGTACCTTACTCACTGCTTTCTATCCTGGTGCCACAGACGCTAACACAGAGAACCAGACTGTTAGTTAACACTGTGCAGAATTTCAGTCTCTGCAGCTAGTCCTTCTCGAACATTTCAGCTGACAAGCAACCCACAAAGAGAATCACAGTTTGAAGTGTTCAGATTCTGAACTCGGGCTTGAAAATTATGAGAAGGCTTGAAAGCCCCTTCGAGAAACGTCAGTAGCCATCTATGTACAGTTTTTGATGTTAGAGAGATGGCCCAACAAACAGGAAAAGAGTCAGTCACCCATCAAGCTGACAGTGCTTTATGATAAATTAATGAAGCATGATTCATTTGTATTTTTAAATGTTTGCATTTATAGCTGTCAAATGATATATTTTAGGAGTATTGAGTTTGAAAATCTTTATTTCCATGTATTCCAATGTAAATATTTAGAAGCTCATTTATAAATATAAATGAGTTTATGCTTTATTTCTCTATTGATTTTGGGAACCTTCTGTTGGACATTATATTTAAAAAATGGCTGCTTGTCACTGTGTTCAGTTGCCTTCCAACACCACCAATATAAAGTTACCTTTATATTGCAGGGTGTCTTGCTTTGAATAGATCACAACCTCTTTCTGGGACAGAGTGTTCTTACTGTACAGAAGAAAGAGCCCAGGCTGATAAAAGTTCAGTGGTAGCTTCTCTGGTGAGATTGTACTCTGTGCATCTACTGTGTGATGTGCCCCCATTTGCTAAAGACACCGTTCATCAGCCGGGGTGTCAGAAGCACACTGTTCCAGACACCAGGTACAAAAGCATTTATTCTGAGACCAACCACCTCACATTTTATCATGACTAACCAAGTCCAGTGTAGCACAGTTAGTGCAATGGTGTTTCTTTGAGCTAGTCAGACCCTTTAGCCTCCCAGGGCTTCACTTCTCATCTGACCACAGGAGATAAGAAGGCATCCCAGAGCTGCCTCTTGTGTAGAATAAGATAACGCGTATAAATCCTGGGCACAGCAGTTAGCCTCTAGCACGAGCTCCAAAAATGGAAATTCTTCCATCCAGGTCCCAGGGGGTAGAAAGCAAGAAAATATAACAATAAAGGAAAAGGGTTTCAGGGGTGGGGGGAGCAAAGATGGATTGCCATTCTTTAAATAAAACCAGGGAGTGAGGTGTGAGAAAGCTAGAGAAATGCAGAGAGTAGGAGAGAGAGAGAGAGAGAGAGAGAGAGAGAGAGAGAGAGAGAGAGAGAGAGAGAGAGGAATAGCTACAGGCACTTGGAATGGTGCTGGAAGATTCTCATAAGTAAAAGCTCCTTTTAAAATATTGGAGTTCTTCCATATGGGAAGCTTGGGGAGAGAGGAGAAAAAATTAAATTAAAGCATCTGAAAGTATATTATAGTTTTATCTCTTTGGCTCTGCGATTTCAGAAATAATATAATTCTATGGAATGCACGCTGCCAGAGGATTTTTGCAGAGTAGCGCCCCGACAGAACGGGACCGAGTGATGTCAAGGACGCTTCTATAACAGTTTTGTTTTATTCATTTACATAAATCACATTTACCGTAGGTGTTTTATTCAAAATAAAGTTTGGGAAAAATAAATTGAACAGATGAACCTAGGCAAACCTGGTGATTTTTTTCACGAGTAGTGTTTGATGATAAAGGCATAAAAGCATAATGTGGTATCATTTCACCGAGCCACAATATGGAGCACCCATATGGAGCAGAAGCCGATAATGCTGCAGAGAGGCAAAAATAAACAGAGCAGATGCACATGCAAAATCAAGTCTGCACCCACCCCTGAATTACCTGCTTGGTGTTGAAGAAGTTTCTGCAGAACTCAAAACTGGCTTTGAGTCACCTTCCCACAGGGACTCGCAGGAAGCCTTACATGACAAGAGACAGGAAGAGGTACCCTAAAGCATCACATGGCTCTCGAGGGAGGTAGAGCTGGAACTTGCTGGCTCCAAACCACAAGCCACATGGAAGCCTCAGCCCCCAGTCTGGGAGCGTGAGTTCCAACCCCAGTTCTTCTTGTTGCCAGGCAAGTTCCACCCTGGATCTGTAAGTTCCGCCAAGAGAAAGTTACAAAAGAGTAAGGACTTAATGGGACTAATGAAAAGCTCAGGCAATAAAGTACCAAGGAAGGAAAAGTGATGTACAGAGCCAGCACATCAGAGGCAGTAGACTAGTCAAAGTGGCTTGCTGGGAGACTTTCCAGAGCACACAGAAGAAGGGTGCTCCAGGGTGCTCTTACTTTCATAAGGCAGTAAGGTGTTTGGGGGAACCCAAGTGTATTATTTAATAAGGATCCCATAGAGAATCCTAACATACCCAAGTTTAGGCCAGCTTTAGTCTCAGAAAACTAGCAACATGCATACAAAACGTCAGAGTCCTTCCTCCTGTTCAATCCCAGTTACCTGTTCAATCAAGCTACCCTGTGAGGACTACAAGAGGGAGAAGAAGTGTCACTGAGCAGACAGACAGACTGTGCCATCCGTGGATGGTACTTGGGTCAGGCAGGGTTGGAAACACATTGTTCCACACCATGCTGGTGGTTACTTCCACACTGAACATCTTTCCTATTTCATGAGCCATGAGTCTTGAAGCCTGCGCCTGGAGTGTGGCTACCTAGAGAACAGGTGAGACTGAATTAGTGGTGGGTAGCAAAGGATAAGCAATTGCCTGTAATATATTAGGTTTGGAGCTCTTCGCCAACTGCAGAGTGTTAAGATAAATGTGGTGTGCTGGATTTTGGCCTCATATTCGGTTTCACCCCCCAAGGAACATTTGGTGATCCCAGGAAGACCTAAGGCCTCTAGGGGATCTTAGAGCAGCATTTTAAGGTTCTCTTTGGGGATGAGCTCTCCTCAGTCCTCCCTTTACCTGGACCTGCCATCTTTCCAAAAAGGAAGTTGTGCCCCTATTATGTGGAAAGCCCACCAACTCTTCACTTTACTGGAGTACTTTAGCAGTCCTTTGTACGTCCTGAAAAAGGTATGTGGTAATTCTCTTTATTAGCAGAAGTCATAGCTGACTACTTCAGAAAGAAGGAAGCAGGTATGAATTCAGTCACATAGCGATGGGACTCATAGAAGCTGGAAGCCAAGGGGAACCTGGAACAGACAGGAAACATTCTGTCTTGCCCATAGTAAACCTGGTCACATGGTCAACAGCTGGAGTATACCACCCATGGCCCCTGATGTCATCAAGTAGACACCCATCTGCTCTGTTCCTAAAGCAGCCAAGAAAAAAATAGCGTCCCACGTCCCACACACTCCAGCTGTCCCCGACATCCAGTGCTCAGTGATTTTTTTTCTAAAAATAAAATGAAATAAAGTCATCACTTTTCCAATCAACATAAGCACTTATTTCATCAAGAATGGGTAGGACAGGAGCCGTCATCCCAAAATATGTGGGCTTGTCCAAAGTCATGACTTTTTGGGAGTTTGTTGGTATCTTCATACAGGGAGATGCTGGTCTGAAGTGGAAAGAGGAGCTGTGTACTCACCTGTACAAGTTGCATGCTCACCTGGCGAGAGGTTACTTTGATATCTGAGTCCCCTGTGGCCACTGCGCGTGGGGACTGATCATCCCTTGCCTCCTGGCTTGGTTTCTCTTGAGTCACATTCTGTGTTCTGTTACTTCTAATCTGATCCTCAAGCACCTCATCTAGAATGTGGACATATGTCAGTTTTCAAGAATAGAACAGACAGCTATTTGCAGATATGCAGCCTTTGGGTACATCAGCATCGTCTTCAGCCAACTTTGAGTTTAGAGGAATCACTTCCCCTTGGACTTCAAGTTGGAGAACTGAAACAACAAAAGAGAGTCTGTCACTGAGCAGGAAGGAAATATCCTGCTTGCCCATCCACCATGGCAATCAGAACCTGCCCCTTCCCCAACTTACCCCTCCCACCCTCTCAGCAGTTCTCTCTGTCCTGTGGAGCATCCCCTGAATATGACCTGCCATGCACGGATGCCCAAAGTGCATGCCAAGAGAACTCCTATTCACCAGTCATTTCTACCAGGAGATTTTTCTGAAATCAGTAAGACTGTGCAGATATGTCTGCAGAAAGTGAATTGCTGAGATGGTGGGGACATGGCATCCAGGCTCTCCTCTACCAGCGCATTTATGTTTATTTGCTTAAAAAGATGCTCAGCACAAGTCAGGCACCAAACACTAGTCAAGGCAGCTTGCACGAACAAGCTCTGTGAATGCTGCAACTTGCTGTAACTTTTCCACAGAAATAGTAAACCGAGACGAGCAGAAACAACCCAGAGTATAGATAATGTAACCAGCACCCAACCAAGGCACCTATCTCGAGTTCTAATTTTCTGTGGATGCACAACACACATCTTCAGGGCAGGGGAGGCACGCACTCACATCTCACTCACACATCCCAACATCCCATCCTTGTCCCTGGCTGATCAGTTGAATTTCTCCTGATAAAGAGCAACAACCTTTCTTGGTGCATGGCAGCACAAACATATGTTCAAGTAAGTGGTCACCTTGAAGCCGGTTCCAGGAAGGGCCATCATGCCCATGCCTAACTGAGTCAGAGCATGCTGTGACTTAGGAATGGTGTAGAAGACCAGGTAGCCATCGAGAAGCCTGCTGCACAAATACATAATCTGATTCAGGGCCTGATAGCAGAAGAGCTGAACAAAACGGTATTGTAGGGAATGAACAACTTCACATGTGAATTTTCTGGCTCAATATTAAATGAGTGATCACAAAACCAGTGCATCTGAACAGCTCTGAACCTTCTGTCCAGGAATCTCCTAAAAACATAAAGCCCATGGTTAAATTGATCCTCTAAAAGATAGAGCCTCATGGCTGCTGCACTGCCCCCATTCAGACAAGAAGCAGAGACTTGGACCAAAGCACTGTGACATGACGAGCATGCGTAGAGCCCTAGGGCTGTGAACGTAGGAACTCACATAGCTGCTTGAATGACAGTGAGCAGGCATTTTCCCTAATTCAGAGCTTTGTAAGGGACACAGGAGACATGCTTGACTCTGGAGGGTCAGCATGACAAAGCTCTCTCTAATTCTGAATTCTTCAGAGTTTCCCTTGGCAGGGAGTATGGGAAACTTAAAATTTGGTTAGCAACTGCCAATAATCATCTTACACATTACCTAGCAAAGAAAAATGACGTTCTTTTCCGGGGGAGGCACTAGATACTCCACACTCGTTTCTGTATTAATAAAACATCGATCTCACAATTTCCCTAAAGATTTTAAGAGCTAGTGCTCAGATTAAACATGGCCAGGACTTCGGTGCCATCGTATAAACTACAAGGTACTGCAAACCTGTGACAGGCTATAGTAGTTTCTCCCAGTGTGTTTTGAAAATTAATTGACTGTGGAACTGCCTCAGTATGGACAAACCTGGAAGTGTCTTTGTAGTACCAGGCTGGGAATATGCTGAACACTTAAAGGCCTTAATATATAGGGTTTTGTGAGAAATAAATTAGGTGGGCATGCTTGGGGTTTTTATGAACTACCAACTGTATACAAATACATCCTCAGAACCCTCAGTAAGAAAGGGACTAGTGGAATGATAGAAGCATGTTCATTGAAGGCTTTAGACTGATGGAGATGTGGTTGATTTGAGGGTTGGCTGATCTGAACTCACATCTACATTCTTCGAAGCCACCAATGAGTGAGTCATTTCCCCACACTTCCCATCCTTCCTGATGTGCTAAGTCATTAGTATTTGTAAGTAGTTGCATTGATAGAACACAGACTACAGTAGGATGCTGTTACCCCCCCCCCCAGCATTTTGCTCCAGGTCTGTGCCTATCACCCAGTGTTCTAGGTGGGCTGGCCATATGCACTGGACATTGTACAGTTCTCTTCGGGGGGGGTCTCTGACTCTAGTTGCAATGCTAATTTTGTTCTAATAATTCCAGTCTCCTGAACTGTGCAGTTGATGAAGGTTATATAAGGATATGCATTTACTACAAGCTTTCCTAGAGCAGAATTAATGGTAACAAAGGATTACACATATTCCTGGCCAGCTGATACCCTATGGGTCTTAGTAACACCCATATACCCAGAGGAAGAGCATAAGGCACTTGACATGTTGTAGGGGAACAATGTCAAGGGATAATATCCTTGTTACCCTACACTCTTTTGGTAAGTTCTTGCTCCTTCCCTACCTGTCCCCCTTTCCTCTGTTTCCCTGAGGATTGGCACCAAGTATCCTGGCCTGCCTCCTCTTCTTCTATGTACCTTTACAAGTCTTGAAACATTTTGGTAAGGACTCTCTGATCATCTCAGAAGCTCCTACTGCCCGAGTAATATGGTTACTCTATAATTTTATTGTACCTTCAAAAGTATTTTAACAAACACGAAGCTCTAAAATTACTCAAGTCTCAATTATCATAATACTACTAAAATAATCCACCAGGGACAATAAAAACAAGTTCCTTTAAGGATGCTTAGATGTAAATGAGTAGTCTGCAGAGTTGTTGTCAAGATGAGTCTTGTTTCTTGTTTTAGTTATTAATCTGGTAGAGGAGTATGCTGAGTCCCTCCCAAGTTTGCAGACAATGCTAAAAATGTCATGGAACAGAAGACATCAGGCTGATGGGTAGACGGCAGCAGGAAGATTGCTCAAGGCGGGCTGTGGGTGGAAGTGGCAGAAGGAGCTTCAGTGTGGGAAAGTGCAAAGAAGTGCATTGTGGGAACACGAGGTCCAGATAAGTCTCCCCGGGATGTTGGAGGACCGGCATCAGGTGGACAATCTCAAGTCATCAGGAGCCTTGAAAGGAACATGTAGATACAAAGACTACATTTATTCTATTTCATAGTGTACACAAAACTGTGTTAAAAAAGAAATCACCGGATAGGAGCAGGTTAATGGTTCAGTTGTTACATGGACGCTTAACAATGAGGCAATTTGACTTTGAGACCTGCAGTATGAGATCTATAAGGACAATTCCCCCATGTAACCCATTTTATTTCCTGCCTTCTAGGCACTGTTTTAAACATGAGTACTGACTTCTGTGTACTGTGGGAAATCCTTCAGCAAGGACAGGCAGGGAGGGAGGATGTTATGTAACCTGGGGATGTGAATTCAGCATGGCATTTGCCTCTGGGTATTGTTGAGTGTGTTCACTGTCTCTGTCCAGGAAGTTAGATTTCATTGTTCGACACAGATTTGCTTCCTTTGGAGAGAAAGGAGAGAACATGCTGCTTTTTTTTTTTTTGTGGTTCCTTAAAAATTCATGAATTTCATAACTGTTCTCCTCCAGCCCTGTTAATTTCAAGGAACAGGAAGCAAAGAGTCAGTTGTGGAATTCTGGTGGAAAGAGTTTAAGGGACCATAAAGAAAAAAAAGTGAAGCATTGACAATCAACCTATTAGCAGAATCCAAACTGAACCAAATGGATAGTACCCAGCTAACAGCTAGTGCTGCAAACCACAGTTCGCACAGCCACATGAACTTGCAGATCATAGTGTGATCCTCCACGTCCTAATGTGGAGCATGCCTTACAGTCACTGCAGTTGTATGGACTCTCAGACATGCACCACCTTCTCCTTACGCCGGGATGGAACACGCCAGGTGGTTCAGCAAGGCCCATTTTCACTTATGTCCCCAATTTCAAGGATTTCAACCCCGAGTCACTGGTCAGGGTTATAGCACTCATCTGGTTCTCTGGTCTGTGTCTGTAGCAAGGCTGCAGGCACAGCCCCGAAGCATTTTCTACTCTGAGCTGACAGGATTGGTCTAGCCTTATGCAGAGTATCTTTGAATTTTCTCAAGTTGTCCCTGTAAATGGAATTATGATCCAATATATCACAGGAAGCCCGCTTAAATGTATGATTAGAGATCAGACAGAACTGCTAATATAATAAAAAAAATATTTGTCACTGGGGTATGGGGCCAAACATTTCAGGACAAATGTTGCTTTCTTTCTTTACTATAAAAAGCTGTGTACTCTTTTCTTTTTCTTTTCTTTTTGACTACTCATAGGAACAGGAGGGTAAGATAAACCCTTGAGCTGAAAAAATGTGTTAACACAAGGGAAAGCTATTTCAAGAAAATAATAGATTGGAGATTACAACAGGGATAATCTTATAAATCCCTTCCTATTATATTCATTATTAAAGTCTTTCCAAGCTAGGACAAAGCATTCACTACCATTTCTCAAACAAGCAATAGTCAAATGCAAACACTGACACTTCCTTACTGGAGCAAAGACAAGTTTTGAACAGTGTACAATTTATTCTCTGACATATATTTTTCTGTATTGTAAATGTTTGTTTAAAAAAATCAGCTCAAATTTAGTCTTCTGGAAGCAGGCATTCTGTTGCCTGAAGTTGGTGATTAGATAGTAAGTGAGGGATATTATGGATCTAATATATGTGACTTGAGGTATTTATTTGCATCAAAATAAACAATATATAAGAATATAGACAGATATAGATTATTTTGATAAAGACACTACCGTATAATGTCATTCAAGTAAACAGAAGCTCTTGGATTTTATCTAATCTAGACATTTGTGTTCAAACAAACTAAAAATACACGCCCAGTTCATGGAGACATCAGAACTCCTAAGTCACAATACAACCCTGTGTGTTAGTGATTTCAGCTCAGGACCCTTCTCCAGAAAACACCTCACAGAATTGAATTCAAGTTTGCCCATTGCTCACTAGGTAAGAATGTGAATGCAGGGACCGGAGAGAGGGCTTTAGTGATGAGGAATGTGTACTGCTCTTGCAGAGGACCCAACTTCCATTCCTTTGGTTTACAGTTGCTTATGTCTTCAGTTTCATGGATCTCTGGTGTCCTCTTCTGGACTCTGCGAGTATCCGTACTTTTGTACACATACACAGATACACATATACACATCACTTTAAAATAATAGAAAGAAATCTAATACTAAAGAATTTAAACATTAAGTGTGGTAGTGTAGACTACAATGATAAATTTCCACATCAAGAAATAAATACTTGCCCTTCCTGTAACCTTTTAGACTCATTTTTTCAACAGGCAACCAATCGGGCAGTTTACATTTTATGCCCTTACTCTGAAAAATCACAAAATTTGGAACAAGTGGCCTTGACTATAAATTTTGTGAAATAAAAGTAAGATATAGCCTTTCTCTAGAAATATCAATAAATTTTCTTTCCAACACTATGGTCTTCTCATCAAGCCCAGTGTTATACCCAAAAGTTCAATCCTGCAAAATGATTACTTCATTAAACAACAACATTAACAAATCTAAATAAATAAATAAATAAATAAATAAATAAACAAACCCAAACACCAACTAGCATGTATCCTACCCTATTTTGACAGTGCTACTCGACTTGATTTTTTTTTCCCTCTGAAAGATTACTTGTTTGGATACAAGTTTTATTTCCTACTTCTCCAGCACCTTTATAGGTTAGACAAATGGACAAATATCTGTTCTTCAATTGCTGCTTTGCATAATGTATTATTTGTCAAGTTGAATTTCAATGTATTTCGAACTGCTGTTAGTAACCTATTGGGGTAAGTGTGTGTTTTTACATGTTTTTGTGGGAAAGGTTTATAAAATAACACTTAATAAGCCATATGGATGGTTTACATAGAAACATAGTGTAAGAAATACACTATCTTGCCTTTGGTTTTTCTCGGTTGGAAACAAACAGTCCTGGCCGATGCAATGATTTAGTCTATGAGCACATCACTTTGATCCCCATTATTCCATCTTCCAATTTCCCATTTGACCTTCATTTCCTTATTTGTCATGACTTCTCATACAGGTGGCACTTAACATGCACCTACCTGGTCCATGTCCACCAGAGCACACAGGAGAGCCCCAGAGCAACTCATGAATATTTCTGGAAGCATTCGCATGAAGAAAAGATGCTTGGGCTGAGACAGAAAACTTGCAGAAGGGTTGACAAAGGAATGCAGCTGAGGTGAAGGTGTTGGTGTGAGCAAAGGGAGAACATTAAGGCTTTAAGTCACAGAACAGGGAAGACCGGAATGCAAATGGATCCATGCATCAGTTCAGCTCCTAAGGAAGAACCCGCTCTTACGCTGAGGATGATTGGAGACCACTGACATCGTTCAGTGTGGATGAAACATCTACTCAGCACCTTGAAGAAACTGAAACATCCCAACAGCCATTTCTGACTGTTTGGTTGATGGAAATTTCCATTCCCTCCCTTCCCGGCTACCTCCCAGGCCACTCCTCCTGTGTTCTTTCACACTTGCTTGTCTCTTGGGTGCTCTTTAAATGTCGGTGTTCCCTCAGGCTCTGCTCTGCCCTCCTCCATGCATAATTCGTGGGCAGTCTCACCCATCCCCATGCTTAATTCTTGGTATCCCCATGCTTAACGTCCCATGTACACATTGGTGACTCCAAAGTTTTGCTTTGCCTAAAACTCTCCTCGAAGTTTTCAGTGTTTACCTCTTCTCATAGGAGAATCTTATACCTGTTACTCATCCATAGGAGATTTGTTTTATTCCTGTCTCGTCTCTCATTCTAACCTCTCACTTTCTTGGGGCCCTCTTATGCTGGCCATACCAAACTGTCTGACTTCTTCATTGTTGAACAGCTTCCTTGAATTAGTCTGAGGGCTTTCACAGCTGCAAGAGGCACTCATTTGACAGTCTATTCCTCACGCTTTGAACATTCTCTCTTTCTCTTGTCACCTTCTCATCTTCAAATCAGCCACTCTCTTCTCTCTTTGAGGGGTTTGGTGCCTTTCTTCTGTGCTCAGCATTCAGCTTGCCTCACTCACTACTAGTGACTGCAGTTCACAGCCTGAAATCTGGGACAGGTATACGCTGTCTTAGAGCCTATACCAGTCCTGTTTTTATTGGCTCTACTTATAGCCTCCTCTACTTATGAAATAATTAATGAGCCAGAACTGAATGTAAGGAGAGAAGGGGGAATGTGCACTGGTCAGTATTTGTAACATCTTTGGGCTGCTAGTTGTTGGTTTTCTTTTTAATGATTAATTTACAATGACAGTTGTCTGTTTTTTTTTTTTTCATGAAATCAGTAAAATTGCACTAGTTTTCTCTAGAGAAAACAAGTTCTGCCATATTAAACAATTCTATACTATTTGAATATGTTCTCTTTAAATGAGTGCAAAGGGTCTGGGGAGATTATTCAATGGTTAAGAATGCTTTCTGCTCTTTCAGAGGACTTCTTGCTGCCTGTGAAAAAAGTAGTAGCCAGAACAGAGCACCCACAACCACATGCATTTGAATTCTGTACTTAGCCCATGATTCCTGGGGCAGATGATTGCCCACTGAGTCTCTAAAGAAGAGATATTTTATCTGATGGCTTGCTTATTGTTTGTTTACATAGGGTATTATATAGTTCAGTCTGGCTTTGAGCTTGCTATGTACTAAAGAATGACCTTGAATCTCCTCCTGTCTACATCTCCCCAATGCTAGGTATGCATTGCTACACCCAGATTCTACAGATTCCACAGAGTGCATGCTAAGCAAGTTCTCTACTAATTGAGCAAAGGTTGCTTGACATCTTAAAAATAATTTAGTTATGAGCTGAGATCTTAGGTAGCTTAATCTGAATTCCCAAGCCACAGAAACCATGCTATTATAAATTGTGATTATTAAGTTTGGGGAAACTTATGATACAGCCATCAAAAGCAAATGTAACCAACCTTGTACAAGATCCCCTAATTTGCACATGGAAACAGACTCTGAGCTTTCATTCTTCTGAGTCCCTGCCTCTAGAGAATTCTAGTGGGTTCTGAGCCCTGGGGAGACAGAAGAATATTAATTGGTTTGAAAATATCTTCTGAGGACTGAGCTGCCTCTACGAGGAGATGAAGAGCTTGCTTGCCTAGTGGAGGGCTTCAATTCTGTAAAGGATACTCAAGTTCACTCTCAAGTTCTTTTAATCTACTCCTGCTTCAGACAGTGACACAGCTGACTCCCAAGGACCTTGAAGTGGAGCCCAGGCCTTCCTACTATCTCCTGACCCGGGCCCATGTAGATGACTCTCTTTCCACCCCCGCTGAGTTCAGGTCAGACCCCACCCAGTTTGATACTGCCATCATAATCTTTATTTACTGGCTTTCCAAGGTTCAAAAGAAAGGAATGGAATATTCCCAGATTTTGCATGCTTATGTCACACCAGTGGGGTTATGTTTTGTTTTGTTTTGTTTTGTTTTGTTACATGATAAATTAGTAATAACTTCTCGGGCACATTTGGTGAGCCGATGAAAAATGGGTTTTCCCAATGCACTGAACAAACACTGTCTTCTGGTTGACTGTCTCCCATACTCCACTGGCTTCAATGCAGCCCAGGTTTATTGACGGACGAGCTGCAAGCTCTGTCTGAGTGATTGCTTCATCCATTACACCATGCTACATTTCATCCAACCCTGGCTGCTTCCATAGCCCAAAGACTTATTGGAATCAGTTGTTTCCGGCTCATAAAATATAAATGACTTAGAGGGGGAAAAGATTATTGTACCGAAAACTTCACCAGCCTTTGAAGCTGCATCCTTAGTTATCTGTTGAAATTCATTTCATATTTCCATCATTACCTCAGTGCATGTTGCGTCCCACTGTAGAGCAGAAATATACAATCTGCTCAGTAAGGCAGTTTGTAAGATGCTAGTGTGAAACAATGTTTTCAGTGTTATGGTGTGTTGACTGTTTCTTTTTGCCTCTAAGAAACTACACCCATAAAACAGAGAGTTTGCTCGGGAGTACGAATTCTAAAATGAGCCTTAAAAAGTAATCTGATCTAAAACCTTAATTCGATCATCCTGTCTTTATCAGTACATCACCCAGACTTTATCAGCACACCACCTTGTCTTTACCAGTGCACTATACATGCCATGAAGCTACACCACTGAGACAGTGCACAGAAACCAGAAGCTGGGCTGGGAGTGTCTTCCCTTACCCTCCTAGATGGGCCATCAGCCCTCTGTGTCAGAGCCTGGTGTACTTCAGGTGTGGCCACCTTTACTCTATACAAGGAATTGTGAAGGGGCAGAGGACTTCGTTGAGGCACTTTCATTCTCTGGGGGCTAATATCCCTCTCACAGGAAAAAAAAAGAATTTTTTTTTTATAAGTAGGCCCTTTTTGCATGGAATCATCTTCAGGTTTGGATGGATGTTCATGTGGATAGTAACTTTCCCCCTCAAGCTCTGCCTCATGTCCATTGTGTCAATGCACACTATTGTGTGTTATTCCTGCTAAAATTATTTCACATGTCTCGTGTGTGTGTGTGTGTGTGTGTGTGTGTGTGTGTGTAGAGCTGTTTTGTTGTTGTTTTTTAAAGCAAGATTCATGACTGTGCAGTTTAGGTACCTGAATGCTGTTTGTTTCTCTTGCAGATCTCCCCCTCGTTTCTTCTCTCATGAGCCTACTGGCACATAACATGTGAAAACATGCATTTCAATGCTTATAAAGAGTTCAAAATTCCATTCAAGCCTTAATCTGTACAAGACTCTAGAGAGTCACTAGGCAGGCATGCACAAATAGCTCAGTCATGGTCTCTGCAAAAGGATGACCATAATAGGAAGGCTGTGGAAAAAGCCAAAGCTGAGATCAACAGGAGGTGTGAGATGGATGCAGCTCCACATGGAGAAGATTGGGAAATGGTGCAAGTTTCCAGCAGAAGGTGCCATTTGAGTTGGCGCTCAAAGGATGCGTGGGGCTTGATGCAGAAATGGACACACTAATCCAGGCTGAGAGTCACATGCAGGGCAGGAAAGAAGCAAAAGGTTGACAACTGTTCCCTTAACAGGCTCTATGTGCTGAGGGTTCTAACCTGCTTAGCAAAGGGTCCTTTGCTGGTGTGTCTTTTGTAGACCTGGAGCTCAGCTGGTCTCCCAAATGCAATCCTGATTCCTGTGGTGTCAATGCCACTGGAAACTTGTCAGAAAAAAAAGCCTACTGTCTACCCATAATGCATTTCTTCTGGGTTCTGTGGATAGGGTCTAAATCTATTCACAAACACTCTGGTGTTCTTGAGTCACACTGACGTTGGGGTACAGTAGCTGAGGTTGAACCAGGGCAGCCTGGAACTAAGAAATAGAGCAGGGACTGGTGTAGAAGCCCCAGGGTTGTGATCTATTCTTACTGTACTGAAAAAATATGGGTGGATGGGGGTTAGGGAGTATGACACCCTACCCCAACTTCCTCTGTCCAACTCTATCTGACTCTAGCTGGAGTCAACTCATCTTTGCATTCATTGGACATAGCCAACATGAGAGATTTGAATTGCCTTTTCCTTAAAAACTGTCTTTAATGGACAGCATTAGCTATGTCGTGGTTTGTATAGGCTTGGTCCAAGGAGTGGCACTATTTGGAGGTGGCCTTGTTGGAGGAAGTGTTTCACTGTGGGCATGGGTTTTAATTCCATAGTCCTAGCTACCTGTAAGCCAGTATTCTGCTAGCAGCCTTCAGATGGAGATGTAGAACTCTCAGCTTCTTCTGCACCATTCCTGCCTGGATGCTGCAGTGTTTTCGCCTAGATGATAATGGATGGAACCTCTGAACCTGTAAGCTAGCCCTAATTAAATGTTGTACTTATAAGACTTGCATTGGTCATGGGTCCGTTCACAGCAGTAAAACCCTAAGCCAAGCCCCAAGTACTTCTCCATATACACCTAATAAAAAGGTGCTGAGAAGAGAAGTCTGGACTCAATAACACAACATACTCTCAATAAATAATTACTCAATGAATTCACAAGAGGTACTTAGAAACAAACAACTACACAGCCTTCTAAAGAATCATGCAAACAGAAACTGAAAAGCTATAATGAAACAGCTCCCAATTCCTTCAAGCCAACAGGCTCAGCACCTAGAATGAGCAAGGATGGGTACAGAGTCACACTCCTCTTAGAAGTTTCACTACTGAACCCACAGCGAGCACCTTGCAAGCTCTTCTGTAACATGGCCACATTCCCTTGAGCTGTATCCTGGCTTCATCTTCATGCCACCTGGGGCACCTTGCTGGCTCTGGCTTTAAGTCTGATGTCAACACACCTATTCCGCCACCTGCCCCACTACTAGTCCAGTTTATCTCGCCCAAAATTCCAACATTATCTTGCTTTAGATCTTTCATTTTTCTTCTTAACTCTCTTATCCTTAAGTCTCTTCTATCTTCAACTCTCTGTCTATTTCTTTTGTGTTCTCTTTGAATATGAAGGTATAGCTAATTTCAATCTAACTATATTAGTATGTGTCTCAATATGTATCT
The DNA here is from genome assembly GCA_964023405.1 of Apodemus agrarius. NCBI lineage: Eukaryota > Metazoa > Chordata > Mammalia > Rodentia > Muridae > Apodemus > Apodemus agrarius. Next base: position 98,314,810 of record OZ030011.1, on the reverse strand, counting down.
TAATTATAAGAATCCCATGTGGTATATAATACATTAATAGATGATAGACAAATGGAAAATAAGGAGATATGACAGGCAGTAGATTGATTGATAATAGTAGATGGATTAAAGATGAAAGATAGATAGATAGATAGATAGATAGATAGATAGATAGATAGACAGGCAATAGATAGATGATAGATAGATAGATAGATAGATAGATAGATAGATAGATAGGCAATAGATAAATGATAGATTGATAGGTAGATAGATAGACAGGCAATAGACAGATAAATGATAAATAGGTAGATAGATAGATAGATAGATAGATAGATAGGCAATAGATAGATAGATGATAGATAGATAGATAGATAGATAGATAGATAGACAGATAGATAAATAGATAGACAATAGATAAATGATAGATTGATACATAGACAGGCAATAGACAGATAAATGATAAATAGGTAGATAGATAGATAGATAGATAGACAGACAGACAGACAGACAGACAGACAGATAGATAGATAGATAGAACAGACCAAATGCACTGTGTTTATGCCCCCTTTGGCTTCTGAATGTGGAAAAGGCATGACTTGGCAACCTCATCCCCTTGTACCTAGAGACCCTAGGCATCAAACTCTTGTGATACTATTAGTAGTTACCAAAAGGTCTCCTGGTCATTGACTGTAACCAACTTTAGAAGGCCATATGACTTGTCTTGTAGTCTCCTTTCACAATACTTGGGACAACGCAATATGAGATGGCCAGAGTTCTAGATTAGCTCCCATATTCTCATACCAGGCTCTTTTGGCGACATGTCTTTCATGTGTTCCAGACACACAGTAGCAGAATACTGCCAGAATAATTTTGATAGTATCTGTACCAGGCTCCTTGTGCACATAGCCTCAGTCTCACCTGAGGACATAAAGGGAAACTCCAGGACCACTGCCAGGGCTAGTGAAACAGATACTGACACAAGTGTGTAGTGCAAAGTTAGAGCACAACTTTCAGACAGTTACAGTCACACTCAAGGGTGGGAAGCATTTGTCCAGGAGAGTATATGACACTAGGTAATCCTTCAGTAGGCTTCACTACCCATAATCCACCACAAGGTGCTAGCTTTTAGATCTCCCTTTTGCCTGTCTATCCCTCCACCTTTCATACCCTGACACTAAGAATTCTCTCCTCTCCTCTCTTCTCCTTCTCTCCTCTTCTCCCCCTCCCTACCCTCTCCTACCCCCCTCTCTAAATATATACCCAGATATTTAGATCTCTAATAAAAATAGAAATATAATTATAATTTTGTTTATTTGAGTCAGGGCCGTATCCTGTTACCCAGGCTGCTTTCAAACTCATCTTCCTTTCCTACCATTATTTATAATATTAACCACTTCCCCTCCTCCTTCCATGTCTTTCTATGCTGTTTCTCCACTTCTTTATCAGGCACTGTTCTCTAAGTGGCCATCTCTTCCTATTCTTATATAGTTGATGTAGAAAACGGGACAGAGTTGTCCTCCTGGCCTTGATAATCTAACTGAGAATTACAAAAGCAATTGCCTGGGCTGGCAGGTCTTCTTTCCTAAGCCACTCATTTGAAAAGAAGGATTCTACCTACTATGTAGCTTGAGGTTTATTTTTCTTTGATATGCTGCATTTGCCTTTAAAAGCAGGGGCATCTGAAGCAAATATAGAGAAGAGCCCAGCACCAGCAGAGACTTATAACTCCAAACTTGGAGAGGAAGCTGTTGTCAGAACCCCAAATGCAGGTGGAACCCCCATTCTGTGTCCTTTGGGGGCTTCAATTGAAGGGTGGTACTACACGGTAATTTTTTTAAGGTGGTTATTCAATCAGGAGCTGCGATATTGACCAGGGTATGGGAGAAATTGACATTGATTATTGGAAACAACAACAAAAAATAATAATAATGGGAACTTGAGTAGAATGGAGAGATAATTTCTTCTTGTGTCTTTTTGAGATAAAATTTGTGTGGGGAAGAACTTAGAACAGCCATGTTGCTGCTTTGTCTGCTGTGATCGGTCACCTTATGTCCCCAAGTTTCTTTTTCTCCTTAGGTTGGGCACAGCAGATGCTGGATAAATCAAGACAGACTCCACATTTTACGTCCCTCAACTCCTACCCAACACACTAGCCCGGCAGAAATCTGTGCAGTTTTTCAAGAGTGCCCTGAATTTGCACATATGGTTTTGACTTGACGTCCTAAAATATCTTTGCCTCTTTTATTTGACTATTTCTTACTTGGTCTTTAAGATATTGTTGAAGTGTCCTTCCCTTTATGGAGTCTCCCAGCACCCCTCCCACCCCAGCCTGTCCTCAGGATATCTGGCATCTTTTGCAGCTATAACCACATTGCACTGTTCCTGCCTTTAAATTTATGCCCATCCAACTGGACTGTGAACTCTGTGAGGCCACTGTGCAACTCACTCATTACTCTATCCTTGGGGAAAAAATCTTCATTTCTTAGTTCCAATTTTATAAAATACACATAAAATGAAACTTGCCATCTCAACCATTTTTTTCATGTACAGTAAGCCTGTTCATGGTGTTCAACAGCCAGCTCTCAGAATTTGCCCATCTTGCGATGCTAAAGTCCAATGTCCATTAAAAAGAGTTTCCACTGCGCTTTCCCCCACCAGCCCATGGGGCCATTTACTGAATTCAGATTCTACTAAGAATCACACATGAGGGGAAACACAGTACATGTCTGAGATTGGTTGTTTCACTTAGCAATGTGCACAAGGCTCACATCTGTTGCTGTGCATACCAGAACATTAAAACTATATTCCTTTCATGACATAACTGGTCATCATAGTCCACACAACATTTATCTACCCCTCAACCAATGGACACTTCTGTCAGTTTTGTTTGATTAATGCTGCTCTAAAGTACCTCTTCAAAATGTAATTTCAATTCCTTTTAAAATCAACTTGTGTTGCATTGCAAGTCTCTTTTTTTAAATTTCTGAATAAATGGGTTCACTATTTTCCCTAGTAAGTGCAATACCTTACATTCTATTAAAATTATTGAGGATAAAATGCTGAAAAAAATTACCCAGCAGTTAGGAGGGTTTGCTGCTTCTTGAGCGGATGCAAGCTCTGCTCGCTGCATCAGAGAAAGGTCTCTCATAACTACCTGTAACTTCAGCTACAGACAACCCAATACCCTCTCTAGCCTCCTTGGGCATCTGTATATATGTTGTATGGCTACACATATGCACAAATAAAACTAATTGATTTTAAAAGTATACATGTTCCAATTCTCCCACATAGTTGTCAAAACTTGGTAGTTTTGTTTTGTTTATTTTTGTTTTTGTTTTTGTTTTTTTTGGTTTTTGGTTTTTGGTTTTTCGAGACAGGGTTTCTCTGTGTAGTCCTGGCTGTCCTGGAACTCACTCTGTAGACCAGGCTGGCCTCAAACTCAGAAATCCACCTGCTTCTGTCTCCCAAGTGCTGGGATTAAAGGTGTGCGCCACCAACGCCCGGCTGGTAGTTTTTATAATAACTAACCTAATGTGCATGCAATGTCTGAAGGCAGTTTAAAAGACGATGAATGAGGATTATTAGATAAACTTGAGGTTCACTTCTGGTGATGTTCAGGTATCTACTTTCATCATTGGCAGAGGAGTTCAAAAATGGCTGAGCAAGGGCATCCTATACCCTCTGTGTTTTTCAAACATGGAACCCATATTTGTCAGGTCAGTATCACCATAAATTCTAAGGAACCATAATTCACCTAAGAAATTGGCCTTCCTCTTGCCAAGATAGGGAGTCATGAGTTGGGGGTTTCTCAGCTGCAGACCTGCTTGCTCTGCAAGGCTCCTCTTCTTTGTGTAACAACTCCTGAATTCTCTCCAGCACTCCATGGTGTGAGCAGACCTCACCAGAAAGTAAAAGTTAGGATCCTATCAGAGCAAGTCAAGCCCTGTTAACTTATCTTCTTTCAATATCATTACATTGCTGGGCAAACTACTATCCATCTTCCCTCCTTTCACATATTTCAGCTTTTCCTATGACCAATACAAACTAACACAACCTGCGTTTTCCATAGACCACACAGCATTCCTTTCTCATTGCATCCCTGCTGTCTTGAGAGCAGTCACATGCTTACAGGGCTATGGACTATACTTTCACTCCATATCCTTCATCCAAGACCAGCTCCCTTTACATCACCCACCGCCATCTTCTTGGGATCGCTCAACCAAAGATGTTGACTGAGAATGCCTGTGTACATAGACCATAACAGTCTGTCATTTCACTGGTTCTGGACCATCCCTCTACTTGAAGCCATGAAGTAGGATGGAGTTGGCATTCCCGCGCGCACCAGAAGGGCTCGTCTGACCCAGTCTGTTCCTGTGACCAGCTGGGCAAGTACAGGGGCCATCTGATTTATCTCACCTTCTGCTCTCTTTTCTGTGAAACACCGACTCCATCTTCTGATGACTATGAGTGTTGGCCAAGTGCTCTCTGAACACTGAATAAGCCTTAGATTAAAAAAGCATCTATAGACGGAGCCACAGCCACTTTCCACAGGTGGGTGGACAAGCCTTCACATGTCAGGTGGAAGCACGGATTGTTTTTTCATAGCTTTCTAACAGTTGCTTAGACAAGAGAAGCACAGAATGTAGCAGGTGCACTTGTGCACTTAAGATATACCTAGAGGCAGAGGGTGGGGCTGTCCCTCTGGGGTTCGTCGTATGGTGATGTGCTCAGCTCAATTTCTCTTTTCATGTTCTCCAAGCAAAATTTTTGCAAGGCTACTAAGGAATCCCCAACAGTCTCAATGCTATGGGTAGAGCTGTGTCACCCCAAAGGTGTGTGTTAAAGCACTAGCCCTCCATGTGGTTGATGGAATTTGTAGGGTGAGATTTAGGTAAATGACTGGTGTTAAAAAGAGGTCTCAAGAGTAAGGTCAGAGAGCATTCCTGAACACTCCACCTCCCACCCCCAACTCCTCTCTTTGCAAACGTACCTAGATGAACACACAGAAAAATGGTACCGACCTGCAAACCAGGAATAAAGCCCTCATCCAAACCTGCCCCTGATCTTGGACTTCAGTTGTCATTGGATGTATCCAGGTTTTGGTCCACTGTTAAGGAAGCCTAGACTATTACCACTTGCGACTGCCTTTTGAAATTAGATGTCACCAGTGTTGTCCTGTGGAGAACCCTATAGGATGAATGCTGAGCTACAGAGAAAATGGACCCATTTTATTCATGATTATGACCACAGGGATGAGTGCCTCATGTCTGCAGCCACACTACATGAGGACACAGAAAAGGCACCTGCAGTCTAGAGTCCAGCCTTCTGCGAGTAGGGATCCAGAGCTGACACACTCTGCCACAATTGTGAGCTACCCCCACACTGTGATAGCCTGTACCCCAAACTATGAGCAGACACAAACCATTCCTTCATGACGTTTCTTCTTCACAGATATTTGGTCACAGAAATGAGAAAGTTCACTAGAATGTCAGCCACAGAAACAAGTTCACAGGGCAGAGTCTTACACACACACACACACACACACACACACACACACACACATTTAAATATAAGGCCACTCTCCAGTGAATGGTAGTGATTCAACCATCGGTGAGTCAACAAGACAACCACAAGGGATTAGCTTCTTCAGCAAATCCTGGGGTCCCAGAAACAGGAAGAGAGGACCAGGGAAGATGTATTTGGTTCATTTGCTCCCTCTACTGTTATACAGATGGTCTTCCTTGTTCCCTTAAGAACAGTGACACATTGAATTAATGGTCCTATTTATTCAGGGGTAAGGCTGAAGCTCTTAGACTGGGGACCATAATAGGACTGCCAACCTGACACTCTCAGTTCTGTGCAATAGATATTTCTGGTCATCAGTCGCCTTTATTCCCGAGTCCCAGGACTTTGTGATAGATAGGGTCATCTATAAGACTGAAATGGATTGGAACTATAACTCACTAAAAAGTGCTTTCTCAATATGCAAGAAGCCCTGGGTTTGGTCATTAGCACTACACAAACAAGGCCTGGTAGCTCAGCCTGTGCCTAAGGAGATGGAGCCCAGAAGATTAGAAAGTCATCTTCAGCTACACAGCAAGTTTTAGGTCAGTCTGGGCTACAAAAGACCCTGCCTCAAAACAAACAAATAAATAAGCAAAACTGACAAAAGGCCTTAGGGGTTTGAGATCTCTTTCGTTAGCTGGAATTAGGATTAAACTTCCTTTGAAGGCTCGTACAATGAGTCATGGAAAATTATTTCCATTTACACACTGACCAGCCAGTCAGGCATGTTCCACAGCCTAGATGAATAGAGTAAAAAATCCTTCTCTGAAGTAAAGTGTCAAACTAGACAGAAAATAAAAGTGTTTTGTACATGTAGTTTTAAAGTATACAAACATTTTAAACCTACAGAAAAAGAGAGAAGACAGAATATTACAGAGCTTACTCTCCAAGGCTGTGGCCACTGCAGCGTTCACTGTGTGCGAGCAGGAGTGCCATCTGCCGCAAGAAGGCAAAGGTACAGACGGCAATGTGCCAGACACCTGGTACCTGCAGGCTGATGCCTCAGCAGCCAGATGCTCTGTCCCAGGGCCTGTGTTCTGCACGTCTCCCATCTCATTGCATGGATGCTGCACCATCTCGTGTCTTCACACCAGGTTGAAGGAGTAAGATACAAAAAAAGATAGTGTAGTACTCAGGAGGATCTCTGTGATTTCAAGGCTAACTGGGTCTACATAATGAGTTCTAGGCCAGGGAGGGCAGTGTAGTGAAACGCTGTCTCAGATAGATAGGTAAGTAGGTGGATGGATGGATGGATGGATGGATGGATGGATGGATAGATAGATAGATAGATAGATAGATAGATAGAAAGAAAGAAAGAAAAATAGAAAGATAGAAAGGTAAATAGATAGATAGATAGATAGATAGATAGATAGATAGATAGATAGAAAGATAGAGGTAGAGATAGATACAGATGGAGATGGAGATAGAGATAGAGATGGATAGGGATAGGGATAGGGATAGGGATAGGGATAGGGATAGGGATAGGGATAGGGATAGGGATAGGGATAGGGATAGGGATAGGGATAGGGATAGATAAATAGAAAGGAAGTTATACTGTCCTCCCTGAAGACTAGCTCCCATCGTACCAGAAGGTACCATGCAAACTTCCAAAGGAAGGATGTGGGTAACAGTCGTATTCAGCTACAATGCCTATAAACCACACCAATGACCAGCAAGACACAATAATCCCAAGGGTGCAGAAGTGACACCAATACTTTGGTGAGAACCGACAACTCTCTAATTGGACCTGCTCAATAAGAGGGAAGTCATGCCTGGTACAGGAAACATATCCAACTAGCAAGGGCTAGTGAAGTCAAGCAACTTGGAACATACAACCACTACTCTACTAAACCAACATAACCCCTAACTACATTCTAAACATTTGTCCTTATGCACATAGATAAGTGTGTTCTTCGCCCTTATCAAGGAAACTTCTCTCTACGACAGAGGGAGACCATTCCAGAGAACTATAACTAACCAAAATGCAGAGTTGTGGAGCCTGGTCCTAAGGGGTTCTACAGAGTGACCCCGGTACCAAGGCTCAGAGAGCTGTGCAGAGGCGTGGAAAGAGTGTAAGAGGCAGAGGGTCAGGGAGTTTCCTGTGAGATGATGCCAGGAGGTAGAGCCATAGAACTCACCAACTTGACTGTTTCAACATGAGGTGAATAAGGACAACAACAGACTTGCCAAAGTGGACAGGAGAAATCCCACAAGGCCTCAACCATACAGCAAAAAACTACAGGAAACTAAGCAATGCTAAGAGAAATAGTTTTGCTCAGGGAAGAACACATGAATTGTTTATCCAATACCAAATGATCAGGTCTGAAAACATACATATAACTAACAATACACAGATAGAGCATGTCTTATATTTAGGAATATGGCTGTGTGTGTGTTGTATAATGTATGTAAAAGTACATACAACTACTTATATGCATATATGTATAGAAATGCAACAGCAATTAATGAAAAAAGAGTCATAAACTTGAAAGAAAGCAAGGAGTATATGGAAAGGCTTGAAGGGCAGAGCGGGCATGGAGAAATGATGTCATAGTACTATAATCTCAATATAAAATAGAATTTTAGAGAAAAGGAAAGGAAATAATACTGTACGGTGATAGAGATGAGAGGGAGCACATTTGCACACCTTTGATGACAGAACATTGTCTTAATTGCTCCATTGTTCTCTGGATCCTTTATAAATAAAACTTTATCATCAAGTTTCAGGCATCCAGTGCCTGTTTCTGGGGCTGCTCAAATGAGCTAATAATGAGAAGAAAAAGGTTATTATCATGTTGGAGGCTAAGTGACAGCCAGGCCAGGTGCTGGCATGGGGTCCGCTCCCTCCTTGGCCCTCAGGGAACCCTGCCCTTTTTGTAAGCTGTCTTTTCTCTTCAGCTCCTGGCACCCCAGGCTTTCCATGGCTTGTGAGAGCATCACTCAGGCTTAACCACAGTCTCCATCTTCACACAGCTGCCTTCACATGACCCTTCCTCTTAGAGTACCTGTGTTGGTACAGCCCTTTCTTTTAAGGACTCCAGATACCTTGGTTAGTGGAATCAAGAGTCTAACACAATTTGTCTTCACTTTAGCAAATGATTCACATCTGTAATATGAGTCTACTTCCCAACAACTAAGTTATAAGATTCTGGTGGTGGGACCACTGACCCCTTGCCGTCCCCTTGCCTGGGTGGGGTTGTCGGGACTTTATTTTCAACATTTATATAACCGAGGCCTTCATCCATCAGCATGGGAGCATTTTTATTACTTTTTTTCATCTATTTGTTTTTTTTCCTTTGTGGCTTAAAAAAACTGTACTGTAAATCTGAAGCTGCAACCAGAGCCTTAGGCTGCACTCAGTTCCCTTGGCTTTCCTCTTCCCATGGGTAGCTAGCTCCTCAAGGGCCACCTCGAGGAGCCAGGCAGCTGCAAGCACACACTGCACATGGCCGCTGCCCACGCATGTCAGCGGTAGGAATATCTCCAAAGCATATGGGAGGCGGGGAGATGCGGAGGTGCGCCTGGAGCCAGGATGACGGGCCCGAGCTCAGGCGTGCAGGGGAGGGGCACAAATAGCCCGGCCAATCCCCTCCCCGTCGGAGAACCAGCAGCGAGGAGGCTCGGCAGACAAGTGACAGGAGTAAGCTGGACACAGATCCGGGCTCAGAAACTGGACAGGTTGTGGCTCCAGATGGCAAGACGAAGAAGAAAGGGGGCCACGAACAACAACAGTTTTATTCCGTTTGAACATTTACAAAGTTTTCTTTAATTATTGCTCCCTTCTGGGACTCCAGCTGAACAAAGAGTTACAGGGCCGATTCCCCCAGGGAGCCCTTCCTTGCCAAAAGCTGGTGGCTGAGTGTGTGTTCAGTCTGGCCAGCTCTGGAAGGAAGGTTCTGTGGGACCAGCCGGCAAGCTGTCAGAACATGTGGCGTGGACTCTCCTCCCTCAAGGTACAAGTGCTGTGAGTGAGGGGAAGCACGCAGTGGGGCTGGGAGAGGCGGCGAGTCTCAGCCTGTGGTCAGCCGATGCCCTCGGAGACGCAGCCTGCAGGGCAGCCTGGCAGGATTGTCGATGCCACTGGCAAACAGCCAGTGAGCACAGGAACACTGGCAGGGGGCACGGGAAGGAGAGCAGGAAGGAGACTTCTAAAATATTCTTTTGGAAGACAAACTCCCAGAGCACAACCGTGCCCTAGAGCTCTTCTCCCACCCCACCCCCACCCCCATATGTGGCTCGTGGAACTTGTCCAAGATAAGAAGCCCAAGGACGCAGGGTTTGTGGTCGAGCCTGGACCTTACAGAGGATGCTGGGAGTCCAGAAACATGGCTGGGCTTCTCACAGCCTTTGCATAATTCAAAACACTGTCTTCTGGAGAGAGAGGGCTGAGGGGAACGTGTTGACAAGACAGCTTCTGTTCTCCCCACAATGAAAAGAACATTTCAAACACGCATGGATAGGTTTTCCTGCCATTCTGGATTTGTTTTCTCTGGCCACGGCCAAAGCACATCACATTTACCAACTCAGAGGTCAACAAACCAAGATGGAGAGTCCCAGGGTTGACAATGAAGCCCAGTTTCAAAAGCGCTTGCCTAGCTGGCTGGAAGCACCAGATCTGAGTCACACAGGACCACATAAACCAGATGTAGGTGGTACTACCTGTAATTCCAGCATGCAGAAGGTAGAGGCAAGAGGGTTGGAAGTTCAAGGTCTTCCCTGGCTACATAGAGAAATCAAGACCAGTATGAACTTTAGAGTTGGTGGGGGGAAGTGAGAGGGACACCCAGTTCTTTCTCTGCAAAGAAAGTTAAAAGTGGTTGCTGGTTGAGCTCCGTTCAAGGGCACTGAGTGAATGAATGGTAGATACACTGCCTCCTCTATATGATTTACTTTGAGGTTACGTAGACTTAGTTTAAACAAACTGTATACATAGCAGGTTTTTCTAAAGCTGTTTCAACTTAACTAGCAAAATATTAGTGTTTCTCCCGACCCTGAGGTGTGAGACAGTACATGGGTGGTGTGACCCTGTGAGACTATCACTGCACTGGGTACCAAGTGAGAGAAAGGTGAGTCGCTCACCGACAGATAAATGTGGAAACTCGCTCAGTAGCCAGCAGTATTTGGGTCTTTGTCTCTACTTCTGTACGAAGGCTTCAGTGCAAAGTCCCCATGATAGCCAAAGGCTTACACAGGTGATACAGTCTTTGACTCAAATGCAGCGGCGCTAGCCCTAGCTGTAGATGCACATGCTCGTGTTCATCCATAGAAGGGCTGTCTTACGGGCTGTCGCCTTTTCTTCAGTGACAGAAAATACCTTTTGACACACAGTAGTCACCCTTTGGCTCAACAACGTGTTTGTGTTCGGGAGACCGAAAAGTCTACCTGCTCAAATAAACTACCATCTATGTTTCTGCAGAAGACTCCTGCCTGCTTCCTGATTGACACCGGCCTCTAGCCAGTGAGGTCCAAGCCTTGCCCACACAGTGTCTGTGTTTTCCTAATGACAGTCTGCTAATAATTAGAACTTGGTGATGGATTGGAAACAAATACTAAGAGGGGAGGAGATGGTGTTTTTCTATCAGGAGTGTCTGGGCTCTGGACAGCAGTCAGCATGGCTGCCCCGCTCCAACCCCTCGCCCTGGGGCAGGGACTGGGTTCCCAGAACCTCAACAAGCAAAAAGCCTGGGTGATCAGGGATGTGCTGGTTCAGTGGCAGGGCATACGCTTGAATGAGAGACAGCTTCTCTAGCAAGCCGCCTTATCTGGAAGCCATAGATTCTAAAACAACATTAGTAACTTTGATTATATAAATCCTTTTTTGTATTAGACAGCCATTTGAGTTTGAGGAAGGGAGATTTAAAGAAGGTTTAAGAATGATTCTTCTGATCACAATGTAAATAGAGACATCTGAGAGAATAGACACTCGTATGAAGAAGAACACAGGCTCATGGAGTCTCCTGGTGACCAACTCCATTTGTATATTATCCAACGAAAGTCTACAGCAGGCTCTGGGATATCAGAGTGGTCTCAGGTACCAAGTACCAAGTTCTGGTTCCTCTGAGTCTATAGAAATTAAAGACATGTTTGCTCAAAGGCCATTGTCCAGGCGCCCGGCACTAAACAGGAGGCACGTGCTGTCCTCTGCATGTCAGGCATGTCCCCAACTATTTGTTTTAAGATATCATGGCCGCAGTGGCCAAGCCCAGTTATCTTTGTGTGCTCTATACTCAGCTCCCAGAGGGTTTTAGGAGGTGGGCTCTCTTTGGATCCTTCCAGGGTCAGCAGGGCTGGGGACACCGTGCTTTGACACTCACGGTCTAGAGGGAATATTAAGTGAGACGAACTATACCAGGTCTCAGTGTTCATGTGTTAGATGTGTGTGACAGGCTGGCTGCTGGGTGACACGGATGCTCCTCCAACTACAGCAGAGAGGTGGTAAGTTAGAAACTATGTCCTCACCGGCACAGAGGAAACAAATGTCTTTAGGGGGCAGCCCTGCCAGGACTACACACGACTCAGAAGCCCCGGGCAGCTTCTCAATCCTGGCTCCCTGACCCCTCACCACCCAGTGGCTCCAGTTCAGCTGCCACCAAGGTACGGAGCACGGTCCAGTGGTGGTGAGCCTGGTTCACGGATGGTGAAGACCCAGCCCCCAAGAATGAGTCCCCAGCCTCTCGGTTAATTAAAGGTTCACATGAGGTTGGAGGCTTGGCATTAAGCTGCTAAAGCTTTTGACATTTGTCCAGATTAAAAATAATCCTCCCTTCGTGGTGTCAGAGATCTTCTGGCTCCCGTTGTTGCCGACAGCAATTTGGTTCTGCTTTCTCTGTTGCTAGACTGGCAGGGTTTTGGCCCAAAGCAAAATTCAGCAAACAAGACAACCAGAACAGATTGGAGGCAAGAGGCAGTTTCGCTTTTAGATTCCTTCTCTTTGTCCCCCTCCTCTCCCTGCTCCTTTTCTTCTTTCATTCCCCCAGCATGCGCTGCTCTGGATAGCACAGGCCACCCTGAGCCTGAGACCTGCCAGGTAGTAGTAGGTTTGAGCACAGAAAGCTTCCAGACCCTTGCCAGCCCTGCAGTCTGGATGCGAGTGACTGAGCTGAGTGTGGGGTACAGCATTATCACACTGGTGATACAAAGGGAACGGAGCGCAGTGATTTGGATGAGAAATGCCCCGCCCTAGAAGGTCATTGTCCAGGAGCCCAGCACTAGACAGAATGCTGGAGGTTTAGATGGTGGTGTATTGTTGGAGGAAGTGTGTCACTGGGGACTATCCCTGAGGCTAAAAACATCATACCCCTGCCAGATTGCTCTCTCCGACCTTCTCGCAGTTCAAGGCGGGAGCTCTCAGCCATCAAGTTTGCCTCTTGCTGCTGTGCTTCGCCACCATGATAAGACTCTTATCTCTCCAGAACTGTGAGCTCACATCAAACCTTCCACAAGTTTCCTTGGTTGTGGCGTGTTATCATAGCAACGGAAAAGTAACTAAGACCTGGAGCCAACTTCCACTGGGCTCTGGAGAGAGCTCCAGCCACTACTGGCTTAGGAAGCAAACACCAAGGAAGGGAAGAGAAAATGCAGAGTGGTCACTACCCAGCTGATCCCTGTCTTCTAAAGGCCCCGTGTGCCACTGTGCCTCTCTGAGCAAACTGTCTAGAAACCGTCATCTAGGAAGCATCCTGCACCACACTAGAAAAAGGGACCAGTTACTCTGCTCCTTGTTGTAACAAAATAGTTTATAAGAAGCTGCTTATGAAAGAATGGGTTTATTTTAGCTCAGGATTTGGGGACTACAATCTATCGTGGTAAGGAGGCACGGCAGTAGGGGTTGACCTGCTCAGTTTGCCTCTCTACTCACCAAGACGAACCCATTCTAGTTACAGAATCTAGTCTCCTCTGTGTGTGTGTGTGGGGGGGGGGTGGGTAGCTTGGACTCACCTCCCTGAGTCAGCCTGGCCCTGGGATCCTCAGAAGATGAAGCTTCCAAGTCCCGAGAAATAAAAACCAGACTGCTGCTGCAGACAGAATATCAGTGCCTGGGACTTGGTGACCCCGACGGACATCATCCCTCATAGCAACCGTGCTCACATCTTCAAAGATGCACATGCAGCCCCAGCACCAAGCCAAGAGCCTCTTCTCTTCTCATTCTCCCCTGTGAAAGACAACGTGTATTGATGCCCCCTGAATAGTGTGCTCACTGTGTATAGTCTCAGATTTGAAACATGCATGCACACATATTTCCACTTATGATTGGAGGCTTGATTCATTTAAGCTGGAGCTGTTCACTTCACCATAAGCAATAACGATTGTTCCTATTGAGGTCCACAGCAAAGAATTGGAAGTTCCTGTCTGTCAGGGACTCTTGACAGTGAATATGCAGACTACAGGAGTTTACAGGGCAGCTCACAAGTAGTCTTCCTGAGGTGATACAATCCTTCTGCCTAGACTATTTTGCCACTAAGAAACCAAAGAATTGGATATTGGTTTCTATATGATTTAACATCATAGCCAGGACTTCTCATCTTCCAGGACCTTCCAAACTTTATGGGTATTTCTTCTGATTATTCTCCAATCCCAGGAATGAAATCTTGTCCACAATGGAGTTTGCACTAAGGAATTTTCCACTAACTGGGACAGAATCTCTCTCAGAGATAACTTCAGGAGAGAAGGGGTTTATTTTGGATCATGGTTTAGAGGGACAGAGTCCAATATAATGAGGAAGATATGATAATGGGACCAGCTGCTCTCATCTCAGGAGATTATGCAACATTAAGGCTAGACTCAGGACTCAATGACAGTCCTCCAGTTCACCCAACAGCAATTAATTCCTCCAGCAAGGTCCCATTAAGGGTTTGAAAACCTAAACAAACAGCACAACTACCTGGGTACTAAGTGTCAAGTACATGATGCTGTAGGGGACATGTCACACTGAAGCCATAATAGAAGAGAGACAGACTGTCAAATCGAAGAGTAATTTCTTGGTAGGCTTATATAATAATTGAATGACTATATAACACCAGATTCCAGTAAAATAAACAGCTTCATGAAGCCATAGGGGTAGATACAGCGCTAAAGGCTTGTCTAAGGCACCAGGGAATAGGGATGTGTAAACCTAGTTGACTGAGGAATCCGTGGAATGATCCTTTGGAGGAATGCAGTGTTCAGAGTGATCCCATGAGAAGTGGAGCAAGAAGATTGATGCCTCAGGTAGGAAAGAATGAGGGAGGAGCATACAAAGGACACACACATGTCAAGCTGGTTACCAAAACCTTGTCATTCTAGAATCTGGATTTACTCTGATGGCTGAAGATGTTGTTGGAAGGACCAAGGCCCTTGTATTTCTGGAGTCAATGGTGTCACCAGGCTTCTATCAGGTAGATTAAAGTATTCAGATTGAAATTATGGGGAAATGATGAGGCCTTGGAGAAAAAGTCTAACTGTTTACCGTCATTCCAGAATCAATCCCTAGCCCAAGTAGGACTTTCCAACCAGAAAGCATCTGCTGAAAGGCCAGAGCTGAAGTTGCTTGTGGGGAGCTGTGTGGTCGCACTACTTCACAGCAATGGCATAGGAGGCATAGGCATTGTGCTCTGTGGAACAGGGCAGCTCTGGTTATTTCTGTCCTGAGCTGGCATATGCAAATTTTACTAATTTTGTGGTAATGTTTAAATTTCCTCTGAACTCAGAACATACAAGGGTACTTACCACCCCAAATTGTACATGTCTTCTAAGCAGATAAACTGGACAAAGAATTATTGACTAGTAAGTAAAATAATGAAGTTTTAATCACTTGATGATTCACGTCTTTGACTCCTCTTTAAGTGTGTACTACCCATCTTCCTCTCTCTCTTCTCCTCTCTCTTCTCCTCTCTTCTCTCTCTCTCTCTCTCTCTCTCTCTCTCTCTCCCTATTCTCTTCCCCTCCCTTCCCTCTCCCCCTTTTATCTTTCTCCCATCTCTGTGCTGTAAATCAAACCCAGGACCTTCTATGTGCTAGGCAAACCTGTACTAGATCTCTAAACATACCTTAGGCTATATCCCTAACTTTTACATTTCTCCTCTCCATTACTTAATTTTGAAGAGCACCGTTTTTGAAAATTGCCTCTAACTTAAAGCTTTCAAAGTATTATTTTACATACCTTCATCTGAAGGTTTAGTTTTCATAGTGATATGTTAAGCCAGATATTTATTTTGTGTGTATTGTGAGGCAGGAATCTATTCAAACGCTTTTATTGGTATCAAGCTTTTGTTTGCTTGTTTGTTTTGTTTTATTTTATTTTGTTTTGATTGTTTGGTTGGTTGTTGTTGTTTATCACTGGTCTGTGTCTGGATGCTTTTGATTTTCTTTCATCTATTCATTTGCATCTTCTTATACAAGCATCATCTTGAGTCCTCAGCACTAGAATGTGCCCTCTCTCCAGTGATTTTGCTCTTTAATGTTTTTAATACATCAACAATTTTAAAAAAGATTTTATTTATTTTACGTATGTAAGTACACTGTTACTGCCCTCAGACACACGAGCAAAGAGCATCAGATCCCATTATAGATGGTTGTGAGGCATCATGAGGTTGCTGGGAATTGAACTCAGTCAGTACTCTTAACTGCTGAGTCATCTCTCCAACCCCCCCATCAGCAATTTTTAATAACAATAATTGATGTATTGGAGTTAACATTTATGTCTATACATTTGTCCTTCATATTTTTCCAAAGTTTATTATGGAGGTTGTGATATGCATTTGACCTTTAAATAATTTTTTAAACTGACCAAATCTGCTAAAATTTTATAATAATGTTGGCTACTTATATATAAATAATCTTATGGGCTCATTATAAAAACTTATCAAGTAAAGATGATTCCACAGTTTTATTTTCTAGTTCATAATTGTTTCCATCTTGTTTCTCTATCTAGAAAACATGTATGAATTTGGGTATCTGTTCTGAGTTCAGACAACATTTGAAAAGTTTAACCTTTCCCCCACAGTGTAATATTCCTGATGTACCAGAAAGTTCCATTTCCTCTCAGTTTTGTCAGTCATTTTAATGCTGACAGATGCCAAGTGTTAGGAACATTTGCTGTATATTTAGGCTATTTTTCTTCTCACATATAAGTTGTAATAACAGAATTTAAGTGTTGAACTAAGCAATGCTTTCTTGAAATAAACCAATGTGTTCACGATGAGGCTGTTTTTATTACCAGATCTGGTCAATATTCTGTTTAGATGTTTTGCACATTTATACAAGAACTTTTAATATATTTTTCTTATACTAACTACATATAGCTTTTATGTCAAAATTACACTGTCCTTTCAAGATGTGTTGGGAAATATTCTGTCATCTATGCTCTGGGAAAGTTCAGCAATGACTAGAGCATTCTGTTCCTAGGATGATAAAGATTACTCATGAAAGTATGTAGGCCTAGTGTCTCCCTAGTGGAAGTATTTTTAACTTCTAATTCATTTCCTTTAATGGCTAGGAAACTATTCCTTTCCTTGGTTCTTTTTTAGTATAAATCAGAGTATTATTTTTTAGCATATATTTAAATTTGTCTGAATATTGTCTTAATTCATTGATACAACTGTAATTAAAAGTCTCTTATGTCTTAATCCTCTACTGTCTCTTAAGCAATGTTCTCTTGGATTCCTAATATTTTCTTATATTTCCTATGCAGTCCTACAAGAATTTGCTAACTTTATTATTATCACCAAGGAATCATAGCACCCCTGAAGCAATGGTTATAGCTCACTTCCTCCTGGTCACCTCTGGGTATTTCTTTGCTCTGTATTTTTTCTTACATTTTTTTATTATTCTTGTCATTTATTTCTTAAATTGCACATCTGCTGCTCACCTCATTGATTTTTAAAACTTGTTTTAAAATTATAATTTATCTAAGTATGTAAATTTTTCTTTAAAAGTGCTGATGAGCCTTTTAAGTTTAATATTATTGTTTCAATGCTGTGATTCTTAGTTTCATGACGAAGAAGGCCTCTTGGACCTGTGAGATGTCATAGTAATGCATAGGTTGGGCTGACTTCTCTCCCCAGAGATCACAACTGTCAGAGACAATTGCAGTGATAAAGGCTCTTTGGATTCCTTTTCTATCAGTTAGAAAGACTGTGGCCTCCCCGTATCCTGCTGTGTATATGTTTTATATCCTAAATGGACAAGAAAAGTGCCATGTGTATAAAAAAACACATTTTAACTAAAATACTTGTTGAAAAGCACTCATGACTGAAATCTATGGCTTTGTCTATATCTGATATCTTTTGTAGACCCTCTGCCTTTCCAGGTTCTTGCAATTCTGGGTTGAGACAGAGCATCATCAGTCCTTGATGAAGAGGCAAGCACAAGGCCCTGGGATGCTCCTTTTGCTGGGGAGATGGCTCAGTAGGTAAAGTGTTTGGCACATAACCACGGGGGCCTGGATTAGGGTCTCTAGCATGTATATAAAAAGCCAGATTCAGCAGCATAACCTAGGGCTGGAGGGTAAAAGCAGGGGTCTCCCTAGGGCCTGCTAGCCAGAAAATCTATCCTAATAGGCATGTCCCAGGGAGAGACCCTCTCTCAGAAAGCAGGGTACAAGGTAGCAGAAGAAGATTCTCAAAATCAACCTTGGCCTCCACACATATCTGTGCTTTCTCACATACACATTCACACACATTCATACCTATATTCACACACATATAGGCACTGTTAGGCATTGTTATACACTGTTCTTTCCCAGCGGCTGGTGCTTCCTTTTACCATTCTCACATATTAAGTAAGACAGCAACCTCTGATGATAGCATGCTCCTTGGGTTGCTCTAAATGTGTTAACTACTCTTAGGAGCAATCTAAGACAGACTCAGAATGTGCCAACATATGAAAGGACAGCTGGTCCCTCAGGCAGACTTTGAAATAAGACCTTATTGATATGCACCATGACTGCTGATGGCCACATCAACAGCTCTCTTGTCATACTCAGTGCCGCCTCCCACGGGACACAGCACTGCTCTTAGCCATTAAAATAATGTCTTTCAACCCCACTGCAATTATTTATTTCTATAGTTCAAGAAATATCTTTCAACCTCATCAACCATTGTAGAATGGTACATCCACAGTCAATGCAATGCATAGAGCCAACACACACCCCGGTGGTGGAAACTGAAGGGTGGGGCTTCAGGCCTTTGTCATTTCTCAGAGTGAGCTTGCTTTGATGCTTGGTAAGATGTGCATAGGAATGAACCACTGAGAAGCGTTCGGGTCTGAGGGGAAAATCCTTCTGGAGGACAGTCCTCCTGTAGGTTTAATGCACATATCCATCAGGCACCTGATATTTTTTATACAGCCATTTCAAAACTTCTGGTTTTCATTTTTCCAACTTCAATGCCATGCATAGAGAATTTAATAGGTTTGTCTTGGTTTTGCAGGAGTGTGTGCTAATTTTTTTAATTTAATTCCACTTTGTGATCTGTGTGTTTATACCTGCTGAGAGCTGGTATGCAATTCTTAACTAACCACTGCTCAAAACCACAACTGATTGTCAACTTTTCAGGCACAGATCTGGATTTCCTTGTGTTTTCCTTTAATCTGACTAGAAACAGGCCTTACTATTATAAAGGCCAGATCAATTGCAAAGAAGCAATTAAGAAGAGCTAACATCTAAAACACCCTAATATTTTTATTACTATGAGTTGACTTAAATTCAATTTAAGCTACTGCTTTAAAAAAAAAGTCATTCATGATTATTTAGAAATAGTTAAATATACTAGTGATCAGAATGAAGAAATAACAAGCCCTCCTTCTGGAAGTCTCCTTGTGAAGAACTCCATCTCCAAAGTTTGCTACTATCTACTAGCAGTATTATGATAAATATCACTTCTTCACCCCACAAATCCACTGTCTCCACCTGTTCAACCTTCAGTGACACTCAGTGTTACCAAATAGCTGTTTACTAGCCCAAGGTTAAAACCAAGAACCTGGTCTCCCAAAACACAGACATTAAATCACTGAAGGCCAAATCTGCTTGACGTGCAGATCTCCAGTGGCTGAGTGCTCAGTCTGAACTGGACACACTGTGTGAGAGCTTAAATTCACTTCCTGTTTTTGTTGACTAGTCCTTTCAAATTCTAAAGTGGATCTAAGTCAGAGACCACTCCCCAGAATTGTAGTAACAAACTGTAATCAAGTCTGAACAGCTCCTGGTACCCAATCATATTCAACAAAGGTTTACTAACGCATGAAAAAGGGGTGAAAAGATGGCGTGATTTTATAAATGAATTTTTTTCTTCCTTTGGCAACGTTCTGATATCCCAGGAGCCCACAAACATTCTCCTTCTCTGTGGTATATCAAGTTGCCATTGAATAAAGTAACAGAAAGAAATGGAAGGAAACCCCAACTCAGTCCTCACTCTTCACAATCAGGTACAAGTTCACACAGACTTGGTTCTGTGCTTCAACCTTGTGCAAAAACTCAATCGCAAAGTCTGGGGGTGGGAGATGGAAGCTCAGAATGTTCCTGAAATATACGTACGTGTATTTTAGAATTACATGTTAAGGACGACAGATCTTTTTCTTATAATTATTTTCATAACTAAACTTCCTGCCCTATGAATTCCGTGCTTTATGGATGGGTAATTTAAAATCCAATTATCGCCCATATACATCAAAATAACACATTTGATATTTATATTTATCACAGATCTGCCATTTAACACCTCCATGTTGTACTCTGTTTTCTTCCTAAGATTGCATTCCAAAATATAGACTATAGTCCAAGTTAAAAAAAAAAAAGTAGATATGGTGTTCATATTGAAAACTCAGTATGTTCAGTAGAATGTTTGTTGGGATTCTGTGCCATGCTGCCCATTTACCTGGTACCTAGCCTAGAATATTCAAGGTGCCTAGCATATATGCTCACAGCCATCCCAATGATTGTCTTTAAAGGTTTTTAAATGTTCATTTTATTTGGTTTTATCTGCATGGACATTTTGCCTGCATGCATGTCTGTACAGCACAAATGTGTCTAGTTCCTGAGAAGGCCAGAAGAGGGCATGGAGCCTGATGGAATTAAAGTTACAGACAGTTGTGAGGCACATGTTGCTGCTGCCAGCTGAATCTGAGTCCTTTAGATGGGTAGCAAGTGCCCCTAACCCGCGAGCCATTTCCCCAGCCCATCAAACCTTTTTATGGCATGTATTTATTCTATGTATATGCCACGGTGCCTATGTGGAGACCAGAGGACAATTCGCAGTCATTTATTCTCTCCTCCCATTATGCAAGGGATTGAACTCGGGTGCTTTAGCTCGGCAGTAAACACGTTTGCCCTCGAAGCTCTCTTGCCAGACCTGTTCTGACATCAGTATTAACGATATTAACCACTGCGGAGAAACCGAAAAGATAGTTCCAATTAATTGAGCGACATTGCTTATCAGTTTGTAGTTCGCTGACCTTCCCAAACCACCCTTCACCACTAAGGCAGAGACAACATTGTGAAGGAGGAAGTGGAAAGAAACTAAGAGCCGGGGAATGGGCAGGAGAGCTGTGAAATGCAATCTTCTAGTTGTGGTCCGGCTATTGCAGTCATGAACTCATAGCTGCAGTGGTTCCCTGCAGGAGACCTACACAAGACAAGCTACCCCCCTAACATAGAGAGGGTAGGTGATTCCCAAGTCACAACCGCGAGGAGCTCCTGGCACTTGATAACTACTAGGAAAGGAAAAATCACTTTGTTTTGACCATGTGGCCACTGGTAGTATTCCTATAGTCATCTAATAGGTTGGTCTCATAATCATGCACATATGGGCATCGCTAACTGGATTTTAAAGACAAGAATGTTGGAGGAATGTGGGGTATGTTGGAAGGGTATGACATGAATTGGAGCGATAGGGTATAGTTATGGTACTATTTCATTGTGCACATGTACAAACTTCTCAAAAATAAAGACAAAATTTAAATACCTTTTAAATGATGAAAGCTGTCTTAGTCACGGTTTCTATTCCTGCACAAACATCATGACCAAGAAGCAAGTTGGGGAGGAAAGGGTTTATTGAGCTTCCACTTCCACACAGCTGTTCATTACCAAAAGAAGTCAGAACTGGAACTCAAGCAGGTCAGGAAGCAGGAGCTGATGCAGAGGCCATGGAGGGATGTTCCTTACTGGCTTGCTTCCCCTGGCTTGCTCAGCCTGCTCTCTTATAGAACCCAAGAATACCAGCCCAGAGATGGTACCACCCACAAGGGGCCCTCCCCCCAGTTGATCACTAATTGAGAAAATGCCCCACAGCTGGATCTCATGGAGGCACTTCCCCAACTGAAGCTCCTTTTCCTATGATAACTCCAGCCTGTGTCAAATTGACACACAAAACTAGCCAGTACAAAAGCTTTTGGCCCTCTTTCCATAGGTCTCATCTGAAGCCCACTGTGGCAGTTCTCTTACCCAGTACTGTGCCTGTACAGGAGAGATAACATGACTTCTTGTATTCCCATCATGTTCAGAAACCCCTTGGTCTTTATATCGGTAGAATCTAAGAGAATGAGATTGCCAGAGCTTATGCACATAATCCGGAAACCAATGCGAGTGAGGTGTGATGTTCATTCCTGTATATTGTACATGCATATGTCTAGACAGATGTAAGCATGTTCTTCAAAATTAATTTTCCAGAATACTTTATCCATTGTGTTTTTCTCCTGTCTCATCTTTTAATTCTGCCAGGAGCTCGGCCCCTCCACAGCTGATAAAGCTGTCCGCGTTCCTCTGTCTTCCACCTCTTCCCTGCAGCTCCTTGCCTCAGCCACAATACAAGCTGAATCTATGCCTATACACATGGCATCCCAAATTATAACCTCCCAGTCCCGGGATTGTTTGCAGAGGGCTAAAAATTGCCACACTCATAAAAAACAAAACAAAACAAAAATGGCAACCTTGTTTGCCTTGCCAGTCTGTCAGAGCTTGAAAAACAAACTTCATACCAGAAAGACAAACACACACAGCAAACAAGGAGACTGGGCGGCTGACAGAGCCGAGAGAATTTCCAGGCCAGCGAAGAGTGGCAGAGAGCACAGCCTGATGGGTATGGAAACCAAGTTGGCTGTGAAG
Source organism: Apodemus agrarius (assembly GCA_964023405.1). NCBI lineage: Eukaryota > Metazoa > Chordata > Mammalia > Rodentia > Muridae > Apodemus > Apodemus agrarius. Next base: position 98,292,192 of record OZ030011.1, on the reverse strand, counting down.
CCTGAGGGAAGAAGTGTGGCTGACCCCCCAGCCCTGCAAATCAATAGCTGTAATGAAAACTTCCCTCTGTGAGTGAGCTCCCCTTCACCTGCCAGGATGCCCCCCCCCCAACCCCTGCTCCCCTGTGGCCAAGAGTTGAAAGAGTCGAAGCTATATGTGAATTCCTTTCTGTTTCAGCCTCTTGTGCCACCACTGAGGGGAAGGCCTTGATTCCCTGAGGCTCCCGCTGCCTCACCGGATTCCCTGTGTAGTATATATAATGCCAGGTATATGCATACCCATATGCGAAAGACATTGAAATCCCAGTTTCTCAAATCATTGTTGGAATGAATCAAAGGCTGTCAACTGCACATTTCCTGGAAGGCTCCGCTTTACAATCTGACAGGACACAAAATGAAAAGGCGACTTGGGCAGAGATTGATAACAACAGTTTAGATTAATATTCCACGCGCATCCGTTCTTCCAAGGACTCTAGAGCGCCTGCAATGAGATTGGATTCTGCCCCAGTGCGGGTTCCAGCAGGAATAAATGGCAGACCTTGGCAGCCTCGGCACCAACCTTAGCTCTGTCTCCAGAGGATGGAAACACAGAGCCGCACAAACAACAAACTGCAGCCTTTGTCCATGTATGATCTGCCGGGCAAAGCTCAACAGCTACTGGACCCAGAGGCCTGAAGGCAAGTCTTGCTAGTTCCCTCTGCTGGAAGATTCCTGTTTAGCTACCGCAGTGGCCTTTCCCCTCACATGATACTCTGTGTGGCTGACTAAGGTTGGCATCATTATGTCCGTCCATCATTTCAATCAGTTTGGCCAGTGGCATCGCCAGGGAGCAGCAATGAGGATTTGAACCCAGTTCCTCCTGATCCCAGTTTGTTTTGCCTTGTTTCATGCCTGCTTTGATCCCTTGTTCCATGCCTGCATGGATCCTGTTGATGCAGATTCTAACATTCACTTGCATGTATCAGGTTTTTTTTTTCCACCTCATTATATCAAAGGATCAGAACTCAAAACTGCTAAAGTTCCATATTTCCCGAGTTTGGCACATTCCATTCCTCACACTGATCCAGCCTTTTCTCAGTCCCCCACGAATGGTAAGATGGCTCACCATGCAGAGCCAGTGCATCTCTGCATGCATCTCAGGGTCTTGTGCACTGATATTGAAGATGCCTGGAGGACAGTGTCTAACTTGGGTGCACAAATAGGTACAGACCATGGCTTGTGTGGTTCTTTCTTCCTTTGCTTAATTCTCTAACTGGACAAGCATTTATTGATCGTTTATTATGCATTATTCATAGGTGCAGACTGGCTGGTCCCATGCTTAATTTTCCTCTGGTATAGTATTGACAGGAATCCCAGATACTTGTACTAGTGAATGAGAATTAATGTGCCCAGGGTAAGTTACAGTTAAGAAGCCCATGCTTCTGTCTCAGGCTTCAGGTTTATACCTAGTACCAGGAATAGCAAAACCAACACAGTCCAGAACAAAGAAACATGAGCAACCATACCAGCTGATTCCCCTTCTTAAAGTAGAAAATGCAATTGCAACCTCAAAAGAGAACTATTGGAAAGTTATTGGACTGAGTTGAGTTTAACAGATTGAACTAAATTTAATTTTCCTGCCGTTGAGCTGGAACTAAATGTGGAATGAGTGGAGGCTATGAAACGGTGAGGGCGTCACATCACCCCCACACCCCCAGCTGAGGGGGGTGCTGCGTACTAACCACACAAGTTCCATATAGCATGGCAGCCTGGACACACGGCGAACATGCTGCCCTTGTTTCTCTAAGCTAATCCCATGTCTCGGTAGGAAGCTTCTGCCCACTGGAGGTCATCTGTACCTCATGACATGGGATGGGCAGGTGATAAGACTCTTGTGCAGACTCAGGCAGGCATTTGCCATGCCTGGTTTTCTTTTTCCAGGCTCTCTCCTGGACAGCACATAGGACAGTCAGCCGTGGAAGGGCTCTGCTTCACCCCCCACCCCAGTGTGGACTAGCCCCACATGAAGGAAGAGGCTTGGTGGAAGGAATTGAAAAAGAGCCAAGGCCACTCTGCTGTGCCCTGTTTTTTAAATCTATTTTAATGCATTCTAGTAAATTTTGTCATGCACCGTCTAAAGGGACTGGGGTGTCCCAACTGAGCAAACCCCACACGGACAGTGTCCACAAGGCCACTGCTTCACTGTGAGGTCCTGAGTATATGCAGAGGAAGGGCTTCCATTGACACTGCATTTTAAAAGTTATGGGGCTGGGGGTACGCTTTGGTGGAATGAGGTGGCACATCACCTAGGAAACTAGCTGAGTGCCAAGGCTTTGCCCGCAAGCACTGGCTCTGCTCTCTGGCTTCGGGCCCATGGGAGAGCAGTTCGTTGCCCAAGGCAGCTATTGCAGCAGCATGAGCAAGAAATTCCTGGCCTCGCCCTCACATCCTTCCTGGGAGCAAGAAGGGTCTATGCTGCCCATCAGCTTAGGCTGCATGGAGACTGACCTCTCTGGAGTTTTCTTGATCCTCCCAGCTCCCAGCTGTGCTGGAGTTCTGGAGACCCCTGTGCAGCCTATGTCACAAGTCTGGTCCTGCTTCTTCATCTATGAAGTCCAAAACAGAACTGTCACTATCCTAAGACACTATCTTCTTTTTTCCTAATTCCTTTTCTTCTCCTTTGTGATGGATCCCAGGTGTCCTGCGAGAGGAGAGAGGAAAGGGGACCTTCTTGTTTTTTCACACATTATTGTCCAGATTTCTGTCCCGAATCTTTTCCACAGAGAGCCTCATATTTGATAGCAAGAAAACTTGTAAGGAAAGAAGAGGAAAAGGTCACAAAGAAAACCACCAGCTTAGGGCTCACAATCGTATCGTGTGCTGGTGTCTTGCAACACAGACGCTTCCCATTGCAGCTTGTTCTCCTTCCGTTTGTCCATGGATCATGTGGACGAGAAGCTCTGAGCTGTTTCATAACCGAGGAAAGAAAGTGTGCAGGAATCACTGAGTCCCCCCACAACTGTGAACAGGATGCTGGACACATGTCTAATGGATAAACAAGTTACAGAATGTATTGCTCAAGTAGATCTGAACAACTCAGGCCACAGGTTGTCTATTTTAGAATTATGTTTTCTCAACTATCTATTTTGGATTGAACTGTTCTTCCCACACTAAAAAAAAAAATCTATACATTGAAGTCCTATCTCAGAATGTTAAGATGCAACTAAATTTGGAGAGAAGGCCTTTAGGGATGTCACTGGGTTTCAGTGGGTGGGTTCTGATAGAGTAAGAATGTCCTTGTCATAAGAACAGTAGATAGGACACTGAGAGCACAAGAAGCCAGGGTAAGGAATGTAGAAGAAACCATGCCCTGGCTTCATACAAGCCAAAAAGGAAGGTTTCCTCAGAAATCAACAGTCAGTGGCTTGACCTTAGATATCTAGGACCCAGAACTAGGAGAAAGTAAATATCTGTTGTTTAGGCTCCCAGCCTGGGGTGTTTTAATTTCACAGCTTAACAGACAGACTTCCTAGTTCCCTGCCATGGTTAATACGTGTCTGTTTGACAAAGCCCTGGAATTCCAGAGAGACAGACTTGCTTTATCCCTCTGAGATTTGCTGTTCATGTTTCCTCATCCCATAAGTGCCTGCCATTTGCTGGGCCTCCTGCTGACTCTGGAAAGAAAGAAATGGAAATAGCCTCTTCCTGTCGCCAAGAAGATGCTGTCTAGGACAAAATGGGTGTATAGGCAAGGATGCTTTACTATGGAAGGGATGATTAGAGGAACCAGTTCCCTGTGTGACCAGCCTAGGAAGGGCCATTCATTGTGGGATTCAGTTCTTTAGGGAAGACTTACAGGAAATAAATCACGAATGCATTTTTAACAAAAGAGAAGGAGTAAGAGAAAAACAGGAACTCTCCACTCCAAGAAGCCTGGCTTCTCGGGCTCTCAGAGCACTGCCTCTCCCTGTGGGCCAACTTTCACTAGTATCTGCTCAGCCTTGCACTTGGGCATCCCATCCTAGGCCTTGCTGAAAGGCTTGCACATACCTTGGCATCCCTTGGGACACTTTTGCTGATATAGATGCCTCCTTCCCATCTGCTCTCTAACACATTCCCCCTCTTCCATTTCGACTTCACTGGGTACTCACCTCCTTGAGGCATTTTCCCAGGATAGTTCCACATGGAAGTAACCATTCTTTCTTTGGCTCCATCGCAGTCTTTCCAGATAGTGACCTGTGGCCCTGGGGAAGCACTGCACTGTCCCCTTGGTTTATGTATGTATGTGTGTATGTGTGTGTGTATATATATATATATATATATATATATATGTATATATATATATATATGATTCCTTTTATTAGTACACTAGCCTCTAGCAATCATCCTGACTTATATTACTTTATTTTCCATGAAATTAGAATTCAACTGAGCTGACAAGCAGGTGTCCTGCGAGGCAATGAGAATGGCTGGCTTCTATAGGGGAGTCAGGATCCCTGTCACTTGGCTGTAGGCAGATTTGTAGCATAGATCATTCTTGTTTTGTGATAGCCTAGGCTGAGGCATGGATGTCTTCCACTCCATGTTCTCAATCCTGTGGTCAGCAAAAAAAAGACAGAGAAGACACAGAAATCTCAAAACCTAAGGAAGAATTTGCACAATGAAATCCTAAGTGCTATAAAGTAGAAAGAAAAGAAAAAAAGACTTGGGGGGGGCAGAAAAGGAAAAGAGCCAATATGGACTTGGCCTTCACCAGAGATCTACACAGCTTTGGGGACAGATTTTCTAAGCTGAAACTTGAAGGGAAAATGCTCGGATATTATGCCACCCTTCCCAGAATTTTAAGCAGGGGCAAGTGACTGTTTCTCCAGAATCCCCTATCGATTGCAGCGACTGACATTCACGTGGGTCCCGTGGCACCTGCTTCCACCAAATGCTACTGTTTAACATTTCCCATAGTGTTTCTAAACTCGAACTTGCTCACTGCTACCATCTAGTAACAGATGCAGCAGAGAAAACCTATCCGAAAGTGGGTGGCTTATTATGAACAACTGAGGGTCTATAAAAAAATCTCAACAAGAGCTGGAAGAAAAAAAATTAAAAACTGCCAGCAGAAGCTCAAAAAAAAATCTCTTCAGAAGAAAACTGAAGAGTTCTCTGGAAGCCCTAAAAGTGTGCCAGGGGCTGGTTTCAGCAGAACGCCACACCTTAGGATCGGTGCCTCTAAGTTTCCTCTAACTTGAATGCAAAAATGGAGTTATAGGTGGCATTAGTTGGGGTTTCTAGTGCTGTGATAAAACACACCATGCACAAAAGCAGCCGGGGGGGGATAGGGGGGAAGCGTTCATTTCAGCTTAAAACGGTCAGGTCACACTCTGGCACTGAGGGGCATCAAAGCAGAAACCTGGAGGCAGGAGCCGATGCAGAAGCCATGGAGGGGTGCTGCTTACTGGCTTGCTCCCCATGACTGTTCAGTCTGCTTTCTTACAGAACCCAGGACAAGTGGCCCAGGTATAACAACACCTAGAGTGGGCTTGTTCCTTCCACAACAAGCACTAACCAAGGAAATGATCAACAGTCTTGCCCTATGAGGCAGTTTTAAAGAGACATTTTCTCAATTGAGAGGCCCTCTTCCTAAACGACGTTGGTTTCTGTGAAGTTGACATAAATCTAACCCACATAACTTGCCAACTTGATACATAAACACATTCCTATTAAATCATAAACAAACCTTCTTGTTGTCCCCAGGATGGAATGTTAATATTAATATAACAACATAAAACATGCTAATGTTTTAAAGTCCTGAAATCTTTAAAAATCTCAATGAGCCCGAAGTCTCTTTCAAGGTTCAAACCCCTCTAAAATATCATAAGTCTCTCTAAAATCATTTCAAAGTCTTTCAAGAATTCCACAGCCTTTTATTGTGAACCTCTGTAAAATAAAAAATAAGTCACACACCTTTTTAGCTTTGTGTCAAGCTAACAAAACCAACAGGCTGTGGACTTGCCAAATGTACTTTCTTGAGGCCCAGAGAGTGGCTCCCAGAAGCAGCTTTGAGAGAGTGCAGCCAGAAGCGGGAGAGCAAATACATCCTTTCCTTGCTCCAAACTTCCTAATGCCATGGCAATAGCATAGATGTTCTAAATTAAAATTACAACCCACATCAATTCACTATGATAGAGCTCTAAGCCTCTCTTGTCCAAACCAAAAGTTATAAGGCATATGGAGAATTAAACATTTATGTAGCTAATGAATTCGTTGGGCAGTTTTTGGTGAAGTGTGTGTGTGTGTGTGTGTGTGTGTGTGTGTGATGTAGCCCAGGCTTAATTAGTCCAGATAGCCTTGAGCTTCTGATTATTCTGCCTCAAGTTCCAGAGTACTTGGGTTACAAGGCTGGAACATGGCTGGAATATTATACCCAGTTAATGTGGTGCTGGGCATCCAGGGCTTCATGTAACGCTAGGTCAGCACTCCTCCAACTCAGTTCTATCACCAGCCCTAAACATGGTAAATCTGAATTTTTAAGGCTGTGTATACAATGTATAAATAAAGTTTTGAAAACTTCATTGAAAAAAAAACCAAGCAGATCATTGTAATTGGTATATTGGCTGTATAGTAAAAATTCAGCTACATTTTGTTAAGTAAAATACATTGTTGCAATTACGTCCATGTGTTCTTTTTCCATAGTGACTACAAAAAAATTATACTTGGGACTGACCCATGTGGCTTGTATCAAAATCAAAAGCATATTTTAATCTGAGGTATTTTATCTTATTGAAAACAGTAGATGAACTATAGAATCCTTTGCCTTTGACAGAAGATGCGGAAGTAATATAACAGCCTAGAGTCATGATGGAGAGAGCTAGTCAGTAACACTGACATCCAGGGATGCAGGCAGCTGCTTCAACCACACATGAGGTCTGGCCTTGAGCTTGGATTGACTTTTTCCCAGCACAAGTTCCTAACATGTTCTCATAAAATACAACCCACTCTCTTAGGCAGACATTGTCAGGAAGCCATGGTTTCAGCCTATGCTATGGAACAGTTTTGAAGTCTCTGGTCACTCATAGATCCATTGCACATTTCCCAAGCCTTTTCTACCTGCCAGAAACTGCATCTTAATTCTAAAGAAATGTAGCAGGAGGTGTAACTCCTGCATTTAAGTTCAAGGTGAGCAGAGAAGATTTTCTACCACCAACATGGGTGACAGTGAAGAGAGCTTCTCTGAAGACTTGACGGCAAGTGTCACCTACCAGGTGACATCTCTCAGGTTCCAATGGTTAGTCACCTGCAGGTGCTACAGTAGATTGACATGTCAAGAGCAAGCTGCATGGTGCCTCAAAGGGACCAAGGCCAGAAGCCCTGATATGACAGAATGAAGAGGAAAGACCTCATGAGAACAATATTCCATGTTGTTAAGATGTACAAAATTTTCTGGACTCTGAGGTAACAGTTCTGCCTCTCCCGGGGTCTCATCTATTTATCCTCAGTCATTAGTGAAAGATGATTTTCCCATGGTGAGATTTTGTATGGCTTTAGGGAAACGTGAGAGACTCTTTGCTATACTATGGAAGATAGCACAGAGTAGCTGAGCATTGGGGTGAGGGGTGATATGATCCAAGAGCATTATATGCATGCTTGGGTACGTGTAAAGGTCATAATTAGAGACAGTTTTTCCCAATGTGATAAATGCTACTTTAAACCGTTTGTTGTGAGAAGAAGATCATAGCATGGTATCAGTTCTCCTCTCTGAGGTGACTATCAGCACAGATGCAGACAATAACCAATGTTAGGATCCGAAGAGCTGAGTCTTCACGCATTGCTGGTAAAGTCACCTTGTGTTAATCACAATCAGTTTCTAAAAAGTTAGACATAAAATCACCAGATGACCTAGTAATCCAGCTCTGTAAAGAATTAAAAACACGTGTATCAGTCACAGCAGTGTGAGTCAACCCCCCAACCCCAAAACCCTACAGTCTAGGCACATTACACACAGTTGTGCCAATGAACCACCGTACCCAATAAAACCACCCAAGAGCTAAGCTTCTGCTGGGACTCCGTGGTCGTAGTGACAGCAGATTAACAAAGGCCATCCACACATAAACCCAATCAATTAAATGGTCAGGCACATCGTGGGGAGGTAGAAATGATATCAGGGAGCTCATTAAGAACCACTGGGAGGAACTTATGGTACATGACACTCTGAAGAGGGGCTTATAATTCCTCATTCCCATTTTGCTTCCACACTGAAAGAAGCTGGGTCTGTATAGAAAGAAAAGACTGGTTGGTCCAAGGTACCAATGTCACCCTCCACTCTGCAATCAACTGCAAAATTCTCTAAGAGGAAGATGATGCTAAGAAGGAAAAAAAGGGTCCCTGAGACAAGATCTAGATATGGAGTCAGAAGATCCAGGCTGAGCAAGCACCTCACTGGGTCACATTTCAGGATCATGAATGTGCAGTTGGCACCCTGGCCTGCATGGGGGATGGGTACATATGGGTACATAAAAGGGAAGATACTCTAGGCGCCATGCTGAACCTCATATGATAGATTGAGTTTGCGCAAATAAACCACCCACACTTCAGTCAGCTCAGCTCACAGTTCTAGGAAACATGATTTCCCAATTGTAGAAGAGAGAGGTGCCAGGCCAGGGAAAGCCTTCTCAAAAAGTTTGATTTTAGGTCCTGCATGTAGGGACAATATCAGTGTAGGATACAGTCTAATCAATGGTCATGCAAAGCTCCATCCCAAGGACAGTGGCTCTACCAACACCAAATAGCCTTCCCTGTTGGCCACTCCAAATTCTCAGCAAAATCTGAAGAAACAATGACCAAGGGAAGCCAGAATAGTTGTTGGCTTCTGGCTTCTAGCGGTATAGAGGGTTAGGGAGAGAAGAACCTGAGTGGCTCACTATAAACACACAGCTTGGAGAAGCAGTATGGACACGGGCTACTGCATTTGAAGTCTACCAGTTGGCCCAGGGACACAATAGAGGTGATGCTCAGGTTGAATTCAGACCCACATCTGTAAGATGAAGACCACCTTCTCTTCCTTGAAAGGCACAGTAAGAACAGAGTGGAACTGTGCAAACTGCACGTGGCTCAGTAGCTGCTAAAGGATGCTGAGGCCAGGGATGCTAATGGCTTTCTCCACCTCTGGGCTCTCTGCATTTGGCAGAGTTCATTCAGACTCTCATTTCATCAGGACTTCATGGCAAGTACACGAGGCAGAAGTAGAGAGATGTCAGATATCAAGGGACTGACTCAACAAAGAAAGACATCCTTCAAAGGGAGAGGGCTGGTAAGTATGGAGCTGAGGACCATTGCCTTCATTCTCTCCAAAGCCCATAGCTGATGCCTCATCCCCATGGCCAGACTCCTGCCCAGAAAACATGCTGAAAGCATTTCCAGGGTCACATTTCCATGGGATATATGCTGGAGGCTTTTATATGCCTTTCAGCCAAAAGTTGGGCTGAATGCCTTTCCTCGAATAGGAACATAAATTGCATTGAATTAGCTTTCCTAGAAAAAAAAGGAAGAGATAAAGTAAGAACAAAACATGCTTTGGCTTCCTCCTAATTTAGCTACTGGATCCTCCTTTGTATCACTCCCTAGGTGTGATTGGCTTTAGAAAATGCAATTGCCAAACTGAGACTCTCTAGGAAAATCTTTCTCATGGTTTTCCTAATATGCTGTACCAAACCTCCTTAGGGACATCTAAGGGGATATTAACTGTGTTCTAGAGAGGCCGAGAGGTTGTGGGGACTTTCCCATGCCCGATACCATCTTCATCTTTAATTGAGAGGTGGGAGACCCCTACTGCTTACAACAGTGGATAATGGGGATGACACCAAGTCACAGAGCAGCACAGGAAAGGTTCAACTAGGATGCTGAAGACATGAGCAGATGAACTTGCCATGCCCATATCTCAGAGGCCACCAACATAATCCATAGACTCCAGGGACTAAGCTGACAGACTCAGAAGTTGTCTGACCATGTACAAGTCCCATCCCCATACTGACCAGCTATTATCAACTGGCAGCTTCGTCACTTGTGATAGGTTGTTTAATCATCCTAACTCCTAGATCAGCTGCAGAAATTCTGGTTGATGTAAATGGTACCATGCTCTGTTAAGCACATTTCTTAGGGTTATCCATCCATGGTGAATTCTTCCATGGATCCATCCATCCCCCTATCTACCCCTGTACTCAAGATGGAGGTAGGAGAGCTAACATAGAATCTCATCTCTACCAGATTTAATCCTCTCAGTTCTGATTGTTTCCTCATGCTCAGAACCTTAAGAAACAACCTAGTTCCCTTCCAGAAGGAGCTTTGTCTCCAATCACATTAGTGAGGTCAGACATTTTTTAAATAATAAATCAAGCAGTGGGGACTTGGTCTGTAATTCAGTTGGTAGAGTACTTGCCTGGTATCCTAGTTCGTTTCTAGTCCTGTAATAAAATGCCATGACCAAATAACATGGGAAGGAAAGGATTTATTTGGCCTAAACATTCCAATCACAGTTCATCATGAAGGGAAATCAGAGGAGGAATTCACAGCAAGAACCTCAGGCAGGAATTGACGTGGAGACCTCAGAGGACCATGGCTTGCTCCTCAGGATGTGCTCAGCCCGAATTCTTACACAACCCTGGACCATCTGCCCCGGGGTATAACTAGTCACAGTGGTCTGGACCGTCCAGCACAAATCATCCATCAAGAAAACACTTCCCACAAGTCTTGCCTCCAAGCAATATTATAGAAGCAATCCCTCCATTAGGATCTCCTCACCAGACTCTAGTTTATGTCTGGTTGATATAACCCTAATCAGCAAAGTGGGTTTGGCAGGCTCCCTTTAATTCCAGAGCTCAGAAGACAGAGGGAGGGGATTCAGATCAATTTCAGTACCTATACTATTTTAATCAGCAAGCACTGGCTTCAGGCAAAGATGGCAAATATAATAGAGAGTGATCCAGGAAGATACCAGGCATCAATATTTGCCCTCCATAGATGTGCATGCTTACATGTTCTCTCTGTGTGTGTCTCTGTCTGCATCTTGATCTCTGTCTCTTTCTCTCTCTCTCTTTCTTTCTGTCTGTCTCTTTTTCTCTTTCTCTCTGTTTCTCTCTGTCTCTGTCTGTCTGTCTCTCTGTTGCTCTGTGTCTGTCTGTCTGTCTCTCTTTTTCTCTTTCTCTCTGTTTCTCTCTGTCTCTGTCTGTCTGTCTCTCTGTTGCTCTGTGTCTGTCTCTCTGTCTCTCTGTCTCTCTCTGTCTCTCTCTGTCTCTCTGTCTCTCTCTGTCTCTCTGTCTCTCTGTCTCTGTCTCTCTGTCTCTCTGTCTCTCTCTCTCTCTCTCTCTCTCTCTCTCTCTCTCTCTCTCTCTCTCTCTCTCCCTCTCACACACACACACACACACACACACACACACACACACACACACACACAATCAGATAATAATAAAAAATTGAAGCCAGGCAGTGGTGGCACATACCTTTAATCCCAGCACTTGGGAGGCAGAGGCAGGTGGATTTCTGAGTTCGAGGCCAGCCTGATCTACAGAGTGAGTTCCAGGACAGCCAGGGCTATACGGAGAAACCCTGTCTCAAAAACAAACAGAACAGAACAAAACAAAACAAAACAAAACAAAACATAAAACAATAGCATTCCCATCACAGTGAGCCAGCCCCTTTTGGTTCCTCTAGCTTCACTTTGTGTCATTTTGATACTTTTGGGTGGGAACATACTCTCCTCTTTCTGCTTCTCCAGTGTACAGATGTCTCCATTGCCAGAAGCTTCACAGACAGCACTTGTTCTGCAGAACTCTCCTCATTGTCTGGCTCCACACTCTGAGTGAGAGTGATCCCCAATACTCAACATGAAAGGTCTCTCCAGAAAATGCATTCTACCCTCCGTGGCACACATCACAGTTTTAGGGTACATATACATGTGTGTAGGTGGAATTCAGATCTATACCCAACACAGTATCTTCTAGACACATTTGCCTGCTTGCTGCTTCATATGTCATCTGGATAACATCTGGAATGTACACGGGATCTGAATGACTTGGGGTGAAAGGCAAGGTGGAGAGAAATCCCATATTGATTTCTTTTTTTTTATTGGATATATTCTATATTTACAATTCATTTCCCTTTTTCTGGTTCCCCACCCCAAGGGTCCCACATGCCCTTTCCCCTCCCCTGCTCCCTCATCCACCCCCTCCCACCTCACTGTTCTTGTACTCCCCCACAATGATGCTTTGGTCCATTCTAGCACCAGTGTCCACTCCTTTCTTCTTGTCAGACCTCACTTGGTATGTGATTTATGTCTTTGGTGTTCCAAGATTCTAGGCTAATATCCACTTATCAGTGACTGCATACCATGGGTATTCTTTTGAGACTGGGTCACCTCACTTAGTATGACATTCTCCAGCTCCATCCATTTCTCTAAGAATTTCATGAATTCATTGTTTCTAATGGCTGAACAGTACTCCATTGTGTATATATACCACATTTTTTGTATCTATTCCTCTGTTGAGGGACATCTGGGTTCTTTCCAGCTTCTGGCTATTATATATAAGGCTGCTATGAACATAATGGAGCATGTATCCCTATTGCATGCTGGGGAATCTTCTGGGTATATTCCCAGGAGTGGTATGGCTGGGTCCTCCGGAAGTATCACGTCCAGTTTTCTGAGGAACCACCATACTGATTTCCAGAGTGGTTGTACCAGCTTGCATTCCCACCAGCAGTGCAGGAGTGTTCCTCTTTTTCCACATCCTTGCCAACACCTGATGTCTTCTGAGTTTTTAATCTTAGCCATTCTGACTGGTGTGAGGTGAAATCTCAGGGTTGTTTTAATTTGCATTTCCCTAATGACTAATGATGTTGAACATTTTTTTTTTTAATTTTATTTTCTATATTCTATGTTTACATTCCAAAGGCTTTCCCCTTTCCCAGTTCCCACCCACCATAGTTCCCATAGTTCCTCTCCCCCCCATCTGTTCCCCAATAATTCCCCCTCCCCCCTCGGTTTCTTTACTAAACTGGATGCAATCTTTACAGGCCCAGGGTCCTCTCCTTTCTTCTTCTTGGGAATCATTTGACTTGCTATTTGTGTCTTGAGTATTTAGGGCTTCTGGGCTCATTAATATCCACTTATCAGTGATTGCATTTCAGGTGCATTCTTTTGTGATTGGGTTAATTCACTCAGGATGATATTTTCCAGGTCTAACCATTTACCTACAAATTGCATGAATTCATTATTTTTAATTGCTGTGTAGTATTCCATTGTATAAATATACCACATTTTCTGTATCCATTCCTCCTTTGAGGGATATTTGGGCTGCTTCCAATTTCTGGCTATTATAAACAAGGCTGCTATAAACATAGTGGAGCATGTACCTTATTGCATGCAGGGGAATCCTCTGGGTATATGCCCAGGAGTGGTATGCCAGGGTCCTCTGGAAGTAACATGCCCAATTTTCTGAGGAACCGCCAAACTGATTTCCAGAGCGGTTTTACCATTTTGCAATCCCACCAACAGTGGAGGAGTGTTCCTCTTTCTCCACATCCTCGCCAGCACTTGTTGTCTCTTGAGTTTTTAATCTTAGCCATTCTGACTGGTGTGAGGTGGAATCTCAGGGTTGTTTTGATTTGCATTTCCCTGATGACTAATGATGTTGAACATCTTTTAAGGTGTTTCTCGGCCATCCGAATTTCTTCTGGTGAGAATTCTTTGTTTAGCTCTGTGCCCCATTTTTTGATAGGGTTATTTGGTTCTTTGCGGTCTAACTTCTTGAGTTCTTTGTATATATTGGATATTAGCCCTCTGTCGGATGTGGGGTTGGTGAAGATCTTTTCCCACTTTGTTGGTTGCCGTTTTGTCCTTCTGACAGTGTCCTTTGCTTTGCAGAAACTTTGTAATTTTATGAGGTCCCATTTGTCGATTCTTGATCTTAGAGCATAAGCTATTGGTGTTCTGTTCAGGAACTTTTCCCCTGTGCCCAAGTCCTCCAGGGTCTTCCCAAGTTTCTTTTCTAATAGTTTCAGTGTGTCTGGTTTTATGTGGAGGTCCTTGATCCACTTGGAGTTGATCTTAGTACAAGGAGATAAGAGTGGGTCAATTCGCATTCTTCTGCATGTTGACCTCCAGTTGAACCAGCACCATTTGTTGAAAAGGCTATCTTTTTTCCACCGGATGGTTGTGGCTCCTTTATCAAAGATCAAGTGACCATAAGTCTGTGGGTTAATTTCTGGGTCTTCAATCCTATTCCATTGATCTACCTGCCTGTTGCTGTACCAATACCATGCAGTTTTTAACACAATTGCTCTGTAGTACTGCTTGAGGTCAGGGATATTGATTCCCCCAGAAGTCCTTTTATTGTTGAGAATATTTTTAGCTATCCTGGGTTTTTTGTTGCTCCAGATGAATTTGAGAATTGCTCTTTCTAGATCTATGAAGAATTGATTTGGGATTTTGATGGGGATTGCATTGAATCTGTAGATTGCTTTTGGCAAGATGGCCATTTTTACTATATTGATCCTGCCAATCCAGGAGCAAGAAATATTTTTCCATCTCCTGAGGTCTTCTTCGATTTCTTTCTTCAGGGACTTGAAGTTCCTGTCATACAGATCTTTCACTTGTTTGGTTAGAGTTACGCCAAGGTACTTTATGTTGTTTGTGGCTATTGTGAAGGGTGTTATTTCCCTAACTTCTTTCTCAGCCTGCTTGTCCTTTGAGTACAAGAAGGCTACTGATTTGCTTGAGTTAATTTTATAACCAGCCACGTTGCTGAAGTTGTTTATCAGCTGTAGAAGTTCTCTGGTGGAGTTTTTTGGATCGCTTAAGTAGACTATCATATCATCTGCAAATAATGATACTTTGACTTCTTCCTTTCCAATTTGTATCCCTTTGACTTCCTTATGTTGTCTGATTGCTCTCGCTAGAACTTCAAGTACTATATTGAAAAGATATGGAGAGAGAGGACAGCCTTGTCTAGTCCCTGATTTTAGTGGAATTGCTTCAAGTTTCTCTCCATTTATTTTGATGTTGGCTACTGGTTTGCTGTAGATTGCTTTTACTATGTTTAGGTATGGGCCTTGAATTCCTGCTCTTTCCAAGACTTTTAGCATGAAAGGATGCTGAATTTTGTCAAATGCTTTTTCAGCATCTAATGAGATGACCATGTGGTTTTTTTCTTTTAGTTTGTTTATGTAGTGGATTACATTGATGGATTTCCGTATATTGAACCATCCCTGCATTCCTGGAATGAAGCCTACTTGATCATGGTGAATGATCGTTTTGATATGCTCTTGGATTCGGTTGGCAAGGATTTTATTTAGTATTTTTGCATCTATATTCATAAGAGAAATTGGCCTGTAGTTCTCTTTCTTTGTTGGATCTTTTTGTGGTTTAGGTATCAGCGTAATTGTGGTTTCGAAGAATGAGTTGGGCAGTGTCCCTTCTGTCTCTATTTTGTGGAATAGTTTGAAGAGTATTGGTGTTAAGTCTTCTTTGAAGGTCTGGTAGAATTCTGCACTAAAACCATCTGGTCCCGTACTTTTTTTGGTTGGGAGGCTTTCTATAACCCCTTCTATTTCTTTAAGGGTTATGGGACTGTTTAGCTGGTCTACTTGATGCTGATTTAATTTTGGTATTTGGTATCTGTCTAGGAAATTGTCCATTTCCTCCAGATTCTCCAGTTGTTTTGAGTATAGGCCTTTGTAGTAGGATCTGATGATCTTTTGAATTTCCTCTGTTTCTGTTGTTATATCCCCCTTTTCATTTTTAATTTTGTTAATTTGGATACTATCTCTGTGCCCTTTGGTTAGTCTAGCTAAGGGCTTATCTATCTTGTTGATTTTCTCGAAGAACCAGCTCTTGGTTTTGTTGATTCTTTGTATGGTTCTCTTTGTTTCTGCTTGATTGATTTCAGCCCTTAGTTTGATGATTTCCTCTCTTCTACTCCTCCTGGGTGAGTTAGCTTCTTTTTGTTCCAGCGCCTTCAGGTGTGCTGTTAAGTTGCTAGTGTATGCTCTTTCCAGTTTCTTTTTGGAGGCACTCAGGGCTATGAGTTTTCCTCTTAGCACTGCTTTCATTGTATCCCAGAGATTTGGGTAGGTCGTACCTTCATTTTCATTGAAGTCTAAAAAGTCTTTGATTTCTTTCTTTATTTCTTCCTTGACCAGGGTGTCATTGAGTAGAGTATTGTTCAGTTTCCATGTGTATGTGGGCTTTCTGTAGTTCTTCTTGCTATTGAAGACCACTTTTACTCCATAGTGATCCGATAGGAGACATGGGATTAGTTCGGTCTTCTTGTATTTGTTGAGGTCTGTCTTGTGACCAATTATATGATCAATTTTTGAGAAGGTACCGTGCGGTGCTGAGAAAAAGGTATACTCTTTTGTTTTAGGATGGAATGTTCTATATATATCTGTTAAATCCAATTGGTCTAAAGCTTCAATTAGTTTCACTGTGTCCCTGTTTAGTTTCTGCTTTCCTGATCGGTCCATTGAGGAGAGTGGAGTGTTGAAGTCACCTACAATCATTGTGTTAGGTGCGATGTGTGCTTTAAGCTTTAGTAAAGTTTCTTTTACGAATGAGGGTGCCCTTGCATTTGGTGCATAGATGTTCAGTATTGAGAATTCTTCTTGGTGGATTTTCCCTTTGACAAGCAGGAAGTGACCTTCTGTGTCTCTTTTGATGACTTTAGGTTGAAAGTCGATTTTATCTGATATTAGAATGGCTACTCCAGCTTGTTTCCTGGGACCATTTGCTTGTAGAACTGTCTTCCAGCCTTTTACTCTAAGGAGGTGTTTGTCTTTGACACTGAGATGTGTTTCCTGTATGCAGCAAAATGTAGGGTCCTGTTTCCGTATCCAGTCTGTTAGTCTGTGTCTTTTGATTGGGGAATTGAGTCCATTGATATTAAGAGATATTAAGGAATAGTAATTATTACTTCCTGACATTTTGGGAATTGTTATTATTATTTGTATTTGAGTGGTTCTCTTCTTTTGGGTTGGATGAGATGGGGTTTCTATCTTGTTTCTTCTGGGGTGTTGTTTCCCCCCTTGTGTTGGTATTTTTCCCCTATTATCCTTTGTAGGGCTGGGTTTGTAGATAAGTATCTTGCAAATTTGGTTTTGTCGTGGAATATCTTGGTTTCCCCATCTATGGCAATTGAGAGTTTCGCTGGGTATAGTAGTCTTGGCTGAAGTTTGTGTTCTCTTAGGGTCTGCATAAGGTCTGCCCAGGATCTTCTAGCTTTCATGGTCTCAGGTGAGAAGTCTGGTGTAATTCTGATAGGTCTTCCTTTATATGTTACTTGTCCTTTTTCTCTTACTGCCTTTAATATTCTTTCTTTGTTTAGTACATTTGGGGTTTTGACTATTATGTGACGGGAAGTATTTCTGTTCTGGTCCAGTCTATTTGGGGTTCTAAAGGCTTCTTGTATATTCATGGGCATCTCTCTCTTTAGGTTGGGGAAATTTTCTTCCATAATTTTGTAGAAGATATTTGCTGGCCCTTTAAGTTGTAGATCTTCATTCTCATCTATCCCTATAATCCTTAGGTTTGGTCTTCTCATTGTGTCCTGGATTTCCTGAATGTTTTGGGTTACCAGCTTTTTGCATTTTGCATTTTCTTTAATTGTTGAATCCATGGTTCCTATGGTATCTTCAGCATCTGAGATTCTGTCTTCTATCTCTTGTATTCTATTGTTGATATTTGCATCTATGACTCCTGATTTCTTCCCAAGGTTTTCTATTTCCAACATTGTCTCCCTTTGCGATTGCTTAGTTGTTTCTACTTCTGTTTTTAGATTTTGTATGGTTTTGCTCAGATCTTTCAGTTGCTTGTTTGTGTTTTCCTGTAATTCTTTAAGGGATTTTTGTGTTTCCTCCTTTATGACTTCTACTCGTTGACCCATGTTCTCTTGTATTTCTTTGGGTGATTTTTGTTTCTCCCCCTTATTGGGATTCACTTTTTGCTCTATATTCTCCTGGATTTCTTTAAGTGATTTTTGTGTCTGCCTTGTATGGGCTTCTAGTTTTTGATCTATTTTCTCCTCTATTACTTTAAGAAATTTATCTAAGTGATCCTCAATCTGCATCTTTACCAGTGATTTTAGATCTGAGTCTTGTTTTTCTGGTGTGTTGAGATATCTGGGATTTAATTGTGTTTGTCTTGCAATGGCTTCTAGCTTTTGATCTATTTTCTCATGTATTACTTTAAGAGATTTATCTAAGTGTTCCTCTATCAGCATCCTGACCAGTGATTTTAGATCTGAGTCTTGTTTTTCTGGTGTTTCGGGGTATCCAATATTTATTGCTGTTGGGGAACTGGGTTCGGATGCCGCCATATTGCCTTGATTTTTGTTAGTAGCGATCTTACGTTTGCCTTTTGCCATCTGGTTAACTCTGGTGTTAGTTGGTCCTGTAGATACTAGCTGGTGCTTGACCCTCCTGTGGGGTTGTAAGGCTATTTCCCAGCGACTGGGATACCTGAATCACTGTCCTGCGGGGCTCTTGCTCACAGATTGCTGACAGGTGGCCTGAGTCCCCCGAGGTCTTAACCTCAGGATATCCCAGGTATTTGGTTCCGCCTGTTGGGCGGCTGCTCTGCACTGCTCCTGCTCAGGGTTCGCTGTCTGATATCCTGTTTCCCCAGGGGTCTTAAAGTTGGGATATCTCAGTTATCTGGTTCCGCCTGCTGGTCCCAAGCTGCTGGGAAGCTGGCTGGGTCCGGTTTCCAGCTTCCCTGCCACTGGCTGGATGGGAGGCTGGTTCGGCCTCCGGCTGGGTCTGGGTACCTGGCACACTGGCTGACTCTGGCTTCCTCACCACCAGCTGGACGGGAAGCTGCAGGCAATATGGCAGCTGCCTGCAGGGAGCTCGGGGTCCGCCCCGCGCGCGAGTGCAGAGTGCACCCGCTATTCTGTGCCCAATTCCCACTCCAGGCCTGAGTCCCCGAAGGTCTTAAGCTCGGGCTGTGTCGGGTACCTGGTTCTGCCGCCGCCGCCGGATGGTTCTGAGCACCTGGGACGCTGGGTGACCCTCCGGCTTCCCCACCGCCAGCTGGGCGGGAAGCTGCAGGCAATATGGCAGCTGCCTGCAGGGAGCTCGGGGTCCGCCCCGCGTGCGAGTGCAGAGTGCACCCGCTATTCTGTGCCCAATTCCCACTCCAGGCCTGAGTCCCCGAAGGTCTTAAGCTCGGGCTGTGTCGGGTACCTGGTTCTGCCGCCGCCGTCGGATGGTTCTCGATGTTGAACATTTTTTAAGGTGTTTCTCAGCCATCCGAATTTCTTCAGGTGAAAAGCCTCTGTTTAGCTCTGTACCCCATTTTTGAATAGGGTTATTTGGTTTTCTGGGGTCTAACCTCTTGAGTTCTTTGTATACATTGGATATTAGCCCTCTGTCGGATGTGGGGTTGGTGAAGATCTTTTCCCAATTTGTTGGTTGCCGATTTATCCTTTTGACAGTGTCTTTTGCCTTACAGAAACTTTGTAATTTTATGAGGTCCCATTTGTCTATTCTTGCTCTTAGAGCATAAGCAATTGGTGTTCTGTTCAGGAATTTTTCCCCTGAGCCAATGTCCTCAAGGGTCTTCCCCAGTTTCTTTTCTATTAGTTTTAGTGTGTCTGGTTTTATGTGGAGGTCCTTGATCCACTTGGAGTTGAGCTTAGTGCAAGGAGATAAGAGTAGATCAATTCTCATTCTTCTGCATGTTGACCTCCAGTTGAGCCAGCACCATCTGTTGAAAAGGCTATCTTTTTTCCACTAGATGTTTTCAGCTCCTTTGTCAAAGATAAATTGGCCATAGATGTGCGGGTTCAATTCTGGGTCTTCGATACTATTCCATTGATCTGCCTCGCTGTCACTGAACCAATACCATGAAGTTTTTAATACTACTGCTCTGTAATATTGCTTGAGGTCCGGGATATTGATTCCCCCAGAAGTTCTTTTGCTGTTGATGATAGTTTTAGCTATCCTGGGTTTTTTGTTATTCCAGATGAATTTGAGAATTGCTCTTTCTAACTCTATGAAGAACTGAGTTGGGATTTTGATGGGGATTGCATTGAATCTGTATATTGCTTTGGGCAAGATTGCCATTTTGACTATATTACTCCTGCCAACCCACGAGCATGGAAGATTTTCCCATTTTCTTATGTCTTCTTCAATTACCCTCTTCAGAGACCTGAAGTTTTTGTCATATAAATCTTTCACATGTTTGGTTAGCATCACTCCAAGATACTTTATATCATTTGTGGCTATTGTGAAGGGTGTCATTTCCCTAATTTCTTTCTCGGCCTGCTTATCCTTCGCGTATAGGAAGACTACTGATTTGCTTGAGTTGATTTTATAGCCAGCCACTTTGCTGAAGTTGTTTATCAGTTGCAGGAGTTCTCTGGTGGAGTTTTTTGGGTCACTTAAGTATACTATCATATCATCTGCGAATAGTGATAGTTTGACTTCTTCCTTTCCAATTTGTATCCCTTTGATTTCCCTCTGTTGTCGAATTGCTCTAGCTAGTACCTCAAGTACTATATTGAAGAGATATGGTGAGAGGGGACAGCCTTGTCTAGTCCCTGATTTTAGTGGGATTGCTTCAAGTTTTTCTCCGTTTACCTTGATGTTGGCTACTGGTCTGCTGTATATTGCTTTTACTATGTTTAGATATAGGCCTTGAATTCCTGCTCTTTCCAAGACCTTTAGCATGAAAGGATGCTGAACTTTGTCAAATGCCTTTTCAGCATCCAATGAGATGGCCATGTGGTTTTTTTCTTTGAGTTTGTTTTTTTTTATAATTTTTTTTTATTTTCTATATTCTATGTTTACATTCCAAAGGCTTTCCCCTTTCCCTGTTCCCACCCACCATAGTTCCCATAGTTCCTCTCCTCCCCCAACTGTTCCCCAATCATTCCCCCTCCCCCCTCGGTTTCTTTACTAAACTGGATGCGATCTTTACAGGCCCAGGGTCCTCTCCTTTCTTCTTCTTGGGAATCATTTGACTTGCTATTTGTGTCTTGAGTATTTAGGGCTTCTGGGCTCATTAATATCCACTTATCAGTGATTGCATTTCATGTGCATTCTTTTGTGATTGGGTTAATTCACTCAGGATGATATTTTCCAGGTCTAACCATTTACCTACAAATTGCATGAATTCATTATTTTTAATTGCTGAGTAGTATTCCACTGTATAAATATACCACATTTTCTGAATCCATTCCTCCTTTGAGGGATATTTGGGCTCCTTCCAATTTCTGGCTATTATAAACAAGGCTGCTATAAACATAGTGGAGCATGTACCTTATTGCATGCAGGGGAATCCTCTGGGTATATGCCCAGGAGTGGTATGCCAGGGTCCTCTGGAAGTGACATGCACAATTTTCTGAGGAACCGCCAAACTGATTTCCAGAGCGGTTTTACCATTTTGCACTCCCACCAACAGTGGCGGAGTGTTCCTTTTTCTCCACATCCTCGCCAGCACTTGTTGTCTCTTGAGTTTTTAATCTTAGCCATTCTGACTGGTGTGAGGTGGAATCTCAGGGTTGTTTTGATTTGCATTTCCCTGATGACTAATGATGTTGAACATCTTTTAAGGTGTTTCTCGGCCATCCGAATTTCTTCTGGTAAAAATTCTTTGTTTAGCTCTGTGCCCCATTTTTTGATAGGGTTATTTGTTTCTTTGCGATTACATTGATGGATTTCCATATATTGAACCATCCCTTCATCCCCGGGATGAAGCCAACTTGATCATGGTGAATGATCGTTTTGATGTGTTCTTGGATTCAGTGGGCAAGAATTTTGTTTAGTATTTTTGCATCGATATTCATAAGAGAAATTGGCCTGTAGTTCTCTTTCTTAGTTGGATCTTTGTGTGGTTTTGGTATCAGGGTAATTGTGGCTTCATAGAATGAGTTGGGTAGTGTTCCTTCTGTTTCTATTTTGTGGAATAGTTTGAAGAGTATCAGTATCAGGACTTCTTTGAAGGTGTGATAGAATTCTGCACTAAAACCATCTGGTCCTGTGCTTTTTTTGGTTGGGAGACTTTCTATGACCCCTTCTATTTCTTTGGGGGTTATGGGTCTGTTTAGATGATCTATTTGATCCTGGTTTAATTTTGGTATTTGGTAACTGTCTAGGAAATTGTCCACTTCCTCCAGATTCTCCAGTTGCATTGAGTATAGGTTTTTGTAGTAGGATCTGATGATTTTTTGAATTTCCTCAGTTTCTGTTGTTATATCTCCCTTTTCATTTCTAATTATGTTAATTTGAATACTGTCTCTGTGCCCTTTGGTAAGTCTGGCTAGGGATTTGTCTATCTTGTTGATTTTTTCAAAGAACCAGCTCCTGGTTTTGTTGATTCTTTGTATGGTTCTCTTTGCTTCAACTTGATTGATTTCAGCCCTGAGTTTGATGATTTCCTGTCTTCTACTCCTCCTGGGTGAAATTGCTTCTTTTTGTTCCAGAGCTTTCAAGTGCACCATTAAGTTGCTAGTATATGCTCTCTCCTGTTTCTTTTTGGAGACACTCAGGGCTATGAGTTTTCCTCTAAGCACTGCTTTCATTATGTCCCATAGATTTGGGTATGTTGTGCCTTCATTTTCATTAAATTCTAAGAAATCTTTGATTTCTTTATTTATTTCTTCCTGGACTAAGGTATCATTGAGTAGAATATTGTTCAGCCTCCACATGTATGAGGATTTTCTGTTGTTTTTGTTGCTATTGAAGAGCACTCTTACTCCATGGTGATCTGATAAGAGGCATGGGATTAGTTCGATCTTTTTATATTTGTTGGGGTCTGTCTTGTGTCCAATTATATGGTCGATTTTGGAGAAGGTACCATGAGGAGCTGAGAAAAAAGTATAGTCTTTTGCTTTAGGGTTAAATGTTCTATATATATCTGTTAAATCCAATTGGTCCAAAGTTTCGATGAGTTTCTCCATGTCCCTGTTTAGTTTCTGTTTTCCTGATCGGTCCACTGTGGATAGTGGAGTATTGAGGTTCCCCACAATCATTGTGTTAGGTGCAATGTGTGCTTTGAGGTTAGTAAAGTTTCTTTTATGAATGAGGGTGCCTTTACATTTGGAGCATAGATGTTTAGAATTGTGAGTTCTTCTTGGTGGATTCTTCCTTTGACTAGCAAGAAGTGACCTTCTGTGTCTCTTTTGATGACTTTGGGTTGAAAGTCAATTTTATCTGATATTAAAATGGCTATTCCAGCTTGCTTCCTGTGACCATTTGCTTGCAAAATTGTCTTCCATCCTTTTACTCTAAGGTAGTGTTTGTCTTTGACTCTGAGATGTGTTTCCTGTAAGCAGCAAAATGTAGGGTCCTGTTTCCATATCCAGTCTGTTAGTCTATGTTTTTTTATTGGGGAATTGAGTCCATTGATGTTAAGAGATATTAAGGAATAGAGATTATTACTTCCTGATATTTTTGATGTTATTTTTGTTTTTGAGTAGTTATCTTCCTTTGAGTTTGATGGAAGAAGGTTACTGTCTTGCTTTTTCTTGGGTGAAGTTTCCTTCCTTGTATTGGAGTTTTCCTCCCATTATCCTTTGTAGAGCTGGGTTAGTGGAAAGAAATTGTGTAAATTTGGTCCTTTCATGGAATATTTTGATTTCTCCATCTATGTTGATTGAGAGTTTTGCTGGGTATAGTAGTCTTGGCTGACATTTGTGTTCTCTTAGCGTCTGCATGAGGTCTGCCCAGGATCTTCTAGCTTTCATGGTTTCTGGAGAGAAGTCTGGTGTGATTCTGATAGGTCTTCCTTTATATGTTACTTGGCCTTTTTCTCTTACTGCCTTTAATATTCTTTCTTTGTTTAGTACATTTGGGGTTTTGATTATTATGTGACGGGAGGTGTTTCTGTTCTGGTCCAGTCTGTTTGGAGTTCTGTAGGCTTCTTGTATATTCATGGGCATCTCTCTTTAAGTTAGGGAAGTTTTCTTCCATAATTTTGTTAAAGATATTTGCTGGCCCTTTAAGTTGTAGATCTTCACTCTCATCTATCCCTATAATCCTTAGGTTTGGTCTTCTCATTGTGTCCTGGATTTCCTGGATGTTTTGGGTTACAAGCCTTTTGGATCTTGTGTTTTCTTTGACTGTGGAGTCAATGGTTACTATGTTATCTTCAGCATCTGAGATTCTTATCTCTATCTCTTTTATTGTTGTTGATGTTTGCATCTACGACTCCTGATTTCTTCCCAAGGTTTTCTATCTCCAAGGTTGCCTCCTTTTGTGATTTCTTAGTTGTTTCTACCTCTGTGTTCAGATCTTGGATGGTTTTGCTCAGTTCCTTCATTTGTTTGTTTGTGTTTTCATGTATTTCTTTAATACATTTTTGTGCTCCATCTTTCATGATTTCTGCATGTTGTTTCAAGTTCTCCTGCATTTCTTTAACTGATTTTCTCATTTCCTCTTTATTGGTTTCTGTCTGTTGGCCCATATTCTCCTGGAGTTCTTTAAGTGTTTTTTGTGTTTGCATTGTAAGAGCTTCTACCCTATTGATGTTCCCCTGCATTTCTTTAAGAGATTTGTTTATGTCTTTTTTGTGTTCCTCTAGGAGTATCATGACCTGTGCTTTTATATCTAACTCTTGTTTTTCTGGTGTGCTGGGGTATCCAGGACTTGCTGTGGTTGGCGATTTGGGTTCAGATGGTGCCATATTGCCTTGTTTTCTGTTAGTAACGTTCCTACATTTGCCTTTTGCCATCTGTTCATCTCTGGAGTTTGTTGGTCTTATTGTAGATGGCAGCCCCGCTGAAAGCACAGCGCGCCTGTCCCCAGGGGTTAGTGACCGTTGCTGAGCTGTCTGCCGATCTGTTCTGGCTCTGGGTGAGGTCAGAGCCTGGAGGCGTTGTCTGTGCTAGAGTAAGCTAGGTCTCAGTCCAAGCCCCTGACTCCAGCTGCTAGAATTCTGAGCCTGTCCTGAGGTAAGATGGCACCTCGCTGCCAGCCCGCCCGGAGAGCTGGCCCGTGGTGGTCTGCCCCTGCAGCTGAGCTGTCTGTGCCCAGATCTCTTGCAGAGTTAAGCTAAACTATATCTCTGTCCACGCACCTGACTCCAGCCGCTCGCTGTGCCGGCCGTTCGCTAGGTGTCCCAAGGCAAAATGGCCCCCATATTGATTTCTTATTCTTACCTGTTACTCATGTAATTGTTAAGTTTCATAAAATCTCTAGCAGCTATGTCAATTTTCTCATGCATTTTAGCTAAGCCTGCCTGGAACATTATCAACAGATAATCTCACCCTAGTATTTTATCAATTTAACACACACCAAGAAAAAGGAAACCTCAGTTGAGGAGCTGGCTCCATCGGATTGACCTTTACATATGTCTTTGGGGGCATTTTCTTTATCAATGATTAATCACCCAATCCTCTTGTGGGTATTGCCGCTCCTCGATAAGTGATCCTGGAAAAGCAGGGTGAGCAAGCCGTGGGGAGGAAGGTGGCAAGAAGTCTTCCTTGATGGTCTTTGCTTCAGTTCCGGTCTCTAGATTCTTGCTTTGAGTTCTGGCCATGGCTTCCCTCAATGGTTGACCATAAACTGTAAGTTAATATAGATATTTTCCTTTTCAAGTAGTTTTTGGACAGTTTTATCACAGCAACAGAAACCAAGCCATGACAGGTAAAACCAGATATGCTCCTTTATCTTGGCATTTGTTCCATGCTTTGGAAAACTACAAAAGTGGATGATAGAGACCTTCATTGTGCATTTAATTAATATATTATTATTTTGATACTTTCATTCACATACATACAGAATTTGCATCATTTTCATTCTCTATTACTCTCTTTCATCTTTTCATCTTTCTCCAACAAAAGCCCTACTTGCAAGGAGTGCTCTCTGTCTCCAGTATTTTTAAATCTCCACCAGTGTTGTTCCTCCCATACTCAAAAATTTCTGCACTGAGGAATCAGTATAAACTAAAAAAAAAAAAAAAAAAAAAAAAAATTTGGGCTTTTTTCTTTGGGACATCTGAAAATTAAGAATGTTTGTATAAATATCAAACAAAATTAGACATAAACCATTAAAAATGTGATTATTTTTTTATTTTCATCAAAACTATAGAAATATAGAATATAAATACTGAATGTTAAAATATGCAGACGTGGGGCTAGGGAGACATCTCAGTGGGAAAAGTATTTGTTCGACAAGCATGAGAACCTTAGTTAGGATCCCCAGAATCCATATTAAAACCAATGCAGTGATAAGTACTATGCCTATAACTCGAGCACCCCTACTGTGAGATGGGAGGGGGCAACAGGAGAATCTCTAAAAGCTAAAGGGCCAGCTTGCCTGCTGTACGTCATAGCACACAAGAGGCTCAGCGTCGAGCAAGTAGGAAGGAGAAGACGCACACCCAAGGCTGTCCTCTGACATCATAGCATGTGTGCCCAGATTTATGCACACTAACACACACATGCAAGCAAATATATCATATACATCTTCATACTCACACAAAGGTAAAACAAAACTTTTAAAGTGCAATTATCAGGGGGTAAATTGCCATATCACTTGTCTATTCATGCATATATAATTTCAGTAGTGTTAAAATTAAAATACACTGTTATATATTTAAAATAAATGTATATTTTATATTATAAATAATCTAGACATATTTGAACATATGTAAATAGAATCTCAAAATCCATATATATATATATATATATATATACACATATATATGTATATGGCTAGATCTATAAATGAGTATGTGTGATATATATACATATATGTATATGTATATATGTATGTATATATGTGTATATATACACATATATATATATGCTTCCAAAAGAAATTTAAAGTCCTAATTTTTATGATAGAAGAGTTTGTGGTTAACCTTGTCTCCAGAGTATCATAGAGGCAGGAACAAACAACCAATGAAATACACAGCCATGCAAATATCAGCTGTATGAGTAAACCAATTGCATGTGAGGGTCATGAAGAACCATTAGACCTTCATAGTTCACACCTCACTGTCGCCTAAACCCTTGATTCTGAAGCCCAGATATTAATACTCTATTCAATTTACTTCACAGTTTTATTATGTGTCTCCTTTCCTCCTAGCTCTCAGTTTGCCAATATAAGAACATGTCATGTCTTGCATTCTGGTCCAATACATCATCAGTACCACATGGAATCCTTGCTTTCTGCCACTCTGCTAGGGTCCATCCTAATTAGTGTCCCACTCCTCATATTTCACCAATGAGCCAGCCTCATGCATTATAGAAAACAAAAACAACAGCCACAAGACCATCTACAATATGTGGACTGCCTCATGCCTCCAGGTATGAGCAAATGCAGGATCACCCACCCTGCAGGTCCCTGGTCCTGTTCTTGCTGCTTTGTTAGGTGTGCTCTTTACCCTCGTCCCTAGAGCTTTTTCCATAGGTCCGACCTGATGTTTACCTCATCAGTAGATTTTCTTCCTCTTCATCTTCTGCTTCAGCTGGGTACATGTAGTCCCAGATACTCTAGCATCTGCGTTGGGAGGATAAGTTGACCTCTTAAATTTGAGACCAACTAGAGCAACATAGGATGTAGCTACTCAGACTCAAGCAAAAACAAAACAGCTTCATTCTTTTGCTGACTTCTTCTCTTGACTTTCATACACATGTACATTTTTTCCCTTATGAAAAAAAATCAGTTTCTATCTATGACCGGAAAGTACAACCATGACATCCAAACAACATGGTCTCCTAAATAAGACCTACACAGCGCTAGCAGGAGTGGATATGCCAACACAGATGGGAGGAATCTCACAGGGCTGCACCCCTAGACGGAGAGCTATAGGGAACCAATGGCTGCTGAGAGAGGAATGAGCCCACTGGAAAAGAATTATTCAATCCCAAATGGTCACACACACACATACATGTGGACCCAAAAATGTGTACTAATAATACTAAATGTACTCATAATGTATACATATGCATGTACAAATACATATATATGTACACATACACATGCACATATACATACATATACATCATATACCTAAAAGAAAAGGTCATGAATTTGAGAGATACTGAGGGGATACAAGAGGATGTGGAGGGGGAGAGAGTGGGGTGGTAATAATATAACTATAGTTCCCGTGAGTGAAATTACTTTTAAATAATTTAATGAAAATACCATATATTCTCAGATATAGCTAGGCATCTGAGTGAGGAAGAACCATCCAGTTTACACAGATTTTTGAGTTCACCCAACAGAAGGACTAACTGTGCCATCTGAGAGAAGTTTTAGGGGAATAACACTAATCCCTAATTGCAATCTTGTCCTTACGTGTGATTGAACATGTGTATGATTAAAGTTAGATGCATCATGGAAAGTAAAAGAAACCGAGGTATAGGTTACATAACTCAAGTGTGTCAATGAGAGAACCATCCCCTATCCACCAGCTCCCCTCCTCTTCACCACCATAAAAGGAATCCCCAGATAATAACCAGAGACCTGAGACACTCTCTAACTTGTGTGGCACTCTGTCCATTTTATCTACATATCTGACCTGCATTATCATTTTGATTTGAATAAAATTTCTTTGCTACATTGCAATCTGTGTTTGTCTTTTTATTACATTTTTTAATAAGACACCACAAATATTGTTTGTTGGAGAATAACTTCTTGAGTTCTTTATATATTTTAGATATTAGCCCTATATCAGATGTAGCATTAGTGAAGATATTTCCCAATCTGTATGCTGCTGTTTTTGTCCTGTTGACAGTGTCCTTTGCCTTACAGAAGTTTTCCAGATTCAGGAGGTCCCATGTATCAACTGTGGATCTTAGAGCCTGAGACATTGGTATTCTGTTCAGGAAACTGTCACCTGTACCAACACATTCAAGGCTATTTCCCACTTTTTCTTTTATGAGATTTAGTGTATCCAGTGTTGAGGTCTTATAATTGGACTTGAGGTTTTGCAGTGAAAATTTTGAATTTTCTTGCTTTCTTGTACATGTAGACACACACTTAGACCAGCACAATTTGTTGAAGATGCTTTCTTTCTTTCACTGTATAGTTTTGGCTTCCTTGTCAAAAATCAAATGCACATAGGTATGTGGGTTTATTTCTGGGTTTTCTATTTAATCCCATTGACCACTATGTCTGTTTATGTGTTGATACCATGCAGGTTTTATCACTATTGCTTTGTTGTACAGATTGAGGTCCCCCCAACAACTAGAGTAGAGGCTCTCCTTAAGGCTGTATGTAGCCTTACTGTGGTATCTGTTCCCAAACAGGGCTGCCTTGTCTGGTCTCAATGAGAGAGGATGTACCTACTCTGGCATAGACTTGGGGGATACTGGGGAAGTCTCGATGAGGGGAAGACAGGGAAGGGGAGAAAGCATTTGATGTAAATTAGTTAATTTAATGAAAAAAAGATAGTATAAATCTGCATCTGTACAGAACCCAGTCCAGATACCAACCTCCAAGAAGCAGTGTTCATGCACTTTAGTTGAATGGCAGTCAGCCCGACAGAAGTGCTTTCCTCTCGCTTTTGCAGTTTCTGTGCATTGGTACCTGCTGGACAGCTATTCAGAAAGGAAACCCTATGTCCTGGTTCTTCTTGGATGACTTACGCTGATATTTTCATAGTCTGAGATCAGTTATCATCCTCTGTTTCCCCTTCAGTGCTCACTGCATCAGGAGGCACAGTGACGGGGGCTTGGAGATGATTTATTACACAGGACATGGGTTTCTGTTTACACACTCACAAAGGCCATGCCTGCAAGATCTACAGAGCCAGTTTGCATCAGTGCACTGAGCTGAGATGAATAAATGAATAATTGCCTTGATCACGTTAAGCAAGCATGTGTCCTGTTGCTTCCCTACATCTGTGATTAACAACATAAACAAAAGGAGGCTGCACCAAGTGCAAGTGGCTTTGCTTTCGGGAACAATGCAAGGTGCCAAGATGGCTGGCCTCTGCTGCTACCACACAGACATGGAGGTCTTGTTCTGAACACCCCAGATCAAATGCAATGAATACTGGTGTGTTTAAAATTAGATGACCAGGTGACAATCAGCTAGGGATTTTATGTTAAATAGCCACTGTTTTCTCTGCCCTTTAAGATTTAAATTGAATGTGACTCCAGAGCAAGGTAAGGAAAGGAGCTGTTTTAACAAACTTAAGATGTAGCTATGATATGCAGTGAGGTTTATGCCCTTCCTGTCACTGTGGCAGCTTCCAATGCAGATCCCAGACTCCTCTTCCCACTAGTACCATGAGAATTGATCCACTCTTATCTCCTTGTACTAAGCTCAACTCCAAGTGGATCAAGGACCTCCACATAAAACCAGACACACTGAAACTAATAGAAAAGAAACTGGCGAAGACCCTTGAGGACATTGGCTCAGGGGGAAAGTTCCTGAACAGAACACCAATAGCTTATGCCCTAAGATCAAGAATAGACAAATGGGACCTCATAAAATTACAAAGTTTCTGTAAGACAGAAGACACTGTCAAAAGGACAAATCGGTAACCAACAAATTGGGAAAAGATCTTCACCAACCCTACATCTGACAGAGGGCTAATATCCAATATATACAAAGAAATCAAGAAGTTAGACCCCAGAAAACCAAATAAACCCTATCAAAAAATGGGATACAGAGCTAAACAAAGACTTTTCACCTGAAGAACTTCGGATGGCTGAGAAGCACCTTAAGAAATGTTCAACATCATTAGTCATTAGGGAAATGCAAATCAAAACATCCCTGAGATTTCACCTCACACCAGTCAGAATGGCTAAGATTAAAAACTCAGGAAACAGCAGGTGTTGGCAAGGATGTGGAGAAAGAGGATCACTCCTCCACTGCTGGTGGGACTGTAAGCTGGTACAACCACTCTGGAAATCAGTCTGGCGGTTTCTCAGAAAACTGGGCACGACACTTCTGGAGGACCCTGCTATACCACTCCTGGGCATATACCCAGAGGATTCCCAAGTATGTAATAAGGATGTTCCACTATGTTCATAGCAGCCTTATTTATAATAGTGAGAAGCTGGAAAGAATCCAGATGTCCCTCAATGGAGGAATGGATAAAAAAAATATGGCATATATACACAATGGAGTACTATTCAGCCATTAGAAGCAATGAATTCATGAAATTCTTAGACAAATGGATGGAGCTGGAGAACATCATACTAAGTGTGGTAACCCAATCTCAAAAGAATACCCATGGCATGCACTCACTGATAAGTGGATATTAGCCTGGAATCTTGGAACACCAAAGACACAGTCCACATACCAAATGATGTCTGAGAAGAAGGAAGGATGGATCCTGGATCTGGAAAGTCCAATGTATCAGTGAAAGAGAATACCAGAACAGGGAAGTGGGAAGGGGAGGATGGGGGAGCAGGGGGAGGAGAAAGGGCATATGGGACCTTTGGGGGCAGGGAACCAGGAAAATGGAAATGAAATGTAAATAAAGAATATATCCAATAAAAAATAAAAATAAAAAAGATATGCACAACAACAACAAAAAAAGATATCCAGGTTCCAATATCTTAGTCCAAGGACTCGGGCTGGAACAAAAACTTGGATGAAGGTAGGTGATGAGCAGGCAATGTTCCCTGAGAATCACACAGAAGACAGAGATGGGAGTATCATAGCTGAAAAGTATATCATCAGCACATAGCACTAACCAGGTAATTCAGCACATAGCACTAACCAGGTAACCCAACACACAGCACTAATTAGGTATCCCAGCACACAGCATTAACTGGGTAACCCAACACACAGCACTAACCAGGTAACCCACCACACACTCAGTCCTACAATCTCTCTGCCTCTTTGCAGCACAGCTTTGAAGCTGTTGAAAAGCTCCAGGTGCCAATCTGGATATCATACATATGGCGTCCTGCAATGCTTTCAAGAAACAGAAGGTATCATTTGCTTCAGTCAACATAAAAATACCTGAGAACGTTAGTACTTCCCAGAGTGAGTCAGGGAAGTTATGGCTTTTTTTTAGAGTTTATTGTTTATTACTAAGTTGTAATAAATTTCTATGAAAGGAATCTAAGAAGGAAAAGCAGAAAGATCCTAAGTGAGGAAAGGGGAAAATTCTTCTAGGTGGAGAAAGGTAAAAGTAAGAAAGAGATGTTTCTCTTTTGTCTTCAGTACTTATACATCTTTCAGAATACATGATCACATGTTACAAAGTTCATCACAGGTTTACACAAAAATTCAAATCATAAATTGAAATAGAAGTTTACAACAGAGAATGTTTACATGCATATCCATTAGGAGTAATTATCTACCACATTTTTTTGTATCCATTCCTCCGTTGAGGGACATCTGGGTTCTTTCCTGCTTCTGGCTATTATAAATAAGGCTGCTATGAACATAGTGGAGCATGTATCCTTATTGCATGCTGAGGAATCTTCTGGGTATATGCCCAGGAGTGGTATGGCTGGGTCCTCCGGAAGTATCATGTCCAGTTTTCTGAGGAACTGCCAGACTAATTTCCAGAGTGGTTGTACCAGCTTGCAGTCCCACCAGCAGTGGAGGACTGTTCCTCTTTCTCCACATCCTCGCCAACACCTGCTGTTTCCTGAGGTTTTTTTTTTTTAATTTTTATTTTCTATATTCTATGTTTACTTTTCTGATGTAAGTCATGGCATATCTGTGTCAAGAGGGCAGCTAACCCTGTCCTAAGATACTGTGAGTGTTAGGATTTTGTCTAAGTTTTACCCTACAGTTACCTGGCAATAGCCAGGTATGCCCCTTCCCACAGTTACCTGGCAACAGCCAGGTAAGTCTGACCCACTATAAAAAGGGATGCTTGCCCCTCGTTTCTCTTGCCTCTCTTACTCTTAGCTTCTCTTCTGCCCTCTTGGGTTCTTCTTTTCCCCCTTTCCTCCCCCTGTCTCTCCACATGGTCATGGCCGGCCTCTAGTTCTCTACTCTCTTTCTCCCTGCCTTTCTCTACCTCTACTACACCCTTAACTCCCCTCCCCATGCCCTGAATAAACTCTATTCTATACTATACTGTCCTGTATCTGGTCCCTCAGGGGGAAGGGATGCCTTGGCATGGGCCCACTGAGGTACCCCCTTCCCCTCATGCCCATAGAACATAGCTTAATAGCTCTTTCTCTTTTTATGATCACAACAGTGAGGACCTGTTAATTTTTCAGATGAGTCTCCTCTCGTGAGACTCCAAGAGGCCAGGCCCACAGACATCTATCTAATCAGCTGACAAGAAGTAAGAGGAAGGAACACCTAAGACCTATAAACAATGTTGGAGCTGGGTGTGAATACCAGCTGGAACTGGTTCTAGGAAAACAAGTGGAAACGGAGCCCACAGGCCAACATTCATGGAACCTTTGGCTATCTCACACATTCAGATACAGTGGCTGTTTACATTCCAGAAAGTTCTTAGAATCATCGTAAGTTCCTTTTCTTTGTTTGTTTGTTTATTGTTATAGGTGGGATTTGTTTGGTTTTTTTTTTTTTTTTTTTTTTTTTTTTTTTTTTTGGACAGAGTCTCATTCTGTAGCCATGGAACTTACTCTATGATCTAGACTAATCTCTAACTTGAGGCAATCCTCCTGCCTGTGTCTGATGAGTGAAAGGATTACAGATGTGAGGCATCATTCTTGGAAGTTATTTGTTCTTGATATAGGAGGAGGATCCTATACACAGAGGAGTGGTATGCAGCTCATGGAGTCAGGAGCTGACCTGGTCCAGCATAATCCTCCCTCTTTATGTCCAACCCACTGTGGGGAAGATGAAGCCTGTTCAATTCAACCACACCCACAAAGATTAGAACATATGTCTCTAGGGCAGACTGATGCTTCCAGTAGTCCTGGATCTGAAAGGAAATAGGGGAGAGACAATTGAGTTCCATTCTTTGGTCTCCATTCAAGAGACCTGCAGAACAGTCTGTGCCTGCTCCAAGGAACAAAACTGATGCATAGGAGAAGTCTGTCTGAGACCTTGCAAAACTGAATGCCTGTGTGGTGTGCTGAGTAACACTGGAAAATAATTTTCAGTAGCTCAGAAAAGGGGGAAGTCATGTGTGCAGGGGCAGGCAATATAAAGAGAGATTCATCACATGTTCTGATAACTTGACAGTGAAATTAAAGAGCTTAATTATTTCAGCATGAATTTTGAGAGGCTTCTTTTCCCACTGAACATATGAAATAGTTTCAAAGCATTCCACAGCAATAAAACATCTGTGACCCAATTTACATAAAACAGAATAAAACCAGGAGCCATTAGGATAGCAAAGAGCATCGAGACAGTTGTGAACAGTTGCTTCATTTTCGAACCGTAAATAAACCCTGTGCGTATTGCAGGTGAAGGAAAGGTCTGTGTGCATCTTCAATATTTGAAAGATAGGATGGTTAGTCCTTGGACTCAGGATACCCCTGAGGAGAATGTATAAAAGTCCTAGAAGATCAAAGGCCAAAGGAAGAAGCCACGGATGAAAAGGTGACTGCTTTGAAAGCTGGTGGAAAACACAAAGGGTAGGAAGAGCATAAGAGATGAAAGCACAATTAAAACCCAAATCACAAAATCGTCACTGGAAATAATGAATCCAAAACATTCAGCAAAGCCTTCTCTCTTATTTCTTGTGTTGATAATAAAAATAGTGAGCACAAGAGATGACATGGGTGTGGTGGAACTCTGGGATTGGTCTTGATTATGCCCTTGATGTGACCATAATTTATCTTAGCACTGAACAAAACCACCAGGAAAGAAAGCCCACCTCTGAGCCAAACTCTCTTGTTTCACACTCACAGTTTGTAAGTGTTTGCAAAGGAAATTATTTGAAACTGATATAAAACCAGACAGAAATCTGGCCAAAAGAAACATAGACAGTATTTACACAAGCTATTTTACTCATTAGAGAAAACCATGCAATGGTTAGTTCTGTAGAACACTAAATATACATAGTGCTCACAGGAAACTAGGGTGAACTAATAATAAAAGTGTTTAGATATGCTTTTGCTGTTGTTATTTATTATTGTTATTGTTGTTGTTGTTGTTGTTATGGTTCTTATATGGGGATGTCTCAGCTAACCCATGATTTGAGCCAACAATAGATATGTTTTAAGGTTTAATCATGGGTACCTATTAAATTACAGTTTATTATACACCAAAGCAGTGATTTTCAAAGGACACAAGTCCTTCCTTGTTGAAGGGTTGAAACATCGTATATTAGAGACTTTTCCAAATAGAAACACCTGCAGACTTCTTCCCAAACCCTGAAGGAAAATTCTAGCACACATCTCCAAAGTGGTGCAGGCTAGCCACAGAGTAATATCCCCTTCTTATACACACATCAAAGCCCTCATTGACCAACTCTCACTATGAAGATGGTTTGTTTTATGTCATGTGTGATTGGAACCCCACACTGAAGTAACCCTGCTTTCAACACAGTCAGATCTTCCATCTACCATTAGTTCAACAGAGCAGCCAAGAAAAGTGCCTTCTATGTGACTGGCAATATGCACAAAACAGACACATAGGCATCTTAACTCGATGTCATGAAGACCTTTTGCAGGCTGAGCATGGAGAAGTGATGGTAACAAGATGTCTAGAAGCATAGGTAGTTGTACCTGTGCTTTGGAGCAAGTTGGACAACATGAAGGACTGTTTGCATAGGTAGATGTGGTTGAGCATGTGGCTGTGCCTTAGAGTAGATAGAGAACATCATGTATTTACTGGAAAGGACATGACTCTTAGTCCACTATGCAGGGGTCTCTTCATCCAAGTGTGGCCTTGCAGTAGCGACTACATCTCCATTTACAATCATGGCTAAAACTCTTCACATTACTGAGAATTCATCTATATTGTATTTTATTTATGCAAACTAAGTTTCAAGAAGTGACTTTGGTAATTATCAATTATCAATAGCCTTTTGTTTAAAAGTAGCTCAGAAATTTTCAGTTTCCCTCTCTGTGCATGGCTTCCAGAAATCTTAAATGCATAGACTTATAGAGTCACTCCACTGGACAAGGGCCTTCTTTGCCTTTTCTGATGACTCATAGATTTCTTTTCCTGGTTTCTTACTTTTTGTTTTTAGATGCAATAAATGCTTGGAAGCTATTAAAAGTAGCCCTACCGAGGCCTGGGAATATAGGTCAGTGCTAGGTTGCTTGCCTAACCTGCATGAGGCCTCAGGCTCAGTCCTCACACCAGACTATTTGTGGACTCAACAAAACTCTTATATTTTGAGCTAGGCTTAGCGGTCTGCATCTGTTATCTCAGCAGTGTTGAGAGGCTAATATAGGAGGACTGCTTCATGTTAAAGACTAGCCCAGGCTACATAAATATCAAGTCATACTAGGCCATGGTTAATTTTGTCAGTGCTTGGTGGAAAAATATCATTGCATAAGAGCCGATGTACCAGAATTGTAATGGAATGTCTCGGGTTTTTGATGGGACATAACAGTGTTTGAGTGGAGGGCAGCATGCATTCATATGCCATTTACCCTGAGACTTCACATGTTGTGTTTGCATCCTGATATTGGATGCTAGAGGGTTAAGATTAAACTTATTGGTGAGCACTTCAGAACCCATTCTTTTTTCTGCCATTTGCTATTTTTTGTCCCAACAGGTTTTACAATCCTACCAATTGTC
Organism: Apodemus agrarius; assembly: GCA_964023405.1. Lineage (NCBI taxonomy): Eukaryota > Metazoa > Chordata > Mammalia > Rodentia > Muridae > Apodemus > Apodemus agrarius. The sequence goes on along the minus strand of OZ030011.1, from coordinate 98,255,626 downwards.
AATGCTATATCTTGTAGCTTAGTTATATAAATGTTATCATATACAAAATGCAATTCAATTAACTGTTTTCTAATATGACAAAAGTCATATTAGACTTTGTCTAATATGACAAAGTCAGTTCATTCCTTTCTTGTGTGGGGGTAGATATTGATGTCTCCATATATTGGATAAAGCTGCACACAGTAGGTCTTTTGCTTGGGCAAATCTTCTTCCAAGAGGGCCACTATATGTCCTCATTTCTACCATTCATTAATAAATTGAAATCACAAGACCTTCCCTGTAAACTTTTTGTTCTTTGAAGACTCCATTAGTATCTTAGAGATGGCATTTACTGGGAAAATAGGCAATATATTATTTACAGGGTTCAGGGCCCAAGAAGGCTCTATATCAGTCGTCTACCATAGAATAGCAGGGCTCATGAAGCATTAGTTTTTTTCAGAGTTGGAGGTCTGTGTCCCAAAGATGTATCCTGTATTATCTCTTACCTTAGCCTGCATCACGATCTGTGCTGACTGGCAGCATCATAAGCAAAGTTGCTTATAGGACTATGGTGGGTGGAGGAGAGGAGAGGAGAGGAGAGGAGAGGAGAGGAGAGGAGAGGAGAGGAGAGGAGAGGAGAGGAGAGGGGAGGGGAGGGGAGGGGAGGGGAGGGGAAAGGAGGGGAGGGGAGGGGAGGGGAGGGGAGAGGAGAGGAGAGGAGAGGAGAGGAGAGGAGAGGAGAGGAGAGGAGAGGAGAGGAGAGGAGAGGAGAGGAGAGGAGAGGTGGGTGGGAACTGGGAAAGGGGAAAGCCTTTGGAATGTAAACATAGAATATAGAAAAAAAAAGAGTCTCTATACATAGTCTGATCTAATACTCAGGCTGATCACTGGTCATCCAAATAGAGTACTGTTTCCCACGTCTACCATTGCACATGAATGTAAAAGAAGAAAAATGTGCCAGGTGTGATGCCTTGTGTCATTAATCCCAGAGTTTGGGAGCAGAAGCAGATGGATCTCTATGAGTTCAAGGCCAGCCTGGACTACATAGAAAGGTATAGTCAGGAATATACAGTGAGACCCTGTGTGTGTGTGTGTGTGTGTGTGTGTGTGTGTGTGTGTGTGTATGTGTGTGTGTTATAGCACTTGTTAACGCACATTGTAACAGTGGATCTGTGCTATGTCAGGAGATGAGACCCACTTATAGTGGAAAGATAGGGATATACCAGCTAATGTCATTTTAAGGAGAGAGTCTTGGAGCTTATCTAATGCTTTTTTTAAAAAAAAAAATTCCATCTCCTGCCAAAACACCCTAAATGGGCCTGATCTTGACTAAGTGAATACCTATGCCGTGAGGATGAAAGTCTGAGCAATCTCAGATCAGTCCGAATGACCTGAGTCTAACTTAATCCTCAGACGCAGAATCATTTCAGCACCTGCTGCATAAGTAGTTTCTCTTTTCTTGATAAGAAAAGCCATTGCTGGATCACTCATAATAACAATTTTTACCTTGACATAAAAATAAGTTTTATTTAGGTGTCAGTTTTTGTTGTAAAAAATGTTATAGAAATAAGAGCACCTTCTATTGTCTACAAATGCTCTGAAATACTTGGATAACAGAAAAAGTAAAGGATTCTGGTGAATTTCATTGAGAGAAGAGGTAATAAAGACTAACGACAGCACATCTGGAGAGAGATAAGAGATAGATATAAATAGATACATATTACATACATGTCACATATGTACATTCATACGTACACACATAATATTTTTTGACCTGTCCAACTGCCATTTCTACCTCCCCTCTGATGGTCAGCAAAGCTACCTCCTACCCATGACCAATTCTGAGATGTACTAGGTTGCCCTTTTGTCATCCTGCCCTTCAGTCATCTGGGGTATATTAACCGACACCATCCAGGAGCACTTTAGGGCCTTCTCCCTTGTACCAGTGAGTAACTGATTCTTCAGTGATGAAGATGTTACAAAAGACACTGTCCATCTCTATGGCATGGTCAGGGAATTGCGAAATATTTCTGAACTTACCATTAGACAAACTTATAAGCAGTAGTCAACATGCTAAGAAGAGAAGAAATTTGTAACATTCTAGAGTCCTGTGAGTCTACCTACTTTGGGCTCTCTGCTATGTCCACTGGTTCTATATGGTGTTAGTAATGTCTGTATTCAGTTGCAATCAGAATCAGCCCAATTTTGCAGCTATAAAACTTCTATTGCTTTTTCCTCTTTCATTAGCCAGAATGAAACCAAACACTAGGTTCACTCACACATGGAAGTAGAAGTGAATGCATGTAAACAACCTCTTAAAGAAAAATAAGCTGTTAAGTAACTTCTCTCCAAAACACAAAAAGCCAGACATGTACAAAGAGAAAAATGCAGATTCTGTTCTGCTCCAGCTCGTGAACACTAGGCCATTTTCATTGATGAGGGCATCATTCATAGTGTGGATGTTTGAAACGAGGAAAGCCTGTGTTTTAATACATTCAGAAAATATGGCCCACGCTTGCAAACATTCTTATGTGTACCTTTCTTTGGAACAAGTATTCAGATTTCTTTGTCATCCTCACACAGGTGGAAATAGCCCCATTTTAATAATGAAAAATTGGAAAGATGTTAAGTAGAAGACCCTGATATGGCATTAAACAGGAACTTGCCAAAAATGGTGATATCAACAGCAGACATAGCAAGAGTGCCAGTGGTTTCTTGAGCCTGTTATTTCCTGGTTTGTAGAAGTGGTAACCCAAATATAATCCTAACCAACACACACACAGCTTCAGAGACTGAGCAGAGAGCATGTGTTAATGCTATGTTGTGATGTAATATTGACATGAGTTTAAATGCTGTATCTTGTTTTAGTAAAACAATTAAATGAAAAATGGTATCTGGGTACCAGGCTGACCCCAGTGTTGGATAGTCAATTTCATATGCTTTTCTCTGAGCTTGTTGGTGGCCTCTTTCACTTATATTTGATTTTCCTTCTTAAAAATACCATGACAGAGTTACAAATATGTTTTCCCACAGTAACGGAGTACTGCATGTTACACCCCAAATGGGCGGGTAGAGGCTCCTCTAAAGAGGGTGGCAGTGGTGGGAGCCAGGGCACGGCTGCTGGGCCTCCACTAGGGACTTACCTGAGTAGCAAATGTAGATGATATACTGAGTGTGATTGTGTGTCTATTAGAATGGCCCAAATCCAGAGCAAACTATGCCTGAAAGAAATGCTATGCAGCACAGACAAGACAAGCTATTGTCACAGAGGTTTTAGGCTTCAGAGAAAGAATCAATTTTTGCTCTAATATGAAGAATTCTCAACATCGGGAAGCAATAGAAACTCATACCCTCTTTTTAAATTTCCTTTTTGCATATAATAGAATGACAAATACAGCCACAGTTTTTTTCTTGGTGAGGCGAATGAGACTCAGTGGACTGGGGAATTTTCCAGGATCCATGGTAAATTGAGTCAGAGATGAGCTTTCTGCTTGTGTAGGATCCAAGCATCTCCTCTCATAACAAAGCATCCTCCCTTCTTACACTCATATGCTATCAGCCATCAGGATGCCTGCACAATGGCTTGTTCTCAGGGGGTAATTGCAAATTTCCTTCCCAAGCTGAAACTCAGGAATAACCAAGCCGGCCTCGAAATCAAAGGCACCAGTTGGTTCCTGTCCCTTAGCAAATTTTTTCTCCAGAAGTAAATAATTGTTACTGGCTGAAATGACATTCAGCCGAGACAAAATGGTCCTTGCGAGGCCCAGTGGGGTGCTAATGGTCAGATGGTATGTCCTTAGCTTGCAGGGATGCGAAACACTGAATCTTGCCCATTCGATTTGAAACACTTAGCTTTTCAATAGGGAGCACTCAGAAGGAGAGGAAAATTGCTCTGCCACCAGAATGAGTACAGAATGAGCACAAAACGAGAGAGCGGAAACACAATTGGTGAACATCGAGCCCAGGGCCGGGTTTATTTTCTTCCTCATTGTTACATTTGTGGGAATTTATTTTTGAAAATGTCTATACTAAAAGGCCAGGCTCAATCAAGAACAATGGCGTATTTGGTAGCTAATAATCAACAACCATGCTGATAAGCCATGTGTTTCAAAGTGGGAAGAAAACAGAAAAGAAAAAAGAGGAGAGGGACAAAAAAAAAAAAGAAAAGAAAAACAAAAAGTTCATTCAAAGCACAATAGCAGTTACACTCTTCCATTCATCAAAATTGGCCAAGACGGGGATTTTACTAATCTTAGAGATTCAAGGTTGGCACACCACAGTGTCTTCAGATTTTGTAGCTGGAATTGTCTGGCTGAGAATGCCACAGGAGCCATCATTTGCTTCCTGAAACTAAGAAGGGTGACTGACCTAGAGAAGTGTCCCTTGGCTTAAGAAGTGACCCCCCTTTCATCACTGTTCCAGTGTGACTCTCCGCTCCTCTATGGATGCCCCCAGCATCCGTTGAATTTCTAAGAAGGGCATACTGCCCATCATGGGTAGGTACATGGGTGTTGATCCTTTCTCAGTTTATTTTTCTTGACAGGCAGAATTGGATATTGGATATATAAATAGATGGTAGAAAGATTATTGATTGATAAACAGATGTATGATAGGTTGATAAACAGATACACAAATAATAGAAAATAATTCTCATAGATGAGAGATAGATACTACAGACTTACACCGATGATAGATACATAGATAGATGATTGATAGGTGGGTAGGTAAATAGGCAGATAGATAGATAGATAGATAGATAGATAGATAGATAGATAGATACATACATGATAGATGCATGAATGGATGGATAGATATATAGATAGGTAGATAGATAGACAGACAGATGTTGAGAAAAGATTCCAAAAGAGTTGCCATGAAGAAAGGGAGGGTCAACAGTGATAGAAAGATCAGGACAGAGAACTAAACTTAGAGATAAAAAGGCAGGCAAGACCACAGCTGAGCTTCAGAACCCTCATGATTATGTTTCTGGATTTGCTAGTATGCTGTTAATTAAGCCTTCCTGATCATGGATGTGCTACAGCTCAGCTGGGTCCTCTGTGACTTTCGAGGTATCCACAATATGAAAGCAGTCTTTCATTTCTCATCCCAGCTTAGAAAGAGGTGAGGTCATGGGGAGCTGAAGGATCATGGTGAGAGTCTCCTGCACATACACAACCTTTAATTAAATCAACTTTTAAAACTTAAATGTGCTTCAGGTTCTTTTCGGTGATGTTGATGACAAGCCAGTGCATGTGGGTAAAGGGTAGTGGATAGAAGGAACCAGTAGAAGGCTGTTTTTATTTAGAAAAAGTCTTAAGCTATAAAACATTCAACATACATATATTAAAATGTCATAATGAAACATTATTTTGCATAATTAATATATGCTAATTAAAGGCACATGCATTAGTCTCTCAAGCGTGCATCCTGGTATATTCAGTGGTTCCTATCGCTTTTCTAGACAGACGTGTTTCCTAAGAACTTGGGCAAAGAGTGAGCTGTGTACCAGGACACAATTCATGTAGAGTGACATCCTTACTAAATCTTCATCTAAAAAGTAATAAACTTTAAAGTTTGGTCTTGGCCCAACCCACTTAGGTTAACTTGTTTTTATTGTCCTGGAAAGAAGAGGGTGTAAATGAAGCCTTTTGACAATCAGGAAATGATTGGGGGTATTTGTACTTAACAAGAATCAATCCATCTTCTGTGAGCATCTTTCAATTGATGAGTTAGGAGATTAGGTCCGCAATTTGAAGTATCAAAGTTTTCTGAAATAAATCTACAAAATGACACAAGAAAGAAATATATGCAAGCCCAAACACCCAAAGTCCTTAACCTATCTGTGTTCATTTTTCCTACAACTATGTTCTTGTCTTTGACTCCAAGAGTTCATCACATGGGGACACTGTGTACTTTAGGACTGTTCCCATTACTTTAGAAACATATATATTCATCCCAGGGTTAACACACTAGTGGACCTAAGAACCTGGGGAGGGTGTTTCAATGAGAAATACAGAGCTTTATGAAAGTGGACCAATGGGAGTCATGTTAGATGAGCTGTTTCTCAGGGACACATGGCATCAGAACATTTAAAATGAGGCAAGGAAGGTGCCTACACAAATAATATTACAAGGAAGGCTATATGGATCTTTTGTGTCCCATATGAACAACTCAGAAGAGTTCAACTCAGTTGACTACAGTCTGAATGAAACTTTTGTCCCTAATATTATACTTTTTATATGAAACAGAGATCATGTATTAGGGTTTTCCTGACAAGCAGAATTGGGTATATAAATAGATGATTGATTGATAAGTAGATAAGATGATAGACAGATTATAAGCATATAGATAATAGATTCTCATGGATAATAGATGCTACATACTTCCACAGATAAGATAGATAGATAGATAGATAGATAGATAGATAGACAGACACAGAAGACAGACAGACAGATAGATAGATAGATAGATAGATAGATAGATAGATAGATAGATAGATAGATAGATGGCAGACATTAGTGGAATTGGTTCACAAAATAATGGAGTCTGAAATATTACATGGAATGTAATCTATAATATGAAGACTTAGAAATGCAGATAGTGTACCTCTGAGTCCAAGGCCAATGCATGAGAACCTGGTAAACATTAAAGTTCAAAGGCCCAAGAGTTTGACATCAGAGGGTAAGTGTAATAGTTAAATAGACAAGTGTGATTGTCAAATAGACAAGATCTGTAATAGAATTACCTAGGAGACAAGCCTTCAAGGACACATATGAAAGACTATTCAATTAGATTAGCTCTGTACATACCTGCAATGAATTATGGCAATCAGGTTAATTGAGGTGAGAAGATGAGCTCTAAAGGAGGATAGTACCATCCCATGTGCTCGAATCATGGATGGCATAAAAACAAGGAAGCTAACTGATCATAAGTGTTCATCCCCCACAAGTGCTTGCTGCTTATAGATGTAGTATGACCAGCACAAGTGGCTGTAACTTGTTTGCTGTGATGAACTGTATCCTAACATAGAGACAGAATGAACTCTTTCTTTTTTTCACTGCTTATGTTAAGGTGATTTTATCACAGCAACAGTAAAAATAACAAAGGCAACAAGAAGATAAGGGTGCACCTGCTACAGCAGAGAGCAAGAACCCTCCATTCCTTCCATTCCTTGCTGTCTTTAGGACCTCAGGAGAATGGTTGATATCTCCTTGCTGTCTTTAGGACCTTAGGAGAATGGTTGACATGATCCCACATTGGGGACCACAGGTTTTCTGTTCTCAGCCTACCAGTTCAAATGCTTGCCTCTGCAGGAAACATCCTCACAGATATACCCAAAGGGATGCTCTCCATCTACTTAGACAGCCTTCAACTTAGTCAAGGTGAAACCTAAAATTAACAATTACCAATGCTTAACTATGAAACATAATTTATAATTAACATAATACAACAAATAGGCAATATATAGTTTAAACATTTATATAAAATATATAAATACCATATATTTTATGTAATATAACAATATATAATTATTTATATCTTTATATATTTATATAAGTTCATATATATTTATATAAATAATTATATATTTATAATTATATACATTTATATAATTTATATACACAATATATTTATATAAATGTATACTATATTGTAATATTATATAAATATAATATATAAATTATATTACAATATATAAATATACAAATGTTTATGTGCATTATATATTTATATAAGTATGTATGGTATTATATTTATATACATCAGATATTTATATAAATAATTTATCAAAAGAAAAATAATATCAGTGAGACAAAGTGAATAGTGTGTGATTTACAAACTCCTGTTTAATGCCGTTTAGAGTTGTGTAGTAGTCATGATTACATGCAAATAATTATAGTTCCTCTCATCTATTCTTTTCAAAACATTTACACCTAAAATGAAAATATTCATGTAGATGGCTAGATAGACAGACTTTTCTTTTACTCATCAAGGAAGATTTTTTTTATACATACTACACTTAAACATTTCTTTAGATATTTGTTAATATCCATATTCCATATTCCATAGCTTCTGGAATATGTTTCAGTTCAGGCGTTTGAATAATTTTAGTGGCCCAAGTGATTCTAGTATAAAGAGTTGAAGTAGGCAGTGTCAGGAGAAGGCGCCACATATAGTGCAGCCTCTGTAGAAAGCTCATGTCATAAATATTCCCTCATAAGTAGATACTGTGAGAACAAAACTTTTAAAAAGTGCAAGGCAAAAATGCCATTATTGGGTGAGCACACAGAACCGCTAGAACAGGGAGGAGTGTGCCTCACCTGTGTTTATCCAGACAGTCCCGGGCTTGCCAGTTGTCAGGACTTCTACTAGGTTCCTACCTTTTCCAAACTGTTCTACCTTAAGTTCCATATAGTTCATGGGTTGGCAATAAAGGAAAGGAAGCCTATACAAATACAAAATTAAATCTGACTCTGCTCTTGTTGGTATCTCTAGTGTCTTTGTAGTAGCTACAACAAAGGAAAAACCCAAGCGTTAGATTGAAGAACCATTTTTCAACATGTTCTCATCTGCCTGACCCTCAAATACTCATATCATCTATTGTACCAGTGTCCTTGGTTTTGAATCAATTAGTTTGAATGAACTGGAATTAAATGAGATGCAAGGTGAGTAATGAGTATCCTTCAATCACTGAAGCCAGACTGCAGACTTATGCTGAATGCTCCAGCAGGGGTTGGGCTAAGAAGGAGAGATGCAAGGGAAACATTAGGATGTAGAACGGGCAGAGCTCACATAACCCACGGTTGTGTTTTGAGGACTTTCCGAGACAATCTCCAGTTTAATCCTCTGATTGCCAGTTTCACACACGCCACTTGACATACATGTCATTATCTTATCATGACTCTCCTGAGAGTAAAGTGTGGGGTGAGTGTCATCAGCTCAGTTCCCTGGGCCACAGAGGTTAAGAAGGTGGAACTGATTTATAGTGATCTTGACAACCACTGATGCTGAGCTTGCTTCTTGCTGATTACTTCTGATAAAGACCCATGGGCTGTCCCAGAAAACATGAAGCTTCTAATGGGACCCTTGGGGGCAACCCTCTGGGCCGTCCCTAGACAGTTAAATGTCTCTGCCTTAAACACTGCTCTTCACTTGAATTCAGCCACACAATCTGCTCACGGGTTTTGAGCTCTGCTCAGATAGCTTCCACCTCTTAGTTTATCTGGATTCCTTCTTGCAGGACTTGTCATTGCATCACCACAGCTTGTGTGAACTGTGGTTGGAGATGATGTGAGACTTTATCTGATGTGTCGGTGAAGCCCTGGCCTCAATCCTGGCTTGCAGAAATGGACCACTTGTTCTATGCCTCTCTTCTGTCTGGCTTAATGCCAAGCTCTTTGTTCTTCTCATTTCAAATACTCAGGGCATCATCTTATACTTGGAAGCATTGTGGACCCCACAAGACTGATCCATTTGGTGCCCCATGAAACTACTTCTTTGGGCAATTTAGAACATCCTTTAATAATCATACAGCCAGAAAGGAACCTCCACTCTCTGCATTATGATCTATATTCACTGCATTACTTTCTCTTATTGAGCTGTGTGGATGTTCATTTTTATGTATATACAGATGTTCTGACATAAAACAAGAAATCCTTGGAGCAGAGGAGAGGCCATTCCTCAGAATTTCAGCTGTCTTCAGATGTAAACATCCCTGTGGCTTTAGGAAGAGAGGCCACACTTGCCTATGTCTGAAGCTGGACTTCACCATAGCATAACATGCTCCAGGTAATAGGAGCCAAGGGTTATACAGGATGGCCAGCACATGTGGCTCTTTTCTGTGATGTAGAGGAAGACTCTACTGTGTAATATGAGGGAGTTCTCCATGAAGAGGTGTCACCAGCCACATGGGAGGTAGGGGGAGCAGGTAGTTCCAAATAATGTGAATCCAACTTTTGCCAATCCTTGAACAGAGACTGCTGTCCAGTCATTCTGAAACCCACGCTGACCATGCTCTTGGCTTAGAGAGCTTCACTGCTTGGAAACAGAAAAATGTCCACACAGCCTGTTTTAGTAATGATGACTGGAGCAATAGAGAAAGCTTAAAGGGAAGATGAAAGAATCCGGCTGTCTCTTGATCTTAACTGTGCAAAATCCTGACCTTAGGAAAGTTTTGTTTCCCAGGTCATTTCTATTTGGTTTGATTTGGTTTGGTCTGGTCTGGCCTGGTTTGGTTTGATTTGATTTGGTTTGGTTGGGTAGTTGCCTCTTATCAGATTGAGGGAGCTTTCTACCATGCCTGGCCTTGTCTTGCTTAAGCATTAAATAATAGTCTTGGTAGGAAACCAATCTAAGAATCAAAGTCTTAAAAGGCGGTAAAAATCAACTCCATAAAAAAGAGGTAAATACTTTGGGTTAATTGGGTAAATCAAAATGGGAGAAGGCCCTAGCTTTACTAAGTTCCTTTTATAGTACCCAACAGATGGTTAAGCTTTGGCCTACTGGGGGCTTGCATACTACTGGGTCTTCCACTAGCAGCTTCAGATGAAGATGTAGAACTCTCAGCTCCTCTTGCACCATGCCTGCCTGGATGCTGCCATGCACCCGCCTTTATGATCATGGACTGAACCCCTGAACCTGTAAGCCAGCCCCAATTAAATGTGACATTTATATGACTTGCTTTGGTCATGGTCTCTGTTCACAGCAGTAAATAATCCCTAACTATGACACCCAATGTGGGTCATATTAACAGAAACGTTCCTAGAGGTAAGTGTAAAATTTTGAACTGAGCATAAAGAGTCTCAGAGGAAAGTGGTGACGGGACTGGGGTCTTGGATAAGTTTGACCACCTTATTGGGTGGTGTCCTAAGGAAATAAGCAGAGTGTGATGCAGGGGTCTGTCCACTGCATTGCATCGCTCCTGTGGATTCTCCAAATATTTATCCCTTACTCTTTCCTTTCCTGTCAGTTATATTTTTTATTGCCTTCCATATTACCATTTATTATTGACACTTTTCTTTTAGATAATCCATGTTTCGTTTTTTGTTTCTCTCTTTAGAGACTTGGTTCTTTGTCAAATTTCTCTTTGGTTTCCTCTTTTATCTACAGTTATCAATCACAGTTTATTTAAGTGTCCATCTGTCACTTCTAACCTCACAACAATCCATGATTTTTTTGCTCTTGTCTACTTTTTCATAATTTTCTTATCTAGCCCTATGATTAATATGCCTCAACATGGTTGTCTATTAGACAATGTGGATGGTACTTCATCTTGTCACATAAAGACCTGTTTATCCTTTCCTACCTTGATGAGGTGGAGGGTGACCACTTTCATTAAATCGGTCCATGATAAATATCTATAGTAGTTTGATATGCGGAGTGGCGCTATTAGGAGGTGTGGCCTTGTTGAAGGAAGGATGTCACTTTGTGAGTAGGCTTTGAGATCCTCTTCTAGCTGTCTAGAGGCCAGTCTTCTCCTGAATGCCTTCTGATCAAGATGTAGAGCCCTCAGCTCCTTCTCCAGCACCATGTCTGCCTGGACGCTGCCATATTTCCCACCTTAATGATAATGGACTGAACCTCTGAACCAGTAAGCTAGTCCCAATTAAATCCCCTTTATAAGAGTTGCCTCAGTCATGGTGTCTCTTCACAGTAATGAAATCCAAAGTGGCACAACATCAAACATGGGAAGAAGTTATATAAGACTCAATGTACCTAAAGTGTGCCCCAGATCTAGCCTAACACTTTGCAGGCTTTGGGCTCAGAGCTTCCAGTGTTCATCAGAGTGCCTAAGTGAGCCTCAAACTCTAATCTCCATGGCCTCAGTGAAGACAAAGCAGAAAAGAGTCTCAGTCTCCTTTTCCAAGACTCTCTGCCCTGAGCTTCTTCCTTATTAGGTAAAACAGTTCTGGCATGCATGTCTCTGGTTTTATTTCCAGCTCCTCGAGCTTGCCAAACTCTCCCGCTTTTCTTGTCCCAGAGCATCAGTCCTCTGCCTGGGCAAATCCAAGATGCTCAGTCTGAAACTCTATGAAAAGATTTGGTACATGCTGCCAAGGAGAAAATGGTTGTGGAGCCTCCACTTTGCCCCTGAAGATTCCTGCTTTTATGAAATCTTAACCTAAGTGGTTCTTTAATCCCTCCAGGACTCAGATTACATCTGGGATGCTTTATGCATTCCATCAGAGTCACAGACCTAGCTTATACCACTAAATCTTACACAGGACACAGTCCCAGGATTGTGCTATACACCACAAATTTATAAACCTTTGGAGGATGAGGGACATCCCTTTGGCATTAACTAGATCATTGCACCATCCTATATACCAACTATAATAACTATATAAACGATTTACCAGGATAGGAAACATTTGCCATGTGTCTGCTCCAGCCACAACTGGCCTTCTAGAACACAGCATCCGTTTCTTCCATTAGGTCCCATCCTTGAAGCCACAACATTTATGAGGCACATAAATGACATAAAGTGCTTTTAAGTTTCAGTAGAGAGTAGTTTGTCCTTAGTGACCACGGGCTTTAGTTGATCCTCCTTGATACTGCCACATAGTTACTTCACGCAGCCTTAACATCCAGTACTTTGTGGACAGTGCTGCAGTGGGGACCTCAGGGTTTCGACACAAAGAACTGAAGGCCCTAAAAGGGAAAGTAACCCCATCATTGTGTAATCCTAGGTCAGATGATCTGTACTGTTAAAAATTCCAACATTACTTATTATATCTTATATTTAGTCTTATCCTTGTTTCCCAAATTATGCATATAAAATAAATACTAAAGTTAGAGTTCCACCCTAAGCTACATAATTTTTTCCAATAAGCTGCTTTCTCAGACATTCCTGATCAAGTTGGGTACCAGGTCTTGGTGACAGTCAATTTACTTTGTGCTCAGAAGGCTTGTCCTCAACACTTAGGAAAGTTTTTGGAATCAGACTCATTCTGAATTAGGTGACTGATATCTTTTTAAAGTGACAGCAGAACTCTGTTCTGTTTAGGAATTAAAGTAGACCATGTGGCACAGTTTGAAAACTGAAGCATCCAGGAGGATAAATAGTGACTTTATATAAATGGTGACTGTATATAATATCATCCCTTTCACTAAAAGGAATCCCCCCTCACTGTTCTCTAAGAAAAAAAAAGAAACAGGCTTGTTGTATTCATTTGTGTATATGAAAATACACTAGCCAGAAACTTAAAAGCAATCAAAATGTGAATGCATAAACAGATAGTGGTCTTCACTACAAAGAGAAAAATATCCCTTAGTACATGATACTTAGAGTCCATAAAAAGAGATTGGGGATATTTAAGCACTTCTTGCAAGATTTTACTTTTTATTTATGTATATGTGTAGATAGGTATGAGCACCTGAGTGCCTTTGGCGGCTGGGCACTGCATCCTCTGGAGTTGGAGTCAGAGATGGTGCTGAGCTGCCCAACATGGTGCTACAAAGGAACTTGAGGCAACACAAGAGCAGTATGCAACCTTAGCCACACAACCATCTTTATAGCTTCAAACACTTATTTCTAAGTGAAAGACGCTTACTCGAGAAGACTATGTTTAGTAAAATTCCAGTGCAATGGCATTTCAAAGAAACAATCAAAATTGTGCCAATCATGAAAAAAATCAGAGTTTGGCAGGAGCTGGACATGAGCAGGAAGAGAAGAAGAATTTCTGGGTGGTGATACTAATTTGCTTGACAATGGAAATCAGATATTATTGTGAATTTGTCAAACCACAAATAGTGTACTCCATCAAAGTGAACTGAGGCACAAACTGTGACATTCAGTAAATAATAGTCTATCAAAGATGTAGGTTCATCATTTGTTACAAATGCACCACATTGTCGTGATTCATCAATAACAGCGAAACCAAGGCATTCTTAATCTTTCTGTGAAATGTTCGGGTATGTCTAATATTTCCCTAAGGAATAAAGTCTACTGATGTCAAAACAAATATACAGCAGAGCATATCTTCAGAAAGTGTGCAATCTAGTTGGAAGAGCTCCTGCTTGATATATTCATCAAACAAGTCATTGTTGTAGTTAGCTTTCTACATTGCCAAATCAATGTGAGAAAGAAAGGGATTATTTCTTCTTGTTGCTTACAGTCCATTATCAGAGGAAGTCAAGGCAGGGGCTGCAAGCAGAAATCATAAATAAACACTGCCTACTGCCTTGCATCTCATGGCCTGCTCATCCTGCTTTCTTATACAACCCCACACCATCTGATAGATAGAGCATTGCTCTCACTCAGTGGGCTGGGGCCTCTTCTGTCAATACACAATCAAGACAATTCCCCACAGACTTGCCCACATGCCAATCTGATCAAGGCAATCCCTCAGTGGAGACTCTTTTCCCAAGTGACTCTAGGTTGAGTCATGTTGGCAATGAAAACTAACCAGATCACTCATGTTCAAGGATGGGCTATACTATGAAGCTGTTTGACATTTTGGCTCAGAGGTCATAATAGAAATAGATACATGTTAATACATCTCTTAAAGGGGTGTTTATTTATATTTCTTAAAATAGTATGGGATTGAGGCATATGAGTTCTCATTGGATGTTTTCTAAGAAAGCCTTTGAATATTTTTAGGTGGTCATCATTTCTGTTGTATGCTATAGTACAGAACTTTTCAGGACTTGGTTGTCCAATTCTGTGAACCACAGTGAAGCCTCAGGAAAGCTTTATTTAGACGCCTGCCCTGAACAGACGTCTACATTTCCCTCAGGCTGTGCCAAGACAGATCCTATATATGTCCTGAATACAAAGCCTATGCAGTCCTGTCTGAGAACCTGAGCTGGGTCTCTGCTGTACAAACTAGATTATGTCCACTTTTAAGAAATAAAATTCACACATAATTGCTGATGCATATTGCTATCTATCCATTTCCCTAGAAATTTTCACTTTTATATATTCAAACCTGGTGAAATTACTTTGGCCTCTTATAGAATGGTTTTGTCAATATTGCTCTTAAGCCTTAGACCATTGACCCTGGCAAGAGACAGTTATAAAAAAATTCTATTATACACCGTGGTGGTATGAAATGAAGATAGCCCACATAGGATCATACATTTTAATGTTTGTTTCCCAACTTCCATGTTGATGGATTGTTTAAGAAGGATTAGGAGTTGTGTCACAAAGGTGGGCTTAGACATTTCTAATGCCAATGCCAGGGCCAGATTTTCTCTCTTCCTCCATCTTGACAATTAGATGTGTGGTCTTAGCTACCATTCCAATGATTTATTTCCTTACCTGCTCCTACATTCCCCACCATGATAATATGGAACAACCCTCTGAAACCAAAAGCAAGCCTCCAATTTAAGTACTTTCTTTTATAAGTTGCCTTGGTTAAGGTGTCTTCTCACAGCAATAAAACATTGACTAAAATGGAAACCACTGGTATTTGTAGTGAGGGAGTTGTCTAAATGGAGAGTTGTGTTCAGATTAAAGCAATTCATCAAACCTTTTATTATATTTCAATTCCATGTACTTCTTGTGATCAATGTATTTTATTAGATTTCTCAAAATGTTGGTAAATAATTTTTCTTTCTTTATGCATCATGAAGGTAAAAATAAGATTTTATGATATTGTTATCAGTCTAATATATCCAAGATGTGTGCTGAACTGTGACTATATTTTTGGTTATTTATTTATAAACATTTCCTTAATAAAATCCTCTTTGGACAGGTGATTTTATTTCATGTCTTACAAATAACATAGTTTCATAATTCTATATATATGATTTGTTCAAATAGTTGCCTTTGTTTATGTCTGTCTTAAGAACAATTAAATGTGCTAATGAAACTGGGCGATATCTATGACTCTGTCAAAGTCACAGAAATAGCTAAAACTCCATCAGAAGGCTCAGTCACAGTCCCTGTCTCTTCAGACAGCGAGAGAGAGACACCATTCCTTCAATCAGCTCCTCTACGTCCCTTCTAGCTTTGAAAGCGAGCCTATGCTTCAGCGCCTATATTTAAATTTTTGACAATAAGCAGACAAATGTAAACCCCTTAACCATTTTACATGCTAATTTCTTGGCTTTCTAATATGTAGAATTTAGATTTGAATTCACTTTAATTTTCTGATAATATATGGTAACAGAAAGAGGGACACGAGAAACTTAATCCATTGCCACAACAACTGGCAGTTCTATGAATAGAGGACATTGTGGCTGTTATTACAGCGACTATTAAAATCCAAAACAATTGTCATATCAATCAATAAACATATTTTTCTGAATATATGCATAATGAATACATCCTCATTATAGCTATATGGGCTCCACAGTTCAAAATCATTACAGCTCTCTTTCCTCTAGAGATAGAAATGTCTTGGTGATAGAATAAATGCTTAGAAATCCTGCATTCTTGTTTTGTTGCCAAAATATGCTATTATTACTCATATTCATCAGATCTTAGCTCATTGTAACAATATTAGTCAGCATCTGAGCACACTATCATAATAAACACAAAGCTATGTAAATCTTCCAAGATGCATTCCCAGTGTCAGAACTATTCAGGGGAGGAAGAACTCATCTGATGGAGCACAGACCCTCAACGTGTTCCAATCCTTCCAATGAGCCTGTGTTTTGAGCTTTCTTAGCCCCTGTTTGCATTGTCCCAGAAAGATAGAAAAATTCATTATTTCCAAGATCAGCTTATTGTGAGACTGAATAATCGCAATGAGAAGTCTTGCCATTTTCTCCCACTCAATGAGGACTAAGCAAGATAACTTAAAAAAAAATGCCTTGAAAGACTTGGACAGAATAAAGCATGGTTAATCACCATTTATCAAGATTATTTTCTATTTAGCCAACTGCTATCCGCAGGCATTTCCTTTGACCTCAAGATTTTGCTTCAGAGTTACTTCCTCCTGGAAGCTCATCTAGACTCCTAAAGGTAAACTGGTTTTATTCCCACCCTCAAGGTCCTTACCATATCTGAACCTCTGACCTCCAAATAAGGTGCCTCTGTTTATGATAAGCTTCCTGATGGCAGGATGTTGTCCTGTTTTCTTGTAGCTTTTCCAGTGAATACCAGGTTGATGGATTGACACACAATAGGTGATTAGTGTAAGAGGTAGACTGAAGAAACGAACAATTCCACAGGTACCCGGCAGAGCATTGACTTCTGCTTGGAGTGATGCTGTGTTCTTGGTCATACCATGCTGTATGAAGATATGAGCATTTATTCCTCTATCAGGGCTGTGTCAGTAAACCAGCGGGAAATAGAGCAATCAATTTTGGAGCACACTAGGTCAAGGTTGTGGGAATGCACCTTGACTGGGACAAGTCAATGCAAAAGCCTTAGTAGGTCCATCCAGGTCTTTGGATATCATACATGATAGTCTTTTCTACAGATTTTGTTTATTTGTTTGAGGGGCAGTCAGTTAATTCTATCATTGTTTAGGGTTTAGTTTTTGGTTGGGACTAATTATTTTCTAAGGTTTATTTTTGATATATTAATTGTAGATAATTTAATATGTAGATATGTGTGCCTTATGTGTTTATATGCTTTCAGTGCAGGTACTCACAGAGTCCAGAGGTGTCAGATCTCGTGGAACAGCAAGTACCCTTAACTACCTAGTTCATGGAGATTCCTTTAAAGATTTATTTTGATATTATGTGTATGAATGTTTACATGCATGCTTGTTTGCATGTCATGTGTGTGCCTGGTACCCACAGGCACAGAGAAGATAATGAATTCCTAGAGTCTGAAGTTATAGATGTTGGTAAGCTACAGGTGATGAGAACTAAACCTGGGTCCTTTGCAAGAGCAATGAGTACTCTTAACCCCAGAACCATAACTCTAGCCACATCATCTGTTGTTTGTTTCTGTTTTCTGAATTAATGAATACACTTGAGTTAGGTTTCCTCCACAAGGCCAAGTGCACTGAGTTAGCTCTACAACTGTAGTAACAGGATTTGATGTTACTATTATACCCAGTTCTTTAAGTTCATTTTGGTGTATGTCTAGAGGAAGAACCCCCTGTCAACTGAAACTAAGCTCTGGCCCCACCCCTAACATGTCTTTACTGTATTTGGAAGTATCCGGTGCTGTCTCTGAAATCAGTGGAATGCATTCAAGATTTCCCAATATATCCATCATAGAATCACATACTGTCACTGTAAAATGCCATCCTTCTCTGGGGAGCATTGTGTTTTTCTAAGTACACCACTCCTCTCTGTATATTGCCATCTTTCATCACTCTCAAGTAGTAGCCCTGCCCCCTCCTCATTCTGTATCCCAGTTTTGTTCTCCTTCTATCTCCCAGAGTATCACTCATCTCCTCTGCCTCACTTTCCACCACAGGCGCTCATTTGTGTCTGGGTTGCCATGGAACTATCTCTGCTCCAGCCTACACTCCCATACTCGGTGCCCGACCCCACAGGTTACTCAGCTTCAGAGAGGTCAAACAATATACGCCATAGTCCATATTAAGAAGTTAAAGATCCCTGACCTAAATCCACATGGCTAGGTCCCTGTCCTCTTAGAGGTCACTGCCCACATAGTACTGCCCCAATGCCTGTCAAAACTTGGACTCACTTTGAAGAACTTCATGTGAGATCACTCTGTCAGTAAGTGTCAGCATTAAAAAATGTCTTCGCTATTTACTCCATGGAAATCAATGAGTGTCCATGGCAAAGCTGGTACTTGATTCATCAGATCTCTCATTCAATAGAAATGCTTTTAATAGTTTTAACTCCTTTTTAAAAAATACTGCATGGAGTCTGGTGATCTGTAAGGAAGGAAATTTATGTACATGTGTATCAATTTCTCTTTTGTTTATCTTTATTGGTTCACAATAATGTTAGGCACTAAGTTGTTCCTGTTATTTTTCAGATATGATACATTGAACAACTTCATTTGCATAAATAGTTGTACCGCAACATAGTCATGGTTGTAATGTGAGTGCTTCTGAATCTAAGAATCTCATTCTTGCAGCTACATTCTGATTCAGACTGACTTCATTTTTTTCTAGAATACTATTGTATTACACTACAAGCATGCTGATCATGCATATTTATCTACAGAAATTGAATTATCAGCTGGGTTTTATTGCATTTTATTTCCCACTACTCAGGCAGCCTTTTGTTTCTCGTCTTACAGAAGCTGTATGCTGCAATAAATCATTAAGTTTCCTGGAAACAATATCATGCATTCTCTTCTTAATCAGTAGAAATGGACTCTATTTGACAATGCAACAGTTGAAGAACTAGCTCCTGTATCAATGAGTTAGTTACATGTGCTTTCTTTGCATGGTTTTGAGCCTCTGTCATTAGTTATGCCCCAAGACACTGGCTCTATGCATCCATTCTTGTCTGTCTCCCACTGTAACTATCAAGTCTCTGACTGGGAGCACCTGGGAATTCTGTGTGTGTGTCTCTCTCTCTTCTTCAGGACAGAGTGATTTAGGATACATTGTTTTCAAGTTGAAAATCAGAAAATTAGTATTTTTTTTCTAATCATCTGTGTTAAATTTACACTCACCATGCTCTTCCAAACTGAGAAAGTCAATCAATGCATGGCCAAAAGCCTTGTGTTCCCCTGCCTTTCTTTTTGGTAGCCTGACTAATCCAGCCTGGCTGACTTGAGGTATGCCTGAGTGTCAGTATCTCTGGAGCTGGACCTGACATTCATGATCATTAATTGCCAGAAACTTTCTAAACCTCCCTTCTCAGTGTTTCTCTATAGTTTGTTTTACTCTTCTACTGAGCATTGGTGCAGGATAGAGGAACAGCCATGTGCCTCTGTGCTACCTGTGAAGTTGGGCTTGCAGGCAACTCACTTCAGATGGTGTTGCATGTTGATGTGAAAGGCTAACTGTCTGAGTGACATGTTATGTTTTCCCCTGTGGCACTCCCTTCAACGTGTAAACAAACTGAATTCCATAAAGACCCTTTCCAAAGAAAGTTCCAGCAAGGCAGGACCACTGCATAAATCATCCACAAACATAGCTTCCTTTGCCTCATCTCTTTGATGTCATAGTTTTCTGCACAGAAAAATTAAAATTAACAAAAGGCAGGAGAGGGTTCAGAGCTCTGAGGTGAAACGGGATAGTTCTGTCTTTTCCATTAATTAATTAATTTATTTACTTTACATCTGGATCAAAGCCCATCCTCCCTCCCCCTCCCCTTCTCCTCTGAGAAAGGGAAGGCTCTCCCCTACCCCCGCTACCAAACCATGCTAGCACATCAAGTCACTGCAAGATTAGATACATCCTTTCTCACTGAGGCCAGGCAAGTCAGAGATAAGAGTCAGCATGGATACACTGACCAGATTGTATCAGTGTTGGGGAGCCTTCATTGAAAGCCAGCTTGTATGAGAAGATGTTATGACATAGGAAGCAAGAAGAGGACCAAAGAGGAATCAGGACAGACAGACATCTGCCAGAATCAGGATGGAGCCTGTGATGGTTTGTATTTGCTTGTCCCAGGGAGTGACACTATTAGAAAGTGTGGCCTTGTGGGAAGAAGTGTGTCACTGTGGGGTTGGGTTTAGAGATCTTCCTCCTAGATGCCTGAGGATGCCCAGTCTGTTCCTGGCTTCCTTTGGATTAAGATTTAGAACCCTCAGCTCCTCCTGCACCATGTCTGCCTGGATGCTGCCATGCTTCTGCCTTGATGACAATGGACTGAACCTCTGAACCTGTAAGCCAGCCCCAGTTAGATGGTGTCTTTTATAAAACTTGCATTGGTCATGGTATCTGTTCATAGCGGTAAAACCCTAACTAACACAGAGCCCTTTGACCTCTCCCACTCAAAACAGAACAACTGTAGATTAGGCAAGACCTTATGCAATCTTGACTTTCATACATGCATGTAATGTTTTATGTCGTTTTCAAATATTAATTAACTCAGCCTTCAGAGCATCATCCTCAGGCAGGCACCATGATTGACTCCATTCTTCCAAAGACAAAATTGACACACAGGCTATCTTCTAGCTGTTATTTTCTGAATGAAAAAAAATGTTGTCTTTTTTTTTAGTGAATTGTCTATAATTTATTCCATATAGAAGGCTTAATGCCTTGTTAGTGCTCTTCTACCATAACAGACACCAAGACCCCCTTCAATGGTCAAGGCTCAGTTAGAGGCATATTTCGGAATATATAATTCTATTTTAAGCACCTCAGAAAAAACTAGCATGTTGGAATTGATATGTAATGAATGTATACAAGAAGAATTTCAGTGGAACATGAAAGCAATCATATAGTCCACAAGATAAAGAAAGAGGCCCAAAGAAGAGTCCTCGGTGAGTACCAACCTTGTCAATCATGACCTCAGATTTCCATCCATCAGAACTGTAAGATGATAAATCCCTGCTGTGTAAGATACCCAGTCTAGATAACATTGTATTGGCAGTAAAGAAAACAGGTGATAGGTAGCATTGGTGACATAGCAGAGAAGTCCCTCATGAAGTTGTGTTTCTGGAATGTACTCAAATGTCTTCAGTGTCACATTCCAGCTTCATGGACTTTTGATCTTATCTCAGCCGTCTGTGCTGTGTTATAAGACATAGTTGCCTTCCAGAAACACCCCAGGTAAGGGTGCCACCAAAAGTGCCAGTAATTAATGAAAGACAGGGAATGCTGGAATTGGGAAGAATAATAAGAGGTACTGACACAGAAACTGAAGACATTAACCAAGATGTGTAAGAATGATGGGACATGTACCAGAAAAAGATCATCTTTTGGCTGAGGAAGTAGTATTCTGTGAAAATTATTACCACTACAGTCATTTGGATTATTAGGACGTGGGACTACGTGCCCAATTGCAAAATAACTAAACGTAGATGCACAGTGTCAAATTTTATGCAGAAAGGGTTTACTTACTCCTTTCAAAAGAAAACAAACAATCCCTACACTTGATGATTCAGAAACACCTTAGTGTGTAGCCCGGCAGACAACAAGTATTTTTAACCGAAAGAGACAGAGACGATACAGCAGAAAATCCTTGGAAGGGTGCCAAACTGCCAGGATGCTTTCCCAGAGTTGCCAGGAAGAGCTCTGGAGTCTGATGCAATTCCACAGCTCTTCTCCTAGCCCTTATCCTTAGGGGCACATGTGAACGATGGAATCTCTCTGCTGCCTTTCCCCAGGCTCCATACTCTTCAGCAGTCACTGGCTCGTATTAGCTCTGTCCCTACCCTGTTGTCTAACATACTTAGTTTCAACTAGGAAACTTTAAGATCAGTAGCAATGATAAAGGCCATGGCATTTTCAAGGCATATTTTCGTTGAGCGTTAATGCCTAACAGCTTGTAGGGCTGACAGAGAGACGTGTGCCTGTGGGTGACCACTAATAGTCAGGTTAGATCCCGTTTATGGTGTCAACACACCAATGACATGGTGTGGCAGGTGGAAGTGAAAGTGCTACACAAAGACCTTAGATGTCTGAAAATTGTTCTGTTTATTGTCGAGATATACCTTTTATTTTTTATATATTATTTAGGAAAAAGTTGAAAAAATTTCTACCCTATGAGGAAAACACACCATGATGTCTCTAAGAGGCTCTTCAAAGAAGTCATGGCCCATATTAGCCTGAGAAAAAGTTATGGTGAACAGTGGGAGGAATAAGCTCACTGGGAAATAAAACAGGAAAACTATTGAGAGTCACTAAGGTATTCACACATAATCTTGCCTTTTGCTTTCCTGACATTGTTGCAGGTAAAATCCAGGTCCCTGCACTTCAAGAAATAATTTCGATTAGCTCTCCCCCAACTTCAACTCTTATATTCTCTCTACTCCCTCTTCCCCAGTGTTCCCTGAATCCACGAAGGGCTGATGTAGTTGTTCCATTTCAGACTGAGCAGTCCACCAGCATTGTAGCCAGTTATGGTTCCTGTACTACCCACTGCCCCATTACAGTAAGAAGCAATTCATTAGTATGAATGCTTAGATTAGATTAATTCATAAACACTAGTATTCATACTTAGAAATTAATTTGATATCATAACCATTTAGTAGAATAATAATGGTACACTCCCCCATAATACCGGTGAGCACTAACCTTCCATCCATGCTCATACAAGCCGCTCCAATACTTAGTGGGCTACACAACACAAGGCATGGGCCGGGCGGTGGTGGCACATGTCTTTAATCCCAGCACTTGGGAGGCAGAGGCAGGCTGATTTCTGAGTTTGAGACCAGCCTTGTCTACAGAGTGAGTTCCAGGATAGCCAGGGCTACACAAAGAAGCCCTGTCTCAAAAAAAGAAAGAAAGAAAAGAAAGAAAGAAAAAAAGAAAGAAAGAAAGAAAGAAAGAAAGAAAGAAAGAAAGAAAGGAAGGAAGGAAGGAAGGAAGGAAGGAAGGAAGGAAGGAAGAAAGAAAGAAAGAAAGAAAGAAAGAAAGAAAGAAAGAAAAAAACCAAAAACCAAAAAAAACAAAAAAACAAAAAAACAAAAAAACAAGGCATGGAAGGAAGAGGAGCCTTGTTAAGATGAAGGCTTCTGGGGAGGGGTCTGGAAGAAAATGGGGGTGTGAAATGACTAAAAATTTGTTATATAAATGTATGAATCTGTCAAACAACAACAAAAAATAAAAACAACGAAAGTAATTACTCACTATAAGCCTTGGGGCAGAACACCTGTGTATAATTTCTTGGCTGAGCACTCTGTGGCTCAGTGGTTCTCAGCTTTGCATACATGAGACACTCAATTGGGGAAGTTTTAGGCCTCTCAGAGTGCATGCAGCATCCCAGTGCAAGTAGATCACACACACAGATTTGGGATTCCTTGTGAAGTGTTTGTTTAAACATTCTTTAAATAAGAACAATACAAACTCAAGTTTTGAAACCAGCATCAACTTGCTGTCCTGAAAAACCACTTTCTATATTCTCACTCAGGTTTTTTCTAGGGGTTATTTAGGGGTTTCCATTCTCTTCCAGCTAAAGGTGATATTATGTCCTAGAAACAGAGCCTGGGCTACTTGGTGAAAGAGTTTTATCTACCCCACCATAAATGGTCTATGCTCATGAGCCCCCAGGAGGATGAAGACAAAGAAATTGCCTCAACAGAGTGTCTGATCACTGGGACATCTTCAGATGTCCCACCTCTTCAGATCTTCAGACAAGAGAGTACCACAATCTCAACAGGTAATGTGGCCCATGGACTTCTGTGGTTAACACTTCATTTCTGCCTGATAGCACTTTAGGATGGTTCTAGAAACTTTAGATGTAACCTATCTGAAGGAAATAGATCACCCAGAGGCATCACTGAGAAGTATCCTTCCCCTTGCTCTTACCTATATCCTTCTATTGTTCTACTTCCAGATATCACTGGTTAATTTTATCTGAAC
This sequence comes from Apodemus agrarius, assembly GCA_964023405.1. Lineage (NCBI taxonomy): Eukaryota > Metazoa > Chordata > Mammalia > Rodentia > Muridae > Apodemus > Apodemus agrarius. The sequence goes on along the minus strand of OZ030011.1, from coordinate 98,231,339 downwards.
TCAACACAATCTAGAGTCACCTAGGGAGAGAAACTCAGTGAGGAATTACATAGATCACATTGACTCGTGGGCATGTCTAAGGTTGATTGCCTTTACACTTAACGAAAGTGTTAATAATTCTGAATATGGCTATTTCCACTTCAAGAGCTGGACTCTGAACTGTACAACAATAAGAAACTGAGCTGAGCATGAACAACCAATCAAGAAAACAAGGGCATTGCACGTGGTTTTTCCTCTGTTCTTAACTGGATATAACACTTTAAATTCTTGCATTTCCCACATTGAACTATCACAAATAAGTCAAACATTTTCTTTTTCCCTACATTGCTTTCTTTTAATACACTTGTCAAAGAAACAGAAGCAAAATTAGAACGCTGTGTACTATGAAGTGAAGAGCCTCTGACACACTCTTTTTTGTTGTTACGATGCTCTAGCTAAGCACACAAGTCCATTGTACAATCATGTATCGATCCCCCTGAGACAATGAGCCTAACTAAATATTTACTCCTTGAGGCATTTTCTTCTTTGTTGTTGCAGTAAAACATTATGGCATGACCAGAAACAACTTATAGAATAGTTTATTGTGGCTTACAGTCCCAGAGGATTAAGACTAAAAGAAATCCATTCATGATAGCTCCATATATTGTAGATCAGTGGATCTTAATTCCTGTTAGAAAGGAGACTATGGAAAAGTGCAGAGATGAAATCATAAGACAAGGAAACAGTAAGCAACATCCCCATTCAAAGTAATCCCTGTACATAGGATGGGACCTTGGGGCACTGTGCTTGACCAGGCACATAAAGACTCGACTATACTGTTTAGGAGACAACCTTGAACTTTTTCTTATGAATTTTAAAAGTTTGATCAAACCATCAGTATAGTGGAAGGATTCAAAATATCCCTTCAACAAATGTGTTTTTGTAAAGAAGTGGGCAGTGACTATTTTGACTTTGCACAAATATATGATAGTATGAATAGTATAAAATGACCCATGGGCAGCATATGACAGAATGGGTATAGGTGAGTTATAATGGAGAATCACTCGTAGTCACCTGTGGTAATGAACCAGGCTGTTTCTTGCTTACCAGTGCCTGCTTTACACATTTACACACTGTAAAATCTACTGCTGAGATAACCAGAACAGAGAATGCTGATTGTAGAATGCTTGATCATGCTTTTCAGAACAACCAAACCAGAAGCTCTAGGTAGGGATACTGGATAGCATCAATACATATGGTAAAGCCATCTCATTTTGACTAGTTCTGGATGCAGCCACAGAAGAGTAGATAGCACTGCATTCATGGATGATAGAATCAGCAGGATTTAGTGCCTGCATTGGTGAAGATGGGCATCAACAGAAGCCTTTGATATGTCCCTTATGCTACTTGTCTACCTTACACCCTCGGCCGCTCATCACTCACTAATTCCCTCTAGGATCTTTGTTGCTTGCATGGTTACTTTCTAGAACCTTTCTGGTTTCTTGGCAGGAGGAAAATTAGAATGTGATTATACTCCAGATCATAAAGATCCACCCCCTAGAGTTATGGATTGTTTTAGCTTACATGTCATTGACCTCTTGAATGTGACAAAGCCATGCTGAGTTTTGGTAGCCTAGGGCATGTAGACTTTGTCCCAGACTACCGAGAGGACAAGAGCAGAAATCCCTCTAAATACCATAAGGCAGGCATCTATGAAGGTGCTACAGGAGTCCCGAGAATAAAAGATAGCAATCAGTAATTCAGGAGGAGCAAGGAGGAAATCCCAGTGTTAGCTAAGAGCTTCTCACTCCCAGTGAGGGAGATATCCACCTATGACAGGAAGCCATTGTCAAGGCTTCTGAAGACTGCAGCATGGCTGTTAAGGTGGAGGGTTCTCACCAATTTTCATCATCATTCACTTGTATTCATTTCTGCCAAGCATAAGAGATCAATACTAGGGTCCCAGAGCTAAGCAGTGCCCTTCAGATTGGCTGTGCAGATGCTGGGGAATATGTTACCTCTTTTTAAAAGGGGTGGTGGTGGATGGAATTCTAGATCAGTGGTTATAGCACTTGCTACAAAAGCAAGTGGAGCTGAGTAACGGATCTGGGTCCAGATGCCCAGCATCGACAGATCCTGGATGGGTGCAGTGACCTCCTTGTAATTCCAGGCTTAGAAGGTAGTGACAGGGAATCCTTGGAACGAGTTGCCTAGGATAAACCAATCATGAGTGAGGTCAGGGTTTACTGGAGACCCTGACTCGAAAGAATAAGATGAAAGACCCATCAGTGAAGATCCTCAACATCAAACTTGGGCTTCCACATATGTATAACATGTGCATGCATATTCTCACATCAAACTTGGGCTTCCACATATGTATAACATGTGCATGCATATTCTCACATCAAACTTGGGCTTCCACATATGTATAACATGTGCATGCATATTCTCACATATGTGCATGCACCCACATGTGAACGTGCAGATACACACACACACACACACACACACACACACACACACCACACTAAAATTGAACAACCAAAATTGCAGCTGAAAGCTTTAAAAACCAAAGCTGTGGTATTAATCACACACCTGCACCCCAGAAAGGCTTCCAGTTCTTTACATTTTTCTTAAAGGAGCCACATTTCCAGAATTTTCTGTGCTTATTAAGAATGAGGCTCCAGCAGTGGCCATGCCAGGACTTGTGACCTTCTTTCTAATGGGCATGTGATCTTGTTATCATTGCATGGCCAGCTGGCTCCAAATTGATCTGCACAGACTGGGTACCCCAGGCTTCTCTGCCTGCCTCACGCATTGCTAACTCCTCCTGAGTCAGCAGCGCTGTTCCAAACACCAGTTGTTAAAGAAGAAAGAGAGACTGGAGCAGGTGGGCTGTGTGGGCTGAGATGTCACACCTACAAAATCTGCAGAGAGAAAGAACTTCAGTGTGCATGCGGTTCACTGCACTTTAAAGCACACACACACACACACACACACACACACACACACACACAGAGGGAGGAGGGCATCTCTTGGGAGCCAAAAGCAAAGGCTGTGAGAGCCAGAAGGGAAGACATCGCCAGCATCATGGCAGAACAATTTCAGCTTTGCCCATAAAAATGCCAAGATGAGAAAAAAAAATCTGAGATATGTATTTTGGGTTTTCTTGCTCCTTCTGTAGAAGCTTCTGGGGTGGGGGCGAGTGGAGACCCTGACTTTCCATCTTCTCATCCTGAGCCTAAAACATTGTTGTCTTTGGATATACAAAATGTATGTTGAATAAAGAAAGGAGATAGAAAATGAAAACAAAAACAAACAAACAATAAAAAAGGGAAGTAAGGAGGTTTCATTTTCCCTTCCACAGAAGAATTCTCTGTGAGGTCCCCATAAACTGTGCTTACAGGGCCACCTGGGTGGCTGTTGTAAGGCCACTAATTATATAACACGCTGGCAAGAACCAACAAAGAAATTATTGAAATAACTTTGGTTTTTAGAACACGTTCAGATTGCTTATCCTTAGCTTCCCTGCTTCCAGCTGGAAGATAAACAGTTCTATTTGGTTTACTTTGTTTTCCTAGCTGACACTAATAATACAGAAATAACAGGCAAAACAGTGTGTCATCACGTATCCTGATATTGCATAGCAAAGTGTAAATCAGTTTACAAAAGCATCAATTCTTTTGATTCCTCCTTCCTTCATGTGGGTACTGTCAAGTGCCCATCATGTGCTAGACTTACATAGCTTTTAATTTGCAATTAATTAATTGTAAGATAATGCTTGGATTTTTTAAATAAATAAATACTTAGGCTGAAGTGATGGCTTCATTATTCATCTTTCCAATGACATGGCAGTTATCTCTGTGATTAGCTTGGCTTAATCATCAGTGGATATGGTGGACAACAATATGTACAACACTAATGTGAAGGAAAGGTAGCATCCATACAATTGAGAATATAGTACACAGTTAAGAAACCTCTTGTCTTCTTCGATTTCTTTCTTCAAGGACTTGAAGTTCCTGTTGTACAGATCTTTCGCTTGTTTGGTTAGAGTTACGCCAAGATACTTCATGTTGTTTGTGGCTATTGTGAAGGGTGTTATTTCCCTAATTTCTTTCTCAGCCTGCTTGTCCTTTGAGTACAAGAAGGCCACTGACTTGCTTGAGTTAATTTTATAACCTGCCACTTTGCTGAAGTTGTTTATCAGCTGTAGAAGTTCTCTGGTGGAGTTTTTTGGGTCGCTTAGGTAAACTATCATATCGTCTGCAAATAATGATAGTTTCACTTCTTCCTTTCCAATTTGTATCCCTTTGACTTCCTTATGTTGTCTAATTGCTCTTGCTAGAACTTCAAGTACTATATTGAAAAGATATGGAGAGAGAGGGCAGCCTTGTCTAGTCCCTGATTTTAGTGGGAATGCTTCAAGTTTCTCTCCATTTATTTTGATGTTGGCTACTGGTTTGCTGTAGATTGCTTTTACTATGTTTAGATGGAAAAATATTTCTTGCTCCTGGATTGGCAGGATCAATATAGTAAAAATGGCCATCTTGCCAAAAGCAATATACAGATTCAATGCGATCCCCATCAAAATCCCAACTCAATTCTTCATAGATCTAGAAAGAGCAATTCTCAAATTCATCTGGAGCAACAAAAAACCCAGGATAGCTAAAACTATTCTCAACAATAAAAGGACTTCTGGGGGAATCAATATCCCTGACCTCAAGCAGTACTACAGAGCAATTGTGTTAAAAACTGCATGGTATTGGTATAGCAACAGGCAAGCAGATCAATGGAACAGGATTGAAGACCCAGAGGTTAACCCACAGACTTATGGTCACTTGATCTTTGATAAAGGAGCCACAACCATCCGGTGGAATAAAGATAGCCCTTTTAACAAATGGTGCTGGTTCACCTGGAAGTCAACATGCAGAAGAATGCGAATTGATCCAATCTTATCTCTTTGCACTAAGATCAACTCCAAGTGGATCAAGGACCTCCACATAAAACCAGACACACTGAAACTATTAGAAAAGAAACTTGGGAAGACCCTGGAGGACTTGGGCACAGGGGAAAAGTTCCTGAACAGAACACCAATAGCTTATGCTCTAAGATCAAGAATCGACAAATGGGATCTCATAAAATTACAAAGTTTCTGCAAAGCAAAGGACACTGTCAGAAGGACAAAACGGCAACCAACAAAGTGGGAAAAGATCTTCACCAACTCCACATCCGACAGAGAGCTAATATCCAATATATACAAAGAACTCAAGAAGTTAGACCGCAAAGAAACAAATAACCCTATCAAAAAATGGAGCACAGAGCTAAACAAAGAATTTTCACCAGAAGAAATTCGGATGGCCGAGAAACACCTTAAAAGATGTTCAACATCATTAGTCATCAGGGAAATGCAAATCAAAACAACCCTGAGATTCCACCTCACACCAGTCAGAATGGCTAAGATTAAAAACTCAAGAGACAACAAGTGCTGGCGAGGATGTGGAGAAAGAGGAACACTCCTCCACTGTTGGTGGGATTGCAAAATGGTAAAACCGCTCTGGAAATCAGTTTGGCGGTTCCTCAGAAAATTGGGCATGTTACTTCCAGAGGACCCTGGCATACCACTCCTGGGCATATACCCAGAGGATTCCCCTGCATGCAATAAGGACACATGCTCCACTATGTTTATAGCAGCCTTGTTTATAATAGCCAGAAATTGGAAGCAGCCCAAATATCCCTCAAAGGAGGAATGGATACAGAAAATGTGGTATATTTATACAATGGAATACTACTCAGCAATTAAAAATAATGAATTCATGCAATTTGTAGGTAAATGGTTAGACCTGGAAAATATCATCCTGAGTGAATTAACCCAATCACAAAAGAATGCACATGAAATGCAATCACTGATAAGTGGATATTAACGAGCCCAGAAGCCCTAAATACTCAAGACACAAATAGCAAGTCAAATGATTCCCAAGAAGAAGAAAGGAGAGGACCCTGGGCCTGTAAAGATTGCATCCAGTTTAGTAAAGAAACCGAGGGGGGAGGGGGAATTATTGGGGAACAGATGGGGGGGAGAGGAACTATGGGAACTATGGTGGGTGGGAACTGGGAAAGGGGAAAGCCTTTGGAATGTAAACATAGAATATAGAAAATAAAATTTAAAAAATCATTTTAAAAAGAAAAAAAAAAAAAGAAACCTCTTGTCCAGAGCAGGATCCCAAAGAAAATGGGTGTCAGTTCATTAACTAGAAAGCAGTTTGATTAAGACATGCCTCTGGTGACCACCACATAAACCCCACATCACTGAAATATTTATTCTGTAATGTATTTATTGAACATACCAGACAAATTGTAGTAGGCTAAAAGCAGTTTATAATTTATTTTTTATGATTCCATAATTTCAGACCTACTTCACATTTTAGTATTTTTCTTTCTTCATACTGCATTAATTGGGGTTTTCTAACTAGAAGTCTCCAGAGAAATGAGGGTAATAGGGTAGATGATTGATGGGTAGGTGGATAGATGGGATAGAGTGGTCATGAAAATTGGCAGATGAGATTATGGAGAAAGTACACAAGCTGCCATCTGTAAGCTGCAGAACTGTGAAAGCCAATGGTGTCCAATCCAAGTCTGGAGGGCAGAAGATGGAAAGCCAAAGCCAGGTGAAGATAGATGTCCCAGCTCCAACAAACACAGAGAGTACATTTATCCTTTTCCGGGCTTTCCAGATTCTACATGTGAGATCTACAGCTAAGCTGACTGTCTATGGTGGGATTCTATCTCCCAAGAATAACCCAATTTGTGTCATTTTAAAATAAGCGTTATGAGATTCTCAGAAGACTAGGCATAATGTACACCCTTGTGGAATGGAGAGCATCTACACAAGGTGACTTGGAAGAGACTCATGAAGAACTTACAGACTGAGGAAGTACAGGAGTATCTTATGAGGTGGACCAAGATGCATCAGGAGGTAAACATGGGGTAGCATATGGGAGCCCACCTCTCAGGGAGATGTATAATTATTAGGAGGGAGCTTTTATTTCATTTTGTAGCCATACATAATTTGATATGTTCCTAAAAGTAACCCTTATGCACACTTCTGTAAGTCACCTGAATTAAACTCACTGGTTCACCAAGAAAGACTTGGGTATTGGTCTGGTAGTGGTAAATGGAGATGGTATATGTCCTTGGGTTAGCAGCAGCAATACTACATCTGCTCAGACACATCTAAAAATAGTGTTCCATCAGATAACTGAGCTTTCTCAGAAATAAAATATCACTCCAGGGACTAGACAAACAGTTGGGTATGTAAAGATCCTTGTCTCCAAGGTCAAGGTCCAAAGTTTGGGTCCCTGAAACCAACATGAACCGTGTAAAGTGAGAACCAACTCTTACATGTTGTCTTCTGATCTCCACACAGGCACCATAGCATTAGTGTGCCCTCTCACTACATACAGAAAAAAAAAAAGACACAAAATAAGTAAATAAAATAAATATCATTCCATAATTTATCTGATCACTTTCCAACATTAACAAATAATTAGCCCAAATCCCAAATTAGCAGTAATATAGGCATGTCTGTTTCCAGGTATAAAATTTGTATATGTTAGCCTCTAAGCTTTCATTTAAGATATCTGGTTATAATCAAAAATATGAAGACTAAATAAAGCAAGGAAGTATATAACACATAGTCAAGAGTCAACACCATCAACAAAATCAGACTTAGATAGGATGTAGACATGAAGATTGTCACTCAGAGACATTTAAAGCAGTTGTAATTAATTTGTTCAAAGTTCTAACAAAGACTCCCAGACACTCTAACACACTCAGGATCATAGGATCAGAGGTGAGGAGAACACAACATCTGTACCAATACTGGGAGTAACTGGGACCAGTGGGACCCCAGGCACCCAAGAACATGCCTAATCAGTGGAACAGATTTGTTCTGGTCTGTGCCAGTGCCCTGAGTAGACCTTAGACTCAAACTCCAAAGCCAATCCCATAACATTCAGAAGAAGGTCCATTTGCAGGCTCTCTAACACGCTCAGGATTATAGGATCCCAGGATCCGAGGATCCCAGGTCTTGGTCACACCAGGATCTCAGGGTCCCAGAGGCAACTTCACTCCTAGGAGCTCTAACACACAGGCTCTCCGGATCACAGGATACCAAAATCATAGGATCACAAAGACAGCCAAACTCTGAGGAGTTCTGATACAACCAGGATCACAGGAAGGACAGGCTCCAGTCAGATATAGCAAGGGTAGCACTAGAAATTATCAGATGGTGGGAGGCAAGCACAAGAACATAAGCAACAGAAACCAAGGAAGGTTACTTAGCTTCATCAGAACCTAATTCTCTCACCATAGCAAGTCCTGGATGTACCATCACACCTGAAAAGCAAGATTTGGATATAAAATCACTTCTCATGATGATTTTAGAAGACTTTAAGAAGAGCATGAATACTTCCCTAAAAGAAATACAGGAGAACACAGGTAAACAGGTAGAGGCTCTTAAAGAGGGAACACAAATATCCTTTAAATAATTACAGGAAAACACAAACAGGCAAAGGAAATGAGCAAAACCATCCAAGTTCTAAAGGTGAAAATATAAACAATAAAGAAATCACAAAGGGAGACAGCCCTGGAGTTAGAATACCCATGAAAGAGATCAGGAGACATAGATGCAAGGATTACCAACAAAATACAAGAGATAGAAGAAAGAATCTCAAGTGCAGAAGATTCCATAGAAAACATCAACACAACCATCAAAGAATACAAAAAGCAAAAAGCTCCTAACCCAAAATATCCAGGAAATCCAGGACACAATGAGAAGACGAAACCTAAAGATAATAGGTATAGAAGAGAGCAAAGATTCTAACCTTAAAGGACCAGCAAATATCTTCAACAAAAATATAGAAGAAAACTTCCCTAACCTAAAGTAAGAGATGCCCATAAATATACAAGAAGCCTATAGAACTCCAAATAGACTGGACCAGAAAAGAAATTCCTCCCATCACATAATAATCACAACACCAAATGCACTAAACAAAGAAAGAATATTAAAAGCAGTAAAGGAAAAAGTTCAAGTAACATATGAAGGCAGGCCTATAAGAATTACCCCAGACTTCTCCCCAGAGACTAAGAAGGCAAGAAGGTCCTGGACAGATGTCATACAAACCCTAAGAGAAAACACACATGCTGAGGCTTCTATACCTAGCAAAAAATCTCAATTACCAAAGATAGAGAAAGCAAGACATTCCATGACAAAACCAAATTTATACAATATCTTTCCACAAATTCAGCCCTACAAAGGATAATAGATGGAAAACACCAACACAAGGAGGGAAACTACACCCAAGAAAAAGCAAGAAAGTAATCTTTGAACAACCCCAAAAGAAGATAGCCACACAAACATAATTCCACCTCTAACAACAAAAGTAACAGGAAGCAACAATCACTTTATCTTAATATCTCCTAACATCAATGGATTCAATTCCCCAATAAAAAGACATAGACTAACAGACTGGATATATAAACACAACTCAGCATTTTGCTTCATACAGGAAACACACCTCAGTGACAAAGGCAGAAACTACCTCAGAGTAAAAGATTGGAAAACAATTTTCCAAGCAAATGGTCCCAAGAAACAAGCTGGAGTAGCCATTCTAATATTGAGTAAAATCAACTTTCAAACAAAAGTTATCAAAAACGATAAGGAAGGCCACTTAATACTGGTCAAAGGAAAAATCTACCAAGATGAACTCTCAATTCTAAACATCTATGCTCCAAGTGCAAGGGCAACCAGATTCATAAAAAAAACTTAACTAAAGCTCAAAGCACATATAATGCCCCCATACATTAAGAGTGGGAGACTTCAGCACCCCACTCTCAGAAATGGATAGATCATATAAACAAACTAAACAGACACAAAGTAAAACTAACAGAAGTTATGAACCAAGTGAATCTAACATTTTTTAGAACATTTCATCCTAAAGCAAAAGAATATACCTTCTTCTCAGAATCTCATGATGCCTTCTCCAAAACTGACCATATAATTGGTCACAAAACAGGCCTCAACAGATACAAGAAGACTGAAATAATCCCATGTACCCTATCAAATTGTCACAGACTAAGGCTGGTCTTAAAAACCAACAAAAATAATGGAAAGCACACATACACGTGGAAGCTGAACAATGCTCTACTCAATGATAACTTGGTCAAGGAAGAAATAAAGAAATAAAGACTTTTAAGAATTTAATGAAAATGAAGACACATCATACCAAAACTTATAGGACACAATGAAAGCCAGGCTAAGAGGAAAACCCATAGCTCTAAGTGCCTCCAAAAAGAAACTGAAGAGAGCTTACACTAGCAGCTTGACAGCACACTTGAAAGCTCTAGAACAAAAAGAAGCAAATACACACAAGAGGAGTAGATGGCAGGAAATAATCAAACTCAGGGCTGAAATCAATCAATAGAACTATACAGAAAAAAAAGAACTATACAAAGAATCAACAAAACCAGGAGCTGGTCCTTTGAGAAAATCAGCAAGAAAGATAAACCCTTAGCAAGACTAAACAGAGGGCACAAAAAAATTATCCAAATTAACAAAATAAGAAATTAAAAGGGAGATATAACAGCAGAAACTGAGGAAATTCAAAAATTCATAAGATCCTACTACAAAAGCTTATAACTAAAAAAAAAATAGGAAAATCTGGATGAAATGGAAAATTTTCTAAACAGATACCAAATATCAAAGTTATATCAGGAAAAGATAAACAATCTAAACAGTCCCATAACCCCTGAAGACATAGAAGCAGTCATTAATAGTCTCCCAACCAAAAAGAGCTCAAGACCAGATGAGTTTAGTGGAGAATTCTATCAGATCTTCAAAGAAGACCTAATATCAATACTCTTCAAATTATTCACAAAATAGAAACAAAAGGACCACTACCCAATCATTCTACGAAGCCGCAATTATGCTTATACCTAACAAAGACCTAACAAAGAAAGACCAATTTCCCTTTTCAACATTGATCCAAAAATGGCTAGAGCAATTAGACAACAAAAGGAGGCAAACGGTATACAAATTGGAAAGGAAGAAGTCAAAATATCACTATTTGCAGATGATATGATCATATACTTAAATGACACCAAAAATTCCACCAGAGAAGCCCTAAAGTTGATAAAGAACTTCATTAAAGTGGATGATTATGAAATTAATTCAAACAAATTAGTAGTCTTCCTCCACTCAAAGAATAAACAAGCTGAGATAGAAATTAGGGAAATAACTCCCTTCACAGTAGTTACAAATAATATTACATACCATGGTGTAACTCTAATCAATGAAGTGAAAGTTTTATATGACAAGAACTTAAGAAATTAGGGAAATGACACCATTCACAATAGCCACAAACAACATAAAGTATCTTGGTGTGACTTTAACCAAACAAGTGAAAGATCTGTATGATAAGAACTTTAGGTCTCTGAAGAAGGGAATTGAAAAAGACCTCAGAAAATGGAAAAATCTTCCATGCTTGTGGATTGGTAGGATTAATACAGTAACAATGGCCATCTTGCCTAAAGCAATATACAGATTCAATGCAACCCATGTCAAAATTCCAACTCAGTTCTTCATAGAGTTAGAAAGAGCAATTTTAAATTCATATGGAATAACAAAAAAATCCAAGAAAGCTAAAACTATTCTCAACAGCAAAAGAACTTCTAGGGAAATCAGTATTCTGGACCTCAAACAGTACTACAGAGCAATAGTGTTAAAAACTGCATGGTATTAGTACTGTTACAAGTAGGGAAATCAATGGAATAGGATTGAAGACCCAGAAATGAACCCATACACCTATGGTCACTTGATCTTTGACAAAGGAGCTAAAACAATCCAGTGGAAATAAGATAGCCTTTTCAACAAGTAGTGCTTGCTCAACTGGTGGTCAGCATGCAGAAGAATGTGAATTGATCCATTCTTATCTCTCCTTGTACTAAGCTCAACTCCAAGTGGATCAAGGACCTCCACATAAAACCAGACACACTGAAACTATTAGAAAAGAAACTGTGGAAGACCTTGGAGGACATGGGCACTCAGGGGGAAAGTTCCTGAACAGAACACCAATAGCTTATGCTCTAAGATCAAGAATTGACAAATGGGACCTCATAAAATTACAAAGTTTCTGTAAGGCAAAGAACATTGTCAAAAGGACAAAACGGCAACCAACAAATTGGGAAAAGATTTTCACCCACCCTACATCTCACAGAGGGCTAATATTCAATATATACAAAGAACCCAAGAAGTTAGACTCCAGAGAGCCAAATAACCCTATTAAAAGTGGGGTACAGAGCTAAACAAAGAATTGTCACCTGAAGAACTTTGAATGGCTGAGAAGCACCTTAAGAAATGTTCAGCATCATTAGTGATTAGGGAAATGCAAATCATAACAACCCTGAGATTTCACATCACACCAGTCAGAATAGCTAAGGTTAAAAACTCAGGAGACAACAGGTGTTGGCGAGGATGTGGAGAAAAAGGAACACTCCTCCACTGCTGGTGGGAATGCAAGTTGTTACAACCACTCTGGAAACCAGTCTGGCAGTTACTCAGAAAACTTGGCATGACACTTCCGGAGGACCCTGCTATACCACTCCTGGGCATATACCCAGAGGATTCCCTGGCATGCCATAAGGAGACATGCTCCACTATGTTCATAGCAGCCTTATTTGTAATAGCCAGAAGCTGGAAAGAACCCAGACGTCCCTCAATGGAGAAATGGATACATAAAATGTGGTATATTTACACAGTGGAATACTACTCAGCAAATAAAAACAATGAATTCATGAATTCTTAGGTGTACTGGCTGGTTTTGTGTTTCAACTTGACACAGGCTGGAGTTATCGTAGGAAAAGGAGCTTCAGTTGGGGAAGTGCCTTCATGAGATCCAGCTGTGGGGCATTTTCTCAATTAGTGATCAAGTGGGGGAGGGCCCCTTGTGGGTGGTACCATCTCTGGACTGGTATTCTTGGGTTCTATAAGAGAACAGGCTGAGCAAGCCAGGGGAAGCAAGCCAGTAAGGAACATCCCTCCATGGCCTGTGCATCAGTTCCTGCTTCCTGACCTGCTTGAGTTCCACTCCTGACTTCCTTTGGTAATGAACAGCTGTGTGGAAGTGTAAGCTCAATAAACCCTTTCCTCCACAACTTGCTTCTTGGTCATGATGTTTGTGCAGGAATAGAAATCCTGGCTAAGACATTAGGCAAATGGTTGGAACTGGAAAATATCATCCTAAGTGAGGTAACCAAGTCACAAAAGAATACACATGGAATGCAGTCACTGATAAGAGAATATTAGCCCAGAAGCTCTGAATACCCAAGACACAATTCGCATATCAAATGAGTACCAAGAAGAAGGAAGGAAAGGTCCCTGGTCCTGGAAAGGCTTGATCCAGCAATGTAGGAGAGTACCAGGACAGAGAAGAAGGAGGGTGTTGATTGGAGAACGGTCGGTCAATTCGCATTCTTCTGCATGTTGACCTCCAGTTGAACCAGCACCATTTGTTGAAAAGGCTATCTTTATTCCATCGGATGGTTGTGGCTCCTTTATCAAAGATCAAGTGACCATAAGTCTGTGGGTTAATTTCTGGGTCTTCAATCCTGTTCCATTGATCTGTTTGCCTGTTGCTATACCAATACCATGCAGTTTTTAACACAATTGCTCTGTAGTACTGCTTGAGGTCAGGGATATTGATTCCCCCAGAAGTCCTTTTATTGTTGAGAATAGTTTTAGCTATCCTGGGTTTTTTGTTGCTCCAGATGAATTTGAGAATTGCTCTTTCTAGATCTATGAAGAATTGAGTTGGGATTTTGATGGGGATTGCATTGAATCTGTATATTGCTTTTGGCAAGATGGCCATTTTTACTATATTGATCCTGCCAATCCAGGAATGCGAATTGACCCACTCTTATCTCTTTGCTCTAAGATCAACTCCAAGTGGATCAAGGACCTCCACATAAAACCAGACACACTGAAACTATTAGAAAAGAAACTTGGGAAGACCCTGGAGGACTTGGGCACAGGGGAAAAGTTCCTGAACAGAACACCAATAGCGTATGCACTAAGATCAAGAATCGACAAATGGGACCTCATAAAATTACAAAGTTTCTGCAAAGCAAAGGACACTGTCCGAAGGACAAAACGGCAACCAACAAAGTGGGAAAAGATCTTCACCAACCCCACATCCAACAGAGGGCTAATATCCAATATATACAAAGAACTCAAGAAGTTAGACCGCAAAGAACCAAATAACCCTATCAAAAAATGGGGCACAGAGCTAAACAAAGAATTTTCACCAGAAGGAGAACGGTCGGAGTGACAAGGGCTTATGGGACTTATGGGGGGGGGGGGAACCGGGAAAAGTAAAATCATTTGGAATGTAAACACAGAATATAGAAAATAAAAAATTAAACAAAAAAAACTTCAAGCCTCTAAAGAAAGAAATAAAAGATCTAAGAAGATGGAAAGATCTCCCATGCTCATGGATTGGTAGGATTGATATAAATAGCCATCTTGCCAAAAGCAATCAACAGATTCAATGCAATCAACATCAAAATTTCAAATCAATTCTTCATAGAGCCAGAAAGAGCAATCTCCAAATTCATTTGGAATAAGAAAAAACCCAGATCTTTCACTTGTTTGGTTAGAGTCACACCAAGATACTTTATATTGTTTGTGGCTATTGTGAAGGGGGTCATTTCCCTAATTTCTCAGCCTACTTGTCCTTTGAGTATAGGAAGGCTACTGGTTTGCTTGAGTTTATTTTATAACCAGCCACTTTGCTGAAGTTGTTTATCAGCTGTAGGAATTCTCTGGTGGAGTTTTTGGGTCACCTAAGTATACTATCATATCATCTACAAATAGTGATAGTTTGACTTCTTCCTTTCCAATTTGTATCCCTTTGACTTCCTTATATTGTCTAATTGTTCTAGTTAGAACTTCAAGTACTATATTGAAAAGATATGGAGAGAGAGGGCAGCCTTGTGTAGTCCCTGATTTCAGTGGGATTGCTGCAAGTTTCTCTCCATTTACTCTGATGTTGGCTACTGGTTTGCTGTATATTGCTTTTACTATGTTTAGGTATGGGCCTTGAATTCCTGTTCTTTCCAAGACTTTTAGCATGAAAGGATGCTGAATTTTGTCAAATGCTTTTTCAGCATCTAATGAAATGATCATGTGGTTTTTTTCTTTGAGTTTGTTTATGTAGTGGATTGCATTGATAGATTTCAGTATATTGAGCCATCCCTGCAACCCTGGGATGAAGCCTACTTGATCATGGTGGATGATCGTTTTGATGTGTTCTTGGATTCGGTTGGCAAGAATTTTATTTAGTATTTTTGCATCGATATTCATAAGGGAAATTGGCCTGTAGTTCTCTTTCTTTGTTGGATCTTTGTGTGGTTTTGGTATCAGTGTAATTGTGGCTTCATAGAACGAGTTGCGTAGTGTTCCTTCTGTTTCTATTTTGTGTAATAGTTTGAAGAGTATTGGTATTAGGTCTTCTTTGAAGGTCTGATAGAATTCTGCACTAAAACCATCTGGTCCCATACTTTTTTTGGTCGGAAGACTTTCTTTCTTTCTTTTTTTATTGTATATATTCTATATTTACAATTCATTTCCCTTTTTCTGGTTCCCCACCCCCAAAGGTCCCACATGTCCTTTTCCCTCCCCCTGCTCCCGCATCCACCCCCTCCCACCTTACTGTTCTCGTACTCTCCCACAATGATGTTTTGGTCCATTCTAGCACTAGTGTCCACTCCTTTCTTCTTGTGAGACATCACTTGATATGTGATTTGTGTCTTTGGTGTTCCAAGCTTCTAGGCTAATATCCACTTATCAGTGACTGTATACCATGGGTATTCTTTTGAGACTGGGTCACCTCACTTAGTATGACATTCTCCAGCTCCATCCATTTCTCTAAGAATTTCATGAATTCATTGTTTCTAATGGCTGAATAGTATTCCATTGTGTATATATACCACATTTTTTGTATCCATTCCTCTGTTGAGGGACATCTGGCTTCTTTCCAGCTTCTGGCTATTATATATAAAGCTGCTATGAACATAGTGGAGCATGTATCCTTATCGCATGCTGGTGAATCTTCTGGGTATATTCCCAGGAGTGGTATGGCTGGGTCCTCCGGAAGTATCACGCCCAGTTTTCTGAGGAACCGCCATACTGATTTCCAGAGTGGTTGTACCAGCTTGCATTCCCACCAGCAGTGGAGGAGTGTTCCTCTTTCTCCACATCCTTGCCAACACCTGATGTCTTCTGAGTTTTTAATCTTAGCCATTCTGACTGGTGTGAGGTGAAATCTCAGGGTTGTTTTAATTTGCATTTCCCTAATGACTAGTGATGTTGAACATTTTTAAGGTGTTTCTCAGCCATCCAAATTTCTTCAGGTGAAAAGTCTCTGTTTAGCTCTGTACCCCATTTTTGGATAGGGTTGTTTGGTTTTCTGGGGTCTAACCTCTTGAGTTCTTTGTATACATTGGAGATTAGCCCTCTGTCGGATGTGGGGTTGGTGAAGATTTTTTCCCAATTTGTTGGTTGCCGATTTATCCTTTTGACAGTGTCTTTTGCCTTACAGAAACTTTGTAGTTTTATGAGGTGGTCGGAAGACTTTCTATGACCCCTTCTATTTCTTTAGGGGTTATGGGACTGTTTAGCTGATCTATTTGATCCTGATTTAATTTTGGTATTTGGTATTTGTCTAGGAAATTGTCCATTTCCTCCAGATTCTCCAGTTGTGCTGAGTAAAGGCTTTTATAATATGATCAGATGATTTTTTTTGAATTTCCTGAGTTTCTGTTGTTATATCTCCCTTTTCATTTCTAATTTTGTTAATTTGGATACTGTCTCTGTGCCCTTTGGTTAGTCTGGCTAAGGGTTTATCCATCTTGTTGATTTTCTCAAAGAACCAGCTCCTGGTTTTGTTGATTCTTTGTATGGTTCTCTTTATTTCTACTTGATTGATTTCAGCCCTGAGTTTGATGATTTCTTGTCTTCTACTACTCCTGGGTGAATTAGCTTCTTTTTGTTCTAGGGCTTTCAGATGTGCCATTAAGCTGCTAGTGTATGCTCTCTCCAGTTTCTTTTTGAGGCACTCAGGGCTATGAGTTTTCCTCTTAGCACTGCTTTCATTGTGTCCCATAGATTTGGGTAAGTTGTGCCTTCATTTTCATTAAATTCTAAAAAGTCTTTGATTTCTTTCTTTATTTCTTCCTTGACCAAGGTATCATTGAGTATTGTTCAGCCTCCATGTGTATGTGGACTTTCTGTTGTTTTTGTTGCTATTGAAGACCACTTTTCCTCCATAGTAATCTGATAGGAGGCATGGGATTAGTTCAGTCTTCTTATATTTGTTGAGGTCTGTCTTGTGACCAATTATATGGTCAATTTTGGAGAAGGTATCTCCTTGTACAAAGCTCAAGTCCAAGTGGCTCAAGGACCTCCACATAAAACCAGATACCCTGACACTTATAGAGGAGAAAATGGTGAAGAGACTGGCACACTTGGGTACAGCAGAAAATTTTCTGAACAAAACACCAGTGGGTTATTTTCTAAGATCAAGAATCTACAAATGGGACCTCATAAAATTGCTAAGCTTCTATAAGACAAAGAACACTTTCCATAGGATAAAATGGCAACCAACTGATTGGGAGAAGATCTTTACCAATTCTACATACAATAGAGGACTAATATTCAATATATACAAAGAACTCAAGAAGTTAGAGTCCAGAGAATCAAATAACCCTATTAAAAATGGGGTACAGAGCTAAACAATTTTCAACTGAGGAATATCAAATGGCTGAAATGTCTCTAAAGAAAATTTCAACATCCTTAGTCATCAGGGAAATACAAATCAAAACAACCCTGAGATTCTACCTCATACTAGTCAGAGTGGCTACAATCAAAAAGTCAGGTGACAGCAGATGCTGGTGAGGATGTGGAGAAAGAGGAACACTCTTCCATTGTTGGTAGGAATGCAAGCTGGTACAACCATTCTGGAAATTAGTCTTGTGGTTCCTCAGAAACATGGACATAGTATTACCTGAGGACCCAGGTATACCTCTCATGGGCATATACCCAAAAGATTCCCTAACACATAACATGGACACATGCTCCACGATATTCATAGCAGCCTTATTTATAATAGCCAGAAGCTGGAAAGAACCCAGAGATCCTTCAACAGAAGAATGGATACAGAAAATGTGGCACATTTATACAATGGATTACTACTCAGCTATTAAAAACAATGAATTCATGAAATTCTTAGGCAAATGGATGGAACTAGAAAATATCCTGAGTGAAGTAATCCAATCACAAAAGAACACACATGATATGCACTGAGAAGTGGATATTAGCCCAAAACCCAGATATTATTCACAGACCACAGGAAGCACAAGAAAAAGGAAGACCTAAGTGTGGGTGCTTTGGTTCTTCTTAGAAAAGGTAATAATAAACTCACTGGAGAAAATACAAAGAATAGAATAGAAACTGAAGAAAAGGCCATGCAGAGAATGTCTCCCCTGGGAATTCATCCCATATACAGTCACCAAACCTGACACTATTGTGGATGCCCAGAAATGCTTGTTGAAAAGCCTGATATAGCTGTCTCATGAGAGGCCCTGCCAGAGCCTTACAAATACAAAGGCAGATGCTCGCAGCCAACCATTGAACTGAGCTCGGTGTCTCCAATGGAATAGTTAAAGAAATGACTGTAGGAGCTAAAGGGGTTTGCGGCCCCATAGGAAGAACAATAATATCAACTAACCAGACTCCCCCAGAGCTCCCAGGGACTGTCACCAACCAATGAGTACATATGGCTCCAGGTACATATATAGCAGAAGATGGTCTTGTCAGGCATCAATGGGAAGAAAGGTTCTTGTCCTATGAAGGCTCAATATATACCCCAGTGTAGGCGAATCTAAGGCAGGGAGGCAGGAGTGGACAGGTGTGTGGTGGAACACCCTCATAGAAGCAGGGGGAGGGGGTGGTATAGGGGTTTTCTGGGAGTGGGAGAACCAGGAAAGGGGATAACATGTAAAATGTAAATAAAGAAAATATCAAATTAAAAAAAGAAAAAACTTTAAAGAACCTTTAAAATTAAAAAAAAAGAATTTCTAATAAAAACAAGTGCCAAATTCAAGAACATTTTAGTAACGTCAGTGGAATGATGATACCACTACAGATATACAAAATAGAAATGCTAGCCTTGAAAACTATAGAAACAGATGAAGCACACCATGCCATTTCTCGGCTCTTGGTTTGAAGAATATTGTCCTATATTTATATCCACATAAAACCCCAGGATGTGATCATATTTGTATGTTGAGCCTTTACAGATAAAACTAGTTGAAATGAGGTCAGACTGAATATGGGGGTTACAGGAACACCCCTTATGCAGAGAGAGGAAACCGGTGGGTGTGAAACTAGGCAGACATGAGAATAAATACAAAAGTTCATTAAAGTATTCAGAGGAACTAGAGCCAACCTGGACTTTAATTGCTGACTTCTAAGTTCTGAAATTGCAAGAGAATAGTTTCAAATATTATAAATACATTCTTTTTTGGCCAACGAGTTGGTTCAGTGGTTAAGGATATTTCTCACCTAGATTAAAGATCCCTATGACCCCCTTGATAGAAGAAGAGAACTGACCCCCTTGACCCCCTTATGTTGTTCTCTGACCTCCACAAAGGTGTGGTATTATGCACACATAAAAATAAACAAACACAGTAAATACACTTATTTTTGCCATATCTTGTCATAGAACACCCTACAGAACACATTCATAAGCTTCATCAATATTCCTACACAGTCAAGGAAGGAATCTATAATTAACAGATTTTAAAAAAATTATCCAAACTGGTACATCAGAAAGCAAGTTAAACAAATTTTACAGGAAGTGAATCTCCAGAGACATATCAAACAGGGTAATAAACGTGCAGTTAGAATCTCAGGAGCTGCAGAAAGAGAAGAAATGGTTGAAGAATTTTCCACAGACCATACACAGTAAGTAGCCACAGAGGTAAAACAGTTAGCAAATGGTTATCAACACACAAACACAAACATGCCTACCATAACTGAGATGCCCAGCAAAAATAACAGAAAGTCAAAAGCAAACAGATGGCATTTAAGGAAGGTAGTGGGAAATGAAGAAAGAGAGGGCCCATATCAATAAACAGATTCACAGCACTTTCTCATCAGAGCCCCTGTGTAGTGGCCTGAATGAGAAATGTCTCCCACAGGTTCATGCATTTGAATTCTTCCTCCCTAGTTGACAGTGCTGTTAGGGAAGGTTATGAAACCTTTAGAAAGTGGAGCCATGCTGGAGGAAGTCCATCATGGGGTGAAAGGGAGGCAGGCTTTGAGGGGTGTAGCCATATCCTACCCACTTCCTGTCAGCTTCCTGCCTGCAAATAAAAGCATTCTGCTTCCAGAATCCCATACCTTTACCGCCATAATAGACTGTATCCCTTCTCTATCTGTAGGCCTAAAAAAATGCTCCTTCTCTGACTTGCTTTTTGCCAGGGTATTTTATCATAACAGAAAACTAAGCAGTGTATCATGACTTCAGAAAATAATGGAATGGAAGTGGTCAGAGAGAAATAACTATTACCCCAGGATGCTACTCACAGTGAACTCGCTTACCAAAAGAGTGATGCCGGACTCCCTCAGAGCACAATCGTCAAAGCTAGATGTCCATCAAGGGTGAGGCATTAGACAGAAACTCTGACATAAAGGAGGATGTGAGAGGCAATGGAAGGAAGCGATTGAAGTCAGTGGTTCCCCCTCGTTCTTTGCCTAACACCTGAAGGAAGTGAGATGACAACATCTGAAGATAATCACGGATTAAGGTAGAAATGCCAATGAAAGCCATAATGACTCTAGGGTGCTGAAAGGTGCTGACTCCTCTAGAAAAGAGTTTTCTGCAAGTGTTAAGACCTGAGATCAGAACACCAGAACCCATGCAAAATAGCCAGATGTGGTTTCCGTAATTCTAACTTGAGAGGGGGTCTAGATTCAGGAAGGTCACCAGAGTTTGCCGGCCGGCTAATATAACCAATTGGTGACCACCCTGATTCGAAACACAGGAAGAAAAGTGGGGCATGGAGATATCTGATATCTACTTCTGAAGACACCACACACACACACACACACACACACACACCACATGCATTTACACACTTGAGATACCTCATATGCATACAGAGAGTGAGAGAGCAAGAGAGCACATACACACACACCACATACACACACACACACACAGAATGAGAGACTATAGACACACCACACACACACTAGAGATACCACATATGCATACAAAAGAGAGAGACCACATGCACCACACCACATACACACACAGAATGAGAGACCATAGACATATCCCCCTCACACACACACACATAGAGAGAGAGAGAGAAAGAGAGAGAGAGAGAGAGAGAGAGAGAGAGAGAGAGAGCTCACCATCCACACGAATGAATGAGACTCTATTTTTCAGATTGTCTCCACGGGAGGGTTTATGGGTAGCTACAGCATTTATAAATTCCAAATGCTACAAAAATCTTCTTTCTTCAAAATTTTGTGTAGAAAGATTCAATAGGACAGGATGTGGACTGAAAAAAATATAAATGTTGGAGTTATTTGTTACCCACCTAAACGTTTCACTTCTTATGACCTTGGCCTACTTGCTTGAGTTCTCAGGAACTTTGTTTAAAAGTTGGAAGCAAAGCTGAAGCCTTTGTTTCCCTACCCATCAAATATCAACCCTGACATCAGAGGCTCTAGTAGTGGAAGATTCTAGTGGCACACGAAGGTGATCAGCAGATGTATTCCCAGGACTCCCCACCCCCACCCCAGTTCTCTATAAGTTAACTAAATGTGTCCCTGCTAGGCAGCCACTGAGCCATGCTAACATGGACTTCCGGAGGCAAAGACGCTGGTAGAACACAGTGACTCCCAGGGTCTTTGATGCCTGACAAGATGGCTTTGCTGATGCTGCTTCAGGCATCCAATAATTTGGATTTCTTCACTTAAGAATTGGGGTAATTTTCACTTGCCCTTTAAGGTTTTGTTGTGAACTGACAAACAGGCTTTTGTGTGAGTGTTTCCCTGGGGACTTTCTCCAGCTAACAAAGGCTCGGTGGCAGCCCATGGCACCCTTCTGAGCTGGCAGCACCCCAAGTCCGCACCTGCATGTTACTGATTATTCGCCCTGTTCTCTCATTGCTTCCCTAGCTGTGTGAAATGGGCGGAGGTGGGAAGAGTTTTAAACACATTTATGACCTTCACCTCTTTATACGCTGAAGGTGTAACTTCCCAGCATTGTTTCAGAGACTTCATCTGTGCTAACAGGACGTGTCTCCCAATATGTATAGAAGCAGTCCTATAAAAATTAGACAGGGCCAAATGGGATACTGTAGAGACCTACAGGCCATCATCTACCTGCACAGACTCAGTCTCTGGGCTAATGCCTCAGTACCAATAACCTGCAGGTGTGGGGTCAGTCTAAGCTTGGAATAGTAGGAATCAAATTCCACAAGAGATAGGAATGAGCTACCATCTCTTCTCCACTCACACACATACACACTGAAACACAAACTGTATCCATGTATATAAATGTTCCCTACACACTCCCATATCCACATACAACTCCGCATTCATTCTATTCATACACCTTATAAACATGGACACCCCATACACCACACACACACACACACACACACACACACACACACACACACACACCTGCCGTTTCTCCTGTTCCACCTTCCTCACACCCAATCATCACTCAGGCCCCAGCTCCCTCTTTCCTGGCCAGCACTGGGTTCATCCCCAGTTACTATTCTTAGATAAGCCACTTTCCCCCCCAAAGTACTGAGGATGTACTGAGGATGTGTGAAATCCAGAAAATGCACAGAGCTCATTTCTGCCCCCTTGACAACATTCTTCTGGGCAAGAAGCTAGGAGAAAGGAAGGGAGGAGTTAAAATATGCACATAATATACAAAGCTTCGCAAACTGTTCCTAAACTGTCATCTCTCCCCATCAGGAAGAATGGCTTTCTAAAGGCAAAGAGGACTAAGTGGACATCCTTAACTTGATGTCAGTGCCCTGGCCCTGAGCATCCCTGGGGGCATTCTGTTCCCTTCATCTCCCCACCTGGCCTATAGAGTCCTCTATCAACCCTGTACATTATTACTTCCTTGGAGGGGCAAGCATTGTCGGGATGAACTTGTAGGAGTATTTCAAAGCCCAGCTCAGATGCACACGCTTCTGTGTGACTTCCTTTTTCACCCCTTCCTGCCCATCACGCTTTCCTCCCCACAATGACACAGAAAGTTGTGTCATGGTTGTCACTTAGGCTTGAGGAGTGTGCACCTGAGAAATGCTGATTTCATTATCCAAAGCCTGCTCACTTCTGAGCAGATAAATTGAACACATTTAATTTCAAAATGTAGCCGTCTTCGCAGACAAACCACATGCCATGCTTCGGACATCATAACTGATATGTGGGAGCCTCAGGGCCATCACATGTAGTGATTATATGTACCCAGATGATTAGGACTTCACTTTGTATTTCTACATGTGCACTCAACCTTGGACTTACTGGCTTTCTTTATTACTGTCTCACGCTCTATGTTGGTGTTGGATGAGAGCAGTATCTGCCATTGGTAAGACCAGTTCTAATAATAAAAGTGTCCTGCACTGTCAGTTTCCCTAGGGTTATGAAGTCCACTCACCACGGAATGGTCTAAGAAGATGATAGAAAAAACTGCTTCCTACAAAACATAGCATCTTCACTATAAATGTAAAGAAATGGAAGCCATGGAAAACCAAAGAAAGGACCAGAACCTGCTGTCCAGCTCAACGGACAGTAGTACTGCAGCACTTTTGAGAAGATGCCCATGAGGGCTCAGTGTCCATTTCCATTACAATGCCTATTGAAACAGATGCCAGCCTGCATGTCAGCTGGTGTCATCTCCCTCAGAGTGCTAGAAATGTGTCCACTGATTTTACCTTAAGGCTCACCTGCCCAGTACATATTTCTTTCATCTGTTCCAGTTTAAGATCTGGGACTGTCGTCAGGTAGGAGAACTCCTTTTTGGGGATCCCTGGAACTCAGTGACACCTTAACAGCCTTTCTCTTTCTAAAGCAATGGAAGATGGTTGTATAGAAAGATGAAGTATGCTTCATTAGATGCTGGTGTCAACTGAAGTCAAGGCAGATAAAACCTGCACCCTACCATAGACTAACTCCATCTGTCTTCCTGTGGTGATGACAGAATATCTGATAAAAGCTACCTATGAGAGGGAGAGGTTATTCTGGATCCTGATTCCAAGGAAACAGTACATTGTGTTACAAGCATTCAAAGACATTAGCCCACAGGACTCAAAACCGTAATGATGGACCAAACCACGGTCTGAGATACTGCCACTCCAATCTGTTTCCATTTCTGTCTATATCATTGGCTTCTTTTGCAGATAGCTCAGAAAGCAAGGGAGATTCTGAGAAAGGTTGTACTGAGAAAGAAAGAAGAGAGACAGAGACAGACAAACAGAGATAGAGGCAAAAACACAGACATAAGAGCAGAGAAAGACAGAGACACATGGATATGGAGAAAGATGGAGAGATTCTATAAGTGAAGCCATACCTCTTGTCCCTGCAGAGGTGGAGAGTAGATAATAGAAAAAACATGGAGTGCCCTGGCCAACAAAGCTTCAAAAATAAACCAGGCTATCTCATACAGTAAGAGACTGTGTCTGTGGAAAATAGAATGTTGCTTCCCTCAGGGTGCCTCAGATCCCTTCAAGGGAATCAGAACTGGAAAGAGAAGGTTCACTCCTTAGCCGTTTCATGAGGCTGGGCATCCTAACGAGGCAGTAGAAAGCCCCAGATGGTTGGAGACCACCAGGGAATGCAACAGAGCACAGAAATGTCTCTTAGAGTCATGCTCGATGACAGCCTAGATATCAGGCTCACACAGAGTCAACTGGGCCAGATAGCTTCTGTCCATCTTGACTCCTGTGTGTCAGCAGGAGGTTGACAGGGAAACTAGAGGTCAAAGGAAAACCATAAGGAAAGCCAAACCTTCCCTGTGATTAAAGACCCTTACCCCAACTCTTGTCAGTTTCCTTTGTTCCATGCTGAACACTTGAGGTGACCTCAGATGATGAAGAAAAGGATCAAAGCTGGATTCCTTTGGCCTGGAACTACCTGCTTCCTGTTTAGCATGGCTGCTCTATCTCTTCATTCAGAAGCAAATCACAATTCCCTGAAATTCACAAGGAGACTCTGAGTAGAACCAGATCCTTCAAAGCCCCATCTCAGGACAAAAACTCCAGATACCTCAATTGTCCATGAAGAAGTAATGGTCATGAAAGCAAACATAAATATTTCTCCATAGTCTTAGAAAGAGAATTAAATGGTCATTCCATTCTCCTTTTACTGACATATTGACATTGAGCTTCTTGCCCCTAAGTCATTGGCAATACATGCTTTGAAATATTCTAAGTGAAGCTTTGTGTTTGGTAATAATAAACTTTGATTTGTAAGCTGTCAGAATCTTGTCTCCTCCAAAAGACATGGGTGGGCCTCATAGAGCAGGAAAGTGGTCTTGAAGATAAGATGTGTTGCTACATCAGGAAAAACTGAAAGTCTTGGGTTCCTTTACATTCCAAATGACCATGAAGAAAAATAAACTATTGTGTACAGGTCTAACACAGTATGCGTGGGAGCAGCAAAGCAATGGCATCATATCTGATCCAAGATCCAACAAGAAAAGGAGAGTTTCACTGCTCTAGAGCCACAACTCTTAGTTTATAGGCCACCAGCAGCTATCTAGCACTATGCTATGATGGCAGAACTGAGGGTTGTGACAGTGCGCATGTCCAAGGAAGGAGAAAATATGAGTTCTTGACAGAGAATGTCAGCCAATGTCTTTAATTAGCCATCCAGGGCTGAGTCAGTGACTGAGGTATGCAGTGATTCCATGATCAGTAGACTATATGGGATCTGCCTGGTACAGAGAATGATCCTGGGTGGGCATCAGTCAAGAACACTAAAGCCAGGATGCAGAAACTACAAGGACAGCATAAAAAGGTCTCAGGTCCTTGATTCTCAACCATGTGTGCGTGCATGCGTGCATGCGTGCGTGTGTGTGTGTGTGTGTGTGTGTGTGTGTGTGTGTGTATCTGTGTGTGTGTATGTCTGTGTGTGTCTGTCTTTGAGTCTGTTTGTGTCTGTCTGTGTCTTTGTGTGTTTGTGCTCATACATGTTCATGTGTGTAAGTGTGGAAGCTTGAGGTCAACTTCAGCTGTCTTTCCTTAGGCTCCACCCACCTTGGTTTTAACGACAAGATCTCCCTTTGACCAGCAGCTCACAAGTAGGGTTACAAGGCTGTAGCCAGTGAGCCTCCATGGAGCTGCCTGTCACTGCTTTCCCAGAACTCACATCACAAGTACACATCACACTGCTAGGCTTTGTATGTGGGTTCTGGGCATGGACTCAGATCCTTAGACCTGTGCAGCAAGTACTTTACCAGCTGAGCTCTCTTACCATCCACATAGCCATCCTTTTCAGCCGCACATCCCGGCAGGATGGACAGAGGCTTAAGACCTGAAGCCTGAAGCTCAGAAGAAAATGGTCACCCCATAAATTATATACATGCAATAAAATCATGTCACCTAGCAGATAACTCATCCCCTAGACTTGCTACGTAATTTCTTTCATTCTCTAAGCTGCCCTTCAGATGTCTGAATTTAGAAGAAACTAACATTTGGGGAGTGAGGAGCCAAGCTTCAGGAAAGGCAATGCCATACACTTTCCATCATCCGGCACGTAAAACACAATCCTTTATACTAAGGGAAAGCTGAGAGTCAGAGATTTGGGATTCTACGTTACCCAGAAGGGAAAAGCAGAGAGGATTTAGGGAACCATGTCTGTGGATTCCTGGAGCCCTTAGCCCTTCCTGGCTTTCCAGTCTGCTAGTCTGTGACAGTGGCCAGGGCTGATTCTGCTAATTACAGCCTGGAATCCACCTCACCTTCCCCTACAATGCCCCGATGCTTCTTAGACATAAAGACAGAGCACTTGAAGGACTTTCACATTAATCATGAGCCTTACACACCCCTGTCTTCCTCCTGAGCGAAGCATAAGAGACCTGTGGCTGACAGCCAGCCTGAGGGGCTTGATGGAGGACCCACACCTCAGATCGTTGGTCTCTGCCAAGCAAAGCCACCAGTCCAGCTCCGAGGCAAGTGGTAGTTTTCCAAAGATCCTTGCTTGGAGAGAAACAAAGAGCACTTAGCAGCCTGCTTTCTGATCCCAGTCTGTGCAAAGAAGGCACATTATAAAAACATTAGCACTCAACCAGAGCCCCAGTGATCCCTGCGTGGATAGTGGGTGCAGCAAGGGTGATTTGTCAGAACGCAGCACGCAGCTGGACACCAGTGACTGCTCCTGAGGGCTACAGCCTGGCACCTCTGTATTCATGAATCACCTTATGTTAGGGTGAGTCACAGCCCTGAGTTGGGCAGAGGAGATGGGCTCAAGGGTACATGCTTCCAAGGCGAGCAGATGGCTCAACCGTGTTCCATGTGTGAGAGAGATCACGCCCAGCTAACAGGAGCATTTTGACAGAGCACCAGATAACGAATTTATCAATCCCGACTCGCTGACAGGAGCTGCCTGCTGGTCTCTACCCCTCGCAGCATGGCGAAACCTTCCATTATTGAGGTCACAGATGTCAAAGCCTTCCCAGCACATATTCTAAAATGTCAAAAGCACCCTCCGCATCTCTCTCTACTTCTTTTTTTTTTCTCAGAATAAATCCTCACTCTTTCAACACATATGGAGGGCAACACAAGGAGCTTGATCTGCCTTGGGGGCGGGGAATGAGTGGTACAAGCCTACACTAAGAGTGGCCTGGGGAAACGGAAATGCCATGGTTCTAAGAGACAATGTGCTTTAGTGTCTTCTTGTGAATAAACTTCAATTACCAAGAAAGAAAAGAACCATGACCTGGGAATTAGAACCTGAGACAATGTGCCACTGTCTTATGTTCTTCCTAACTGTGGGGTTTGGGGTTTTAATATGAAAGTTACTGACTGGGAGCCATGGTCAGGGGTGGGCTACTTGTCCAACACCCCCTGAATTCTTTTGTCTGTGCTTCAAATAATCTGTGTTGTAATACCTACCCCAATCACCACAGGAAACATCACAAATACTCCGTAAAGCAGGTAGAGACTTCACCAGAAGAAAATTGAATTAATTGTTAATAAATAGAAATGTGTGGCCATATGAAATCGACTGTCATTTCTCTCCCTGAACTGTCCTGACCACATTAATATCATGGAGCAGTTAAATGGGGGTTGGGTTTCTTCAGTAAGTATCTAATATGGAGAGTCTGGGGATTGTGTTTGGGAAATTGGAGGATGAAAATGAGGAAAGGAGGAAAGCAGGAGAAGGCCAGGTTTGGGGAACACAGGTCAAGCAGAAAGGCATCTGTTGGGGGCATGGCCTAAGAAATAATTCATATTAGCTATGTTTCTTTTTGCTGTGATCAAACACCTACCAGAAGTAACTTAAGGGAGGAAGGCTTTACTTGGGTACATAGCTCACAAGAATGTAGCCCATCACAGTGGGGAAGGCATGGTGGCATGAACAACATAATCCATGGCCTGTGACACCAACCAGGAAGTGGAGAAAGGGAACCACCAATGCTCTTAGTTTTCTCCTTTTTGTCCTTTCTCCTTTTTAGTTTTTAATTTAGTTTGTGATTTTGGCCTGTGAGATGGCTTTATTCACTTCTGGGACAGATCTTCCCTCCTCAGAGATGTCCAAATATGTATTTCACTAATATCAAAGTCAAAATTAATCATCACACAATGTCTCTAATCAAAGGCATAGAGAGACCAGGAGGGAAACGTGTACCTTCAGAAAGGAGACCAAACCCAAGAGTCCCACATCCCAAATGTGTTTGTCTGAGACAGCAGCCTGTACTAGAGGGCAAAAGTTATGTTCTAGGCCAGATACCAGAGAGTCTCTCCCAAGCTACTGTGTAATCCACAACACTTGGAATTCAAACCATAACACAAAGTATGGGACTTAATGACTTCTGGATATCAGGAGATTTCACATTTATGTAAATCAATTGACTTCCAAGAGACATCGTGAGTGAGCTGGAATAGGGGGAAGAGGAACAGAAGTATGAATGTGATCCATGTGCTTGCTCTTCCTTAAAGCAAATCTCAGATTTGCTTCTGATAAACACCCTTCCAATATCTACTCACCTTAAAAGCCAGACTCTTCAACACACGGAACAAAGATCAATGTTCTGCATTGCTCAAAATGACTCCCCAGGGAGGCAACACTTGGGAAGCAGAAAACCAAGATCAAGAATAGGGTAAGGTTAAGAATATTTTAATGTTGACAACTATTGTCAAGTTAATGTTGGGTCAGTTGGTATTAAGAAGTTAGAAAGGCTGGATGGACATACTATCTCCAACCTTGCAAGATACATTTGAAAGTGTTATATCTTTTGAACCTCAATAATTCCTCTCATTCCCTCTGTGTAGAACCTGATATGATACTTAGCAAGAACAAGACACTTGGGTACATCTTTCTTAGATCATAGCAGATGTGATGCATTACCAGATCCTTAGCATACAGTTCTTTGTGTAACCTATATAACAAACTTACAAGGAGGAGGACTAATTTACAGAAAGGCTATGTAAAGGTGACAGGGTTATATAGCTCTTTGAGTCACTGGGCTGGTAAGAGGCATATAGATTAAAATAAGTTGTCAAGTGCCACAAACAACAATTTCAAGTCCATAGGTAATGTCTACAAAGCTGTGTGCAGAATGAACTCTCTTTGCACCTCCTGGTGGAGTTCTGGTGGGCAGTTCTCATGGGTTAAATCTGGGGAGAATTGGGGGTGGGGTGGGGTAAATGATCACCAACCAGGCTGTAGGAGCTAGAAGAAGGTATGTAAGAATCGAGAGGGTGGTGGTGGCGCACGCCTTTAATCCCAGCACTTGGGGGGCAGAGGCAGGCAGATTTCTGAGCTCGAGGCCAGCCTGATCTACAGAGTGAGTTCCAGGACAGCCTGGAACACAGGACAGACAGGGCTACACAGAGAAACCCTGTCTCGAAAACAAAAACCAAACCAAAACAAACCAAAACAAAACAAAACAAAGAGAATCAAGATCCCAAAACCCAGATGCTTCACAACCAGTGAAGCAGAGACCTTCTAGAGACACAGCCCCAGGAGGGCTGTGCAGATGCTGCCGGGGTGACGCCTTCTGCTGCCTGTCAGATCTTCACAATTATTTATTATACTACATGTGCATTGTTCACCCCAAGTTTGCAAAAATCTTAATGGAATCATCTATCAATGATAATTCTGAAAATTTTTTTTTATTGGTGAATTTAAGGAACCACTCTTGATGCCAATACATAGTAGTGACGAGGACTTTCTAGGAGCAAATCTTAATTTTATTTTGTAGAAAAACACACTCATGACCTTGAAAACGCACTTTTTTCTTTGTAAACATGAACTTTCACTTAGCTTATTTACTTTCATTGTATAATTGTTAAAGCAGAATTCAACTTTGTTTTATTTATGCTAGCTGGAGTATACACTTATTCATAAAGTGAGAAATCTCATATTTCGGATATTAAAATAATTTCCAAATAATCTATGCCAATACCTCATTTGACACTTAAAACTAGAGCAAATGATATTAAGTAAAATTTAATTGTTTAAAATAGCATTGTTAAGCAGGGCATGCACATGATTTTAATCCCAGCACTCAGGAGGTAGACGCAGGTAGATCTTAGTGAATTTGAGACCAGCCTGGTCCATATAGTGAGTTAAAGGTCAGTGAAGGTTATGTAGTGAGACTGTTTCAGAAATACAAAAGAAAAATAAAATAATTTATTAATTTATGTAATCCCAGTAAATCAGAAGGTTAATGCTAAGGCCAAAAGATCACAAGTTCAGGGTCAGTTGGGAATGCTATAAAACTCAAGGCTAGTCTGAACAACTCAGTGAGACCCTGTGTCAGTACTTTACATAAGATGTGTGTGTGTGTGTGTGTGTGTGTGTGTGTGTTTGTGTGTGTGTGTGTGTGTGAAGATTTAGCTTGGTAGAAGAGTGCTTTACTATCATATACATTATACTGAATTCAACTATTACCATCAACACAAATCCGTGAACTAATGGAAGGGCAAAGGGGAACCCGAAGTGTAAGCCAGAAACATGAGCGTGAGCAGCATCCCCCACAGAGATCTGTTATGGAGTCCAGACTCAAGCATTTGTCGTTCTCTACGACCAAATTCTGCATACATTTTGATGCTTACAGCTACCAGACTTCATCCACTAGGCCACATAGAGTCTCCTCTTTCTTCCAGACTTTCTGGGAACACTAAAAGAAAGGTCCAATATTTTCATTTCCATCGTAGATGCTAATGAGCTCAAGCTAGCCCTTCCTTGTGGAAGCACAAAATGGGAACAGGAAGTCTGGCCATTCTTGCTTCCCTCAGTCCCCCAGGTTTGACACAACTATAACGCTTTTTTTGTCAAGAACCATGGAGTTGACAGAAATGTAAATGCCTTATGAATCATAGTAGTAATCTCTAATAGGAAGTCCCTTTGTACAGAATACAAAAAGATTGGGATAGGGGACAAAGGGTATTACAATGGGGTGAATATTATCCCATTGATTAAGTCATTACTTTGAAATGTATAGATTTTTGAAAAAAAATGGTTATTTCCAGTAGAAACAACATAGTCTTGGGGCTGGACTTTGATTTCTATTTTCTTATAATCCCAGATATAAGGGTTTAACACACACACACACACACACACACACACACACACACACAGAGAGAGAGAGAGAGAGAGAGAGAGAGAGAGAGAGAGAGAGAGAATATAAATAACCATATTTGATTATCAGTTGCCAAGTCAGCCATCTTTGCTTTCCAGAAGAAGCATGAATTCTTGCAGGACTTAATCCTTACAGACCTTTCCACCTTCCCCAACTATTGGTTTCCCACAGCAAATTTAAGCAGATAGGACACACCAAATGCCACTACATTTGAGTTTGTGTGGAACACTTTGCTGGTTTGAAACAGATCTGGAAGTCTAGGATGCAGCTTTTCAGTGGCTGTTCTGGTAAACAGTGGTGACCATGACCCTGTAACGTGTTCTCTGCTGATAAAAATGATACGATGCTTTCCCATCCTTTCCGCTGAAAGCAGGTACAAATGAACCAGCAGGTTCCAGTGAAAGGCAATTTCTCTACATTGTGTTGTTTCTTTCTAATACCCAGTCTGCCCACACAAACAAGCAGGAACATGTTTTGTTTGATTTCTGAAGAGGGAAGCTTCCAAGCCCTCCACATAATAGGCAGTCTGAGGGAAACAGCATGTGAGAATGCAAAACACCTCTTGCAACCTGACCCAACGCAGGAAGTCTGCTGTGTATTCTGGCTTCTTGCAAAACTATTGGTCCAGCTGTCCTTTTTTGTTTCTTTGTTTTGTTTGTTTATTTGTTTGTTTGTTCCCCTTTGTTTTTTTTCTCTTTTTCCACTGAATGGACAGAGCTGAGTGGTATTTTTCTCAATTTCAATTCACATTGAAGATTTGATTCAAAATGATGGCTTCGCATCCCTGCAGCCACTGTGGAAAATTCCCACTCCTGTTTCTGGTCTTACAAGGTTAGTCACAAGGCTACTGTAGTGATAGTCTCCTGCAATCACAACACTCATGTTGGGAGTTTGAGGACAGCCTGAGCTACATACTGAGATCTCTGACTAAAATCCCAACATAGCAGCTGAAGGGATGATAGCTCCGTCTGTGGACTGATTGCCTTGAAGACACAAGAATATGAGTTTGATCCCCTAAAACCCACAAGAAACAAAGGTTGATGGGGCCTAAGGAATAACACTTGAATTTGTCCTTCTGTTTCCACTGAACGTGCACTCCCACAATTACAATTATTCTATTCTTTTACTTCTGGAATAAATTTGCCAATCCTGAGAATATCCTTTATTTCATTGTGAATATATCATAATCATTGCATATATATAAAGCCATATATGTGTGTATATGTTAGTAAGATAGATAGATAGATAGATAGATAGATAGAAAAATAGAGAATGAGCAGTAATTGCTTCTTACATTTCTTTCTTTTTTTGTTTTGTTTTGGATTTCTTTTGTTTTTTTCAAGACAGGGTTTCTCTGTGTAGCCCTGGCTGTCCTGGAACTCACTCTGTAGACCAGGCTAGCCTCGAATTCAGAAATCTGCCTACCTCTGCCTCCCAAGTGCTGGGATTTAAGGTGTGTGCCACCACTGCCTGGCTCTTACATTTATTTCCATGGTGCCAAATAATAAAAATTGTAGAAAGTCCTATGTAGGAAGTTCATGTACCTATGAACAGGAAGTCTCCTGAGAGAAATAACACAAAGTACTGAATGCTCCTCCAAATGTCATTCTACTGGGAACCAACGCTCTATCCAACACATGGACTTCGTGAGATACATTCAATGGACACCATTCATTGACTTAAAGCATGTTTCAATTTTAACAACTCCTTTTATACATCCACATGCACTTCTATGGGAAGGCTGGGCAAGGTACTGGTGGGATGCTGACAAAAAGCTGTAAGACACAGGAGAAGGCTACATGGCTGATACTGGAGTGAGAAGGCCATGTTTTAAAAAGATCAAATATTATCAGCTTAAACTGTATCCCTTGATCTAATCTTATGCTCTCATCCCTGAACCCTACAAGCTCACCTCTGATTCTTATCCTAGACATTACACAATGAACTCTCAGAAGTTCCAAGTCACCTATTAGATTTAGTTCAAATTCTCTCTCTCACAGGATGGAAGAAGTTATCCACACTCTATTTTCCCAGGTGCTCAGTCTATGTCCCAAGACTACTTTGTCCTCTAGAATGTCCATGGGCATGTACATGATCTGTCTTCCTCTGAACCCCTCAAAATGTCTCCATACCTGTTTCTCCTATGGATAGTTAGAAGTTTGAAAGGGATGTTGAAGGGGTGAGCTGAAGAAAGAATGCAGACAGAAGTAATGGACTCAGTGAAGAAGGAATAGATGTGAGCAGTACTGAAGATTTTGAAGTAAGAACTTGATAGCAAATGAAGTTTCTAAGATGAATTAGGGAAGAAGCCCAAGAAGTCATATTGAATGACTGCATAGATAATCCTGACCATTGAAACCAATGTAAAATGTAAAATGTACAATGTAAACAATGTAAAATGCCCAGCAGTCATTATTCTGTTAGCTATAGTTTCAAGGACAGGTCATTGAAAATTCTAAATATTTTTACAGATTTCCTGCTTAGGTAACAAAATGAGCCTAGGAAAAGAGTATTCTGTCACCCCCTATGGCGGCCTGCACAAAGACAGAACCCAGGGATGCTGCCTTTTAGAACTAGGTGAAACATCCTTCCACTCAGCCCATCTAAAGAAGATGCAAATGGGAAAGGGAAGAAGTATGTGGCATCAGTCCCAGACAGTAATTTAAAAAATAGATTTGTTTGTTTCTTGTAATGGATTTAAAACTTGATGGTGAACACACATATAGATCAATAACAAGGGCAGTAAAATGTCTTTGTAGTAGACATAGTTTTCATATGCATTTGGGTTTGTTCTAAATGCAAACATGGGCAGCAAGTCTTGATTTTTTGCGTGGCCCCTGAGATGGTGTGAACAAAAAGAAAAATCTCTCATAGCTTAGCTTATATATTTGAATGATTGGTCTCTAGTTGGTTCTGCTATTTGAGGAGATTACGGACCCTTTTAGGGGGTGCAGCATTGCTGGGGGAAGTATGCCCAGGGGGGGAAGTGGGCACTGAGGATAGGGTATGAGGATTTATAGCCTCACCTTACTTCTTATGTTCTCAAGTGTGTTATCCTTCTGTCTATCTATCTATCTATCTATCTATCTATCATCTATCATAAAAATGATCAACCAAGGTGATGCACACCTTGTATTCCAGCACTTGGGAGACAAAAATAGAAACAGTAAATCTCTGAGTTCATTCCTGTCTCTTGATCTGCAAAGAAAGTTGTAGACTACCCAGGATTACACAGTAAGACACTATCAAAAGAGGGAGGGGTGGGTAAATGAGATCAATCAGCTTCCTGCTTCTGGTACTATAACTGCCTGTTCCCATGTTTTCCCCACCATTATGGATCTATCTGCCTGGAACTGTAAACCAAAAATGAAGGCAAAGATGTTTTCATTAATAAGATGACTTCATTAATGAGGCTGTGAGATGAAACTGGAGGGGGGGTCTGTAGGACCTTCAAAATCTGTAGCCTTATAATAGCTATTAGCTTCCAGAGTAGCCCAGCTCCCTTCCCTGTCAAATTGCAAAAGAACCCTATGCAGCTGTCGTAGACTGCAGGTGACTGACAGTACAAGAATAATTGTGTCTTGGATATCACAGATTGAAGGTCATTGGCATGGTCAGTCATGTCTCTAGGTGAGAAAAAAAGCTCAAGATTCTGATGGACACCTCACAGCAGGGTCATTAAAAGTTTCTTCACCTCTAATTCTCTAAACTCACTTTCAAGAAAAGTTCAACTGTCACTTAAAAATAGGCTTGATTGTCACATCCCCTTTACCAGTTGGAGTGTATGTCACTGGGGTGTCACAGACTCCTTAGCTACAGCATGTGGGTTTATTGCAAACAGAAACCAGGTCATGATGGAGCAGAGAGGGGAATAGGACATCTGGTATACCTCTTATGGTATCACCCAGACTTCTGCTAATAGAGAGACCATTGACTTTCCTCACCATTATCTTCTTTCCCATCCTCACCAGTAACTATTTAAAAGTGTGATCTTCTTCCTTGAAAATTCAATTTCAGCATCATTTTCTGTTTTTTCCCCACTTGCATATAGGCCATATGTTAAAAGTGTAGGTCAAATACCAGGTATTTAAAATGAGGCAAGAATTATTAAAATCAATTGCCAGACTGGGAGGCCATTCCTCTCTTCTGTATATTGATCCAGCAACTGGTTATGGAGCATCAACTACCTGCCAGGTTTTGTGATAATCACAGGGCTACAGACATAGTCCTTAGCAGCAAGGTGTCTAAGATAAAGTCCAGTCATTCATGATGACATGGTGGACTCTTGACTGGATTCGGTATCTAACCCATGCATCTCTCTTCCCAGTCTACCTAGAAAGTTCCTGCACTGAGCTATAGCTCAGTGATTCATCTGGGGGCATCATCTGATTCTCAAGGTGGATTTGATACCCTCCCCTCTCACCCCTCACATCATTCATTCAGCTGTCACACCTCACCAGCATCTGCAAAATGAAAACATACTCATTGACTATGAGTCTGATCTCTGAAAAACAAGTCCTTTCCCATTCCTCATACTGACTAAGGCAGAGTCTGTAGAGTTACTCTTCTTCATTGTTTTAGTCAGAGTTGAGATTGTGTTCTAGATATATGTCACAAGCAGATAGGAGAAACAGGCTCTGGTGCCCCCACTCAACAATGCACTACATAATCCATAGAAACATCTTTGTGCAAGTACAAAGGTGTGTGTGTGTGTGTGTGTGTGTGTGTGTGTGTGTGTCCCTCCCCCTGCCTCTATGAAGGTGCTCCTCTCCCCACCCACCCCTCCCATCTTCCCATCATTGAATTACCACAAACTGGGGCATCACACACCCCCAGACCCAGGGGCCACTCCTCCCATTGAAGTCCAACAAGTCCATCCTCTGCCAATATGTGGCCAGAGCCATGGGTCCCTCTATGTGTACTCTCTGGTTGGTGGTCTAGTCCCTGGGAGCTCCAGGGGTGTCTGGCCAGTTGACACTGTTTCATGGCTACATCTTAGTGATCATCAAGTAATTTGAAATTAACACTCCATTTGAAGATTTATTGAGGTTTACATTTAAAGCATTGTGCTAATTAAGAGTACATGTGCCTACATGCAGGGTATAGGACATAGGATATATTTGGAAAATTATATAAACAAGAATGCTTGCCTTCAGATGCTAACAACCAACTACTGGACTGGGCATGGGGTCCCCAGTGGAGGAGCTGGAGGATGGTCCAGAGGAGCTGAAGGGGTTTACAGCCCCATGGGAAGAACAATGATTTCGGCCACCCAGATGCCCCAAGACTCCCAGGGACTGAACCATCAACCAATGGACACACATGGTTCCAGCCAAAAATGTGGCAGAGGAAGGCCTTGTTGGGCATCACTGGGAGGAATGATCCTTGGTCAGATAAAGGCTCAACAGAGGCCAGAACAAAGGGAAACCGAGGTGGGGAGGAGGGGGGAGTGTATTGGGTGGAGAGGCATATACATGGAGGCAGGGGGAGGGAGGAAGGGGAGGAGTTGGGGGTCTTAGGGGAGGGGGGATATCGGGAAAGGTTTTACCATTGGCAATGTAAATGAAGAAGATGTTCAATAAAAAATAAATAAATTAAAAAAAATAAAAGACTGCCTTCATGGGAATCACAATCTAGAGAGAAATATAAGTAATAGATATTATTCAAGTTTCTATTTTTGTCTCCCACAGAAAAAAAAATCTTAAGAAATCACTTGGGATAATTATAAATATAAAAAGAAATGTCTGTCTTGTTTCAAGGTTCATTTTTAGTACTCCATCCTTGAATTCTTTATGTTAGCTTGTTAATGTTGCTTCTGGTATGAGGATAATATTTGACACATGGAAATGCTGAGATCTTTGGTCCCATCTGTGCCTATGGTTGTAAGGAGCTGAGATTGCTTTTGTTATGCTATTTGGAATTTGTCTCTGAAAAGCTAATTTTTTTTCTTTTTTGCATTCCACTGTTTCCCTGTGTTAGGATCCACTACATCCTCAGGTGTTTCACATTGCTTAGTCCTTTACCTGAAGGGAAACAAAGTCATAAGACCTTGACTATAATTGCACTCGATACATCTATAGTCAGTCTAATATGCCGAGCACTTTCCAAGCATCACATTTCTGCGTCTGACATTGCCCTTTCTGGAAAGGATGGCACGATAAACAGAAGAATGCCTCCAGTCATGTGTGGAAAACAGTTTCAATTCCTGTGATAAAATACCATGACCAAGGCAACTTACAGCAGAAATGGTTTGTTGTGGGCTTACATTTCCAGAAGGATAAGAATCTATCACCGTCAAAGCAGGATAGGATGGCAGCAGGCACCAGAAAAGGCAGCAAGAACATCTAAGAGCTTACAGCTCAGACTTCAAGCAGGGATAGCAGGGATAATGTTAAATATACATGCATACATACATATATGTATACATGTACATGTATGTGTATATGTGTATATGTGTGTGTCTGTGTGTGTGTGTATATATATATACACATACATATATATGTATACACACACACACACACACACACACACACACACACACACACATATATATATATATATATATATATATATATATATATATATATCTGTCTAGCAATGAACCCCTGAGATCAGTCTGCTTCTGCTTCCCTAATGCTAGGACTGACTATAGGTACCTCTATTCTCTGTGTCATTTTCAAGAGTTTTGAAGTTTGAATTCAAATCTCCCTGCTTCTGAGCTGTGCCTTGTGCCCAGTCCTCGCCCCTTCCTTTTAGCCCCCAGTCCAGAATTATCTTATGGGACCCATTAGGTACTGATGCTGCTCTAAGGACTAAAAGAAGTGGCCTTCTGTACCCTGGCAGGGAACACATGGTGTGGTACCCAGACACTGTCACTATCAGGGCTCAGTGTGAACAAATTCCAAACAGGAGGACATAGGCAGAAACTTCTCTCCCCACTCCACATGATGCTTCAAGGATAGCATCCCATTTGCATGGCCATCTGCAAACCTTTGATAACAGTGCTGCTCAGCGCATCCTTTCTTTCCAGGAGAGGCTGCATGGCACCATCCCTTTCTCCAAACCACCAGCGTCTTAGCCATTTACAGTATGTCAAAGCCAATTAGGCTTTAGCGGCCACAGAGCTTCCAGTGAGAGTGTGAAGCTAGGCCCTCGGGGGCCTGTCTTTTAGGCAAAGGGTGTCAGGAAATTCCTTCTTCTATCAATAGCCCACTGAGAGTTTGAAATAGGAACAGGTTAAAGAGCAGGCAATATATATGTGAAAATATATATTTTCTGAAATGGGAAAACTGCTGTTTCTAGCTTCAGTTTCTCTGAAACAGTTTGTGGGTGGGTTATAAGAACACCTCAGTATTACAATGGGATGACCTACACCTGGGGAGGATACAATACGTATGATGCCTGTTTCTAGGAAAGGAAGACTCCTGAAGCAAACAACACCATTGGGGGCCGCATGAGAAAAGGATGGGTATGGAAAGACATACACATATCTGAGGACTCAAATGAAAGACTTCTCCCAACAGGACCTACACAGATGGCAGAGGACAAAGGTGGGACACAAAACCCACTCTTTGTGGCTCTGTAACACCCAAAAAGAGCAAAAATCACAAGTTCACAGATGTGGATAGGGTGAAGAATTTGAAACCTCGGCATTCTTCTCTGTGCAATAGGCAAGAACATCAGGAGAAGATAACAACATCCATGGTGTCTCTTGAGATGACAATATGCATGCAATCTCTTGACTGCATGAATACCCCATAATCAATCAGATAAGGCCTAATAGGGGCAGATGCCTCTTGGAACTTAAACACAATTCCAGTCAACTTCAGTGTGGTCAGAGGTGCAAGGGGTCTGGCCACTGCTACTTGAAAGCTTAAGTATGACTGTCATCTGTTGACAGAACATTATGCATTTAACACCCGCCATGCCAGGCTGGCAAGTAGACACCCAAAGTGACTGGTATTAGGGCATTCAGAAGGCTCTCACACACCCTCAGTGTCCCCTCTGCGTTATAAAACCCTTTGCAGAGCTATAAAAATCTGTTCTTACACTCAACCTTAATTTCTCTCACGTCTTTAAAAATCACAATTCCTACTTAATTCAAGTAAAACTTCAAGAATGACATGGAACATTCTTTCTTATCCTTGGTATCAATACTATGTTTATACACTTGTTTTTTAAATTTTTAAAGTTTTTGTTTGTGCAACTAGCCCAGGTTGGCCTCAAACTCACGGTGCATTCAAGAATGACTTCAACTTCCGATTCCCTTCACTTTGCCTTCCTAGTTCTGGGATTAACGGCATAAACCGATGTGCCTGAGATCAAGTCATTGCCTCATGCATGCCAAGCCGGCACCCTACCACCAGAGCTACATTCTCAGCCTTGCTTTACTGTTAGTGAGACACAAACTGCCATCTGTTTGAACTAGTAGAGTTCAAACTGGGACTGAACTGGTAGAGTCTTATTAAAGCAAATGGGGAGGCATAGATGTGGCTGGGGGCGGGGCTGCTTCCCAAACAAGCACAAAACCCTGGGTTTGGTTCCTCGGTCACACATACACTGGATTTAGTGGTATGTATCTGTGATTCTCACACCCAGGAGGAGCAGAAGTTCAAAGACATTCTTGGATATGTGGCAAGTTTGAGTTTGCCCTGGGATATGCAGACCCTAGTGAAACTTAATAAATAAATAATAGCAAGTAGATTCATAGAATTTGAAAATAAAACTCTTGTACATACTTTTTAATATATTATGAAAAGTAATGATACGTTATTTGATCCCCTTTTATTGCTCAAAAATATGCATACATTATTATTTTTTTTGTTTTGCATTGTAGAGTCAAATTAAATCTCAAGTATTATTTGACAAGGGAAAAACTAGGCAATTTTATACCACATCATTCATGATCAAATTTCTATTCTTTGGACACTTCTTTATAAAGCTGACCCCAGGATCTTTTTTACTGGATTAGCTTATTTATTGGAAGAGTGGTAACATGACACAGTGCACGTTAGTGGGTCAGAAGAGAACTTCCAGGAGCTGGTTCCTCTTTTCAATCATGTGGGTCCCTGGCATGGGACTCAGTCTTTATCCACTAAGCCATCTTGCCAGACCGACATATGGCTTTAAAAAAATTAATAGATTCAGATATGTACGTGGAATGATAGAAAAAGAAAGAAAGCCCAAATGAATAGAGCGCCAAAGGTGCACCTTGGTCAGCAGTGAGCTGTGAGCCGAGGAGAAAGAATTCAGACAAGATCAACGCCATGTTGAAAAAAATCCAACGGCCATGTGTGTCTGTGCCCCTCACAATTCATGCACTCAAATCTTAAATCCCATGTCCTGGCAGTAGGAGGGGTCTTAGAGTGAAGTGATCACGGGGTATTATCACCATCAAATTATTATTGTTGTTATTGTTTTATTATGTTGGTTGTTTTCATGGTAAGATCCCAAGAGAAACCTCTGGCTTTCCAACTGTGTGAGGATGCAGCAAGAAGTGGGCAGCTGTGGAGCAAAATGGGACTTATTCGTATGCCCAGCTGCCGGTATGTTGAACTTGGACATCTCACTGCCAGAGCTGTGAGACACTTCTGTGGTTTACAGGCACCCAGTTCATAGTGTTTCCAGGTATCAGTAAGAATGGACAAACACCCTGTCCTTTGCTGGATGCTTTGTAACTGATAGTGAATATTAAACTCCAAGTTAACACAGTTAGCTCTTCAAGGACTAAAGATCATGCTCTCTGTACCTTGGCTCTATGGATGAAGTAAGTCATGTGCGGTTGCATTTAAGGCAGATCACCACGACTTCCATATTTAGAAATGAGGGAAAGAACAAGACTCCTAACTCACAACCGGGGAGAGGAGAAAACAGGGCAAACTGCAGAGGCTCCACTCTGAGACCCCCAGGCATGCCGTTTTCCATCGACGCGGTTTCCGAACCCTTACCTGATTTAGCAGGGCAGAGAGCCGGCCGAGAACAGCACACCTTCGGCCCTGTCTCTGGATGCTGCCCGCACATGACATTTGCAATTCAGGATGGCGTCTTGGTCTCCAGCCGGTCCTGGAAGTGCAGAGCATCGTGGGAGCCAAGAACACCTTCTGCCCTCTGATTCGGGCACAGCAGTGGCCACTTCACTCAGATGTGTGCCTCTCAGCAGTCATTCCCGCCTCCGGGCCCGCAGACCGGCATGCAGCAATATGCTCTACCTGGGGCTACACCTGAGACCATATGGACTTTTAGCTGCTGCACCTTCCAGGGCTTGCCTGCAGAACGCCGAGGACCAGATGGAGCACACAATACCTGTGTGAGCCCGTCTGATCAGCTACTGCACCATCCAGGGCCTGCCTGCAGAACGCCAAGGACCAGATGGAGCACACAATCCCTGCGTGAGCCTGGCTGACTTATACTGCTGGGGCCTTGGTGTGAAGAAAATGGCAGACTATAAACATTTAAATAATAATCCCACAACACATGCTGATTCCTTTTCACCAGGGATGGTTATGGGAATTATAAATTTGCTTTGAAGTAGGACTCCACTTTATTCTTTTGTTTTGTTTTGTTTTGTTTTGTTTTTCACAAAACATAAGTCAGATGATTAAAACCAGACATGGACCTGAAACTTGTCAAAGTAATTTGTGCATCTCAGGCCTGGTCAACTAAAAGAACAGTTAGCAGAAGTGACAATGAGACATCAGTGGGAAGAACAGGTTTGGAAGGAAGGATGGGATTTGGGGTTTGGATTAAACTGGATTTGAAAGGGGGCTGGAGACAACGGAGGTCGACTCTCCCATTTCTTTCAAAGTGTGTATTGAGTCCATGAGAAAGTCCGATCTTTCTCAGTACACACAGAATCCAGTAATGGCATGCAGTCCTGTCACTGATACCGTGCCTGGACCTCCCGCTGTTGCTTATTGCAGTGATTTCACAGCTGTTCTCCCTGATTTGCATGTGCTCTAGCCCCATGGATGATTGATCAACTTAGAGCACGACTCAGAACATGTCATCTGTCTCCTGTATCACTCAGTGGCTTCCTATGACAGTCAGCAGAGAGCCAGAGTTCACAGACCTAGAACCCACCCACACCCCCCTGTGGCCTTAGCTGCTAGTAAGATCACTTTCCCTCTCCTACCTTAACTACCTTAGGTTTCTTCATATGCGGGGGTTCCTCTAAGTCCTGGAAACCTTCCTTTGAGTAATTTATTATAAATTTTCCCCCAAATATTCGATGAATATTCAATATTGCAACAGAAAGGAAAAGTGGGTTACCTGATGTACAAAGTAGGTGGAGGTCACGGGGTTGGGATGCAAAGCTTTTGGCTGCTGTGTTCTGGATCGCTTGTTAGCCCACCGATGTTTGACGACTGAATTTTTATGGCAGCATAGACAAAGGAATCAAAGCCATTGGGCCAAAAGCAGTTGGGGTGGGAATTGAAGGAACAATGTGAGGAATACAGATCTCCCAAGTGCTACTAACTTATAGAAATGGAATGAAGAATGTGTCCAAAGGGGGAAGAAACAAAGAGGGTGTCTATTGCTCTCAAAGGAACACAATTCTATTAGGTATTGCTACCAAGAAACCAAACCATGTGTCCACAGGGTCTGTACTTAAAAACCCAGTTTTCCTGTGAAGAGACCCTTGACAGAATCAAACAGACAACCAGTCAGCCAGCCCTATCTCGTGGGATCCTCACACAAGAGAAAAGTCGGGGGCTAAGACTTAGGAAAGATGTGTTTATGAGCAAAATCACAAAACTGAGAAGTTACCATCTGCAGTGAGTTAAGTGGCACTGGAGGGCATTCCATTAAGTGAAATGAACAGACAAAGAAAAGCAGCCGATGCTTTTCCTTATGCATGGATGGTAAGAAGGAAAAGCATGGAGCTGATAATAGAACAGGGAGGACCAGAGGCCAGA
Source organism: Apodemus agrarius (assembly GCA_964023405.1). Lineage (NCBI taxonomy): Eukaryota > Metazoa > Chordata > Mammalia > Rodentia > Muridae > Apodemus > Apodemus agrarius. Next base: position 98,187,487 of record OZ030011.1, on the reverse strand, counting down.
AAAGGGATGGGGGAGAGGTACAAAGGAGACTACACTTGATTGCTGCATGCTGGGAACATGACCTACCCTACACTATGTTAACATGTACAACTAAGGCACATTAACTCAGATTTTAAAGTACGATACATCATTCTGAGGTGATGGATCACTGGAGAAGAGCACTTGGTCTGTAAACATAAGGATCTATGTTTGAATTCCTAGAAACCACATAAAAAGTTGGGTATAATTGTTAGAGCCTGTGTTGGGGATTGCAGGATACAAGTAGGTCCCTGGAGTTCACTGACCGTACAGGTTAACCTAAACAGTGAGCATGCAGGTCAGTGAGAGACACTGTCTAAAGAAAGTGAGACGGAGAGGGACCGAGGAAGACAGCAAAAAGCATTCGCTAGTTTTCATATGCACTTCCACAGACATGTATGTACACATACAAATACATACATACACACACACACACACACACACACACACACACACACACGCACGCACACAGAGAGAGAGAGACAGAGACAGAGACTGAGGCTGATAAAGACAGAGACAGCAAAGCAGAGATAGACAGGCAGAGAGAGTAAGACAGAGACAGGGAGAGAGACAGAGAGAGAGACAGAGAGAGACAGAGAGAGAGGCAGGGGAAGGAAGAGGTGCATATGTGTTTATGACAGAAGATACCAAAAGGTTGGGCTAGGGGGTCTCATGTAATGAAAATAATGAAACAAGAATTTAGAGAAATTATAAGCCAAGTAAATAGTTTTTTTTTAAAGAACCAGTATGTAAAAACACTAAGCTAACATAAAAGAGTCAGATCCCAATCAAGAATATAGAAATTAAACATATGCTAAACTGAATAAATGTAGTGGTGAAAACATGGTTAAACAGAGAATTAGCAAATTGGTAGGCAATGCAGCAGAAATCACAAAGGAATCCATGAAGTTCTGCAGAGAAACAAAGCAGATGAAGCAGGACACTGAAGAGGCTGTGGCTGCTGACAGTAAAGGCAGAGGAGGACAAAAGAAGGGGGAAGTAATAAAAACAGCTGAGAGTTTTTATTACAGGATTTGTAAGATAGGAGAAAAAATAAATAAATTCTAAATGGAATGAGAAAAGCGGTTCTTCTCCTTAGTTGAGATGTCCACTTTTGTAGGAATCAATTAAAAATATGACACAGTAGTCACAGTGCATGAACGAGAAATCAAGGAAAAGTATACCTTTCTCATGTCTTAGCAGAGAAAACCAGTTCACCAGTTTCTTAGGTACTCTCCCAGAAGCACCATATTTATGTACAAGTGTGTATACATTAATCTATAAATGAAAACAAGTTTTTATTTGTTTTCAACTCATCAACTCTCTCTAGCTTTCTCTCTCTCTCTCATGTGTGTGTATGTGTGTGTGTGTGTGTGTGTGTGTGTGTGTGTACATCTGTATGTGTCTACATGTGTATGGTTGTACTTTCCTAGGCAAGTGTGGAGAGATAAGAGGTTAGCTTGAGGGATCTTTTTCCTCTCACTTCACAGGTTTCAGGGTTTATGCAAGTCATCAAGCTTCCATGGCAACTACTTTAACTTACTAAGGCTCACACCCATTGTCCTTGATAAGTAATAGAACACTATAAAAACTTACTTCTTAAATTTTTTATAGTATAAAAGTTGTTCCAAAGAAGAAATATAAAATTTACTCACCATTTTTAATGGATACAAAGATTCCTGTTGTGTTGATGGGTAATGATGTTCTTTGTGGGGAGAGGGTACACTGAAGATTGAAATCAGGACCTTCCAGGGCTAAGCACAAGCTCGACCACTTACACTGTTACCTTAATGTCTTACCTACTTCTCTGCTGCTGAGATTAAATGCCACAACTAGACGTGAGCTAAGGGAGGAAGATTTTATATTGGCTTAGGGTTCTAGAGAGGAGAAGATGCCCAGAGAAGACATCTCACACTGCCTGCTGGCTTCTACACATGCAAGCATAGAGGTGCACACCTGCCACACCTACCCAATACCACAATGGAGAAGACATCTCACACTGCCTGCTGGCTTCTACACATGCAAGCATAGAGGTGCAAACCTACCACACCTACCCAATACCACAATGGAAAAGACATCTCACACTGACTGCTGGCTTCTACACATAGATGCACAGTTGTGCACACCCACCCACTACAGAGAGAGAGAGAGAGAGAGAGAGAGAGAGAGAGAGAGAGAGAGAGAGAGGAAAAAGTCACTGAGTGTCTGTCTTTTGGTTTTCTTTGTATGAAGGACTATATTTTGGAAGTACGGCCATACATTCTTAGAATTTTGAGAGCTTTCCTTTTTTTTTCTGTAATGCATGTGACAAAAGTGTCTAGCTTTGCCTACGATTTACTTCTACTGGGACAATGATAGGCCCCTACACAAGGAAATGCTCAAAATTTTTCTGTATGATTCTTAAAAGAAAAGACACCATGAGGATCATCTGTCATCTGTGATCACGATCACCAATGCCTTGCCTCACCATGTCCTCAGTTTTAGTTGCTCTGAATTGGTCAAGGCTCGTCTTTGTTCCTTCATTTCATCCATAAGCACCAACGCTATTCCTGTGCATCCTACCCCTCCCTCCCAGGTGAATTCCCTACAGGCTGACACTCACTTGCTTCATGCCAGCATCTTGCTCAGCCCATGGGGGATGCTGGGAACGGTACAACAGTCTCTTAACACGATACATTTCAAACAGAAAACCAGTGTGTTGCTGGTCCAAGTCTAAGCCACAGAATCCTAAACTCATATCAAGCTTTAAGAAAGTGATAGGGAAAGTAAGATTGGGATGATGAAGAGTTAGTCTTGTTTAAGATTGTGAAGCTTCTAGAGGTAAAGCTGCTCTCAAACTCATGGACAGGCCCCTCTACCTATGGAATTGTCCACTTGAGAGGGATTTTAGGCTCAGCAGACCCCAGGGATCCCTGATCTTCAACCTTGTGGCCTTGAGAGGCCTCTTTTATTTCCTTGGATTAAAACAAACAAATAAATCTGGAGGCAATAGCAATACCAAATTACCTAGAATACCTGGGGAGGAAGAAAAGGAGGAGGAGGAGGAAGGAAGAGGAGGAGGAAGAGGAGGAGGGAGAAAAAGATAGTTAACAATGTGAAGATAATCTATGATTTTAAAATACTTTGTAAATAAACACAGTTGGCTTCACCCAGCTCCTTTTCTTCTAGTGTGATGGGTGAGTAGCTGGCTGTACTTCATCAGCAAGAAAGCATTTCCCTCTCAAGGGCTCTGTCTCTTTTGCTCTTTCTCTGTCCTGGGGCCTTATGAAGTCTTGCTGTAGTCATAGCAACAAAGGAACATCACACTCCCAGCTAATTACCAATCTTTCTGGGTAAGGAAAGAAAACTAATTTCCTCGGACATACAAGGTAAGCCTCCAACCACAAATGTTTCTTATATTGTATTTCAAAAGACAAAAATGTGGCTGTACTTGGTTGGATTCGATCAGTAATTAATTAGAAACATGGTTTGCATTCACAGAATAATTGTGTTTAATTTCCAAGATTATACAATTTTCTGGGAAAACTAGTATCAGCAAGAGTAAGACATCCCACCCTGTTAGCAAAGGCCTTTATGTTTTATTTAAAGTTGTCACGTGGAGCCTGCATTTTCTTTCAGATATCTCAAGCCGTGTGGCAGTTCCCCAAATGGCTCATTCCAGAAACAGCTTCGGATCGTACATTTATGTCTCATCTGTTGACAAGCATTTAGTTTCTACGAGTTCCCTCTAGTACTCTCCTTACCAAATACAACTGTTGGCGCAGGGTCTCCAAATGGTGGATTGATACAGTCCCACAAATCCTACACTTCCCAGTCGGATCAATCACTTTGCATTTGGCTTCAACAAAGAGAAAATGATTTCTAAAGGTGCTGAGTCAGAACTTAGTGGGATTTACTTAAATATATTTCATATTTTAATTAAAATCTATAGATGTGCCTCACTTCCTTGAGAGAAAGGACATGAAATCGTTCCATAGTTCAGATGTGCGCCTTTTCCTGTGGCATCCTATTCTTTCTTCTTTCTCTAATCAGTAATCAGGAGGGTGGGGGGAGGGACTTCTGTATACAGTGTGCTATTTGATTTTCTTCTCTGGTGGGCTCTTGTATAGGCTGGAGAACAGAGATTAAAGGTGTTTATATTTAGCATCAGAAAAGCAGAACGTATGTTTTCGCATCTCCCCTATACATTAATCAAGAGAGCTGGCTTCCAGGGAAGGATTGCTGCTACCACTGGAAAAAAATAGCAGCCTCTTAATCAGTGTTTCACTGTTGTCAGTTGGGGAATCAGGGAGAGTCAGGAGCTGCTGGGCTCCTTCCCAAAGGGCTTTCATCTCCGGATAAAACTAGTCCTTTTCTCTTCCCAACCCTGAAGCCTCAGATCCAGTAGCAGCAGTACTACACATCATATCCCAGGGTATTTCATTCTTGTTCCCTTAACTGATTGGTTCTATGTGGGACACTGGTTTTTTTGGTTCCCATTTTAATGGAACTATAGCTTTAAACACAGATTCTAAATCTCAATCTTGAAAATAAGGAACAAATAAACACCTGTTCAGCTGATTCCTAGCCTCAAAGCCTGGGCATTGTCTGTGTCTTCTCTGATGAAATCACAGGGACTGCACCTGGGTTACTATGACATTACAGTACACTGGGAGTGAGATTAGATACCAGGACCAGCTTCCACAGCTTTGTAGAATTTAATAGTGAAACTGGCTAACTCCCTTCGTTACTGATCTCCAATTTCCCTGATTTATGGATGGGAACAGTGCAACCCAGGAAGTAAAGACAGTGGGTGCAGTCTACCCACTGGCTAGAGGAACAAAGCAAACCTCTCATCAAATGTCCCCAAGTCCCTGAAATTGAGTAAGTAGTGAAAACTGGCTATCTACTTCTTTCGATGTCTTGTGAAAGAATTTTTCCCCCTGAAAAAATAAAATCTGATTTGAATTCAAATGGACAGCCTGATTTGTGACTTTTTATAGACGTATTTTTTTTCTTTGTTGTTGCTTGTTTGTTTGTTTCATTTAAAAGAAATCAAGGGACACGACTGTTTTATTTTTCTCAGTGAGAACAGAAGAGCCATTTGTGTATCCTCCTGGTCTCTATGGATCAGGTTACTTACTCTAAGCCAGGCAGACTTACCACGGTAGGAGCCATTCCTTCAAACCAGGAGTGAATGTCAGCAACTGGATCTGCAAACAGATATGGTCCCTTTAATTTCTGAAAAAAAAATGTCCCTGGGGACTACATTCAAAGATCTTTGTCTATTAGACTGCTGCTGTTTTCTGGTTCGTAGAATGGATTGAGTCAGCATTCCTCATAGGTGTCAGTTGATGAAGACAGCATCGCATGCATTAGGTATCATCGTCTTGGCAGATTTGATCACTGAGCATTATAATACTGATTCTCACTTTATGGCAGGGATGGCACCAAATTCCTTGACTTTTCTACTACAGCAAGTAAAATATTCACATGTATAAAACCAGCAGAGCCATCTTCATAATTCATCAAGGGGGAGCCCTCTGGGAATGGTCTGATGGAAACTTCCGCATTCTCCATCCTCCACCAGTCTCCTCTGTAGATATTTGCATATCTGTAATGTCCAGTCCATGAGAACAGGGTGGGCAGGGAGGGTGGGCTTGTTTCTCCAAAGGATTCTGATAGGAAGAGTTTCTGACCATGTATCTTTCTCTTGCTTCCTCAAAGCAAATATGTCTGACCTATACTTGTGTGTTTGAAAGGTAGAACAGTTCAGTGAAAGGTTCCTAGGTCTTTGCCCTACCTGTGTGACTTTGAGTGATTTATACAACCTCTCATTGATACAATATGTCTAGACATAGATTTACATAAAAATATCAACAACTCCAAAGGCTGTTTTCAGGAGACAGTACCTTGAAATGCTTAGGATCTATGAATGGATCCCTGAGACATTAGTAGCCATCTATATTATATTGTTTTCATTATTTACAGAACATATGTGCTGTACCGGATTCCCAGAGACCATCAACCTTCAGTCAATTGCTTCTTTTCTAAAATAGATGGGAACCAGGGAACTACATCAGGCTTCACACGCTCAGTTATCTTTGCAGGAAACTCTTCCAGATTAGCCAAATCATATAATGACCATGACTCCAAAACCCTACTCATCAACTGAGAATCATCAAATTCTGTGCCTTGAGCAAAATAATACAGAAATCTATTGTCATGCAACCCACTTTCTCCTTCACATAAAAGAAACTTCCATCTCCTGACCTACGTGCAGTCATCATGATTTCCTTTGGTTTTTTTTTTTTTTTTGAGACAGGGTTTCTCTGTGTAGACCTGGCTGTCCTGGAACTCACTCTGTAGACCAGGCTGGCCTCAAACTCAGAAATCCACCTGCCTCTGCCTCCCAAGTGCTGGAATTAAAGGCATGAGCCACCACTGCTTGGCCATCACCATGATTTCCAAGCAATCAAATCTCAGTGCTAGCAAGACTTTCACCTTGCAACTGATAGAAGAAAGTATGGCTAGCACATGGCTCCACAAACATTAAAGAAGAAAACAAAGAAAAGTGCCCATTTTGGTGGTCTTCCGTTTAATACCTGGCATCCCATTGCAAACTGTAACTTTAAGTTCAGTTGACCCTCATCTCCTATGGAGTAGTATCAATTCCCCTACTCTCTAACATGTGTTTCTGATACCCCGAGCACAACCAGCTGTGTCCCCTGATCTTCAATGAAGCACGCAGAACATGAAAGAGCTGAGTCACTGACACCCGTTACTGACTCTTGTTAAACAGCCATACTCTGCCCTCAACATCCTGTTCTCATGTCTTAAATATGTCTGAGTGATACTACTGTTTTAATTGAACATTAGTTTAATAGTGAAGGTGTTCTAGTTTCCTTATCTGACTGACAAGCATGACCAAAAGCAACTTAGGAAGAGAAGGGTTTACTTGGCTTATATTTCCCATGGTTCATCATTGAGGGAAGCCAGAGAAGGAACTAAAATAGGAGTTTGAAGCAGAGAGGTATGCTGGAATACTGTTTGCTGGCTTACTCACTGGATTATGTTCAGTTGGCTTTCTTATACAGCCTAGGGAATAATGCTTCCCACAGTGGGCTGGGCCATCCTACATCAATCAATAATTAAGATAACCCGACAAAGACATTCCCAAAAGTCAATCTGATCTGGACAAATTTTCAATTGATATTGGCTCAATTGGCTCTTAGCTATTTCAATTTAACTACTAAAGTTGACCAATACAAAAGACATTCTACAATTTCCAAGTACAAGAATATTGACATACTCTAAGATGAAAACACATGTACTAAAAGAGAAAGAGAACTTCACACCAATTTCCCTTATGAATATCGATGCAAAATTACTCAATAAAATTCTTGCCAACCGAATCCAAGAACACATCAAAACGATCATTCACCATGATCAAGTAGGCTTCATCCCAGGGATGCAGGAATGGTTCAATATATGAAAATCCATCAATGCAATCCACTACATAAACAAACTCAAAAAATACATGGTCATTTCATTAGATGCTGAAAAAGTATTTGACAAAATTCAGCTAAGTCTTGGAAAGAACAGGAATTCAAGGCCCATACCCAAACATAGTAAAAGCAATATACAGCAAACTGGTAGCCAACATCACACTAAATGGAGAGAAACTTGAAGCAATCCCACTAAAATCAGGGACTAAACAAGGCTGCCCCCCTCTCCATATCTTTTCAATATAGTACTTGAAATTCTAGCTAGAGCAATTAGACAACATAAGGACATCCAAGGGATACAAATTGGGAAGGATGAAGTCAAATTATTACTATTTGCAGATGATATGTTAGTATACTTAAGTGACTCCCCCCCCCAAAAAAAAAAAAACTCCACCAGAGAACTCCTACAGCTAATAAACAACTTCAGCAAAGTGGCCAGTTATAAAATCAACTCAATCAAATGAGTACCCTTCCTATTCTCAAAGATAAGCAGGCTAAGAAAGAAATTAGGGAAATGACACCCTTCACAATAGCCACAAACAATATAAAGTATCTTGATTTGACTCTAACCAAACAAGTGAAAGATCTGTCTGACAAGAACTTCAGGTCTCCGAAGAAGGAAATCAGAAAACCTCAGAAAATGGAAAAATCTTCCATGCTCGTGGATTGGCAGGATTACTATAGTAAAAATGGCCATCTTGCCAAAAGCAATATACAGATTCAATGCAATCCCCCATCAAAATCCCAACTCAGTTCTTCATAGAGTTAGAAAGAGCAATTCTCAAATTTATCTGGAATAACAAAAAACCCAGGATAGCTAAAACTATTCTCAACAGTAAAAGAACTTCTAGGGGAATCAGTATCCCAGAACTCAAGCAGTACTACAGAGCAATAGTCTTAAAAACTGCATGGTATTGGTGCAGTGACAGGCAGGTGGATCAATGGAATAGAATTAAAGACCCAGAAATTAATCCACATACCTATGGTCACTTGATCTTCGACAAAAGAGCTAAAAGCATCCAGTGGAAAAAATAGCCTTTTCAACAAATGGTGCTACTTCAATGAGAAGTCAGCATGCAGAAGAATGCGAATCGATCCATTCTTATCTCCTTGTACTAAGCTCAACTCCAAGTGGACCAAGAACCTCCACATAAAACCAGACACAGTGAAACTAATAGAAAAGCAACTGGGGAAGACCCTTGAGCACATGGGCACAGGGGAAAAATTTCTGAACAGAACACCAATAGCTTATGCTATAAGATCAAGAATTAACAAATGGGATTTCATAAAGCTGCAAAGCTTCTGTAAGGCAAAGGACATTGTCAAAAGGACAAAACTGCAATCAACAAATTGGGAAAATATCTTCACCAACCCTACATCCTACAGAGGGCTGATATCCAATATATACAAAGAACTCAAGAAGGTAGACTCCAGATAACCAAATAACCCTATTTAAAAAATGGGGTACAGAGCTAAACAAAGAATTTTCACCCGAAGAATTTCGAATGGCTGAGAAGTACCTTAAGAAATGTACAACATCATTAGTCATTAGGGAAATGCAAATCAAAACAACCCTGAGATTTCACCTCACACCAGTCAGAATGGCTAAGATTAGAAACTCAGGAGACAGCAGGTATTGGCAAGGATGTGGAGAAAGAGGAACACTCCTCCACTGCTGGTGGGATTGCAAGCTGGTACAACCACTCTGGAAATCAGTCTAGCGGTTCCTCAGAAAACTGGGCATGACATTTCCTGAGGACCCTGTTATACCACTCCTGGGCATATACCGAGAGGATTCCCCGGCATGCAATAGGACACATGCTCCACTATGTTCATAGCAGCCTTATTTATAATAGCCAGAAGCTGGAAAGAACCCAGTTGTCCCTCAGTGGAGGAATGGATACAGAAAATGTGGTATATTTACAAAATGGAATATCACTCAGCAATTGAAAACAATGAATTCATGAAGTTCTTATGCAAATGGTTGGAACTGGAAAATATCCTAAGTGAGATAACCCAATCACAAAAGAATACACATGGAATGCAGTCACTGATAAGTGGATGTTAGCCCAGAAGCTCTGAATACCCAAGACACAATTCACATATCAAATGATTACCAAGAAGGAAGGAGAGGGCCCTGGTCCTGGAAAGGCTTGATGCAGCAATGTAGGGGATTACCAGGACACAGAAGTGGGAGGGCGTTGATTGGGGAACAGGCAGGGGGAAGAGGTCTTATGGGACTTATGGGAGGGGAGATGGGATAAGGGGAAATCATTTGGAATGTAAACAAAGAATATAAAAAATTAAAAAAGAAGAAAATACATGTACTAGTTTCAGAGCTGACAACTGTGAGCCAGGGTCAACTAACAATACATATAAGAGCATCCAAAGGAACAAATTAACAGAACCATACATATAAGATGGAACTATGATTCCAAGTCAATGATTCCAAGTCTCCAGTGACTTTGTAGGACATAGTTAGAATAAGTAATGGATAAGAATGAACTCTGCCCACAAAAATAAGAACTATAATAATCTTTTTTGATGGTTTGGGGCTTATTGAAAGAGATGCTTATATATAAAACATTAACAATACCTTGCTGATAACACACATTCATACTGTCACACATATATATATTCCGACACATTATGCACGAACAAATTGAGAGGTGATATCCTTATCATCCCATATTTCTTTTTATGCAAAGTTTCATAGTTCTTTCTGCTAGACACCTGTATCTCTCATATTGTTTAGATCTTAACCAAAATGGACAATATCCTATTACCAGCTTGCTGGTCACAGCCCTACAGATACTAAGAGCAATTACCAACTTTCCATTTGATTTCTTATGTATCGTTTATGCTAGGTTGTTACTCTCTTTGTAGGGTTTCTCTTTAATTTGAGAACATTCCTTTCTTCTTCCCAGACTTTTCTCAGTGTTCCCACATCTCATTTGGGAGGATGGGATAAATAATTGACCCAGTTGCTTTCAAAGGGGCAGAGAATAAAGTGGCCTGAAGTAAACATGCTGCCTTGACAAGGTGACAGAGTCAGAGTCATCAAAAGGAAACTGTGATATCAAGTTGCTCACATCCTCTGAAATGTAAAAAAAAAAAAAAAAAAAAAAAAAAAGTCATAGCAAGAATAGCCATACACTACAAAAAACCCAACTACTTGTTATGCACTGAATGTTACATATTGAAACTTGTTCTACAGTGAGTTGGCTGTTCCAGGGTTTTCTGAGAACTTGGGGAATTGGGATCAAAAAGGGGGATCGGCATCCTGGGAACATGGAGCCATATTATCTTTTTGTTTCTGCTTCCTGGCTATCAGGAGCCCTGTTTATCTACTCTTCTTCCATTAACAATGGGACACTGTTGCTCCTGGGTTCCATGGACCCACCAAAGTGTAGACAATAAGGTACCATTATGCTTTCAAGTACGGAGTTGAGTTGATTCACCAAGGAGCAACAGTAGAAATACTGGCAGCATGTAGGAGCATCTGCCTTTGAAGAGGAGGTTTCAGAGGAAATGAGTAGTAGCTTGTTCCAGGCAGGCACCTATGAACATAGCTGGGCAATCAAGGTGGAGATATAAGGAAAGGCATGCAGACATTGTAGTGTGAGTTTGGGGCAGAAAGAACATTGCCCAGCAACTAGCCAGGAAGATAGAGCAGGTCCCAACAACCTTTCCAACCAGTCATGTTTATCATCTTTGCTCTCACACAACAGGTTGCTGCAATGAGCATAGTAGGAAAAAGGATCCAAGGAATTGGTTAATTTTCATGTCTAAGATCCTGCTGTAGTTACCTGTGGTTTCCATAATGAACTTTGAACTTTTGAGATGGCAAGAGGACTCACAGGACTGTGGTTATTTGATGTGGAGCCTGGATGATCACTGGGTCTGAATAGGCCTTTCTCTACTCTCAACTCTCTTATTTCCCCTTGCCTTCCTCTGTCACATATGCACACATACATATATACATACATACACAGAACACATATACACAGACAAAGACATATATACATACAACACACACACATATATATGTGTACATTCATACATATATACACACAGACACACACATACATATATACACACATACATATATACACATAGACACACACACATACATACACACACACACACACACACACAAGACACACACAAACACAGCCCACATTATCTTCTCTCTATATAATAGCTCTAACATTGGTTTTTTGTGGTCAGATCTTCCCTTTAGAAGCATTTCTGTCCTTCCATCACAAAGCTAGGTGTCTCTGTCCCTCGAGTCTCCATTCACTGTCCAGGTCATCCTCACTGAGTCTGCCTCTCAATGCCAGATCTAAGTAGACCCTTCTTGATGTTTTCAGGAATTTGTTAACACCAATGCCATTTTCCTCAGCAGATTAAAATGATGTAGGTAAAAGTCACACCTGCTGGCACATAAGCAGCAACTTACACATCTCAGAAAGAGGGAGAGAGGGAGGACAGTGCAGAATGGGAAGGGAAAGCAAGACTTCAAAAGGATGACTCTCCTGAGGTGCTGCAAACTACTAAGAAAGGCCAGGAGATAATCTGTTTAGTTTTATTTAAGAAACAGACGTTATGGAGGCCTGGTGACACACATCCTTAATCCGGCACTTAGAGGGTAGAGATAGTTTTCTGTGAGTTCAAGGGCAGCCTGGTCTTCAAATTGGAGTTTAGGGCAATGCAGTAAGACCCTTGTGGGAGGAGAAGGAAGAAGAAAATGCAGAAGAGGAGGAGAACAAGGTAAGAGCTATTTCTGATCTTGCTAAAGTAAACGTAACTTTAAAATGCGAGCAATGTCCTAGCGAAGATCATGTGCGCTTCCATGTGGGAGAAAACAGTGGCTTGAGAATCAGTTTTGATTTTTCCATGAAAAAGGAAAATGCGGAGGCAATCATGAGTCCTAGGCATCTCAGGACCAGGTGTTTCCACACCACTGCTCTGCCATATCTCGGGTATCATCTTCATCATCATGGCCCATCATCATGTGGGGATAGGATGGAGGGTAGAGGATAGAGACAAGGGCTTACCTCTTCCGCTGAAACTGTAACCCCAAAAGTCACAGTCCACACCCCTTTGCACTTCATTCTCCAGACCTCAGGAATTTGCCTCTCCAAGGTTGGAAGAAAAACTTGGCAATGAAGTAGTCTAGCAACCATGTAATACTATCATTTCTCTATCCAGGGACCAGGAGATAGAAGACATGAGCAGAGCCTCCCACCAACAACTCCATGACTCTTTCCTGAAAGTTTATGATAGGAACCGAGTTCTACAGTCTTAAAATTGACACAAGCCTCTGTTGTAAAGCTACAAGGAGCAAAACAAAGCGAGAGAGAGAGAGAGAGAGAGAGAGAGAGAGAGAGAGAGAGAGAGAGAGAGAGAGAGAGAGAGCAATTAAAAAAACAGAATGGGGAACAACAAACCAGACATACGAAATTATACAAAAATAGGACACATTTTTTTTTCCTGCGGAGCCTCCAAGTCAACCACAAACACACCTCCTTTGAATTTAGTAGCATGAAGCAAAAACAAAGTTTGCTTTCCTGACACTTTAAAGTCAACACATAGGATGCCTGCCAGGATTCCAAAAGGAACAGTGATTTGATAAATGGCATCCCAGTGTCTAATCAAACATCATTGGTAACCATGAACGCAAAAGATTGTTATGCTGGGGAGAGAAGCTTGCTGAAGTATTGCCTGGGAGGAGAGAAAACCAGGTCACTGAGGTGACCAAGTGTTCTCTTTGCTTTCTGTGGCTGCCCCCAACACAGCAGGCAGCTGGATTGATTGAATTCCGTCATACATTAATGGGAATGGATGACAGAGATGCTGAAATCTTGCTGTCACATGTGGTGTGCTGCTGAAAGCAGAGGTCTGAGAGATGGGGTATTACGAGGCCCATCTGTCACCAGAGGCAAAGGTGTTCTCCAACTTGAGGCTGTGCAAGGCACCTAGGTCTCCACCTGATGTCAGGCAGCCTGTTTCTTTATTTCAAGGAAAAATAACCAGGGCTGGATGCCAAAAAGGAGGCCTGGGCCCCCCACTACCAGCAGCAGGAGAGATCATTAGCTTAATCTTCCAGCACTTAAAACCCAGAACAAGGCAGCTCCAGCTACGATAGCAAAGGAAGGCCAAGACTGGCCTCCCTTCATGACAGAGACTCAGAAAAGCAGAGGGAAGGTGCATGCGGCAGGTCAGGAGTTGATCTTCCTTGTAGGAATCCCAGTCCTTCCCCAAGAATTCCTCTACAAGCTTCATGAGCCTTTCTCCTCCCCTAGACTTAAAAGACCAAAAATGCTAGCCTTCCCCCTGACATCTGTAAGCAACAGTGTGAGCAGGTCATTTAATATTAAAATTCCCTGCTTCACACTGCTTTAATGACTTTACACACACATTGCAACCATATTATTCAAACTTAAGCTTATTTATTGTGCTTTGAAAACCTCAAGCAAGCAGGTATTTAGCACTGAAGTGGATGTTTGCTTCAGGAAGTTACAAGGAGACCAAATGACCCTGCTTTCTTCACTCCTTATCTATAGTAGCCTTTCCTTCCAACTCTCAGCAATGCAGTTGCTCTGGTCACCTGCTAGTGAGCCACAGCACTGAAGTCCTATCCCTCCACCTAACCACAGCCTCCAGCTTGAGACCAGCCAAGTATAGGACCTGTTTCCTGAATTAATGTACTTTTGAGATTTCTCATCATGGACTGTGTCTCTACAAGGAGTGATCTGGGGTCCACTGGGTGGGTCAAGTTCAAATAGCTCTGACACTGCACAGTGGCAACACGAAAGTCAACAGTTGCCTGCTCATCACCAGCCGAATCAGCTGAGGTTATCTGATCTCTCTACCTTTGCTCTCGGTGAGAAAGGAGATCGCCATCCAAGTCACAATTCCTAGCAGCCTTAGGTGTCATTATTGTGAGGCTCTGGGGCCAAACTGGGGGAGGCTAGAGGTGGGTAGCTACAAGCACAGTGCACCAGAACACACTGGAATGAAAACTTATGCGTGGGAGGTGTCAATGAATTCTTTGGAAAAGTTTTTAGCTTTGGTCTGTACACCTTGACAAGAGTTGGGAGGTAGAGAAGATGGATACTAGAGAAATTATGGCCAGGAATGATGAGTGAATCTGAGCAAACTGTGCACGCATATAAAAAATTGTCAGTCAACAAAAGTACTCTTATTTTTATTTAGAAACAAAAAGAGCTCTCCTCTCTTCACAGATCAGAGATATAATACCCCTACCTCTTGACCCTGCGGGTCAAAGAAAATCATCGCTATGTTTCCAAGATGCCTAGCCTCCTTTGATGCCCAGCCTGTGTATACTTTTTCCCAACAGGCTCTATGGGAAGGTTTCTATGACAGCTTCTGAGAACTGCTAAGCCTCTGTAGGTGTTCCTTGTCTCCTAGAGACAATTTGAGCAGATGTATGACAAAGGCCAAATGGAGTCCAGAGATGCACAGCTTCAAGACTTCTCAACCTCCAGCAGATGAAGCAACCTGGAAGGATAGGAAATCCTGGGGACAGATTAAACCCATACTCTGATCACAAAGCCTGCATTTGTCTGATAGTTGTGCTTGATTTTAGAGTGAAAAATGGAGTTAATTTTCTAATTTGTGACAATTAGGGGAAGGAAGGGAAGACGAATATGTACAGTCAAAATCATGACAATAAAACACATGAAATTTCTTACAATACATTAGAAAAGGAAAGTTTTGAGATACTAAAAGCGTATCACTTGGTAGAAAGATAATTTGTTCTCAGTACAGATCTATAAAAGGACTGACTTGGAAGGACAATAACAGAGATTTCTTTGTGAATAAAAATGAGTCTCCCAAAGAGAAGTTCACTAGGTGACGTTATCAGCACTGGGTTTCTCATGAGGCCCAGGACTGTCTGGAAAGCATTCAAAAGATGTTAGATTATCATCCACACAATCTATTTAGGAGGAGGCCTATATTGATTAGGCAGCTGAACCAAAATCCAGTATAGTCTCATTAGCTCTAGAGACTTGAATAATCCTATGGAAACATGGATGTGAATGAAAACTAGGCTCCCGGTACCCTGGCTAGGAGTTAGATCATAGTCCCTTGGAACACGGCAGGGTAAGGATGCTGACTATATGTACTACTATCCTCATTGCCAATACAAACTGTCCGAAGGGTTAATTTTGTCCCACAATTTAAAAATATAGGCCATCGATGCATAGAAGGCACAAGATCAGAAGCATGGAGCAGCAGCTGGTCACATCACATCTGCAGTTCAGAAGCCGAGAAAATATTGAGGTTCAACCTCCTTTCCCCTTCCCATTCACTTAAGAAACACCCTTACAGACACCCAGAGGTGTGTATGTCTCCTAGGTGATTCTAAATTCATTGAGTTGACAATCAAGATGAATTATTACACTGACCTGTGAGTTAAATGGTGGCCTGTGTCTGCTCGGGGCTTGGGCCGCTGGGCAAGCCTGGATGTAGGAGTTTTGACTGTACACACCCTACACCAGTGCACCCGGTAGGCATCGGGCTGTGAGAAGCCACGGGGCCTGACTCTGGGTTTGAGGTCTCCTGGGAGTGCTGGGATTTGGCTAGTGGGTCCCTGGGCCTGCATGGAGGCCTGGGACTGCAGGTTCTCAGATTCTTGGGCACCACAGACATCTCTGGATGCCACAGAAGAGATAAGAATGGAGTGGGGGCCCCGCAGGCTGTATCTAGCACGGGGATGAAAGGGAAAGGGGGGAGGAGAGAGCTCAGGCTAGGTCCCTCAGGGACATTGCCATTATGTGACTGATGGCCACAGACCTATGACACACGAGAGCTACGGCCTCGTGTCAGGAGCCTGGTGTCCAGGAGTGTGGCAAACTCCTACTCTCCCTTGCAAGATTATCTCCTGCGGGATCACTGGGGTTTTAAACCTAGTTCAACCAGAAAACAAGCTTCCTTTGCACAGTCCCTTCACTGGCCAAATAGAAACATGGAAATATCCAGAATTCAGAGAGCAAAGCCCCCTGTCCTGCATATGCTAAGCATATAGAGTGCTTGATACAGTCTCCTGGAAAAAGGTTCCTCCTTCCACAGAAATAGCAAGCACAGGGACTTTATGTTTGATCTTACATTAAATCTCCCTAAAGCTAGGCTCCTTGCATTTTCTCTACATCCCAAAGGAAGCAGCCATTGGCCCCTTCCTGATACTCTCTGCTAAAGTCTTTTTATCTATAAGCTACCTGGCATAGAAGCATCTGGAAGTCACCTTCTCATGGGCAATTAAGAATGATGATTTGGAAAGAAGAAGAAGGAGGAGGAGGAGGAGGAGGAGAAAGAAGAGAAGGAGAAGGAGAAAGAGAAGGAGAAAGAAGAGAAGGAGAAGGAAGAGAAGGAGGAGGAGGAGAAGGAGAAGGAGAAGGAAAAAAGAAAGAAAGAAAGAAAGAAAGAAAGAAAGAGAGAGAGAGAGAGAGAGAGAGAGAAAGAAAGAAAGAAAGAAAGAAAGAAAGAAAGAAAGAAAGAAAGAAAGAAAGGAGGAAAAGGAATAAGGGATATATCAGGCATCAGGAAGGAGCAAAGACCAGGGAGACCAGGGATCCAAAGATGCCTAAAGATGGTCCTTTTCCTCACGGAAGCCCGCCGTTCAATAGCACACTTCAGAGAGCAACTGTAACAGATCAAACCCTGATGGAATGGGCAATGTACCTTTGCTTGTACCTCCCTGTCATCTACCATAAAGATGGGTTTACCCACTTTAGTGATGGAGATGCTGAGACTCAGTCCATTGAGCTGAACACTGCGGCTTCCTAACTAGGGTGGGCAGAGGCTTAGAGCTGGGAGGCTTTCCTTCTCACATGAACATTCAGAGAGGACTAGGGAGAGCTGGGGTTGGAAGACATGGAAGCAAGTCTCGCAAAGACAACATGGGGACCCAGGGTTCATCTGTCTTTCTGTACTGACACTGCAGCCTCTACACGAGACTAGACGCACCAGAGTCACCTGTCGCTGCCCACTCACAACGGAAGATAACACCTTTCAGTGTCCACCTCATCTGTGGAGCAGCTACTGTTGGCCAGGGTCTACAATCATAGTGTCCACTCTGTGTCTGTGCACCTCCCAGCTAGATTCTGCAGGCCCAGGGTTCCACCCACTCTTTTGAATGTTCTTCCATTCAGTTGGCTCCACCCCACCCCGTTTACAAGATCAACCAGGTATCGGTCAGGCTTCCTTCCCCATGCTGTGTCCTCCTCAAGCATCACTGCAGCGAGGGACGCTTGCCACCTTCAGTGAACATGCACTGAGGGCCGAGGGAGGTCGTCTCACAGCCCCTGGCTTCTATTTCCAGTATTGCAGTTTATGTAGAGTTTGATGTTGCTTCACCAGATTTCCTAAGGGCCTGAGGCGGTTACAGGACACATGTCATCCCACTTGTGATGGAGGTGACAGAATCCTGGAGTGTCACAGTAGCAGTTGTTTAACTCATTAAATCACGAGAATTTCTTTCTCATTGTGGTAACCAAACAGGCCATCTCTGACACTGACATACTTGGTACCTTATCATATCAGATAGTCATCCTGGTCATCCTGTCTGCAGAGAAGCAAGACCTAGCCTTCCATTGCCTGCCTTCTTACCACTTCTGAGAGTCTTAAATGTCGAATTTATATAGTGCCTGCCACGCCCAGTTTGGCCACATGTCAGCCTGTATCCCTATATCCCAGACCCCATGACTGGCTGCTGTTCCTCTTAGTGCCTCACTGCTTTCCTTGCTAGCCAACTACAGAGAGGGTGAAGCTTTCCTCATCCCCATTCATGACAAAGAGCCATGCTGTTCCTTGGTTTATGCTCAAGTGTGTCCCTAGCAAAATGCCCAGGTCTGTGTTTATATCCTGATGTCTTCACAGACTTTTAGCTGGTATAAAAGGAGGGACCAGAGAAACTTCTACCACCTTAAGGACTTACTTAAAGCAAGAGTTTTCTCTGACAGAGTCCATGGTCCATCAGAAGTGAGAGCAGATGTCATGACTGGCCACCAAGTACAGGGACTCTGGTGAAAAGGCGACTAACCGAGGTAGAGCCTGGCATGCTACGCAAATTAACATGGGATCATAGGCAGGCAGTGAAGCATGGATTAACAAAACAAACAAACAAAAACCTTAAAAGAAAAAGACACATAAGAAGAGAGTCTCACTTCTCCTGTGAAAAATAGAGCTGACTTTGGGGGTACCCCATGGGTTTCTGGGGTGACTGAGTTGATTGGGATCGTTGTGCAGCGAGAACTCTATATATACATGGTGAACCTAATCCTGTGGAGTCTCACAGAGAACTTTCAAATGTCTAATCTTTAGAGTCCTGGGCTTCCTTAATTCTTCCAACTAGGCAAAAAACTGCTTTGGCCTCACCTTGCAACTGAAGAAAGTGAAGATTGCAAAAAAACAAGGGCTAGTTCACATGCGAGGGATCATCCCTCCACCTCTTTATTTTCATCTGCCTCTTCAATAAAAGCAGGCACTCCCTAAGAAAGGACTACATTATTTAACACCAGCCAGCCAGTGGTCAGCATCTGGAAGGTACATCAGTGAAAACATAGTAAAGAAAAATAAGATAGTGCCCATGACCCTGCCACGTATTCCAGGCTCTGTGCCTGGGAGGAAGGGACAGGAAATGAGACATCCTGCCTAGATCCGAATCAAGAGATTTCTACTGGCAGTCCTTGCTTTGAGACTCAGACGTAAGCACCATTTTGCTTTTCTCCAATTGTATGTATACACACATATTCATGTATCTACATGGGATGTGAACTGGTACATATGCGTGTATTTAAGTGTGCGTGTGTGAATGAAGAACCAGTGGCTGACATGGAGCACTGCACACAGTCATGTTTAAGTTTGGGTCTCCATTTGAATCATGCATGTGAGAATGAATGTAAAAAAAGGTTAGATCAAAATAAGCTGCAACGGTCAGATTTCTGTTCGCAGGAGTCAGTATCTTTCGTTTGTAGGAAATTATTTCTTCAACACTTGAAACATGACACAGATGGTCTTATTCTGCCTGTTCTTTTTGGATTGACATTCTGGACAGCTAATTGCACCATTATATTAAGTGTGTGTGTGTGTGTGTGTGTGTGTGTGTGTGTGTGTGGTGTGTGTGTGTGTGTGTGTGTGTGTGGTGTGTGTGTGTGTGTGTGTGTGTGTCTGTTGTGGTATGTTTCTGTGGTGTGGTATGTCTCTCTGTGTTCAAGTGTGTGTATCAGTGTGTCCCTGTGTACATCTGCATGTGTATGCGTATGTTTATGTTTGTGCATGATCATGCGTTACATGCATGTGGAGGTCAGAGGATACAGTCTTAGGTGTGATTTCTCAGGGGTCATTCACCTTGCTTTGGGTGCCAGGGCCTCTCATTGGGCTGGAGTTCATCAACTGTGATAAGCTGGCTGGTTAGTAACCCTCAGAGATCTTCCTGTCTCCACCTCCTCAGCACCGTGGTTACAAGCAGATGTCCCTGAGACCATCTTTTTACATGGGTGCTGGGGCTCAAGTTCAAGTCCTCTAGTTTGCAGACTGAATACTATCTGCTAAGCCATATCCTCAGCACCTACATCAAAATTTTTTTTTGCTTTGAAATATTCATTTATTTTTATTATGTGTATGTGTGTGAGCCTATGTGAGTTTTATGAACCATGTGAATGCCTGGTGCCCACAGAGGCCAGAAAAGTGTATCAAATGCCCTGGAACTGGAGCTGTAGGCGGTCACGTGCTGCCCACATGTGTGCTGGGGAATGAACTGAGTCTTCTATGAGAACATCAAGTATTTTAACCTTTAGCCATTAAATCATATTTATTCTTAGCACTCCATGCACCATTTTTTTTTTTTTTTGGTTTTTCAAGACAGGGTTTCTCTGTGTAGTCCTGGCTGTCCTGGAACTCACTCTGTAGACCAGGCTGGCCTCGAACTCAGAAATCCACCTGTCTCTGCCTCCCAAGTGCTGGGATTACAGGCGTGCGCCACCACGCCTGGCTTCCATGCACCATTTTCATTTATGGAGAAATGAAAACCAGTCTTGCTTGTTCCTCTCATCCAACTGTCTAAAGCAACCACGAAACATGCCAGGGGGGTCATCAGACCCTCCCTTCCCTCTGGAAGCTTCCCTCCTACAGGGAATGCCATAGTCAAAGGGATTGAGGAGCATTAATGCTAGCCACCCTCCTCTTCTGTCTGTCCTTACTATGCTTCTCCGGAAGTCCACCCTGAAGCAAGCAACCCCTGTGTCCCCAGGGCTGCCTGCCTGCCGGTCTTTGCAGCTACTGCAGACATGCCTGTTGCTTCTAACTGGCATTTGGTCACTATAGAGACCAATCAAGACAGTTAAGAATTAAAGGCTTACTGCTTCTTTAGATGCTAATGTCTTAGAGCTTCTGTTGCCGTGACAATCACGGGCTGACAAATCCTGCTTCATCAGAAGCTGCTTTTTCCAGGCAATACCTCTCTAAGTGTTACAGTAGATCCACAACTGGAAACGCTTGGAGAAGCGGTTCATGCCATAGAAACGCTTCATGCCATAGAGGGGGGAAAAAAAGAAGGAAAAATATCGCACTGTGGATATTTATACATTTTCTACATCCAGGACCTTATTTTCATATTATTTATTCATCAAGGATCATACTATTCTAAAATTCTCTCTTTCCTTTTACGTTGGAAGCTAACAAAATAAAGCATTATTAAATGCACACCAACTGGCTAACTGTTCTTTGAGCATCACTGTCACCAAGCTTCTTGCTCCCCACAAGGCAGAGCACTAAAGCTTATATTATCTTCTTTTTTATGCTCCTATCTTAACTTTTGGGGGAAGGTTAAATTATTCTGAAAGTTCTGAGCCATCTACATATTTATTCTTTTTAAAGGTTCTGTGGTGTGTTAGCATCTGTATTGCCAGAAAACAAAATTTTCTTCAAAGTTATTCTTGGGCAGGCCTGGGACGCAACCCATATGTCCCACAGTTAGTGTAGCTCAAGGTTTTAAATTTATGCCACTTTTCCCAAACTTGACTGCAGTGTTCCTTGGTTCGGTGAATTTGTGGCGCCACCTATGGGTCAGATCTCAGAAGTTCACTTTCCTTTATCTGAAAATCGTCTTTCAAGTTATGTCATTAAAAAACGATGGCTTTGAGGGTCTTAACGATCGCAGACTAAATAAAAGTAAATAGAGTGTTGTATAGTAACAGAGGAGGCATTATCCGCCCACCTAGGTCCCTAGCCTGGATGAATTAGGAAGAGCAGACAAAGAAGTATTTTTCATTCCTTCTAACCTCTTTAAACATTTCCCCAGCTCCTTTCTCAGATTAGCCTTTGGGAGATCATATGTTCTTCACCCATGGGCTTAGGGAGAGAGAAGACCTTGGTCGCCGTTGGGGGTAGTATGTCTTATATAGGAACTCAGTAGAAAGTAGGGAGGGCCAGCGTTCCTGTTTCCTTCTTCCCCTGTTGTCTAGATACTTGTGCAGAGACTAAAATTCCCAGGGACGGAGGCCGAGGGAGAGTTTCACAGCACAGCACTCTCACTAATAAATATCTCTCTGAAAACACCCACAGCCCTGAGAGCTGTGATCATCCTCCTGCCTCCATCCTTGTGTGGGACCACCCTTGCTCTCTAAGTAATGAGAACCATACAGCTGTGGAGAAAACTGCAGCGCTCACCTTCCTAATACACGGGGCAGTCAGCAGAACTAAGACTGCTTTAAAGCGTGGATTCAGACCCTTCTTTGCATCTTCATAACCAACGTGATGGGTGTGTGCCTATGCCAACCCCCTCAACACACACCCAGAAAGCAGATGCAATTTGCTTCTATATGGATTGTGTACTAGAAGAGCTTTAAAAGTCAAGCCTTGGATGGAAAATAAAAATTAATTTTTAATATTTCTGTTAATCCATCTGCCAAAATGATGCCCTCCTTCTTCTTTTTTCTTTTTTTCTTTCTTTTTCTTTTTTAATCTTCACTCTAACAAAGAGCAGTTGGGCAGCTATGGATGGAAAAAAAAACCTCAGCAGTCAACTGCCTTGTAAATTAGAAGCTGTGGTTGTAAAGACGGATTTGTGCAACAGTGGGAGTGGAGAGTGTGTCTGCCTTGTAAATTTAATTAAACAGCAGGTGCAAAAATCAGGTCATATGGCTTTGATGTGCCCCGTGCGAGGATGACAACCAGACAATGATTCTAATATGAAGAAATTTGCATACATTTGCATCGGACCGCAGAGAGCGCTGGGCCCTTGCCACATTCTGCATTTTATATCTAGAAAGTTGAATAAGATTTGAATGAACGATTTCTATTTAGACAGAGCGGAAAAATACAACGAGATTGCGGCGCTCGCACAGAAGGCCGTGTGGCCAGCAGGGAAAGCCTGTGAGGGACACTCTGAAAAGCAACCGCCCTCCTTAACAGTGGCGGATGCCTCAAAATGGAAGGAAGGAGACAGTGGGGGAGGGGAGGGAAATTTACTGTACTTTGATTTTTTTTAAGACTTTCACAGAAGGTGCCACATTGAATAAGCCCTTCCTTCGTGGCCCATTCTTTGCGCTCTCCATCGTCCCTGCTGTAAATCCTTACATATAAAAATCAGAAAGGCTTCTCGGATGGAGCAAGCATCATCTTATATAATTGGCTTCTGCTTTTAAAGGAATGTCTTTCCTGCTGGATTGTACAAACCTCATCTTCCATAGCGGCACACCAGGATGTTTGGTGTAAATGATGTCCTCTGTGCTTATGTCTCCTTGCAGAGATATGAAAATATTGTGACTATATAATCCCACTGCTGGCCATCGGCACTTTCTCTGGAGTGCTCAGGAGAAAGCGCTGAGGGGGACTGGAGCCAACAGTTCCGGATGAGCTGGCGGGTTCCGAAGGTAAAGGGCTCTGGAGGAATCCCACCGGGCATCTTAGCAGTCGATGTACATCTTTGAGAAACCATTTGGGCAGGCACGCAGCTCATTGGAAATTGTTCTGGCCCCGCGTCCACATATACTTCTGCCTAGTCCTGGGGTCCAGGGTTCTGAGACTGGCTGGAACAGATCCTCGTCCCTGCAGCCCACACAGAGTATGCTGCAGGCCAGCCTTCATTTTTATGAACAGTGTGATACGATGTCAGGAAGATGCATGTAATTGGGTTTCCTGTAGACTTACTCTGCTGTCAATTATTATTGATACCAACAGTTCCATTATTATGAATATTTGGGATGTTTCGGGGGAGTTGGCTTTTAAATGCAGGCTCAATCCTGATTTTGTGTTCATTTATCACCTGCCAAATTAACTTGCTGACAGTAAAGGTGGTGAAATCACTTAAAATATTACATTCAGAAAGCAGGGCTTCTATCTTTGAGTTTATTTATTTATTTTTTTAATGTTTAGCATACTGTCTTCTAATTGTATACGGGATCTCTTATCTTCCCCTCCCCCATGGTGCAAATTCCTAGAGGGGCTCGACTCATTTCCGCTTGTCACACTGAGTCAGCATTTACCGCAAGACCTGGTGTGGAGCTGTCATTCATAATTATGCTTAATTAATGGAATAGTTGGTTTTTATATAAGAATCCAAGTTAAGACTAAGTGTAGCTAGCTAGTCTGTTAATAAACAGTACATATCTGGGAAGGAAAAGGCCAGCACATTCAGTCTGTCCTTAGGAAGTGAGCTGTCTGGCAGTTCACACAGACACAAGATGCAGAGCCATAGCCCAGGGCTCTAGAGTCCTCCTTAGTGTGTGGGGGGAGCTAACATTACTAAGAAACAAGGGTGTATGATGTCCTCTTCCCCTAAAAGACATGTCTTCCCATACACACATGGGAGGCAGCATAGACCAAATGCACAGTAGGTACTCTGAGTGAGTGAGTGCTATTCCTGGTTCCTCCCCTTCAGTGACTTTCTTGACTCTCTCCCTCTGGAGTCCCCATTCTTGACTCCCCAATCATATGGTGGAGTTGAATCCACACCATGCTTGTCCCAATCCCATTTTGGGGGGAGGGGTTCAGCCTGTTATGATAGCAAGTCACAGGATGCTTTTCCGGCTCTCAAGAGGCTGGGGAAACATCTGGAAAGTACTTACAAGTGCCACAATCAGGTCTCTTCACCATGACAGTGGAGGAAATGTGTGCTGTGAATGGCTTTTGTTGGCGAGAGCTGAGGAATTTCTCAACGGAGTTTGAGACAATTAGGAGGATCTTTAGTGGTATGTTTCCGAGTGCGTTGAGAAGCGGGAGCATTTGTAGCATAGAGACTGGATTCTCTTCTACTGGGATGCTATTCGGGACTTCTGTAGAAAACACTTGCTTTGACAGCTGCTTTTCTCAAGACAAGCCATCTCCTCCAGCAGTGTTGACGTTTAAACCGTGTTTAACCATCCCCTATGAAAGCACAGTCATTATGCAGCTTCGTCTCACTGTGTCTAGGTGCCTGCTTCCCATCAAAAAATCTTTTTCTCGGTGCTGTTGGATCTATGTTTTTCCTCTTCATCCTTTGATGAGGTCAACAAGTCCCTTCTAGCAGACAGCAAGACACAATTGGAGCTGTCTGCTTGTCACTGTCATAGATGTGCCACACTCCAAAATCTCCTCGCTGTTTCATACCTATTAAATGGAAGCTATACGGCTGTGCAGTCATCTTCCATGCTTCTGTTTATAAGCAGAGCTCCAAGGTGCTGTGTGGAGGGAAACATACTCTTTAAACCAGCAGCTTAGTTCATGCTCATCATGACAGTGAATGTAGTATGAAAGGCTCACAGGTTAGACAGACACATATGTATGGGGATGGTAAGACAGGTGTTCAAGACCTTGTTGGTTATGAGCAAAGTACAACCAAGACAGACACTCACCAGCGTAGTTCATGACATCTGCACTATCCAATTCAAGACCCAACAACCTCCTCCATTCTGGCATGAGCTTTGCAAAGGTCAGTGCACACATTGTTAGTGCGTGCACACATTGTACCATGACTTGAGTCTGTTCACAAAATGAAACTCATTTTCGATATACATGGGTCATCAGTGTGGCTAATTATAGATGTTCCTCACTCATAAGGCAAAGGACGACCTTATCTCTAATCATCAGAGAAGTGCAAAATATACCCACAATGAGATAGTTCCCCCTTCCTGTCAGACTGATTACAAAAATCATAAAGACAAAAGACAACAAATCCCAGCAAGGTTGGGTGATGAAGGGACATCCCTTCTTCGGTTGTTGAAAATGTAAGTGAAGGTGGCCAGGGTGAGTAGAGTTGTTGCTGAAGACACACACACATTGCTTTCCTTACTGCAGCACCCTGCTGATGTAACCCAACATAAGCATCCATCAAGAGATGGATGGAAAGCGAAAACCACATTGACATCACATTGACATTCTATTCATTAAAGAAGGAGGCCATCTATTAGAATGAATCTGGAAGATATAAGTTAAGTGAAAAAAGTCAAACAGGAAAAGAAATACTGGTCCAGGAACACTCTTGTTGACAGAGACACTGTATTGGTCCCTCTAGTGTCCTGCTACATCTCTGGGTCCCAAGACTGCCATTTGATATGCTGTGTCCCCCAAAACCTGAGTATTATAGAGGCTTTAATTTCAACTTTAAGAGATGAGTTCTATTGAGAAGTCTTCAGGGCACTAGAGATGTGCTCCTCTTGAAAGGCATTATGGGACCCCAGTCCTTTCTCTTTCTCTCTTTTTTACCTGACAAATTCATAAGTAACTCAAGTACTGTGCTCCTAGTCCGGATATGTTGCCAGACTCTGGGACCAGAATTTAGAAAGACAATTAGGTGTGGACTGAGTCCTCTAAAGTCTGAACCAAAATCAACCTGTTTTTCCTTATAAGTTGACTGTGTCCCTTATTGTAGCAACTAAAAACTAACAGGATGCCAACTGATAAGACCTGAAGATCATCAGTTGTCATAACTTGTTACAGAAGTGTCATCTTTGGGGGATATATACATGGTTTCAGCCTGCCTCTCAGCACTTGTTTTGGGTGAGTTTCCTTTCTCATTTTGTTCTAAGACAAAGTTTTATGTATTCCAGAGTGGTCTCAAATCCTTTCTGTAGCAGAGGGTAATTTTGAACTTCTGACCTTCTTGTATCTACATTTCATTGCTGGAATTGTAGGCATGCACTACTGCACTGACTGTGTGTGATGCTGGGAATGGGACTCAGAGCTTCATGTGTGCTGGGCCACGCCCCATCAACCGAGTAACATCCTCAGCCTCCTGGCGTGGACTCTTTTGCCTTCCTCCTTTTGCTGAGAGGGTATCAATGGGTACCTTTTTATTGGCTAAATCCTGAGAAATCCTCCCTGAAGTGGGATTTGTGTGCAATCAACAATCACAGTTTCACTTCACTGAGCGGAACAGGCATGGTATTTGAATCAACTGTTGGCGGAGCCTCGGCAGACATTGTCTGCATTCATGCTCACTTCTTGTCAGGCCTGACATCTGAAGAAGTTTCTGAATGGCAGAGGGAAGTGAACGCCTCAAAATAGCATTCATGCAAATTTAATTTGAGCACAGATCCAAATTTAATGACAATATAAAGAAAGCCCAAGAAATCTGTCCCAGTAGAAAAATATACTTTACCAGGCCAGGGATGTTCCCTCTCCCATTCAGTATTACAGCCACAATGTGGAGACGAAGGCCAGGGTTATATAAAAGACCAGAAAATAAAGCACCTTTTTATTTAAAATACTAGACTAACCTAATATTTACTGTATAGAAAGTTCTGATATAGTACGAGGGATTTCTAAATTCTCCCATCTCTTGTGACTAACATCTTACATTAGAATATTACCCATGCTAACAAGAATGAACTACAATAAGCTCAGATCGATTTATCATTATTATCAGCTGAGGCTTGTCATTTATTCACATAGCCTTGGCTATATTTAAAATGGGTATGTTTTATATGTCCATGTCTTTGTCAAGAAAAGTGTGGGTGCTATCACAAGACTCATTGATGGAGTCAACTGGAATCTCCCAGATAAAGTCACGACAATCAGATATTTGCTACAAGAATTAATCTTTTTCAAACTGTCCTCCTCTTTGAATGGAGATCACTACACTCAAACGTTTCCAAGCAATGGAAAGCTGTATCCCATCTTCTGGTGGCCATTGTTCTTTCCTTTTTTATTTATTTGTATTAATAGGATGTATGGCTATTTAGTGTACGGTCTTGTTTATAACACACTATTACTTTATTTATTGTGTTGGTCAATTGTTTGTTGAAATTCTGAAATATTTATCTTGGCTCCCTTCCTGTTGTGTCAGTTTCCCCTTCTAATTTTCAAGCACTGAAAAGAAAAAATGCCCAGCCTCATCTGAGTCCCCAAACCTGAGATTTTAGTCTGTGAAGCCCTGGTTTCTTTTACTATAGAAACCTGGGTGAGTGCCACGGTCAGAGCCCTGCTCACTCACATGGCTGCCTGTGCTTCCGAACAATCTTTGTCAGTGCAAATGGAAGAAGTATGAGTTTTCTGATGTGCATACATTCCCCTGCTTGCACACCTTCATGTGCATATGTGGGCATTTTTTAAAATGAAGGACACAGAAGAATATTTTTAAGTAAATCAGCAGTCGCAAGAGTAAGCTCAGGGGACATGCTTAGGAATTTAGTGATAAAGTAGCACGTGACAACAAAAGCCTAAGGGCTGGAGAGAGATGGCTCAGCAGTTAGGAGAACTGACAGCTCTTGCAGAGGACTCGGGTTGGATTCCCAGCATCCATTCGGTGGTTCACAATGATCCATCATAACTCTAGTTCCGGGAGATCCAACATCCTCTTCTGACAAGGTTGACAGAAGTATTAAGAAGACTTTCATTGGGCTCACCCCAGCATAGGGGGAGCTACAGACTGTGCTCTACACTGCAAATTCAGAGCATTTCCTACACGAAGTTGATGTAGACTTGGCTTTGTCCAAGGCTAGTGCACATGAGGCCATGAACTCATGGCTCAACTGCTGTCCAATTAATCTTTGAGGCAGGATCTCATACTTAACCTGGAGCTCACCAGTTCCAGCTAGGCTAACCAGCTCTGCTAACCAGCTCAAGAAACCCTTCTCTGCCTCCTCAGAGCTGGGATACAAGCAGCCTCATGAGTACCTTGGTTTTTACTGAGCACAGGGTCAGGGGTCCAGACTCTGGTCTTTGAAATTGCAAAACAAGCAAATTTATCTACTGAGCCTTCTCCCCAGCTGCACTTATCATTGACATTACAAGCCTGTAACTGCATCCCTTAGCATGGCTGGGACTGGCAATCCCACCTAAGAAAGGATTCTAATTACAGGCACTCACAGCAGTGAATGCCTCTCTCAGCTAAACTGTGAGACGGTGGACTACATCCAAGGCTCTGGGATATAAGGGGAAGATGAGGTGAGAGAGACTGTGATTTGGGGGTACATTTCATTCAGCTCTTCCTCTGCACTACAGAAGTCCCCCATGAATTGTCAGTTTCAACATTAGCTCCGTTATGTCTGCTTTGTGAAGCCCCCATGTGCAAATGCTTTCAGACACAAGCCCTCTTCAATCTTCAATCTGTCTTTTTCTTTTTTTTTAATACTTCCACCTAAGACCTATCATGCTCAGCAGCTAGAAAGCTATATGCTTTCTATATAATGGATGCTATATAATACATGTTATAGCTTGCAGTCATCTCCCAAATGAGACACAAGGACATGTATGATTATTGCAATAGCAGGCGCCCCGGTTGGATATCTGATCACAGTGGTATGCCTGGAACAAACACTATATGAAATCACAACACTTCATTTTGCATGGTCTCTTGCTGGGAGTCCTTTTTCATTTAGAGATAGCCAGGGGGAACTGGCTCAGGCCTCACTGCAGTCCCAGGGGTGGTGGAAGAGTATGTTTGCTGTGGGTGAACATGCTGGTTCCCTTGTCTTCAATACAACCCTGTGAGATAAATTTCAGAGCAGAAATTCCAGGTCAGCCTTACACTCAGAATCTGTGCTTTTGCATTCTGTAAAGTGTCTTGAATAGAGGCTTCATACATGAAGGGTTGGTTGGGTGGGCGATATCAGACTGATGACCATATCTTCAGTTGCTTCTTCCACTGCAGACAGTCCTCATTCCTCCCTCTTTGGGCATGCTCAATACGCCTCACTGTGGTATGGATATAAACTGTCCTATAGAAGGTTCATTATGGAAGTCTTGGTCTCCAGCTGATAGCATTATTCAGCAGTAACCGGGTCATAAGGACCCTACTCATAATGCTGAATTAGACCATGATGGGCTTATCATTACGTGAGGGACATAGGTCATTGCAAGCATGCCTTGAAGGATGTAATACCTTGTGACAAATTCATGAATGATGAGTCAGGCAATAGAGGGTGAAATCCTCCAAACTCAAGAGCTAAAATCAATCTCAGCAGGAAGCCATATTCTATTTGTACATGTTCAGACCTCTGCAAATGGAGGCTGAAAAGAATGCTTTCGGGGAAAATTGAAACACAGCAGAGTGTCTCTGCCACCCCATCTTGGAAGGAAATGAAAGCAGAGGTGTGATGTGTGTGCATGTGTGTATTGTGTGCATGTACCTGTGCGTTGTATGCATGTATGTGCGCACATGAGCTTGGATATGTTTTATGCCCTCCCTCCTTAGAGCTCACAGAGTGTGTCTACCTGGAATCCCTAACTTTCTTTGCTTTTCCAACCTGTGCTGAGACACTCGCTGTCAGAGGAAAGTCTTCTTTTCTGAAAGGCTCCAGAAGTATGGGAAAAGAAGCAGAAGAGATAGATGCCAAATGCGGTGAACCTCACATTAGCTAAGGCCCTCAGCTTTTGTTTCCGCATTCTTTATTCTAAGATTTCAAGGGAAAATATGCAGAATTCTCAGGTGCATGTTAAAAAAAACCCTTCTGAATCAGCAGGATGAATAGGAGATGGCCAATTCATTATGCACAGAATATTCTGTGCCATTTCATTTACACCCTGCTCTTGAGTGCAGAGCTGTTGGATTCTAAAAACATGTTCCTGTAGGAGCATTCACTGCTGCCCCAGTGAAAGCAGCCAAAGGAAGGAAGCACATTCACTTCTGCAATTAAAAGCCCACTTCTCTGCTGTATAGAAAGGGTGAGTAAAATTAATCCCAAATGAAGTCATCAATTATATAGAGAGTCTTATGTTCTCTAATGCTCAGAACTGCATGGCCTTGGATTGTCTCCAGGTAGTAGTGCCCTTAAGATGTGCACAGTATACAATCTACACAAGTGAATGTAGGAAGCAGGGAAGCAGCCATGTTCAGCATCAGTCAGTATTCAGCAACGATGAAGATGAATTTTTTTCCATTCGTCACATAGATGCTGAAAGGTGATGTGATATAGCAAAAGGAAAAATTAGTGTGTGAGTAGCTAGATCAGGTTCAAATCCAGGCAGAATAATCTTAGATGAATGAACTCGACTTTCCGAGCATTTGTCTATAAAATAAGGATTACAAATTGAACCAAAGAGAAACAATCAGTGCTTAATAATACATTATTTGATCATTATTTGGTTGTGTATTCAATTGATGACATGAATAGCCACTACATAGCACATTGCAGAATGGCTGCTAGATGGTACATTATAGCCATTTTTTTTAACTCATTTACTTATTTGTTTTCTCTGAAATTTGTGGAGAAAGATGTATATTCTATCTTAACTCAACTCACAGACTTTCTTTTATACCAGTTCTGGAAAGCTTGAAGCTTCATTTCCAAAACTCTCATTGCTGGCTGTGACTCAGTTTCTCATTGGCTGGTTCTGAGGAAGGTTGGAACTGGGGGAGGGAGGAATGTAATCTACATTCTCAGTGCTTCAATTTCATGTGGTTGGAGGACATGTCACAGAGACCTGTAGAACTCCTATAGAATTACTTAATACTCTGCCACTGGTACACAGGGGTTAAGTAGGAATTACGTGGGAGCAGTTCATGGGGAGCATTGGTCATATATAGATTGTGGCCTCTAGGCCAGAGCTCTGTTTTTTAACTCATTATTCTCAGACATATCCAGCCTTAGAGAAGGGTAAAAGTCTCATAGATGGTTCAGCTACCATAACCAATACCCAAGCAAATGGGCATGTGAACCTTACCATCCTGTACCCATTTCCCTGAAATGTAGCTTCAGGACCTGAATTTCTCTCCTTATTGACAGCTCCCCATTTTCTTGAAGGTTATTTACTTCTGTGCCTGATACAATGAGGCAGTCGCTAGGAAGGGACAATGGGCTGCATGCCATTGCCTGTGAATTTGGCCATGTTTTACACAACAATATCACATTAACTATTCAGTCACACATAGCTGACACTTTCTCTAGTTAAATGCCAGATACAACCATGGAAGGAATGGAAACAGGAAGAAGAGGTTCAAGTCCATTTGGTGAGCATTAACGTTTAATGTATGCAGAGGTCTCAAGACAGAAGCTATGATAGATTGTTAAGACTAACAAAAACCTAAGGAAATTAATATGAAGGAGGAAAGAATTATTTTAACTTCTGGTTTCATAGGTTTTAGTGCATGGTCACTAACTTCAGTGTTTCTAGCCCTATGGTAAAGTAGAGCATCAGAAGTGGGATATAAAAGAGCAAGGGAAATTCATCTCTTGGTGGCCAGGAAATAGATGGAGACTAAAATAGGAAAAAAAGGAAAGGGTAAAGACCAAGGAGTAGATATATCACTCAAAAAGTGTTCACTAACGACTATCTCTCTACACCTAGGACTCACTCCATAATATTCCATCATCTCCCAATAGTTCACCAAATTATGAATGTATGAATAAGTTAATCTACCATGAGATTAGAGCATCTCTGTGTTAATGACAATGCCTTTAATACAGGAACCTTTTGAAGATATATGAGATTCAAATGCTACCAGAAGACTATAGTACCAGTCTTGGTACTACCAGTCAATGAATAGTCTTCAAATATCAAATGTCTCTGACTTCAAGAAGACAACCTTAAATAGTTTCACACCATAATCCTATCTCGGTCCCTGTAAGCCTTGAAAACTTTGGCTAGCTATTTACCCTTTGGAGTTCTTGATGTCTTTGTAGGACACATGGGGACAACTAATCAAGCTATTTGGAGGAAACACTTGAGGCCACACAGCAGATCAACCTCAGATACAAGGTCAGTTCTCACCAAGCTTGTTCTTGCTCATTTCACTCCCTCCTTTGAGACTGGGATAGGCCAATTGGCTTCCAATCAGTCAGTAAGATGAGTGCTCAACTCAATGGTCAAGTTTTCATTTTCCTTGTTAAATTAACTTGAGGGTACAACTTAATGCTAGCATAAATAGGTTTTGCCAAGGGTACCAATTATTATTTACCACTTAAGACATAAACTGAAAATTTAGTCATAATCCACATCACAGAATGTCATTATTGAAGATAGTCTTGAGAAATAACTTAAGAGGCTGGGTGAAAAACATCAAGGTCAGAAAAACAGAATATGAATTAGGCTTTAAAACCTAGAACCTAAACATTTATTCACACAAATAGTCAAGGCTAGAGTGATTAGAGTAGAGCCTATTATAACTCAGTACCTCTCAGACTTTCTAGCAATAAAGAAATATTTGGCCTCCCAAATAGCTGCAGTGCTTTATCTAAGCTAGACATTAAATGAAAAGAGAAGACCAGACAATCCTGAAGTACCTATGGGTTAAATATTTTAATGTTATAGGCGCCTACCACTACCACTACTTAGAGACACTGAGCACCTATAGCCTTATTTGTCAGCCTAGATGCCTCAGTGATGATAAAAACAGAGTCTGCCTTGACATTGATCTGCCTTCTCCAGGCTAGACTGCTCTGCATGATAAGTGACTGAAATAGAGAGAAGAACAGCCCAACTGACAGACAGCATGAATCTAAGCAAGGCCATAATTCATTCAACTATACTGCACAGAGTGCCAGTTATTGACCTGAGCCCCAAGAACACAGCCAAGAAAGAGACTGCATTCTTTACCTTTGTAGAGCTTATATCTTTGTGAAGGAAGACAGACCATAAAGAAGATAAGTTTCTGGGTGGTGTGGGGTAGATCTTAGTGTACTGTGCTAAGGTAGTAACAACAGAAAGATCTGAGCAGTATGAGGAGTGAGCCATGTGGTTCCTGCTGCTAGAACAAACTGTGTTGACCAGATGAGAACTACAGAAAGACCAAGCAAGAGGTCCTATAACTAGGGCTAAGGAGATAGCTCAGTAGATGAAGTACCAGCCCTGCAAGATAGAGGTTAGAGTTGATACCCTAGAACACAGATAATGCAGCCTCGTGGTAGTGTGTGCTTATAATTCCAGCACTGGGAAGGCAGGAAGAGGAAGGTTGCTGGGATTTCCTAGACAACTAGCTTAAACAAATCAACAAGATACAGAATATCAAGACACTATGCCTCGAAAACAGGAAAATAGAGAGCAATTAGAAAGGAAACTGAACATGAACCTCTGGCCTCCCCATACATGTCTGTGTATACACATGAAGGGGGACATATACAAACAGGAACACACATCAAAAGAGTTCCCATGATAACCCAAATGAGCAATAAGATTGCAACACCAAGATTGTTGACCAGAGAAACAAGAAAAATAGGCAATCATCATGAAAGTTATATGAAGAATGGGGTAAGGGTTAAAGAATGAGAACTCAGCAAGGTGCAGTGGCTCACACTCAGAATTTCAGGGTCTGGATGGCTGAAACCAGAGGCTCACTTTGAATTCCAGGCCAGCCTATGTGATGCCATGCAACTATATCTCATGAAAACAAACAAAAAGATCAGGTTTTGTATTGTGAACATTCTTGGCTTCTTGGGGCTAATATAACAAATTTCCTGGGAGTCTTTGAACTTCAAAATATTATCAGCTCCTAGTTTTAGAGGCCAGAAGTCTGAAATCCATATATTCTTCTTGAAGGCTCCAGATGAGAAGTCTTCCTGGCCTTGTTCAACAGCTGGTCATATCCAGGACTCTTTCTATCCCTTGGATTACAGATGTATCTCTCCAGTTTCTGCATCTGAGGTAACATACTACTCTTCCTGTGTCTCCATTCTGAGTCTCTTTCTTTCTCCTAAAGTCCCAGTCATTGAAATAGCCGTGACCCACCTTAATCTACTGTGACCTCACCTTTATATGTACAAAGACACTAATTTCCAATAAGGCCGTACTCATGGGATTCTAACATATGTTTTTGAAGATCATAATAAACATTAACAGTGGGCATGGTGCAAAATAGGCAATTAAATACCGAAACATGGAGATTAGACAGACGCCCAAGTAGGAAATGTTAATTGGAGGTCATTGATAACTAGCTGGTAATTAAAGCTGTGGGTGGCATGAGATCATGAAGACCATGAAGTGGAAAAAAAAAAGAAAGAAAAACATGGGTTGAAGCTGAGAGCTCCCTAGATTTTGGGAGTCAGGAAGATGGGGATCTGGCCAAGGAGATGAGAAAGAGAGAGAAAGAGAGAGAGAGAGAGAGAGAGAGAGAGAGAGAGAGAGAGAGAGTCAAACAAAGGGGTAGAGTAACTGAGAGATGGCTTAGTGGTCAATGGCATTTACCACTTTTGCAGAGGACCTGGGTTCTATTTCCAGCACTTACATGGTAGCTCACGACCACTTGTAACTCCAGTCTCAGGGGATCCTATGCCTTCTCTTGATCTGCAGGTTCATATACACATTTGGTGCACATATATACATCCAGGCACACACTTATACCTATACAAAATACAATAAACAGGCATTTTAAGAAGAGAGAAAGGTAGAAATCATATACAATGGTGTTCTGGGGCCAGATAAAGATAGTGTTCAAAGGATAGAAAGGATATGTAGAAAAGAGTGAGGCATGGCCAGAACTCATGGACTTATTGCCATTAAAGCCACTTGTAGGAAATGAGATAATTCTAGGCAAGACTGAGGAGCCTTGTTTTCCTTGGAACAGAGTCTTAACTCATCCATTCAGCAGATCTTCAGTACAAACCTTCCAACCAATCACAGCAAACACCTGGTCTATAAATCAGATGTCATTCTCAGAGAACAGGAAAAATGCAGTGGGAAGCAAGTCATTGGCCACCATATAGGGCCTAGAATATGGAAGTCTGAAGTTATCACAACAACAACAACCACAATGAAACAGCCTGCTGCAACTGACTTGAGCAAAGACAGAAGACACTGGACATGAGGGTCTCACTGGAGAGTCACTGTGTTACAGTGAATGGTGATGAAGGGACCAGACTCTTCTCATTTGCTGTGTCCTGACAGCAATGTCCAGCATCTACAACTATAGGAGGCTAAGCGTCAGTGCTATACTTACAACTCACACAACAGTTCCAGCGCAGTAAATAAAAGCAAAATAAACCAGAATTCCCCAGTACTCTCCACTTGTCTATTTTCAGGATAGAACTAGAAAGCATTAAATAATATGTGAAGGTAATGATGCATCAACAATAAAAAAATAGAAACATTCTCTTTCTATAAAAAGTTCTTCCTTTAATTGTCAAAGTATTCTTTATTTTTAAGAAGGAAGGTATCCCATCTAAATTACACGGTCTGTGGAGCTGTCTATTGTAAAACAGTGAGGATCTCATATTCTTGGTAAATTCTGGGCTTCTAATAAAGTGCACCTTACAACAAAGTGAAGTACACCTCTATCCATGTTGGTGCCCAGTGTCAGACAGTGGACCTTGACTTCAATGATGCGGCAATGTGTACAGACCCTTGGCTTCCTTTCAGTGCAAAATGAATTGCAGCTCCTTCAAAGTCACTCCTGGGGTTGATGCTGGAGTGAGTGATTTACATCCCTTCCATCAAAGGGGACAGAGATGGCAGGGAGTCAGGGGTCAACCTCTCTGGAAAGATTCTCCTAAGCCAAGGATACTTGCTGAATTCAGCTCTTCAGCTGCCAAAGGTTATGCAGAGATTTCCCAAAGTGTTCAGCCCTCTCTCCATCTGGGCTTCAGAGTGTTGCTCCTGATCCACATCCAAAACAAATAGTTGCATGTCTATCACCACCAATGCCCTGACCAAGGCAGGAAATCATAGCTCAGTAGTCACTAAACATGAGCCTCTGTGCTCCCTGCTCCCAGTTAAGGAGGAATGAGATGGAACAGAGGTGGAAAAATTCATTTGCTTTTCTCCTTGCCTGGTGTGTAGAAAACATTAAACTCATGAGGACTGGACATTCTTCCTCTTCTCAGCCACCCCTCCCAAACCTGTCTACTGCCTTCTCTCATCCAAGGTCTTGGCAGGATATTACCAAAACTACCAAGATCTAGTCTAGAAGGCAGCATGTGTCCTTTTTCAGTTTTGCTCTGGAGCTCTTCAGGGTTTAAAAATGCTTCCTCTCAAAGTAGTATGCCCTCCCTCTTTCACAGACTCTGTTAGTAAGCAGTGCACAGTGCCCCTGCACTGCCTAAAGGAAACTGTTAGTAAGCAGTGCACAGTGCCCCTGCACTGCCTAAAGGAAACTGTTAGTAAGCAGTGCACAGTGCCCCTGTACTGCCTAAAAGAAACTGGCTGCATCAAGGATGTAACTCAGGGATAGAATGAGATTTTAGGTTCCATTCCAAGAGAGAGAGGTTGATGAGGAAGAACAATGGAAGGGAGAAGATACACAGAAAGGAAAGAAAGAAAGGAAGGAAGAAAGAAAGAAGAGAGGAAAGAAAGAAAGAAAGAAAGAAAGAAAGAAAGAAAGAAAGAAAGGAGAGAGAAAGAAAGAGGGAGAAAGAAAGAGAGAAAGAGAGAGAAAGAAAGAGAAAGAAAGAAAGAGAGAAAGAGAGAGAGAAAGAAAGAAAGAAAGAGAGAAAGAGAGAGAGAAAGAAAGAAAGAAAAAAAGAAAGAAAGAAAGAAAAAGAAAAGAAGGAAGGAAGGAAGAAGGAGGAGGTATGAATGGATGGAGGAAGGAAGGAAGGAAAGAAGAAAGAAAGGAAGGAAGGAAGGAAGGAAGGAAGGAAGGAAGGTAAAAGTGGAAAGATAGAAGGAAACTTGACAACCTATCAATAGCAAAGATGGAAAAACAATAGGAAACAAAGAACCTGGGAGTGACACAATGTTTTCAGGTTTTCTCTCAACATGGCACTTTGCATTTCTGCCCGAAATTCTTTAAAAATTGAGAATACTGAGAAGAATGGATTCCCGCTCCCTGCTCCCTGCTCCCTGCTCCCTGCTCCCTGCTCCCTGCTCCCTGCTCCCTGTGCTCCCTGCTCCCTGTGCTCCCTTGGCATCTTTGTCCTTGGTCTTGTATTTCAGCTCCTCCTGGAGATCCTCCCTGATGGTGACGCCTCCTGCTCTGTCCTCTCCACCACTAGATAGATACACAGTAGCCCAAGGGGTTGAGACTCATAAAAGAAAGGCTCCACACTCACAGGCTAGGGATAGAAAGAGACACCCGGTGCCTAGATGCCCTGAAAACCACATAGGCTGAGACACACTAAAACCCACAGTGAATGTGAATCCAAAAGATCCAAAGGGGGCACGATTAAATCACAAACAAAGGGGTAAACTGGAGGCACTGCAGCTCTCCTAAGTCACCTGAGGTTTTCAGCACCAACATCCAGTCTTGGATAGCACCGTCTGCCTTCTCCTGTTTCCTTTGTGTGTGTTTGTGTATATGTGTACATGTTCTTGTGTGTGCAGATGCACCAGTGGACAAGCGTGCATGTGCATGTACAGAAGACTACCAGGAATAATTTTCCCTGTGTTCGTCCACCTGATTGTTTTCAGACAAGCTTTCTTACTGACATGGAGCTTGGCAAGCAGGCTATGGTGACTGACCAGGGAGCAGGAGCCACCTGTTTCTTCTTCCCCAGTACTAGGAGCACTTATGTGAACACCACACCCACAGAAGCTTTTTACGTAGGTTTGGGGGCTAAACCCCAGGTTTACCTATTTGCAAGGCAAGACCTTTACCATGTGAGCTTACAAGACCTGGATGTCTTATTTGTGTTTCCCTGTCTCAGCAGTCAGTGCCAGGTGGCATATACATGTCCATCCCTGCATGGGGAGCTAGCCTGAGTCCTTTCCCTCTACTTCCCACTTACAATGACATTGTAAATGTGACAGCAACTCCTTACAATAGGGAACTCACAAAGGTAGAACTGGTGAGGAAAGGCACATCATCCACCAGTCAACACGAGTCATATCAGTCTTATTCTGCAGCAGCTAGGGCGGAAGCCTCAGCTGAAGGCCACCATCACCTTGGCTTTGAGCATTTTCTTCATGCTCTGTGATGCAGCGCTGACAGCCGCCACCATGTTTCCATTGCGGGCACAGCAAACATGTGTAAATACTTTATTAAAATTAAAAAAAAGAGAGAGAGAAGCCCAACACATGAAGTGAAAGCTGTTCTCCTCTGATTGACTTTTCAAAAGCTCCCTAGACTGTTTCTGTGCAGATGTTTCCAAGATGATTGGATGCAGAGGGCTTAATTCATAAAAGCAATAAAATGCCGCTTATTGACTGAGCAGATGAACTAGCTGAGGAGGGATAATTTGGAGTGCTCTTACTGGAAACGCTGCGAAGAAACGTAATGATAGTGGAGAGATGGAGTCTTATTAGCTGTGGTAAATATATTTTCCCACAGAATGCTTAAGAAATTTCAAAATAACTAGAAAAACAGATTTTTCGGTTCTGCTGACTTTAGGACTAAATATGTGTTAACTCTCCACCATGTAAACACATGTAATCCTTGATCTGCAAAATGGAAACTATGTGGGTGAGTCTAGTGTGATAGGCAGAGCCCAGGACCGAGATTTGGATAACCAGACACCAGCAGGAATCCAAGCCCGGCCCTGTCTCCATACCTGGAGAAAAGCAGGGTAGTCACTGGGCCCTGTCTCCAAGCAAAATCTGAGAGAATAAAGGTAGTTTATCGCTGGGCCTTTGTTGTGGCTCTTGGAGCTCTATGTGGGCAGCTGAATTGTTCAAAGTATCAGTTTTCCAAGAGGGGTGTGCTGTCTGCCGAGCAGGAAAGGAACGAGTCCCTCCCAGTGAACGAGCCTGCTTCCCTGGGTCTTGGGACTGGACTACACAAGCTTTGCGATTCTGTGCTTACATAACAAACTGGTCAGCTCTGCCTGTCATGCAAATGCTCCTTAAAAGTGAATCCAGTGATAAGTGTGAGACGCCATCACATCAGCCTCCAGAGAAGCTACTATTCCCACTGCTGTTCCCCCCCCCCTACCTTGCTCCTGCTCCACTACCTTCTTGAGTTCAATCAGTATTTAGATAATTTTTAACTTTCGGTACGTCACAATTCCAAGTACACAGATGATGTTGTTCAGCCCCAAAAATGTAATCATCACTGACAAAACAATGGATGGGTAAGCACGGGGCCACGCGGGAGGGTGTGTTCAGACGGAAGCAGCCACCAGTGAGAGGTTCAACTCCCAGTACCTGACCCAGGAAAGCTCCAGCCACAAGATGGCCAGAAGCACGCTGTGCACACATGAGAATCAATTTTTAACTGAAATCCTGTCTGCACCTTCCATTGGGAGTATAACTTTGGGTAGGACATGACTTCATTGGGCCTTTGTTTCCTCTTCTGTCTTCTGTGACTAAACATTCTTATAAGAGGTTCCCAGGAGACCAGACGGACGGCCTTGCTTCATAGTTCCGATCATCTATGATATCTTAATAAATATGAGTTATGGCCCTTACAGTACATCCTCCTAATGAAACGCAGAACTTAACACGTTTTAACGTTAAAAACATATTTCCGCAGTGCTTCCTTGCTAACTTTTCCTGGGAAGATATGAACAGATATCTGCTCCCCTCAGACAGGACACCATTGAAGAAAAAAGAAATGAGTCCACTCAAGTCTAGCCAGGAGAATCAATAAACTTACTGGGCTTACTGATACAAACATGGGCAGTTGGGGAGGGGCAACTATACCACCAAAAATGGGGCCCAGGAATGGACAGCGTCTCATGCAGCTCCTGAGCCCCCACCATATACCTTCTATAAGCATCTTGAACTCTTTCTTCATGTCAGTGGTCTGCATCTTGTGATAGATTAGTGTAGCTAACCCCACTAATATCATTTCCAGACAGAAACATCCATGTTGTACATGGGAAGTGGGGGCCCATATGACAGACTCAGCTGGAGAGTGACAGTGTGTGCACTTGAGCGAGCAGGTGCTGATGAGGTCGCTCAAGGCCTTGCACACAGCAACCTGACAAGGTACCTTCCTTGCCCTTCCCTCTTCAGAATCTCACAGCACACTCTACATCTACATCTGTTCTCCACAGAGCTAAAGAACATCACTTGATAGTAAAGATGGAGGAGGATGGAGGATGTTAGTATGAAGCCTGCCCATATAATATTAGAAAAGCCCATGAGAAAAAAAATCACATAATGAAATAACTCAAATACTGATATGAGCGAACAGAGATCGATAGCAATTGGAAAAGATATTGGGGAAGTCCTACCATTTTCCTTTTTCTTAGAATGATCGTACTGAGCCTTCAGCAATACTGGTCCTTAGTAATGTTGGACAAATGACAAAGCCTGGGTCCCTACATTCCCAGCAAGGAGGTAGATAGATAAGTCAGACTTGCCTGATCGTTCTCCAAGATGCCTCATTCACTGCAGTGT
Source organism: Apodemus agrarius (assembly GCA_964023405.1). Lineage (NCBI taxonomy): Eukaryota > Metazoa > Chordata > Mammalia > Rodentia > Muridae > Apodemus > Apodemus agrarius. Next base: position 98,146,385 of record OZ030011.1, on the reverse strand, counting down.
GGGGTGTACAGGCAGAGCAGAGAGGGTGGGGAGCTCTGGATGGACTTCTGTCACATGAGGGTCTGACTGATGGACTCTCAGCCATCTGTGGCTTATGGGAGAATTTGCATTTTCTCAGGTAGTGTTTTCTTCTTAATAAAATTGTAGTGTTTTATTTGTTGTAAGCCATCTGGGAGCCTTACCATACAGGAAACACTTCCACCAGGCTAGGGAGTGGAAATAATACTCCATTGACTTGATTAATTTCACCCCAGCTCTATCTCAGCAGATAACCTCAGCTGTTAAAAAGCAGTGAGTCACACGTGCCTCAGTTTACCCGTGATCACTAGAAGGGGCATATGACCCTTACCCAGAACTTCAGGGCAGACAAGATTGTATCAGGGGGGACATCACTGATTTCCCTGCCAGTACCACCATCTGTGTAGGCTGACAGTGACCTGGGCAGGGGGATACCTGAGAGAACAGAAGCAAGGGAGTGACTGTGACTGGTCTCTAATGCCTTGGAAGCTGAACAAAGACAGGAAGAGAGCTCTGAAATGAGGTTTCAGTCACAGCCAGAAAGCAAAGGACAGCTCCTTCAGTCCTCTTTCCTAATTTTAAGCAAGTGAAAAATGAAAAGCCCTGGGTCCATTTAAATTCTTTTGAAAGTATTTTTCTACATTTTGCCTTGTACAGAAGTCTCCCTTGGGTCAAGCACCCTTCTGCGAAATTCCACCTGGTTACACTGCTACACTATGAATATTCATCTGATTAATATTTCCAGAACCATGAATTAGTTTGTTTGTTTTTTTTTTAAAGATAAGATCCATTCAAGCACAATAGGGTCGTTCTTTTATGAGCTGATAGCATTGTGGGGCCCAGGGGGTCTACCAACAGGCCTCCTCTCTCTTGCCTGCGCTCTTAAAAGCAACAAGAAAGAAAGAAAATCATAGGTCAGCTTTTCAAAAAATGCAGCATTTCAATCATGACAACCAACAGGAGAACAAAAGAGCGAGAATAATATACCTTCCTTGAATGAAGAGATGGCTGGTGAATTTTAAAATACCCTTGACTCTGAAAGAGTCGGTTGTTTTCAAAAGTGTGGGACGCAACAACGTGTCTCCATCGTAACCACTAGGAAAATGTAGCAAGCATCACATAATCTTTCAAGAGTTCTTAGATACAGATACAGAGGAAGGGCATGCGGGGAGGGTCATGCGATTACAGAGGGTGGGATGGTTAGAGAACACAGGACTTAGAGAAGTCTATGTCCTTTGTTTCAGCAATAATTCTTCTTTCCCTAAAAATGTGTGTTAATATTAATGTTTTAGTGTATACATATCACAGAGCCATATTTAGGCACATATGCATAATTGTTATGTATATGGTTATATGCATTTATGCATGAGCATATATATATACATATATAAATATAAATTATTTTCCATATCATACTTAATGTACATTTATGTCTAATGAATAGTGATGTTTTGTATTATGCTGAGGGGCAAACTTAAGATGAACTTATAAGCCTGCTGTGAATTCAGTGCACATTGCCTAGAGAGCTAACAATTCCCTGTATACCCATACTACAAGGAAGAACCCAGGCATAAGAATTTTATCCCAATCCCATTACCTTAGCCCAGAAGAAACTATCTGAGACTGAAAAGAAACCTTCTCATGTTTGAGCACTGGAAAGAGAATCCCTCACTAAGTACTGCCTCAAAATGAAATAGCCTGAGACTTATGAGTTTGATCTTAGTCTAACTCATGTGGGGGAAACACACACACACACACACACACACACACACACACACACACACATACATACACATCTATGTTTAGACCCATCTATCTGAACTTACTGAATAGACTAAGGTACAGACCAGGGCCATAGTCTCCCTAAGAGACTGAGGTCTGGTGACAGGAATACAGTAAGAAATGTCTCATTCACCTTATGCCTCACCACCATCAGACACCTGGAAAATGACAAGAAATTATATGGAAAAACTGAGACATAAATTAATAAGAAGTCTTTACAGAAACCCAGGCAGCTGGAAGTAAGAACACTTAAGAAAATGTCACAGCCACAGGCATCAGAGGCCCCAGGCACAGCCTGACTTCTGGCTGGACAAACAATAAACCCCGTTCAAAGGGCCTAGCTCTCTCAGCTTCCTCTACATGTTGTATCCGATTGAGCTTTCAATAAAAGCGTGAGGGATTTGCAAAGATATAAAAACACAGCTCAAAGCACCAAAGCAAAGGTTGGAGCCAGACTCAAGTGTGGCAGGTCATTATGACATCAGGCTAAGAAGTTAAAATAACAGAGAATGTCAGGCAAAGCCAACAAATGGAAACCAGGGAGAACATCATTAACAGGTGGGTATGGGGGCTGCAGGTGACACTCAACAGTTACAGAGGACCTGGTCCCCTGCAACCACGTGGTAGTTCATAGCCATCTATCCTTCTGATCTCCAATGTTACTAGGTACACATGTTTTCTACATAAAAGCATGCAGGTGAAACACTCATCATAGACATATAATAAAATAAATAAATCTAAACACATTTAACAATAACAACAAAACAGAAGAGTGGGATGTCTAAATGCTCTAGAGATGCCAAACATTGTAACAGAAGCATATTACCTTCAGGAGAAAAAATGGCCAACTAAAGATCAGAAACCTAGTATTATATCAATAGCTATGGCACAGTGTCTTCACAAAAAAGAGAGAGAGAGAGAGAGAGAGAGAGAGAGAGAGAGAGAGAGAGAGAGAGAGAGAAAGACAACAGGGAAAGATGAAGGTAGAACGTTCCAGAAGCGCAAGGACATTACAAAGAATGTGGCGTATTTAAAACAAAACTGCCAGAAAGAAAAGGAAAGAGAAAGGGTGGTCTGCTGGCAGTTTTATGTCAGCCTGACACCAGGTACAGTCATTTTGGAAGAAGAAAACTCAATTGAGAAAATTCTACTACCAGATGGCCTGTAGGCAAGTCTATGGGACAGTCTCTTAATGATTGATGTGGAATGGCCTAGCCTACTACCTGTAGTGCCCACTGTGGGTGTTGCCTGCCCTGGACAGGCGATCCTGCTAGGTATAAGAAGGCAAGCTGTACACGCCATGGGGAGCAAGCCAGTATGCAGTGCTACTCCATGGCCTCTGCATTGGCTACTACTTGCAGGTTCTTGCCTTGAGTACCTGCCCTGACTCCCATTTTTGGTGGACTATAATGTAGATGTATAAGCTGACATAAACTCTTTCCTTCACGAGATGCTTCTGGTCATTGTGTTTTATCACAGCAGTAGAAACCCCAACGAAGATAACTAGGAAAATATTTAAATCAGTAATGACTGAGATATTGATGTCAGGCGATGAACAATAAACCCAACTAGGAATATAAATACAAATCTATGCCCAAATTAAAAAATATATATCAATAATCACACGTGTCATATTCAAACTGGAAGAAATGAATAGGAAAGAGAACCGTGGAAGAGGCCAGGGTACAGGAACTCTTTATGGTTAGAAAAAAGGCTAACAAGTTCCTTGAATATCTTTCAGAAAACATGAAACCAAGAAGAGAAATGAGTAAACTATCCTGTCAAAAACAGGAAGGAAGGAAGGAAGGAAGGAAGGAAGGAAGGAAGGAAGGAAGGAAGGAAGGAAGGAGGCAGGGAGGCAGGGAGGGAAGGAGGGAGGGAGGGAAAGAGGGAGGGAGGAAGGAAACCAGCCTGCCAACCTGCCTGAAGAGAGGTCTCAGTGTTTAAGAGCATGTGCTATCCCTGCAGAGGGCCCAAGTTCCATTCCTAGCACCCATGTCAGACATCTCCCAACCACCTGTAACTCCAGGGAAATATGATACTCTCCTCTAGATTCTGGGTACACTTGTATACACACACACACACACACACACACACACATACAAGGAAATGTGCATACTTACACAGGCACTCACAGCTACAAAATAAAATAAATTTTAAACAAGGAAGAAGAGAAATGTCCATGGAGAACTATATATACACTTCAATTAGCCATCAAAATTACAATTGAAATAAGTCCTTTTATACGCCAATGAAAGTTGTAGCAAGTTGCCACTAGCAAACTCACCTTAAAAGAATTATTTGACGGGATTATTTCAAGAAGGAAGAAGATGAGAGAATTGAGGAACTCTTGTCTCCGTGTAAATGAAAGAAGACAAGGGGAAAAACTGAATGCAAAAGGCACCATTTGTTATCCTCGCTTTCAATAGGTCTAGAGGATAAGCATTTGTTCAACATAATGAGAACAGTGTAAGTTATTGTCCATGTGACATAAGCAAGGTTGTGGGTAAGCAAGGTGCATGTCAGGACTGGAGCAGAGCAGGGCACTGGGAATTCTCCATTACCCAGGTATCAGACTTCCATGAAGTCCTGCAGTGTTGAGAGCAGTCACCTATGCTACACATGTGTGCGGCAATCTCCACACTTTAAAGGAGCTGATGCTGAAAGTCTATGACTGACCCTTTCTTGGCATCCATGTGTGGCATGGGTATAATAAATATGGGAACGTATGAGTTTGTCAAAAGCATGCAGATTGTACAGTGAAAGAATAAGCTTGAATGTGTGTAATCTAAAAAACAAAAATTCAAGTATATGACTTAAAGATGTCATTTCAAATCCTGAATTAACCTGTGCGTATTACAAGTTTCTCACGTGACCTCCTGAGGTGAAGAAGGGAAACTTGCCGGAGGTACCTGGATATGATGATTGGATTGTTTTAGACTAAAAATTATAAAGATAGAACAAACTCCAGCAGCCTGCATGTGCGATTGTGAGGTGTGTGTGTGTGGGGGGTGGGTGTGGGTAGGTGTTTGTGTGTGTGTGTGTGTGTGTGTGTGTGTGTGTGTGTTTGTGTGTGCACAGGCCAGTAAGAAGACTAAAATTCTAGAATGAACTAATGTGTGTGTGTGAGAGACGGCCTGTTATCCACACAAATGCACAACAGATATCTATGGAAATGATATGTTTGAATATAAATACACATATGTAAAATGTACCTTCAGTCTACTGAGAGAACCTCAAACCGCTGACCTTTCGATTTTGGTTTCTAAGAATTTGTCTGCTCTGAAAGGAATCAGGACTCCTCCAAGAAACTCTGGGCTCCAGGACAAAGGCAGGGAACAGAGAAGACGGTTGTGGAATATGCCATAGCTGTAGCACACAGATGTATGGGAAGTGATAGCGTAGGAAGCAGAGAAGGGGACATGAGCAGATCTGAGAGCGCTCATGTCCCGAGGTTGGAATCCTTTGATCATCATGAATAAAAATACATTGCATCTTCATCCACAGCAACATAAATAGATGATCAAAGGAAGGAAAGAGAGGACACAAAGCCTCAGGCAATACATTAGGGCCTCTAAATGCTGTATCCATTTGCAAGATCTCAGGCACCATCTCAGTACCTTGACGTGACTTGTTTCCAAGGTCAGTGTATAGAGGGAATCTGTTGCTTTATTAAAGAGGAACATGTTAGACTCATGATGTGTGCAAACCAAGTAACCAGACCTAATCCTACCCTGAGAAATGCACAAACACTATCTGACCACTCCTCCTCCAGTCACCAGGTTTGTCAAAAACCACTTCACAGGTAAAGCTGATGAAAGGGAAACATCAGCCTAAACTCCAGCCCTCCGCCACATCTGAAACCTTAACTTAAAAAAAAATGTCCAGAAGGATGGACAGGTTTTCTGATTGTGTTTCTTCTCTCTCCAGCTCTCTGCTCCAGATGATGCGACTGTGAACATCCCACCAGAGTGCAAGATATCTTGTTTCTTCGCTGCAATACAATTTCACAGAATGTGGAAATGAGAGACCAAAAAGAGCTATTCAATCATCATGTCCGCTCCCTGCCGGCACGAGACTGCTCCCTACAGTCCGTTTTCCCCTGCTTTGCTGATTTCAAAATGGCTTGAGCAAGGAGGCTTCCATCACTTCCCTCCGGGGACTTTTTGGTGGTTTAATAGTCCTCGCTGCTACGATGGCTTTGATTTCCCATTTGCTCAGTTTTCCTTTGCTTCATTATATTCCTGCTTCCCTAGCTGTGCTCCTTTGGCTGTGTGCCCCACACACACCCTGATATTTACAGAGTGTCATCAGCTAGTCATCCCAGCAAAGAGTTCTTCTGTCCTTTAAACCTGGACTCTGAAGCCCAGAACTCAGGGGCTCCTTTGATTGTTCTCCTGAGCTGTCCTTAAAGACTATGTGGTCTGCTGTCAGCCAGCACCACAGCAGGTTGAGCAAAACTGAGCTACTTTATCAGGACTCCATGTGATTCTGAACTCTCTGCTATGTGCTTCTCTTATTGCTGGCAGGAAACAGATTCTTTGCTGGTCATTTCCAACACTTAATCTTGTTACAAGAATGCACTAAAAACAAATCTATACAAAGGAGAATCCTATATTGTTTTTAAACCCCTAAACCAGCGTGCCCCAGTGTGACCATGAGACAGAAAGGGAACAACAGTCTGGAGACAGCAAGTTGTCCTCACAGGAGACAGACCAACATCTTAATTTGGCTTCCAGTGTTTCCCTGGAGGATTTATACACCCATAATAAAGTGCATTAGGCTTATTTTAAATAAAGTACTAGGTGTTAACAGTTACAAATTTATACTCACATATGATGATCTTAAGATTGTCATTTGATGTTAGATATATAGCGGTGGTGTTAGTATTCATTTGTTCCACTGAGTGATGGCTAGTTTGGTGGCAACTGACAAAAGCTAGAGCCACCTGAGAACCACAATGAGAAAAGGTCTCCATAAGATTTGCCTCTTGGAAATGGAGAACTGTTGTAGTTAATGGTTGATGTGACACCAGTCAGTGACATCTTTGGGCAGGTGGCCCTGTCTAAATGACTTGTGTACAAGGAAGCAAAGTGAGCAAGCCTTGGGGACAAAGGCAGCCCTCCTCCATTGCTTCTGCATCAACTTCTGCCTCCAGGTGCCGCCCTTGAGTTCCTGCCCCGACTTCCTTTGATGATGGTCTCTGTGTTATAGAAGCAGAAATGAACACAAAACAAACAAACAAAAACCATTTCCTATTCAAGTTTCTTTTAGCGATGGTGTTCTGACACAGCAATAGAAAACCCTAACTATGACACCTGGGGATTAGTCCTTGGCCCCTTAGGAAGGATTGTGAGATCAGAAGAATCCACCAGGAGCATAGCTGAATCCTGAATATCTACAGTCTTCCCTCCCTCCATCTCGTGGATACTGAGAGCTGTTGGGAATGTCTCCAGTTTTGGTGGGAATGTGTAATTTTTTTTGAGGAATAATTTTTATGGTGCATATCTGGCCAGTTGCCAAATACAGCCTAGAAAAGACTGAGACTAAGATTTCTAATGTTTTAAACCTTTATAATTATTTATATTTTGATCCAAACAAATATTTCATTTCTCATTTTACTTGGTGTATTGTTCTTGTTTGGGTGTTTCGTTGTTGTTGTTATGGATGTTACTTATGTATGTGTTTGTGTGTGCTGATATGTGTAGGTGGGTAGATGTATGTGCTTGTGTGCAGAAGTGCTGAAGTTGGCAACAGGTATCTTCACGAGTCTTCTCTGATCTCTCTCAGTTTTATTCATTGAGATAGAGTCTATCAGTTGAATCTATAGCTAGATTAGGCTATTCTATGTATCTAGCTTGCTCCAGGAATCTGGCATCTACCTTCCAAGTACTGGCTACTATGCCCTGTCCCATAATTCAAATCAGTCTGGCAACCTAGTATTTGGTCTTCATGTGTTCATAACATGTATTTTAACCATCAAGGCATTCCAAGCTTCAAAGAGGGGTTGAGACTGGATCCTGCTATATGACCCTGGCTGGCCTAGGATTTATTATGTATTTCAGGCTAGCCTTTTAACTCATGGTGATCCTCCTGCCTCTGCTTCCCAAGTGCTGGAATTACAGCTACATACCTCCATGCTTGGTTCTTCTTTAATCAATATCTTGTAACACAAACCTCCTTTTAGTTGTTTTTCAACACATTATTTGAGATCATTAAAAGAATTGGTGTTTCATGGATCAGACTTTAAAAATATCTCATCCTATGAATCTAAACTAATTTTCTTTCCTTAGTGCAACCTAAATCACATATTCATTTTATTATTGTTATATACTGAGGTTAAACAAATCATCTAGGAAAACTACATGAAACTTGACTAATGAGAGTTCTCTTTCCTCCATTACCAACATGAACAAATACACCATGACAGAGAGAGGAGAGGTCGGAGCTGATGGCTGCATCATTCCAGAGTGATTTCTTGAGTTGCCATCTGCCTGGCCAGGAGACTCCTGTCCTTGGGTGTACTGCTCCACCTGGAATGTCCTGGGAATGAGCCTCCCACGTCCCACCTGGGCAATGAATCATTCAGAATTACTGTCGGCCTTCAGCCTCACCAGAGGTTTTGCGAAATGCCATCTGGGCTGCTGTGACTTCTCCAGCTGTATTTCTTAAATCTTTAATTAGCAACAGGTTTTATGTGAGGACAGAATGCAACCCCTGGGCTGTTTCACATACCAGTGAACCCTGCACACTCCTGGGGAAGGCTTGGATCCAAATGTGCTCTCCTTGTTTTCTCCCTCCTTCAGGAGACAAGCAAGGAAACAAATTGTTCTGGTGCACATTCAAGCCCATGGAAGCAGAGCTGGTGGATCTAAATCATATCATATGATTTCTTTCACAAAGTCAGCGGTTTAGGAAGACAGTGGTGTGTTTACTTCTGTCAAATTCTGAGGATGGAAAAATGAAATTCAATAACTGCCATTTTTTTCTGTTGTCACTGAAGGGTCTTTGTATACTTTGAAGCTTTCATCCTAGGTAGATCAATTAACCTTGTAGATTATGCCATTCTCTCAATATTTTTGTTCCTACATTGTTATGAAAAGAGCTTCTTTGTTCCTCATCATTTTTACTCCAACTTTATCATCTGATTTCTTTAGGTACACTGAAACACTACCAGTCCTACAAGATACGTTTGGATCCTGATTTCACTCGAATCTGACAGTCTTTGTCTTTTAACTGGTTGTTTAGACCATTTATGCTTAATGGGATGTTTGCTACCTTTTGACTAAGTATCTATTAGCATTGCTGTTTGTTTTCCAATTTTTCTGCTTTTAGCCCATCTTTCTTTTCCTTCAATGGGGTAGCCATTGTGGGGTAGGCAAAGAGGAGTAGATGAATGATATTTTACATGCTTTCTGTAAATCTGCTTCAGTGGCATATGATTTCTATCAATCTTTCTTATTAGCACAGCTTTTTGCATAGTTATTTAGTGGTTCCTTTCACATTAATTTGTATGTTCACATATCAAAGTCTGATTTTAAGTAATGCAGTTTGAGTCAAGAGACAGCAAACAAAGCATAGGATTCTTCTTCTTTTTTTTAAGTTTCCAAATTTCTTCTTTTTTTTATTGGATATATTCTATATTTACAATTCATTTCCCTTTTTCTGGTTCCCCACCCCCAAAGGTCCCACATGCCCTTTTCCCTCCCCCTGCTCCCTCATCCACCCTCTCCCACCTCACTGTTCTTGTACTCCCCCACAATGATGCTTTGGTCTATTCTAGCACCAGTGTCCACTCCTTTCTTCTTGTCAGACATCACTGGGTATGTGATCTATGTCTTTGGTGTTCCAAGAATCTAGGCTAATATCCACTTATCAGTGACTGCATACCATGGGTATTCTTTTGAGACTGGGTCACCTCACTTAGTATGACGTTATCCAGCTCCATCCATTTCTCTAAGAATTTCATGAATTCATTGTTTCTAATGGCTGAATAGTACTCCATTGTGTATATATACCACATTTTTTGTATCCATTCCTCTGTTGAGGGACATCTGGGTTCTTTCCAGCTTCTGGCTATCATAAATAAGGTTGCTATGAACATAGTGGAGCATGTATCCTTATTGCATGCTGGGGAATCTTCTGGATATATTCCCAGGAGTAGTATGGCTGGGTCCTCCGGAAGTATCACGTCCAGTTTTCTGAGGAACCGCCATACTGATTTCCAGAGTGGTTGTACCAGCTTGCATTCCCACCAGCAGTGGAGGAGTGTTCCTCTTTCTCCACATCCTGGCCAACACCTGATGTCTTCTGAGTTTTTAATCTTAGCCATTCTGACTGGTGTGAGGTGAAATCTCAGGGTTGTTTTGATTTGCATTTCCCTAATGACTAATGATGTTGAACATTTTTTAAGGTGTTTCTCAGCCATCCGAATTTCTTCAGGTGAAAAGTCTCTGTTTAGCTCTGTACCCCATTTTTGGATAGGGTTATTTGGTTTTCTGGGGTCTAACCTCTTGAGTTCTTTGTATACATTGGATATTAGCCCTCTGTCGGATGTGGGGTTGGTGAAGATCTTTTCCCAATTTGTTGGTTGCCGATTTATCCTTTTGACAGTGTCTTTTGCCTTACAGAAACTTTGTAATTTTATGAGGTCCCATTTGTTTATTCTTGCTCTTAGAGCATAAGCAATTGGTGTTCTGTTCAGGAATTTTTCCCCTGAGCCAATGTCCTCAAGGGTCTTCCCCACTTTCTTTTCTATTAGTTTTAGTGTGTCTGGTTTTATGTGGAGGTCATTGATCCACTTGGAGTTGAGCTTAGTGCAAGGAGATAAGAGTGGATCAATTCTCATTCTTCTGCATGTTGACCTCCAGTTGAGCCAGCACCATCTGTTGAAAAGGCTATCTTTTTTCCACTGGATGTTTTCAGCTCCTTTGTCGAAGATCAATTGGCCATAGATGTGCGGGTTCAATTCTGGGTCTTCGATCCTATTCCATTGATCTGCCTCCCTGTCACTGAACCAATACCATGCAGTTTTTAATACTACTGCTCTGTAATATTGCTTGAGGTCCGGGATATTGATTCCCCCAGAAGTTCTTTTGCTGTTGATGATAGTTTTAGCTATCCTGGGTTTTTTGTTATTCCAGATGAATTTGAGAATTGCTCTTTCTAACTCTATGAAGAACTGAGTTGGGAATTTGATGGGGATTGTGTTGAAACTGTATATTGCTTTGGGCAAGATTGCCATTTTGACTATATTAGTCCTGCCAACCCACGAGCATGGAAGATTTTTCCATTTTCTGGTGTCTTCTTCAATTTCCCTCTTCAGAGACCTGAAGTTTTTGTCATATAAATCTTTCACATGTTTGGTTAGAGTTACTCCAAGATACTTTATATCATTTGTGGCTATTGTGAAGGGTGTCATTTCCCTAATTTCTTTCTCGGCCTGCTTATCCTTCACGTATAGGAAGGCTACTGATTTGCTTGAGTTGATTTTATAGCCAGCCACTTTGCTGAAGTTGTTTATCAGTTGCAGGAGTTCTCTGGTGGAGGTTTTTGGGTCACTTAAGTATACTATCATATCATCTGCGAATAATGATAGTTTGACTTCTTCTTTTCCGATTTGTATCCCTTTGACTTCCCTCTGTTGTCGAATTGCTCTAGCTAGTACCTCAAGTACTATATTGAAGAGACATGGTGAGAGGGGACAGCCTTGTCTAGTCCCTGATTTTAGTGGGATTGCTTCAAGTTTTTCTCTGTTTACCTTGATGTTGGCTAGGGTATGGTATGTGTGTGTGTGCAAGTTGGTGCACATGAGTCTGCACGGAAGCTAGAGTAAAGCCTTGGGTGCTGTTCCCCTTCAGTCACTTTCAGTCCTGCTTTTGTAATGGCATCTCTCACTAGTACTGCAGCTTTCAAATAGATATGGCTGACTAGCCAGCAAGCCCAAGGGAACTACTTGGTTCCACTTTCCTAGGAGAAGGAATTTCCCCAGCTCAGGACATCTGCTAGCATGCCTGTCTATTTACATGGGTGCTGGGGATGAATTCACGTCTTTGTGCTTGTGCAGCAAACACTTTATTTATTTATTCAGCTATCTCCCTAGCACACCATTCTGTTTCTGTTGTAGAACATTTTATTAATGTGTGTTGTAAAGCCAAAGACACATTATCTTATTGGAACAGTCAATATTTCAGAAACATTTCAAAGATAACAAAGTATCTTCACATTTTTCACTAGAGTAGTCACCATACCCAGGGATCTCCCCTCCTTTGGATTGATCCAATTTTACCAGCTGAGGTATCTGCCCGGTCTGACAGTAAAGACTTCTGTGAAGATCTCCTGTGCAGAGAATCTCCAAGTCAAGCACAGATACCCATCTCTACACAGGATTTTCATCTTGCACTATTCTACAAAAATTGAAGCACAGTTAATGAAGCTATTTTCTTCCCTACCATTTCTCTCTCTGTGTATTTCAAGCTGACAATTCCAAGAGTCCGCAACCAGCATCTCCTTGTTTATTGCTGATGGCATCCTCTGTGGGTCCCTGTGGAGTGACTGTGGGGGAATTAAATATTTCCATGCTGGGTACAATCTTTCAAAGAAAGTTCTTGCCTGAGACAAATTTTCTCCAAAGGTTGTAGCTAACAATTTTCTTCCTGTTAATAATTCCACACACATTGATCTCACAGCAGCTGGAATTATTTGCATGAAATGTTGTAGATTTTTTTTAAATTGAGAGAAAAATTGCTTGCATACCTGTTTCACACTTGGGCATTTCCTTGGAAGACCAGAATATTCTGAATAGCTTAAGGAAAATGACCAGTGTTGTCAACAACAAGGCACAAACTTCTCATCCAGCTTTCCAGAGAAACAAGAGAGGAGAAAATCTGTTGAACTAAACTCCTTCAAGAAGTTTTAAGAAGAAAGCCATTTATAGCTCCATCAAGGCTCCCTCAGGCCTAAACTGTTCAAACAAGGTCATTGTTTCCCAAGGTGAGCTTTCCTGTTCTGCTCTTCCCACTCCCTCCCATCCAGAAGATTGGTAGCTATCCACAAAGTACCCAATATCTATGTATGGAGTAAACTGGATTGGGATATGGCTACCTTATTAAAGTGACTCTAGATGGTTACTCTAGCACTTTGGACAGGTAGAATTCTAGGAGAGTATGGTCAATGTTCTGGGTTCTTTTCTGTCACTGTGATAACATACTTCAGCTAGAAACAACCAATGTGTGAGAAAGGGCTTTATTTCAGCTTACAGTTAGAGGTTACATTCCTTCTTTGTGGGGAAGTCAAGGCAGGCACTTGACTTCCCCACAGGCACAGATGTTCAAGTAACATCCTCAGTGAGGAGCAGAGCAAAATGCTCACCAAGGAATGCTGTGCTTAGTTTGTCTCCTCTGCTCTCATACAATTCAGAGACCCTGCCTAGGGAATGCAGCCGCCTACAGTGGGTGCATCTTTCCAGATCAATTAATCTAAGACAAACTCCCACAGACATGTGGACGGGCCAACCCAGTATAACCAATCCCTCAGTGAGACATTCACAGGTGGTTCTAAGCTGTGTGAGATTGACAATTAGAACTGTCAGTCACCACTCAGGTGTTACATGTTACCAGGCAGGCTAAAACACAAAGAGAACCCAGATTTCTCTGGACATGATGTAAACGTTCCTTTCGTATATATAATTTTGATATCAGTGATGCCTAGGAAGACATTTTGGACAGATTGAATGTGTCCATGTTTCCTATAAACCTGTGTTGCCTGTGGTGATCTTTAGCAACCTGTCCCAATTAAAATGACCTCTAGTTTGGAATTCCTTGGTACACACTTGCATCATTTTGTTGTCTTGGTCTCATATAAATGTCGTCAACACTCCCCTGTTCTCAATAACCAGTCAACTACATGCTTCCCAAAGAAGCATGCGAGGCTGGGTTTTTGGTTCCACAGCACCCATGTCAAAAGCCATGCCCGTGGCATGCTCTTGTAATCCTAACACCAAGGAAGTGGTAACAAGAGGGTCCCTAAGGCAGATGAGCCAAAGCAATAAGCCTTGTATTCTAGTGACATATTCTGTCTCAAAAAACTAATAGGACTGCTCCTAAAAATGATGCCCAAGATTGATATGTTGCCTCACACATGTGTATACTGTATACACATGTACATTTCCCCTACACACACACACACACACACACACACACACACACACTCCTGTCAAAATTAATTTAGACTCTAACAGGCAGTTGACATGTTTTAAAAGTATCACAGGCAGAAACTGTGATACCTTTCCTCCCTTTTAAAAGTAAATAGTTTTATATCTTCTTTGAAAATTTCATCCAAGTGTGCAATACATTTTGATCATATTCACCCCATTGTCCCTCGGCTCCTCTCGAATCCCCTCCTCACATGCCCCTTCCAACCACACATCCTCTATATAGACTGCCCTCACCTTTGCCACATGGATCAGCTACATTTCATTCTTCCGGAGCATCTCAAGTCATGCACTGCCTCTGAAGCCTTTGCCATGCACCGTAGGGACAGAATTTCCCACGTGGAAATTAGTTTCCTGTCACTTTAGTCAAAGCCTGAATGAATCAGAGGCAGAAGAAAGCACAGAATCAGGAATAGGAAGGCCAAAACCCATTCCTAATAGAGATTATAGAACAGTAACTGTGGCACCTGGAAAGAGCTTCCCAGTTCATCCTTCAGTGCTGTTGTCAGTGCAGAGGTGAGAGTCACATGACCACATCTTATATATATATTATTATATATAAATAATATATATATTATTTATATAATAATATAAATAAATAAATAATTTATTTATATTATTAAATATAAATAAATTTGTATTTATTCTGTACCAGCCATGTATCTACTTAATGAGGATATGCCACTTTGTTAAACATTACTTAACTACAAAACCGATCCCCCTTCATCCTCCATTACAATCAGCCCAACAAAGATCCTTTTATTTGTGTTGAGTGGAACTTACAAGCACTTAAAGAGAGCCTGGCATGTCTGATATTAGACACCCATCTCTAATGAGTGGAGCTCTCATACTCCAGTGGCCAGGACAAGAATACTTTAGAGGTCTGTAGTTTGAGAATGGAGATAAAGGAGAAGGAGGATCATTGCTTCATATATGGGATACCATTCAAAATCCAGTCTACATGGTATCCAGCATGGAAGGAACACACATACATGAGAACTGGAGCTAGAAGTGATCTGCACTGAGACCAAGGAGACCCTGGGAGCATTCATCAAAAAGTGGCAAGGTGCTCAGTGAAGCCAGAGAAGACACCCTCTCACAAAGAAGAGTATGTCCATATGGGAAGGAAAAATCCAAGTATTGAGTAAAACCCATATACCCACATAGAAACTATCCTGGCTAGTTCTTACCTCAACTGAAGAATTTCCTTGATCAGATTGACCAGGTTCTTGATTGGTGATTGATGTGGGAAAGACCAGCCGCCCACTGTGGGTGGAACCGTCCTTAGGCTTCTGAGCCTAGGATGTATAAGAAAGGTGGCTGAGCTGGAACCTTGGAGTGAGCAAGCTATTAAGCAGCATTCCTCTACAGTTCCTGCCTCCAGGGACCAGCCTTGAGCCCCTGCTCAGACTTCCTTCAGTGGGGAATAGTGACCTAGAAATATAAACTGGAATAAATCCTTACTTTCTAAAGCTGCCTTGGGGAAGGTGTTTTATCACAGCAACTAGGAAGAAATTGAGACAAACATTACCTCTCCTTGATCTCCCCTTCTTAGCAGCTTGTTTGACCCTCCTCACTGACCCATCCCTATCCACTGGTTTGTTTTCCTGCTCTTGGACTTGACATCACCTTCTAGTCTCTGTAGGTTGGCCTTGTTGCCAGTAACATCTGCAAACCTTTTTCCATTCCAATCTTATGTGAGCTACATTTGTCTTAGAGAGGACCACATTATCAGGAACCAAACGGTATCTGGAAAGAGGATGCCACTGGAGCCATCACAGCCTAAGTCGGGGAGTCTATAAAGACCTTTTAAGAGTAAATGGTGCTGTATTAGCCTTGTGAGCTCACTCATTACCTCATTGCTATTCAGATAAATAGAAGTCAGTTATTTAGCAAGCAAATTTTTGAGTTTCCTTAGCATGGGTATTATATAAAAACATGGGAAGTAATAAAAAGTACTTTTTGGCAAAAATAAAAAAATGGTTGCCTTATTATTTTTTAAAGGGGAGGAAACTTTAGAAACCTTGTCAATATCTAGATTCTTCTAGAGACTCTTCCAGATGTAAGGTTTTCAGGTTGTTCTATAGTGTGTGAGTGACACATGTTTATCTCCAGTTCCAGGCTGTTCTGTAGTCTGTAAGAATGCACTGTGTGTGTGTGTGTGTGTGTGTGTGTGTGTGTGGTGTTATTGTTTTGTCTTGTTTTTAATTAGCTCAGATGTCCATGGCAATCTCTTACCCACTCCAGTGTCTTGTCTGAATTTAACATTTAGCTAAAAAGCAATTGTATCTTTAGAAGCTAAGTAACTCCTTTTTGAATTCAACTAGAACGTTTTCAAAGTCAGATACACATACCCATTTGAGAGCCACAAGCAAAGCCAGTTAGTCTCTACTAGCTTCAAACCTTGTGTGTTTGCCTGCATGTGCTGGCTGTTATTTCATTGTCTGAGACTGAGGCAGAGCTAGTGAGCTTCTGCTCTCTGCAGTATGAACAGCTTTCCTTATTTTCAATAGAATATCATAATACCATTTTAGAGCAGTACTCCTGGAGCACACAGAGTACAAATTTAGATGAACTCAGTGCCATGTACCAGTTGTGATACATGTAATTCACTGGAGATAAATAATAGTTGAATGTCTGGATACTGTTTACACATGACCAAGCATGCTTGTATGAAAGCAATCTCAATCATACAACAAACATTTCATTAGTAAAGTTGATGGCAATGATAACATTGGCTCGCGTGTCAGTTTAGGATGTAACTTGATGTCATCGGTTCCTTAACAATTCAGGCAAGAAAATCCTATCTTCACCCATTGACGGACAGAAGAAAATGAGATTCAAACATAGCCTGTGAGGTAGTGCTTACCTTCACTTTAACCACCTTGCCAAGCTTTATCTTAGATGTGTTTCTTGTTAATAGAATACATTTCTCTATATAAAACCAGTTGTAGGGCCAAATGAGATGGCTCAGCTGGTAAAGGTGCTTTGCTTGCGAACAAGCCAGACGACTCTAGTCACATCCTGGGACATGCATGGTAAAAGGAGAAAACTGAATTCCAAAAGTTGTCCTCTGACACATGTGCTATGACATGGCCACCCACACATATAAACACACAAATAAAATTAAAAATAATTAAAAGCTGTTTTGATCAACTCGAGCAACTTTAGTCTTAACTGAACATTTTAGTTCACTTGAAGCTATGTTAATATAAACACGAATACATACCCACATGAACACATGTTCCGTGTGGGTTCATTGACACTGGTGACTCTAGGCTTTTTCTCAGCTCACTTTACACCTGATGGTTACCGTGTGGCTTTAAATGAAAAATGTCCCTGTAGGTTTAGGCGTTTGAACACTGGCTCTCCAGTTGGTCATGCTGTTTGGGGATGTTACAGAGGACGCAGTGATGCGGAGGTACATGACTGGGAGCAGGCTCTAAGAATTCCTTGCCTCGCCAGTTTGTTCTCTCCGCTTCCTGTTTGCTGTTGAAACTGTGAGCCCTCAGATTCTGCCACGTACTGCCATGCATATCTCTCACGATGGACTCTGATCCTCTGCAATTGTAAGTCAAAAGAAAGTCCATTATTTGGGACCCTAAGTCTTTCTGAGTTTTTATGTGCATCAGTACTGCATATAAAGTTTTCAAGGCCTTGTTTCCTTGGTGTCCTCCATCTTCTCTGGCTCTTATAATCTTTCTGCTTCCTCCTAAGCAGAATCCCTGAACCCTGAACAGGAAGATTTAATAGAGACATCAGACATCAATTTAGGCCTGAGTATCGTAATCTCTCTCTCTCTCTCTCTCTCTCTCTCTCTCTCTCTCTCTCTCTCTCTCTCTCCCTCCCTCCCTCCCTCCTTCCCACCCCCTCCCTTCCTCCCTCCCCTCTCCTCCCCTCCCCTCCCCCTCCCCCCCTCTCTCCATTGTCTTCTGTGGGTCTCTGTTCATCTCCTTCAGGAGAAAACTTCTCTGATGATGACTGAGCAAGGCTGATATGTAAGTATAGTAGAATGCCCTCAGAAATCATTTTATTGCTATATTCCTTTACCAGAATGACAGGTTTTGGTTTCCCTTTTCCCTATGTCCCTGATCTCTCTAGTCTCAGGTTCTTGGCCACTCAAGCAGGATCAGGAAAAGATTCCATCTTATTACATGTGTCTTACATCCAAACACATACCTGTTGGTTAGTCACAAGTTTGGGCTACTATTGTGTTAACAAATCTTGCAGGAAGGACACCAAAAGGTTGGTGGCTGAGTTGGTGCTTGCCTTTTGCCTTTGGTAACATTCAGAGTCTACCCTAGCACCATGAACAATATTCGACAAAAGTAAGGACTTTAGATTGGCACCAATTCAATTTTTCCATGTTCCGTGAATTGTATAGGTGTTGTCCCCAGCAATAGGACCTTACCCTCAGTCCGTGGAAATCAACCAATGACCTTGGCCACAGCCTATTTTATTTGAAAATCTTTGTTTCTGTTTTCACTTTTCCAGTTTCACTAGAATGAAAGGATTTCTTTTTATTATTTTTATTATTCCTGCTTGGGGGCTTCTTGAGCTTCTAGATGTAAAGACTGATTTATTTTAAGACACGCAGAACAAGCAAGTGAATGAGCCCCAGAACATTGCTTCTTCCCACAGTCTCTCCATCATGTCCCTCATGAACTCTGACAGTTACCAGTGTTTGTGTTCCTGCCAGTACCTCCATCCTCTATCTGGCTGGCCTGTACCCCAGTCCTCTCTCGGTATATCACTGCTAACTCTCATTTCACTATGTCTAACCCTCCAACAAGATTCTCATTTCAATTTTCACTTATATTTCCAATAAGCCTATTTTTTAAAATTTCTCTTAGTTTTGTAGCTATCAGACATTCTAATTTCACTTAATGTCATGTGACAGAAAGATATTCCCCAAGATAAAATATGCATACACTAGAATGTGCAACTATTTTACAGACAATGCAAAGAGGTTATGCATGTGAAATTAAGACTAGCTAGCACAGCTCTCTACATAGACACAGTCTATTAATGTAAGGCAGAGGGAGGGGAAAAGGGAGAGGGGAGAGAGAAGGAGAGAGGGAGGGGGGGCAGAGAGTGATTTTTCTGGCAGGAAATGGGAGAGAAATGCCACAGATGGGGAGAATTGAAGAGGATGGATACATACCTAGAAATGTAAACAATCCCATAGTTCCCTACGTCTTGGACATGCTGGAATGACCAAGCATCAATTGCAAAAAGGCAAATTGAAATTAGTAGTGGCCCTGCACATGGCATCCAGGAAGGGATTGTAACCCTGACCACAAGAAACCAGATTCTACTAGCAATCAGAGTGAACTTAGAAATAGATTCATTTGGGGCTGGAGATACAGTTCAGTGGTTAAGAGCACTGGCTTCTCTTTCAGAAGTCATGTGTTCAATTCCCAGCAACCATGTGGTGGCTCATGACCAGCTATAAAGGGATCTGGTGTGTTCTTCTGTCATGCGGGTACACATGTAGACAGATCACTCATACATTTTTTAAAAGGAAGAAATGGATTATTCTATAGTCTTCTAAAGCCTCAGTCACTGACCTCTGCATTCAGAATTTATGAAGCAGAAAAAAGAACTCCTTAGAGACAACATGTACTTCCAACCCAGAGAGCTATGCACTGACCTTCCTGTTGCTACAAGATTAGACTGTGATACAACAGAAGCAACTGGAAACAAATCCAACACACACAGAGTATTAAAACTTCACTGTATACTGCTCGGTTCATAGATGGCTACAGTGACAAAGCCTTGGAGCTTGTTAAGGAGTATATAGTCTTCCTAAGTGAGGATTTCATTATGACAAAGAAACAAACAAACAAAACTAAAAAACCTACTTGGTGATTCACATGCTTTCAGAAGCAGTAAGACAGTTGGCATTGGAGTATTTCAACTTCTGCCATCTTAGTGGGGTTTATCACATTGTGGTATATTTTGGCTGAACTCTTTCTGTTCTTGAGTCCTTGTATACCATGTGATGCATGTGAGCTCCTCTACATGAAAGCATTGTCTTTGCAATTCCTGAATGCGCCCATGATTACATGTCTTCTTTGAAAAGGACTAGGGTGGGTCCTAACAAGGTGGATCCCTCTAGAACGGAAGTGCACTTGGTTTTCCCAGTGGCCAGGGACACCCAGTTCTGACTTGCCATAGTCCATGCACAAGAACTACAAACCGGAAGTCCAAGCCTGTGTGAGGCTCTACTGATGGCTGTGGTGTCTCAAGGAAGGTTACTTTTTGTTTTCATCTTTAAACATTTAACTAGATGACTGTGTCAGTTACTTCTCTGTTCCTATGATAAAGTACCATAACTGAAAGCAATTTATAAAAGACCGAATTTATTTGTGTCAATGATTGTCAAAGGAAGAGTCCGCCATGGCAGGAGGGAGGCACAGCAGCAACTGCCAGACATGATGGCAGGAACAGGAAGCTGAGAGCTCACGTCTTCCATAGCAAACAGAAAGCAGGGTGAGCAATCTGAAGGGGAGTGAAAACTATGAACTCTCAGACACCACTCCCGGGGACACTCCTCCATCACCAAGGGTGTACTTCCCACAGCACCCCCAAACAGTGCCACCAACTTGGGACCAAATATTTAAATACTAAGCCTCTGGGAGATGATCTCGATCAAACCACCATAGTAGTTTTCATTGAAGCCACCCAAGGAGTTAAACATTCTTTGACTTTCTCTTACAGTGAAGGCTTAGTTGAAACTATGGACTTAAGTGGGTGGACCTATGGATGTCTCAACAGAACTGGAATGACAAAATTTATTCCAAATTCATTGTGGCCTTGCAGTTTAAAAACTGAACCACCTCTTCTCTGTCATCCAATGTCCTCACCCTGATGGCCACAGTGACAAAAACTTGGAGCTTCTTAAGGAGTATATAGTCTTCCTAAGTGAGGATTTCATTATGATAAACAAAAAATCAAACAAAACTAAAAAATTTCCTTGGTGATTCACATGCTTCCAGAAGCAGTAAGACAGTTGGCATCTGAGTATTTCAACTTCTGCCATCTTAGTGAGGTTATTACATTGTGGTTTATTTTGGCTGAACTCTTTCTGTTCTTGAGTCCTTGTATACCATGTGATGCATGTGAGCTCCTCTACATGAAAGCATTGTCTTTGCAATTCCTGAATGTGCCCATGATTACATGTCTTCTTTGAAAAGGACTAGGGTGAGTCCTAACAAGGTGGATCCCTCTAGAACGGAAGTACACTTGATTTTCCCAGTGGCCAGGGACACCCAGTTCTGACGACATATTCTACGCACAAGAACTACAAACTGGAATCCCAAGCCTGTGTGAGACTCTACTGGTGTATTTCTCTGATGGTATTTGTCCCTGACTGCTCCTTCTTCCCCCAGGGCATGTCTACTGGAACTTAACACATGACTTCTATGTGTTCATCTTTTAAGGATATAAAGGATCACATTCACTGTGGTTAATGAGAAAATGGACCAACACAAGACTATACACAAATGACAGGCAACAAGTCATTGGTAAGGTAAGAGAGAGGGGAGGCCACAGTCTCCACCTGCCCATATCAGATGCCAACGGCCATAGTCGATTGTGTTTATTTTAGAACCACTAAACCATGTCTAATGTGCTTGCATGTTTTATTTGCGGGATTAATCTGTATCTGGCTTTGATTCTGTTTTCAAGTTTAAGCAGTTTTTAGCCCAAACAAGCTCTCCTGGAAGGATGCGGTGAGGCTCACTGGGCAAAGGCAGCTTCACGTTTAGCACAGCACCCTTTGAGATAAGCAAGTGCAGAGGTCACCCTGGCTGTCAGACTCAAAATAGAAATCTGGGCCAGAAAGATAAATGTGGAACAAATACAGACAATGAAAGGGAGGACAAATGATCTACAGTATCCATAAGAAGGGCCCCGGGCTCATTGTTCACTGAGGTTCACAAGGAAGACTTCCAGAACGAATCATCTGTGGGATCCGCTGAGCTCCTCCAACACTGCTTGTAAGGAAAGCTTATTCAGATGCAAGGTGGTTGGAGCAGGAGAATGCTGACAGCAGGCACACCTGAGCGGTGGGCAGACGGCAAGGGCGTTTGTTTACTTCATTATCTCCTCACAAAAGAAAAAAATGGCTCCAGATTCATCTTATTCTCGGTGGGATGATGTTGTGTGAGGTTATTTAATCGTCCTTTAAACAAACAAACAAAAGGAAAAGAACAGGAGGTATAGCCCATAAACAGAAGCTGGAGAAGATTCCAGAAAGGTAATCTGCCTTGCTGTCTGTGTTACCTGGCCTGCCTGCCTGCCTGCCTCCTCAGCGTCGCTGGGCTGCAGGTGCTGCCGAACACACTTGCGGATCTTCAGCCCAGAGGAAACGAAGCAGTGGAACCAATTCCACCTGTCCACGGTTGAGGTCTGGAGCAAGAGGCTAGGCTGTGATTATGTGACCACTCTCCCCCAAGATTTTATGAACACAGCCAGTGCTGGACTTAATTTTGCATCCCTGGACTTTGGCTAGCCCAGGGCTTGGCTGCAAGTGCCACCCAGCACTTCTCCTTTCCTAGACCGAAGGCATGTTCTTCCTTGTGCTGTTTTTCTCTCTCAACAAATGTCACCTCCATCATTTAAACTGGGTCAGCTTGAATGGTGACTAAGGCGAGGATCAATACAATTATTCCACTATCCATCCCTAATAGCCAGAGTCACCCAGGGTAAGGATAAATATTATGTAGGCTTCTGGCTTTCAGAATCTGCTATTGGCTCATCAGCTAAGTCTCATCTGTATTCTGTAGTGGTCTGAAGGAACATGGCCCCCATAGGCTCATGTTTGAATACTTGGTCCCCAGTTGGTAGAACTATTTGATTCCACAAGGTTCCACGTGGCCTTGTTGAAGATGTGTCACTAGGGGTGGACTCTGAACCATAAGTCTAATCAAACACCATTCTAAGTTACCTTGGTCGTTACAGCAATGCAAAAATAAGTCATGTTCTGAAAACAATTTTAGTTGACTTCTCCCATAAGCTGTGCCAAAGAGAACTGATATTTTGTGTTTGGCCTGAGAGAAGGACAGGGTACCCTGTCACTGAAAATCAAAGAGCTGCTTTACAGTATTGGGGGTTGGTGGGACAGTAGGTGTAGAGACTGTAGGTCCGGATGACACCCATCAAAAGCAATCAAGTGGATAGATGTGAAAATCCAAGTGTTCGGGGGTGGGTGTTCGCCTAGCATGCATGAAGCCCTGTCCTCAGTCCCCAGAACTATAAAAAGCAAGGAGGTTTGGTGGTATATGCTATATCCTCCACCTGTCACAGAGGTGGTGGAGGCAGGACGATCAGTTCAAGATTATCCAAGGCTTCATGGCTAAGAAAAACAAAACTACATGGCTTTTTATAAAAGTGAATGGGGTTTGGCTGGGGAAAAGGTACAGTAGGTAATAAATGAATTGCATGGAACTGGTGTTTCTTGAGCCAGGGCTGCATGTGCCCGTGATCCCAGATCTGGGTAAGCAGGGACAGTTAATTGTTAAGCCTCACTGGCCAGCTAGCTAGCTGAAATGTCAAACTCTGGATTCAGAGAGAGACAATAAAGAGCCATGGCAGACAAGACTAAGCCTAGACTTCTGTTCTCCATGCATGCATGCACACATGTACAGGAAAGCACACCACATACCCACTGCACACAAAACCAGAAAAAAGAAAGGAGGGAGGGAAGAAAGCTGGAGTCAGGTGTTATGGTGTATGTATGTATGTATGTGTTGAGGGATACATCAAGGAGTTATAGTGTTACTTAAAGTGATGAGATTTAGAAAAGTCCCCCCAGATGAGTGGGAATCATAGCTAGAGAAAGGAAAGCAGCTGGAATAAACAGAAAAGTTGGAGGTCTGGGCTTCCAGGGCAGGTAATCAAAGATATTCCACCATTTATGGAAATATATATTGTGATGGCTCTGCATACATTAGACCCTGAACATTTTGTTGAATTGCATCCCTCGCTATTGACAAGCACTATACCCCTAGACAAGATATTGGACATCTATGCAATGTGGCTCTTTTGTCCACACTGGGTATAATCATTCTGCCTTCTCAACTCTGAGGGTTTGTCATGAGGGTGAAATGTCTTAACATTAGGTCTGGATCAAAATATGTATAATGTACATTTTTGGCCTAGTGTATGTTATAAATAGTATGTTGTTGGGACAAAAGAATTAATGGCTAAGAAGTGTTGGGGAGTCCCAGTATTCCCTTATAAATATAAGTTTACACAGAGAGAGACAAGTTATTTGCTACACATAAAAATGAACTAATCACTTTAAGGATGTAAAAGTCATCTCCTGAATTTTGGTTATTACAAAAGAACACAGAATGTCAGAGAATGTAAGTGTCTCGATTGAAAAATTTTATATTCTTTCTAAAAACGGAATAATGTAAATTATCTGTAAGTATATGCAGCTAAGGACTAGTCCACTGGCAAACTTGGAGTGTGTTCTGTAAACTCAGATCAGCATATAAATGAGCCCAGATAGAAAATGCAGGCTCTGATGCCAACACATTTCTCCACTGTAGACTCTGAGGCTACTGACTCTTCAACATATCTCTAATGAACCTATGGGCCATTTGGGGTGCAAACGTAGGGTTGGGCAGGATAAGAGCCACAAAGAAGCTACCACCACAGAAAGACATATCTTTCTTTCCTTGTCCATGGCAGAACCCAGGCTTTGCCAAGAGTCCAGCCTTCTCCCATCAGGCTGATTAACAGTTATGTATTGATTCTACCTCTGCTCAGGCCACATATGCTACCTGATACATGGAGACTTCTTGAATGAATGGAATCCCCCTTTACAAAAAGAGGTGACGTGAATGTGTGTGAGAGGCTGGCCAGACATCCAGCGCTTTGCTTATGGATGGACTCATGCACACAGAGAGGCCAAGTATGGAATAAAATGCAATTTAGAGCCACAGTGGGAATGTGGAACAGAAGTTGGTAGAGTGTTTCCCTAGTTCTGTCCCCCAGAGCCACTGTATAAACCAGGCCTGGTGCTACAAGCCAGTGATCCCAACAGGGAGAGGCAAGCGGATCAGAAGTTAAAGGCCATTCTCAGTTACACGAGGAGCCTGAGACTAAACTTGGCTTCAGGAGTCATGATCTCAAAAATTAAAACAAATAAAACCAAAGTCAATAGAGTTCATTTGTTAGGGATCTCCCTAGCTTGGCCCTTAGACGTACTGAAAAGGCTCCCCACAAAATAATGGTACAATAAATTCACATCAGTTCCTCTGCTTGAGTTTTGGTGGTGATTGTGGTTGTTTGTTTTGGTGTTTGAGACAAGACCTGGTCTAGAACTTGGGATGTTCCTGGTTCAATATCCAAGAAAGGAATGATAGGCATGCAAAAGCGTCCCTGACGTCCTACTGTCATTTGTAGGCCCCTGATGGGCATGTTCAGCTGCTCCTCGTCTCCCTAAATATTTGTAATGTGTGAAAAGTGAGACTGAATAGGAGACCTGGTATCTGAACCTTTTCCAATTATCTTTCTCCAAATATTTACAAGAAAATGTATGCCTTTGTGTCCTAGTAATTAAGGTGAAAAGCAAAACAACAAAAACAAAAACAAA
The DNA here is from genome assembly GCA_964023405.1 of Apodemus agrarius. Taxonomy (NCBI): domain Eukaryota; kingdom Metazoa; phylum Chordata; class Mammalia; order Rodentia; family Muridae; genus Apodemus; species Apodemus agrarius. Next base: position 98,120,763 of record OZ030011.1, on the reverse strand, counting down.
AAAAAACAGTAAAAAACAAAAAACAAAATAAACAAATAATGCTACCAGTCTATTAGTCCAAAGGCTAACTCTGGAATTGGAAATTCCCCAATTATTAATTGTTTGTTTGTTTGTGGTTTTTTATTAACACATTCTAAAGTAGGAGTGTCAAGCAACCTCTGCAGTCGGGTCACTGCTCTGTCTTCATGTGGAATAACCAGGAGTCTTACATGCCTTCTGATGATACATGCCATGGGTTACCTTAAAGATTGGGCCAGCAGAAAAAAACCTGTATAGGTGAACAAGAGTCAAGTGGAAATTTATGCTTGGTCAACCGCCTATCTACTCTCAAGTTTACAACAACCAAATTTTGCCATTTTTAGTGTGTGGGGTCCATTTTTAAAGAAGAGAGCTCACCTGTGGGGACTCTGACTACACACTGCCAACACAAACTCCACAGCAAAGCTCACCAAAGTAGCATGTTTCACACAACTACAGAGCTTGATTTAGTCAGTGAGAATTTTTCTTTCACACGGATTTTTGTCATCTCTCTCAGCTCCAGGAGCCCTTTGAATTAGACAAATTAGACAAAAGGTGTGACTGTCTTGAAACCAGGAGACACGTTAGCACATTGGCATTCAGCACTGTGACCTGCTTCTCGACAGACTGCTAATTAATCTTTGCACTGGCTTCGTAGATGCTCTCAGATTCCCAGACTGACTCCCAGCGAGGCAGTTTCTATCTATCTGAAAGATCATAACTTTGTTTTTATTGATATCTGAGAAGGATTTCTACAAAGGGTCAATTTTTGCTAGACCAACAGGAATCTTGCTTATTTCTCTTATCCCAAGGGCACTACAATTAAGCAGGATACAGAGCATTGCCTTTATCTTGTAGTTCTCAAGACTGAGTTTTGAAATATGCATTATTTTGAAAGATGAATGATTCAGGTTTTCAGTCACAATGAAAGTATGTCCTTAAGGCGGCCTGGTCATTTCATCACCAGCTTTGTCAGATGATAGAAAGGGAAAGAAAGGGTGATCAGGTCAAAACTGAAATTGATAGGGAAGGGGGTGACGGTGTGCACCTGGGATTTTCACCCTTTAGAGATCAAGGCATGAGAAGCAAGAGATGCAGGCTAGCCTGGGATATGTAACACCATCCCAGGAAATACACTCTGGTGAGTGGATTATTTCCATGAATGAAGTGTTTGTATTCTCCGTGAATCCCCAGAGTGATAGAAAATTGAGGTGGAGACTCTGGGATAACTGGGTCATGAACTAGTACCAAGGGAAGAAGATGAGCGATCTCCTAAGAAGTGTAAGACAGACCAGGGGAGGGAGCTTAGCAGCTGAGGCACTTGCTGCCCTTGCAGAGGACTCAACTGAAGTTCCCAGTTCCCAAATTGGGCTGGGTCACAGTTGTATGTCACGCCTGCCCCAGGGATCTAAAGCTCTCTAAAGGTCTTCATGTACACACACACACACACACACACACACACACACACACACACCACTTATACATTTTAAAAACAAGAAGTGAAGAGACCCGATTGCTCTGCTTTCTCTTTCATCCTTCTTTTCCTCCTCCTTTCCCCACCTCCATCTCAGGAAGATGCCTTTACTAGACACTAGGTCTCCTTGATCTTGAACTTTACCCTTAGGGCTGGGATAGCCTAAGCCCTGGTGCTCAATGTCCTGTCTATAGCATTCTGTTATATTGCCCTTAGCAACTTTCCCTCATTATTACAGTTTTCCCTTCATGAACAAATACATACGTACATACATAATACATACATAATACATACATAATACATACATAATACATACATACATACATACATACATACATACATACATACATATATACATACATACATTCCTTAAAACAAAACAGTTTAGGTCTGGAGAGATGGCTCAGAGGTTAAGTGCTCTTATTGTTCTTCTAAAGAATGCAAGTTCAATTCCTAGCACACATGTCAGTGAATTCACAGCCATGTGTAACTTCAGCTCCAGGGGATCTAATGTCCTCTTTTGGGCTCTGTAGACACTATATATACTTTGGCAGACATATACAAGGGGCCACACACAAAGACACATAAGTAAAACACATAGGTTGGTATTGTACTTTATTTTCATTATTATTATCATCATCATCATCATCATCATTATTAATTTTCATTACTTTTAGCATACAATTATTGCAGGCTTATTTGAGAAAATAGAAAACACAGAAAAAGAAAAAAATGACATTTAGTTCCCTCCAATATAATAGGGTATTCAAATAAACTCACTTTGATGTAGTCATTCATTTGGGAAGAATTTATTTTACATTTCTTCTTACTTTGAGAATTTCAAGCATGAAAGCTATATTTATGTAATATCTCTTTCTTACTCTCCATCTACCATCTTCTTCCATTTATCCTATATTTCCTTATCCTTTAGTTATTGACACACACACACACACACACACACACACACACACACACATACACACGACCTTCTGAATATATTTAGATTAGCTCCTAGCTCTTAGGTGTTTAGATAACATTGGAGTTTGGATTACCCACCAAGAGCTTATGCCTAGAGCAGACTAATTCTCCCTCTCTGTATTTCTCATCTTCATTGGCCTGTTGACTGGTGTCATTGTGCAGGACTTGCAAAGGCAACCATATTATTACATTTTCATTGGTGCAATGTCTCTGCCATATTTAGAAGCCATTTTCTTGTGGACCTTAGGTAACAACTGCTGTTCTCCTAAAGCAGTAAAATGCTTTACTGCATTCTAAATACCTATCATTATACTCACAGATGGTGCTCCTCTTAGCCCTCATCAAAGAAAGGTCTTTTTGCATCTGATAAAAAAAAAAACTATCACAGAAATCCACAACTAGTCAAAAATTCTAGGACCAACTGGCTGTGAAGTGCCCAACCCCAATCACTGCACCTACACCTACAACATAACCACTACCTCTCAGGCTCAGAAAACATCATAGAAGAGGAGAAGAAACTTCACACATTTTTAATTGAATTTTATTCTTTGAGAATTTCATATGGATGAAAGCTGCCACGGTGACCTGCGGGTGCCACGGGCCCTTAACAGATTCGCTTCTCCCACACATGCCTTTGGAAGGCACTAAGATCACATTCTTTCCTGTATAGAAGTGGTTAGTCTCTAACCCTGCAGCAAACAGCCTCCACACCATCTGTATATGAACTGAGGTTTCTCAGATGATGGGTCAGACATTTTGCTTCTGATTATACAGCTGCAGGGCCATGCATCTCTGCGCATCTGAAGTAGAGCCAAAATATATGCTCTCTCTCTCTCTCTCTCTCTCTCTCTCTCTCTCTCTCTCTCTCTCTCTCTCTCTCTCTCTCCCCACCCCCACATCAACCTCCTTGAGTGAGAGAAGTTAACACCTAGAGGAACAGATGACTAACCTGAGGTCGCTTATTAACACAAGTCTAGGTCAACTAGCTAGCCTTAATCTCTGGAATTCTGGAGTTTGTGTGATTCAACAATATTGCCTCCATCTCTTAGGAAAACTGTAATTCTTCCCATTGAGAAAGCCCCCACACCTGGCTCTTAAAACACTGTATTAGTTCTTGGAGAACTTGATGTATGTATTGTAATTATTTATACTCAACTCCCCTCCAGTGCCTCCAAGATCCACCTGCCTTCCTTGCCCACTCAACTTTGTGAACATTTTTTTTCTTTCCAATTTTTGCTGCAATTATACCCCAGTGCAGTGGCCTTCCAGGAGGGTGGGTGACCTAGCAGGGACCACACCCTTAACGAGAACTGACTCTCCTAGCAGATTTCAGTTGTAATGGCTCTTCAGCCACGGGTAGGAGCTCACTATTATTCCTCTATTATTAGCAAGCAACAGCTTACCATAGAGCCGGCATCTAGTCTGCTTCAGCACATGAGATTTGATTGGCTCAGAATAGTACTGGTTTTGTGCCTGGTGTCCTGCCATTATGTGATCCTATGTGCAATTTCCATACTATATCCAGAACCCATTTTTTCAGTGAACAAATAGTATAATTTCTCACCCTTTGATAAAAATGGTCTCTCTATTTAGGCATACTGCATCCTTAGGAAATATGGCATGGGTGTTAAATCTACTTGTATTAGTTACATTGCTGGGACAAAATACAAAAAACAAAAAGACTACTTAGGAATCAAGGGTTATTGCCTTGCTGTCCCTTGGTACAATCCATCACAGTAGGGAGGACATGGCAGCAGGGGCTTGAGGTAGCTAGTTGCATTGCAGACAGTCATGAAGTAGGGAGACAGAAGTATTGATGTTCTGCCCACTTTGTCCATTTGAATTGCTCTGGCACTCCAGCCTGTGGGCTCAGGCTGTAGAAACTTCCTCCTAGACATGCCCAGAGCATCGTTTCTATGCTGATTCTAAATCTGAAGTTAGCAAGATTAGCTATCAGTCTAGTCTACCCACTAGTATTTATGATCCAGACCCCCCAACTCATAATTAGCCTTGTCAGGGGTTGGAAACACTACCCAGCCCAATACAATGATCACATGGCCTGCCTCAGTCTCTATTCTGGTTTCCCACTGCTGTGAGAAACACTGACCAAGAGCAACATGGGGAAGAAAGGGCTTGCTTCATCTCACAACTCCAGACCACTGTTCATTAGTGAGCCAAGCCCAGGAGGGAACTTAAGGCAGATCTGCTCGCAGTACCTCCGACCAAGGAACTCACTCCACAGCCAAGGAAGCAGAGCAGAACTAGAGAGAATGCTGCTGGTTAGCTTACACAGAGGCTGGCCTATACTCAGTGGCTTTCTTATCAGCTCAAGACCACCTACAGGGGATGGTACTGCCCACAGCAGTCTGGAGCCTCCCATATCAACCCCTGCAGACAGGTCCACAGGCCAATCTGATTGAGGCGGTTCTTTCATTGGAGCTTTTATTGTAGACTGTCTCAAGTTGACAATTAAAGCTAACCAGGATAACCTCTCCCAGCTTAAGTATGTTTCTTCCTGTCTTTACGCTGTATATAATATACTTAAGTTCTATGGCCGTGGGCTCTTCCACATGTGCTGTTTACTGCCATAGGCAGCCTTTCCGTTCACCCCAAACTCTGACTCGTTGTTTATATTTTTCATGATGTGTCAGTTTTCCATTAAACACACACACACATACACACACACACACACACACACACACACACACACACAACCCTGCAAAACCCAAGGCCCATTTCAGAGTAAGGTAGGAGAGGTGACATACATAACCATCACAGGGGTATGGCCAGACATGTGGGGCATGCTTGAAAGCCCAGCAGTGCAGAGGAGACAAGCCAACCCCACGAGCTCACTAGATAGGCCAGCTTAATCTACTTAGAGAGCTCTAGGCCAGGGAGAGGTCCTGTCATTAAAAGGGGAGGGAGCAACAGCTCTTGCTTGAGACCTACACCTGAAGCTGACCTCTGGCATCATCTATTTGGATGGGTATACACCTGAGCCTGTATACACACACACACACACACACACACACACACACACACACACTCACTCAGGATTCAGTGCTATGAATAGAGACCTGGGAGGAGCCTTAGATACTGTTGCTATGGATTCCAAGAGTCAATCTATAGGTGACTGATCTTTGCAAGCTACAGGGCACCTGACCAAAACACTAGCTCTGCCTCTTGGCCACATCGCCCACACCTGGACTCAGCTGGAACTCTGGGAGATTTAGCACAGGAGCTTCTTGCTAATGTCAGCCTCGGGAGAACTGAGGCAAGGGTTCTGGGCAAGAGCTCATCAACAACAAAGTCCCCTTTGTTCCCCTGAGGTCGATAGCTAGGAAGACAAGAGTGCATTTGGTCTCATGTCTTTCATATCATCCCGAGTGGGCAAACCATCGTGGGCCTGGTGGGAAGGGACAGAATTGAGCTGCCATCGTGGAGAGGTCATCAGCAGCTGTGGACTGCCAGGATGATTACCTTTTCCAACCGGGCTGAGGCGGAATGGGGGTAGGAGGCTAGGGAAGCTGGGGTTCCGAGTGTAAGGACACGCTGGTAATTTACAGTCCTTCAGGAGCCTCGCATTCTCCTCGGAATTTCTTCTGCCAAGTTTTTGTTTCATATTGGGCCTTTTCTCTTTTGGGTAAAAATATCTCATGGCTGGCCCAGGCCCTGGAAACCACAGGGTTTCCTACAGCAACAGTGCCACCTGCTGTTGAGAACAAAGCTGGTGATTTCTCCAAGGAAATTCTCTCTGGGGTCCCGGAGGCCGGTCAGATCTCCTATCTTGGAAAGGGTAAATGGATTCATTTAGCAGGGAATAAATACTGCTGTGCTGAAGGAACAAAGCCAAACGGAGGCCAGGGGTAGGCAGAAGAGGAGACTCACGGGAAGTGTTTTTAGGATTGAAAACCAAAGCACTCTAAGGAGTCCTGTGACCCAAAGGAGCCAGCCTTAGATTTGATCTTCCAAAAAAAGTTAAACAGAGGTCCTTTTCAGTGAGAGCCACAAGAAGTAGGGGATGGGGAACCTCAGCTGAGTGTCCACCCTTGGAAGACAAGGGCAGGCTTGTCTGTCACAAGGGGACAGTGAGCTCTACCTTCTTTCCCTCTGTCTTCCATGGAGGTTCCCAGGCCTCCATTGGACTTACATTGCCATAGTCCCCTGATTCCCTTAAAACACTACGAATCATAACATTCATAGGCATCCAGCTTTAACGCCTATTTGTTTTCCGTTTGGGGGAAGAGTTCTATCATTCTTTGACTTCATCTTAATTTTAATGAAAGTGGGATTTGAAATGTATGGCCGGGGGAGTTCTTACCTTAGAGTTTCAAAAAAATAGGAGGACCAGAAAGATGGTCCCCTGTCCGGGCCGTTATGGAAACACACCTTCAAGATGAGCATTTCTGCGTTCCAGTTTTCTCTTTTGTTGCCAGCTTGACAAGATCTGGAATCTTCTATGCGACAAGCATCCAAGCATCCATACCTGCGAGGAGTTACTTAGCTTTTGATATACTTGTGACTGGGTTAGTTGGGGTGGCAGCAGCCTGGCTTCCAGGCTAGTTATGTCGTGCTACCACAAGCACACACTACATCGACTTCTCTGACACGATGTAATAGACTCTTGAACATCATGCTGAAATAAGCCTCTTCCCAGCTGAGTTTCTTTTGCCAGAGTATTTTATCATGGGAACTTCATAAGAAATGAAGCTCAGCTTTTCTTTAGCACCTGGTCGATCCAGTATGTGCCACTAATCTCTAACAATACACAGTTTAGGGCAGAGATGATCTTGGGTCTATGGGACCTGGCAGCCATCATTGTGTGTATCTATACTAAGAATTCAGAGTAGAATTAAAGTTTTAGCTATGTTTTGTTGCTACGTGAAAAAAAGAAAAACAAATATGACCAAAAACAACTGATGGGGAGTTTATAATGACGTTGGGGGCATGGCAGCAGGGGCAGGAAGCTGAGAGATCCCATGTCTACACACAGGAAGCAGAGAGAATGAACTAGAAGATAATAAACTATGGGTAATCAGGATTGGATCCAAATGGTATGCTTCTTTCAGCAAGGTCTCACCTCTCCAAGGTTCCAGAACCTTCCCAAACAGCACTGCCAATTAAAGACCGAAAGATCAGTTACATGAGCCAATGGGGGACATTATTTCATTCAAAGCACCAGCTCAAGAGTGCTGAATACTGTCTTAGTTAAGGCTTCTATCGCTCTGAAGAGACACCATGACCATGGCACCTTCTATTAAATAGAGCGTTTAAGTGGGGTTGGCTTACAAATTCAGAGGTTTATCCCATTATTATCATGGCTGGAAGCATGGCGCTGGAGAAGGACGTGACGTTTCTGCATCACCTGAACCTGCAGGCAGCAGGAAGAGAGGGAGCCACTGGGCCTGGCTTCACCTTCTGAGACCTCCGAGGCCCACTTCCTCCAGTCAGGCCACGCCTATTCCAACAAGGCTACATGTCCTAATTCTTTCGAATAATGTCACTCCTTATGAACCTAGGAAGGGCGTTTTCATTCAAACTCCCACAAATACTTAATTCGTATAATCCCCCCTCCCCCAAGTAAAACATCTTACAAGGGAGACTAATTTCCAAGTTGGAAAAAAATGCCCATTTATTTATGAAGGGATGTCAGAGTCGTGAATGGACCCCGTAAGCAGTTTGCAGTGCTGGACAAACATCTCTCTGCAGGAGCCTGCCCCCCATGGAAGCCTACCTTTCCAATGCCACGGCTTCACCATGTTGCTTCCGGTGACAGTGAGAACCAAGACTGACCACTCCCCAAGAGGCAGCAAGTGCAAAGAGCTAAAGAAGTAAAAAGAATGATGGCTTTTCCCCTTAGATCTGCTCTTCCTCCACATCAGAGTCCCACAAGCTTGTGGTTGGAATCTGGGACATTCCTGCAGGTTGGAGGTACTGCTCCACTTGGAAGCCTCTGGCTACCTCAGCAGCGGGAGCCTGGATGGTGAAAGGAGGTCACTGAGGCCTCGGCTAGAGTGTGGGGTCACACACCCTGGTTCCAGCCTGTGCTCTCTGCCCCCTCTACTGCCTCATGCTCCCATCAGTAGGGCACGTGGCCTTCCAACACTGTGATTTCGGCGTTAAGCTGAAATAATCCCTCTGAAAACATGACTTGAAGTAACCCTTTTTCCCCCTGTTGTTTCCGTGGGGAATTCTGTCACAGTAGCGAGGGAGGAAAGAGCTGTCACAGTAACATGGCTCCAACCTTTACTTCACACCATCAAACATGCCCGCGCCCTTGCTCACCATGTGAACCTTTGGACCTTCACATCCAACTCCACTTTCCAGATGAAGAAACAATTGAAGACGGCTCCGGGCATCGAATAAGTGGCAGGAACCCAGGTGGTCCTCACCATGTTCCTGTGAGGTCTAGTGAGAACTCAGCCCATCACTTCCTGATTCCCACCCCCAGCCCTGAGGGCTTCCGGCTCTGTGGTTCCGCTGCCATCCAGTTTCCTGTACAGAAGAGATGCAGCTTTCTTTGCTAAAGGGTGAAGTCCCAGAGGTCTGCGGGCTCCGACATATTGTGTGCTCCCGTTGGTCTCTCTTCTCAGGCTGGCATACATAAAAGATGAGCCCGGGATAAACATTAGTGGTCCCATGGTGACAGTTGCATTTTCAACAGCCTCCCTAAGGTGTTTCTGTCTCCTCCCTTGGTGTCTTCTTGACCCTGGACACTGAAACATGAAGCCAGAGTTCAGTGTCTGTTGAAGTCTTTCAGGATCATATTGTGCTTTTCCCGGAGTCATCTGGACTGGATGTCTTATAGAGACTTCATTTGTCTCTTCCTATTTTTTTATTGCATGGTCCTGTTTACTCGTTTCCCAATAACACTTAATACATTTCCTCATAATTGGCCTCTAGACTGAAGGCTGTAACACAGACACCAAAAGACCAAATCAAGAATGGAAAAAAAAAAAAAAAGAGCAAAGTATTCCCATTTCAGATGGAGGAGCAGATGGGGCTCTTGGCACATCTAGGATTTAAACTGACCCTGTGCATCAAACTAGTGAAGACAGGCTGTCACTGGTGACGAGCAGCGCGCGAGAGACGCGCGTTCCCTCCCAGCTTGCGCTGGAGTTCTGCGGTTCTTTTCTTGGAGCCCTGTGCACTGAGAGGGAAACGGCAGCTCCGCAGATGCTCTTGGACCTGAGAGGCAGCTGTGGGGAGCAGACGAGCCTGGCTCTGCTCTGCTCTGCTTGCCTGGGGGCCATCCAGTGTGGGGAGTTCCACTCTTCTGCAGTGGAGACTGGGAATGCAGCCACCTGCTCCTCCTCACGACTGCAGGGTAAGGGATACAGGCATGCAAGGCGCTTTGTGCAGGGGGCTTGCACGTAATAGATACTCAACAAACTTGGCTCTCTTTGTTTTCTAGGTGCTCAGCTAATGACATGAAGCTCTCAGAAGCTCTTTGCTCGCGACTGTCTCTTTTCATAGCTGGTGACGATGAGGACAAGGTGGGCAGCTCTGACTAGCTCTTGGTCAAGTGCAGTCAGCACTGGAGACAGGGTGGTCTTATTTTAAACATTTTTGGAGCTCTGCAGATCTTGAGCAACCATTGCACACAGACCTTAGGGCTATTCAATGATCAGAACATAAATGTCATTATTTCCTAGCTGTCTGACAAAAGTGACTTAAGAAGGGGCACGTTTATTCTAACTTACAGCTTGAGAGATCATCATAGGAAGGAAGTCGCAGGCACAGAAATAGCTCCAGCTGTGGCAGCTGGAACATGAGGCAATTGCTCACATTGTGTCCACAGGCTGGAAGCAGAGAGACGTGAATGTTGATATTCAGCTCTTCTCCTTTTCCTGTAGTCCAGGACTCCAGCCCATAGGATGCTGTCACTATCTTCAGGGTAGATCTTCCCTCCTCAGTAAAACTTTTCCAGAAGCACTCCCATTGGTACATTCATGGTGTGTGTGTGTGTGTGTGTGTGTGTGTGTGTGTGTGTGTGTGTGTGTGTTCTCATGATGGATCTCAACCAAGACAGGTTGACAATGAAGATGGTCTAGCTAATCACTGCAGTTATCAAGCAAAAGTTTATCTTAGTATAAAGGTCTATCATTTATTCAGACTCCATGCTTTTAGAAGCAGGAATTAAGGAGATGAGCTAGAAACAAAAGAGCTAACTAGGCACTGATTCATAGAATACTAACGTATCCTTGCATAGAATACTGTCCACCTTGAATGGAGAGGCTACATCCCTCCACCCTGGGAGGGGAGGTCACATATTGAAAATGAATCCTTCTCTAGATTTAGATATCACTGGTGAAGAGGAGAGAGTCTAGCTCAAGGCAGAAAAACAAATGAAGGAAGGTCCCCTACAGTTGAAGAGAAGTCCCCTAACCATATGTTCCCAACATACCCCAGGAAAGCCCAAGAGAAATAGCATGGCCCAAGGTCACACATTATAAAGCTCATATGCTAGAGACTCTGATCTGAGTAGAGCTTGCCAGTGAATAAGACAGGCTCACTAAGATGCTATGAGAGCTGGGTAGCCCTCAGCTTTTTAATCAGAAATTCCAGAAGCACCAGATGTTTGAGAAGCCTTCAGTGTGGAAGAGGAATCCAAGAACAAGAGCCTATAAAAAAAAACTGTCTTGGTTTGATATGAAATAGCCGCAAAGGTTTGTGCCTTGAAGGAAGGGTTGGTTTCCAGCAGGGGAATTGCATCCAGAAGGTTCTGACTGGTCAATGGATTAATCCTTTGGTGATCTTATAATTGGACTGTGTGGTAGGAGGTGGTGGGAACCAGGAGGCAGGGCCTGACTCATTGGGTGTGTGGCCTAGAATGATATACTCATCTCAGTATAATGTCCTCATATAATGTCCTCGGCTCATTCTCCCTCCCTCTCTGCTTCCTGGCTGCCATAAAGCAAGCAGCTATGCTCCTCCATGTGTACCTGCTAAGATGCTGTTCCTCACCATGACCCAGAAGAAAGGCAGCCAGCCAACCATGGGCTGAAACAGAGAGCCTTCCTTTTTAAACTGTTTGTCTCAGATATTTGTAAATGGGTGGGGTGAGCGTGTATTTATAATGGGGGCTGGCACTTACTAACTCACTGAGGCAAGAGAAATTACAGAAGAAAACTTTTAAAGCTTGATTTGACTTAGGGTTGGGGATGTAACTTCGTGTTGGAGTCTTACAAGCATGCTCATGACCCTCACTTTAGTACCCAGCACCTCAATACACACATTAAGTATAGATATATTTAATATCCTCAACTGTGGAGTGTGAGCATCAACTTTTGTGAAAACAATTGTTTCTGGGTACATTAAAAACTCATGTTTTACACGAAAGGTGTACTCTTTCTTTCCATAGTAGGAGACACATATTATGTAGAAATCCTAAGTTCTAAGTCAAAAGGAAAAAGATTTGAGGGAATTCACCAGGGACCTAAGAGGAAGAGTATGATGAAGATCTTTAGTTTGTCCCTAAGACTTCTATTAGTGTTTTGCAAATGATCTGTTTATTGTACATGTAACACGTATGTACACATGCAAAAGTCAGGGGATAACATGAAGGAATTGGTTCTCTCCTTCCGTCATGTATGTTCCAGGGAGTGAACTCATTTTTTTCAGGGTTGGCTTCAAACTACCCTAACCGCTGAGCCGTCCCTTTACCCCTCACTAGTCTTTGACTTTTTTTCATTAATTAATTTGTTTATTCACTTTGCATCCTCCGCAGTCCCTCCCCTAATCCCTCTCCTCCATTCTCCTTTACAAGGGGGAGCCACGCCCCTGGATATTATGATTAAATGCAAACCATTCATCTTTTTTTATACACCTCTTTCCATGAGTTCTGACCCACCCTTCCTTATGGCGTTCTTCAACTAGGTATCCCCATGGAATGTCTTTGTGAGGGTCTCTATTACTAAGATGCAGATCAAAATGCAATTAGCAATTAAGACTATGAGGCCTTACACCAGTGCTTCTCAGCCTTCCTAATGCTGTGACCCTTTAATACAGTTCCTCATGTTACAGCGATTCCAACCATAAAATTATTTTCGTTACTACTTCATAACTGTAATTTTGCTACTGTTATGAATCATAAATAAAGTGTTTTCTGATGGTCTTAGGTCACCTGTGTGAAAGGGTCATTTGGCCCCTAAATCTTCAGGGTCACAATCTGCAGGTTGAAAACGGCTGCCTTAAAGTAACTCCCCACCCACAGGGAATGTGTTCTAAGACTCTCAGGGGATTCCATAAATAGTACCAACCCCCAACGCATATTCTCTGTTGTTGGCACACACACAAACCCATGACAAAGTTTAGTTTATCAACAAGGCACCATATGAGATTATCAACTATAACGAAATAAAATAAAGTTGCCCTAAAATCAGCTCAGCAGCACTATACCTGGGCTCATTATTTAATCAAACAAAGGGCATCTGATCTCAGTGCTAACAGTACATAAGAGCTATCTTGGCCTCTAGGATGCTGGCCCAGTGACTAGTAAGAGGGCACTGGACCCATGAGGCTCAGGGGTGAGTCTGTGACTCACATCCAGGAGGGATGGCACCGGCTTTCACACATTTCCCAGCGTGGAGAACAATTGAAGACTTCCTGCCTCACTCACTTCTAACATTTCCTGTTTCATATTTTTCAGACTGAAGTTGATGAAAACCTAAAGAATGGAAACCATACATTGAGGTTGATAAAGAGGGGGATACTCTTCGGCTGTGATCGTGAAATTAAGACGCTCAGGGGGTATGGCTATTGTTCTTGAACAGCCAGGATCTGTTCAGCTATTGCTCCATTTATAGGGACAGTGTTCGTCTTCTGGGTTCCCACTAGCATAGGACCTCCTAGTAGCTGCTTTCTTCTCCACTGGCCTCTGGACTATGTTGGGAAGAAGGGTCTGTGCAGACGCAGATAACATAGAAGAGAAGGGTGGGTGTCCTGTAGACCCAACCCTCACATCAGTCTGTCAGTCTGTCAGTCTGGCCCTATACTCACCAGGCTGGAAGACTTATCAAAAGTACCCGATGCTCACCAGGAACTCATGTGAGAGCTGTTTATTCAGGCAAAGAAGCCAAGTGCCCGTGTGACTGCCCTGCTTCAGACCAGATGTAACACGCGCTGTTGCCACCATTAGGGCATCTGAAGGACATGTTTTAAATCACCTAGGTAACAGGAAATGGAAATAAATGAAAAATACTGATGCCTATGAGAGGAAATCATCTCTTTTAGGTAAGTGGTGAGAAAAGGCTCCACGGAGAGACTAATTCTCAACATCAGCTTCAATGACTAAGTGACTTTGGTGACGGTGACATCCTTATGTACTACTGCGGGATGTCTATCTCTCAGGATCCCACTCCACGACTCCCACTGATGGCCAACTCTGTTCTGGTCCCTATGACTACTTGCTTTCATGCTGGGCGCACCGTGGTACACAGCTCCATTGTCCTCCTTAGAAGTCCAAACCCACTTCGGAGCCCATAGTATGCCCACACCAGAGACACTTTGACATCGATCGCTGTCTACTGGAAAGGCTTGCAAGAGAAGCTAAGTGGATGCTTCCCGTAGCTGGTCAGTGTACCTCCTCCCAGGATCCTCACTGCTGGTGACGGAGACACGGGACCCATTGCATGTCTACTGAGGCTGTTCTGTTGCCTGCTGTCTGTAAGCCTGAATAAGGCCAGGCTGGACGGTACACGGGCTCTCCATCCCTTCAAATGCAGCCCTGCTGCCTCACTGGTCCTATAAAGTGCCGTCCTGTCAACAGCTAAGTAATCGCTTTTGCCATCTGTCATTTCAAAGAGCGGGCTCTCAAACTGAAATCCAGACTCAGTGGAAATGGTGATGCTTCTCGTCGCTTAAGGCCCTTTCTATGGCCTCTCTCTCTCTTTCTCACCTCTTGCCGGCCAGAAATGCTAGCCCCAATGCATTAACCTCGGAGGTTAAAAACTGAGCAGCAAGCCAGGGGCTCACAGCCACACTGGGATAACCGCGGCCCTCAACGGCAGAGGCAAGGTGAGTGTTTATTCGTGCTGGTGAACGGTTCGCCTAATGCTGAGGAAGAGCGGGGGTTTATCTTTCCACTCCCATTTACACCAGCTGCTGCGAAGCCGCAATAAAGGCTCTGGGCGCAGCGCTCTGGCCGTAGATCACGGAGAGGCCCAGCTGCAGATGGATGCGGCAGCTGGTCCAGAGAGGTACCGTGGCAACCCCCGCCCCCCAAAACAGTCAGGCTTGGGACACAGGGAGCAGCGCGCTGACTCCCTCATATCCCTCTCCAGATTTATGAAGCAGGAAGCAGCCAGCCAAAAACACAAAGCAGAAATGGTCCAACTGTTTGCCTCGTGGTTTTATTATTTTTTTTTCTTAAAGCAAACACACACCTAGTTCATCCTTAGCCGTCAGTCAAGAGCAAGGACGGTTCTGCGGCAGCTGCCTGGAAACCAGATGCTTGGACCCAAAGGCCACTGTTGTGAAAATGTCCTATGGGCTATCAGAGCTTAGAGTCTCTAGCCACTGTGGACTCTGAAGAACACATAGATGACACTGGGTACCTACTGGGAACTGGTCAGATGGTACACCGATTTATTCTTCTCTAATTTCCAACTGCTCCTCAGGACCCACAGTCAGGAGATCCCCGTATCCTGCTCTGGTAGACACAGTGAGATGTCCCTCACCAATCAAGAGACATGCCTATATGCAGAGATAGCTCTGACCTTGAGAACTTCTGAGGGGGTACCGTTTGACCACTGTGCTCCCATACTTCTTAATAGAGGCTCTATGGGTTAGAGCCATTTGCTCGGTTGTAGCCTGTGTAGACCTTGAAATCTCAGATGAGGTTAGCGATCATCTTACCCCCTCAAGTCACCCCCACCATGCGTCCAACTTCTAACTCTTGCTTTATGTGGAAGTCCAATATCCAAACAGCTGTGGCATGCGGCAGCCGTGAGGGATGGCTGGAAGCAGTGCGCACCCTCTGCTAGGTCCTCGTCTCGATGTCAGTGTTCCTCTTGCTGCTGCTGGCCAGTGAGAGTAAGGTGTGGCACACACGGAGCTGCCTTCTCACGCTCCCTGCGTCTTCTTAGGG
Source organism: Apodemus agrarius (assembly GCA_964023405.1). Lineage (NCBI taxonomy): Eukaryota > Metazoa > Chordata > Mammalia > Rodentia > Muridae > Apodemus > Apodemus agrarius. The sequence goes on along the minus strand of OZ030011.1, from coordinate 98,105,203 downwards.
ATCTAAAGCCATAAGGCCTGCCTTGTCCGGCTAGCCATTCACTGGTTGGAACAAAGGAGAGACAGTGGGAGGACTAGATCAGCTGGGGGAGGGCCGAGTCGGTAGAGTTCTGTAGTTGCAAGCACAGGGGCCCGACAGCAATCATTCACACCCCGTAAGAAAGGCTGGCATGGTCGCAAGTGGTTTTAATCTCAGCGCTCAGAAAGCGAAGGTAGGATGATGCCCCAGCCTCACTGCTGTGTTAGCATGCTTGGCAATTTCCAAGTTAGTGAGAGAGACAACAAAGAACTCTCTCTCTCTCTCTCTCTCTCTCTCTCTCTCTCTCTCTCTCTCTCTCTCTCACACACACACACACACACACACACATACATACAAGCATATCTTCACACATAAGCCCCTGTACATCCACATCCACCTCTACACTCTCTTCTCTCTCTCTCTCTCTCTCTCTCTCTCTCTCTCTCTCTCTCTCTCTCTCACACACACACACACACACACACACACACACACACACACAAGCATATCTTCACACATAAGCCCCTGTACATCCACCTCTATATTATCTTCTCTTCTCTTCTCTTCTCTCTCTCTCTCTCTCTCTCTCTCTCTCTCTCTCTCTCTCTCTCTCTCTGTGTGTGTGTGTGTCTGTCTGTCTGTCTCTCTTTCTCACACCCCCACACCCCCACGCACACATACACACAAGCTTATCTTCACACATAAGCCCCTGTACATACATAAAAATAAAAAACGAATTATTACATGGACTTGTGAATTCAGAGGAGCAAATGTAGGCTTCCCAGGAGAAATCAAGTGCTCTTGCCATGTAGTTTGCCCCCAGTAGCCATGAAACTTACCACAGACCATGCCTACATGCTGGACATGTGTATGACTCCTGTGGTGCCATTATTATAGCACCACACATATCAAATGTACTGCATTGCACTCATCTAAGAGTGGGTTTAAAGCACGCATGGGCGTGGATTTAGGTGTAAATCCTGCCTGATTTTATCAAGGGACTCAGACAGACATATTAGATTTTGATATCACAGAAGGTCCTGGAACAACACATCCTCTGCAGATGCTGAGTTCTACTGAACTTCAGTGAAAGGGTTTCTGGGTCTGCTGCTTCCTCACTGCCTGCTGTTTGAGTCTGATGCGTGCGTGAGTCTCGCGCGGGCATGGGTGGAGCAGGGGGCTGTGCACTTTGTGCTCTGCATCTGGGACAAGGAACAGGAGCTCTTTAGAGTTTGGTTTTCATTTATCACCTTACATGAATCTCCCGTTTCAATTCAGCAGTCTGGAGTAGGGTGTGGGTGCTCATGGAAATAGTGTCAGAGACAAACAAGGAGGTGCCCTTGCCCGAAGCAGATATCCTAGGAGGCAAAAATACCAAACCAATATATGATATAGCCACCACAGTGAGTTGTAGAACCTTCTGTGAATGCCAAGCTTGCAGCACTGAGATGGGTATGTGAGTGTGTTGGCACAACACGGGCCTAGAAACTCAGAATCGGTTGTTGGACATTCTCACAGGTCAGCAGAGCAATGCCAGGTCTGGCTGCTTCACTGTCTGAACCAAGCTACTCATTCGGCCCATGAATCCTGAAAATTTCATCTTAGTCTTCTAGTAAAACTGTTGCATACCTGTATACTTGAACATAAAAGACCTAATAGCTCTAAGACACTTGGGAAAGCATTGCACAGTCCATTGAAGGGAATCCCTGGTCTCCAGACCAATGGCTTGCTTCATGGGCAGCTCTGGCTTCAGGCTCCTGCCAGACCATGCTCATGTTGTTGGGATTTGCTGCTCCTGTAGAATCAGGGAGTACCTACTAAAGTCTACACTGTCCCAGCATCCAGGGGCAAGAACTCAGGTCTACTGGAATAGGAACTGTCCATCTTCCCTAGCCCCACTCCTGGGTGTCCTTGCTCTGAGTGTCCCAATGGGACATCCCGCAGTGCTAGAGGTAATTAATTCCAAATCTGCAACTGTCATTCAAGTACAACAATGGTCTGGAGCAGTGTGGCTTGGATAAAAGATGGGACAAAGGGGGGACCCTGCAGGAGATACTCTGCTGCTTTGATGCTCTGAGGAATCTTTGGGGGATACTCACATTTTGTGTAGTGGCCACTCTAGCCCTAAACACCAACTTTGAGTGCAGAGAAAAGCCCCGGCTCTTAAAGGCAAATGGCTCTGCGATCATTACCTAATACCTAATAAAGTGCAGGCTTTAAATGGGCTGTGGAGAACAGATGTTTCCAGGTCTTAATGGGAATGAAGTATGACCATAATGCCTCAGAGGCGAACATCCTCCGTCACGTGCATTAGAATCCGGCCAGGTACCCTGTCTGGGTGTTTGGGTGCGATCAATGAAGGGAACAAAGGCTGCTGGTTGCCTTAGGTCAAATCCGGTGTTTGAACAGGTAAACATCGCCCTCACCAACGCACACACACCTGCGTCAAGCACACACTCACGGGGCTCTGAGCCTCCTGCTGGCAATGTTTGAACAGACACAACTGCCGTGGTGGGTTACCTTCGGAAAGGAATGAACCCCTTTGTGACCTTGGGGAACCTGTATAAAATGAGGACACTGGCACCAGGGGATTAGGAGAATAAAGAGCACAGCTCATGAAGCCGTCCGTCCGCATCCGTGCTCCCACTCAGGAGCTGCCCACATCCTGGAAAGCCATTTATGTTGAAAATCCATTTCCTCTTCTGTATCAGCTAAACGGGATGGCTTGATGCCTAAATGGCATTTCAACTGATTTGTTGCTGTGGAGTTAGGAAGTACCCCTTCTTCTCCCCACTCCAACTCCATGTATGCACATGAACCTGTGTGTGTACCTGCAGGTGCATGCATACAAACACACAATGCCAGAGGAGAACAGGATGCTCTCCTCCTTTGTCACTCTCCTCTATACCCCCTTATGCCAGGACATTTTTACGGAACATGACAAACTCTGGCTAGCCATGCTGGCTAGTTCAGCCCGAGGGATCCAGCTGTCTCTACTCCCTGCCCTCCGGTCTTGGGGTTACAGGCAGATTGTGGGTGCTGAAGATTCGGATTCAGGTCCTCATGCCCGTGCAGCATGCTCTCTTATCCACATCCCCATCGACCCAGGTCCCCCCAAATACCATTTTTGAAGTAGGCAAACTCAGAAACTTTAAAAGACCAAAAAATCGTGTCCCCATCTGTGACCAGATCTGCGCCCACTGCATGAGACCTCTCCTCCCTGGGTTGCCATCCACTGCATGACAGTTACCCAAATGTAGTCTTCCCCCATGCCACCCACAGGCCCCTGCCCTGGGGCAAAGTGTAGAGCTGCTATGCCATGCAAGAGCCTCTTCCTTCTCCTAACTGAGGGGCTTGGGTGGTGCCGCTGCCTCCAGCTGAACCAGGCTTCAACACAGATACCTTTCAGACCCAGAGGGAAGGCAGCTCTCCTGGGGGCTTTCAGCTCCTTCCCTATCCCATCCACGTGGCCTCCTTCCAGCCTTGGTCCAGACTTGTCATGGTGAGGCCCCTGACTAGCACCAACATTCAGGGATTCCTTATCGGCCAGGGTTTAGTAACGCACACACTTGAGCTCTGGGAGTGCCTTGAGCCTGCGTCTGCCTCCTGCCATCTCACCTAGCTTCTGCTGTCGAGGCTTCCCACCCCAGTGCTTGCCACTGCAATAGGAGTTTCTTCTCGCATCACCTTGCCCAGATATTGTCAAAAGATGTAACTTAAGAGATGGAGGTTTTTATTCTGGCTCCTGATTTCAGGGCGTACAGTTCATTATGGCATTGAAAGCACAACGCCAGAAGGCTCCATGGTGGCTGGTTCGTATGGCGGCTAGCTAAATTGAGGGGTGGTGGTGGTGGTATTATTTGGATGACAAGCTAGGCTATAACTCTCAAAGGTTGCCCCCTGGTAAGCTACTTCCTCTAGCTAGACCCTACCTCCCTAAGGTCCCACAATCTCTCAAACAGTATACCTGGGGGCCAGGGGCTCCATTCCATGAGCCTGTGCAGGATAGATCACACTCAAAGTATCAATAGTTCTCTAAAATATGCTCTTACCAATGCCCTTTGACCAGACCCACCATGCCAGCTGAGCCCATAGCACCTTTCCTGGCCCCAGCAAACCAGTCAGCCTGGGCAGGACCTCCGATATGTTACAGTCAGCTCTATACTTGGTATTGTGGGACTCGGTCATTCTAGATCCACGTGGCAGTGTGTTTGGTGATAAATATAAATGGCCCAAACATGGCTCCTAATTACTCTGTCAAGCTTCTACTGATCTGGGTGATTTACGTTCTGCGTGAATGTGTAATCCTGGACTTCATCAATGAAGCAAGGGTGGGAAAGGACGATATTTCTGAATTGGCGCATGACCTGAACTGTTAATAATATCTGAAACTGAGAGTACAGATACTGTGCACATTCAGTTTTAAACATTTTTTGCATGTATGATCATATTTAAAATACACATCAGCAATGAAAATGCATAGAGGGCACAGCTGGATCAAAGCATGCTAGCCAGCTGTGGTCATACTCCAGCCTTAGATGGGCGCAGACATAGATGCTCCTTTGTCCTGTGATCTGAAAAGACTCTCTAAATGCACACTTCCTTGGGAAACAACAACCGGTCAGTGCCTCCCAGAGGCCCATAGCTATTAGAGGCCCTTGAAATCCCAACAGAGAAAGCCTTGCGCTGACCCGAAGTCCCACACTGCTGTGAGCTGACACAATGTCCTGAGTCAGATTAGGTAGCATGGATCTTCGAACCTGATGGAGATTGGCAATGACTGTGTCTGTGGCTGCAGATCATTAGCTCAGAGATATCACTGCAAATGTGAGAAATACACATGTAGGTGGACACCGGCTCCTGGCCTCTGAGGCCCCACTTTCCCCTCTAAGATGTGTCAACTGAGACACACCAACATCCTCTTTCTATCCTGGTCCCATTCCTGGACAAAAAAGAAGCCAGCATTTTAGAATGTCAAGCTCTGACTGGACTTCAAGGATATACTAAGCTGGTAGATAAAATCAGTTTCTAGAGCCTTGTGTCTGTGGGGAGTCACTACCTTCAGGAGACTAGATTCTCCTAGCACCTGGGAGGCAGCATCAGAGCAAGGGTGTGCTCCCCAGCAGGAGAGGAGCTAGAGCCACCAGAACTGAAGCCTGGAACCCAATGTGTTCACACAATGGCACACACAGCCATAGTGACAGCCAGTATCAACACAGCAACTAAGCAGGGAAGCCCATGGGCTGTGTCTGTGGGAAGCATCCAGAGTAGAATCACTTCTAACATTACAGAAGCAAAAGAAATGACTGTGACGGGAAGGACTCATGGGCTGCAGCAGAAAGGCAGGAGGGGCCCTGGAGATGAGGGAAGAGCCATGCTGTGGCAGAGGCGTGCATACACAGACCGTCCAAAGGAGCAGAGGCGCTGTGCGAAGGCTGCCTTTGTGGACATCACAGTCATTGGGAAAGGTGACCGTTGCATTTGAGTGGCCAGTGTATTTACAAAATTAGTCACATCCACCCCACCATCTTGGTATCTTTTAGGAACCCTGACGTTTTGCAACTCACGCTCCTAACGCACATCAAGATTCGAGAATGTGGGAGCCATCGGTTCAGTTTCCAGGCAAGAACATGGAAGCGCCACAGAGAACGAGAGCCTGGAACAGAGACAAGCTTCTGGTTCAAACCAGATCACACCTAAGTGGTGGTCTTCACACCCCCCAACGTGTATGAACAAGAAGTACAGAGCCCACGTCTCCAGTGGCAGACCGTTAGTTCAACTTGAATTTTACAAGACGCAAAAGCTTAGAACGCATAAACAGATAGACGACAACTGGGACCATAGCTAGCTGCTGCGGGTCTAATCCTGTGCCACAAAAACAGAAACTACACCAAAGCACGGTACTGACAACTTGATTTTGGTTAAACCACAGGAAAAAAGAACTTTATTAAACACTTAGAATATAGCTACGGCAGACAGAACTATGAGACCAAATTATAACACAAGAGTAATCTTTAAAACCTCTCACAAGGAACCTTAATACTCTTTCATTTAACAATTCCTTGGCTAGAGAGAAGAGAATATCGAAATCAGAATGGGTTCTGAGGCTGCACTATTTCTAAACAAAACTAACCACAAATATATAAAATGTCCCAATGTAGAATATATAGAATATAAGTGTAAGAACTGGGTGTGGAGGGAATCCCCTCCCCCATTACTTTAGAGAGGAAGTATAAATGGAAACACCTGGTGTCTTTGTGCTTTTCTGTTACTGTGATAAAATGCCACAACCTGAAGCGACTTAAGGGGGAAAAGGTTTCCATTGACTTCCAGTTCCAGGCGGCTGGAGCAGGAAACCTGCTAATCACAGTTGGAAGGCACACTGAAGACCCTAGGGAGTGGACTGGAAGTGAGTGGAGCTATGAACTCTCAAAGCCTGTCCTAAAAGTTTCAAGACCTCCAAATGGCGCCACCAGCACACACACCAGACACACCTGTGGGTGTGTCTTACACTGAAACTCGCACACCCTGTTTAATGCTTTCTGTTAGGACTCTAGAGCAACAGAATTATAGAATTAGTCTCGCTCTATATACATATATACCAATGCCCTTTGACCAGACCCACTATGCCAGCTGAGCCCATAGCACTTTTCCTGGCCCCAGCAAACCAGTCAGCCTGGGCAGGACCTCCGATATGTTACAGTCAGCTCTATAATTGGTATTGTGGGACTCGGTCATTCTAGATCCACATGGCAGTGTTTGGTGATAAATATAAATATAAATATAAATATAAATATAAATATAAATATAAATATAAATATAAATATAAATAAATATAAATATAAATATAAATATAAATATAAATATAAATATAAATATAAATATAAATATAAATATAAATATAAATATAAATATAAATATAAATATAAATGGCTGTGGTCCAGCTAGTCCAAGAATGGCTACGCATGGAAGATCCAAGATTCCAGTAGCTGTTCAGTTCATGAGGATGCCGGTAAAGGCTTATGCTGGTCTTCAGTGTACACCAGAATTCCAAAGAAATAGGCTCGAAGGCCGGTGAAGGAATGGACGTGCTAGTGAGATTGAGAGTCAGAAAGAGAGCAAGCTTGCTTCTTCCATGTCCACTATCTAGGAGAGCAGCAGAAGGTATGACCCAGGTTAGAGGTGCTTTCTCCCAACTCAAAAGATCTGGATTAATGATGTGTCTTGCCATCTTACAGACCTCCATCAGAAGTGGATCTCCTGAATCTTTCTTATTAAGTGAAAAAAAAATCCCTCTCCGATGTGCCCAGCCATTTGGGGGTTTTAGTTAATTCCAGAGATAGTCAAGTTGACAACCAAGAATAAATGGTCATCCCATTGATCAACTCAAGAAATTAAATAGATAAAATAAAATTAAGGAAGATAAATGGATGGGCTAAGGAAGGCCACACTTGTTTACTTCACCAGGTAGTAACGGGATTGGAGAATGGAAGAGAAAACTGGGTTTAAATTTCCGATGGTGATGATAGCAAAAAGCTGCGACCTGATCTAGTAACAGCGACTGGAGACCTACGGGGAGAGAAAAGGTTAAGGCCGGGCTGGGCTGTAGATCGTAAATGGATCCCAAGATGGGGAAGAGAAGGTCTCAAGCATCACCTCCACTGACGCCGGCAGTGTGACAGTGCTCAAAACAGAACTGCTACCAAGGAAACCCCTCAAGAATCAACCCTATTCTTGTCCAGTAAGCACCCCCACCGACAATCCCGGTTTCCAAGATGTATGCGGGAGTGGGGGGGGGGGGCATCATACGTGAGCTGAGTAGAACAAAAGGTTTCTAAACAGGAGTGGCAATCAGGGAAGGAGTTGGGGACTCCCAACCCTCTTGACAGCGCTGGACGTCATCAGTGACATCAGTCCCAAATCATCAAAGAGGAAATGCAGGAAAAGTTGCGTCTTAAAAAATAAATCAAATTTCTTAATGTGTATTACTAGACATTATCCAGGAGCTCGGTCGATGAGGGCTTGCAGAGCAGGGAGAGACAATTCTGGAAGGGAGGGGACAATCCAATTATAGAAAAGCTACTTATGCAAATCGTGGATTGATTGGAAGGGAGGGGCAGGTACTGCCATAGCTCCTGTCAAAGTCCCTGTGACACGTGGCTCACAAGGGCCCGCCCTTTTCTTCCAGAGGCTTTTAATTCTAACCTTCCTTACCCTGGACCCTAGTTATCCGACGGAGCGACCTCTCACGCTTTGCCGGACCCACTGCAGGGGCCATGGTCTGCAACCCCGTGGACTCGCGTCTACCTCTCACAGCTGGCTGAGGTTGTCACAGGGCCTGGCGCTCGAAGTGCCTTCCTTACAGATATATCGACCACACCTGTCTCACAAGAGGCCTGAAAAGAACAGACACGCTATCGAGACAATGACTACCAGGGCGAAGAGGCAAGAACACGGAACTTGGGAGTGTGAGGAAAGCCGTGTCACTGTGGATGTAGACAGGATAAATCTGAGGGCTGGTTCTGAAGGACAGAGAGTGGAGAACCCTCCCTGGAAAAATGAGTGGGGAATGACCAGGATCCGCCTGGGCCACCGTGGTGGTACCGTCGCCATAGGGCATGGGGAAAAATCTGTGTCACTGGTGCCTAAGTCCCGCACAGAGATACTCTCCAAGAAGGTCGTCCAGGCAAACATACCTACTTTACATAGAACGATGAACCAATAAAAACGTTTTATTTAGAAAGATGACCCTAGCCGAGTGGATTCTCTTGTGTGCGTGATTCTTTGTTCATTAACACTAAACACGCACTCAACCAGTGGGCTTTCTCCTCCGTCCTCTTCTCTTCTTGTTACTTACGTAACTGCCCAGACTGGCCTTGAGCTTTCATTTCTCATGCAGAGGTTTCTGAAGGACAAAGGATTTGAAGCCCCAACGCTACCCCCACTCAGGATATTTGTTTTCAGGGGAAACCACCTTCCTGCGTCATGGAGCCCCGTCTAGGAAATACGACCTTAGTGGAATGAACGTCGAGGGGTCTCCAGTTAGTGAGCTGAGAAATGGCAGGCCTAAGCTGACCATCCTACCCAGCCCCAGCGCCTCACTCAAACCCCACTTGGATCTTCATAGAGAAAATATTTCGCAAGAAGTTGGAAAGGAACTAGATGGCTGTGAGAAGAAATGGACAAGAACAGACACAAAATCCGTGTCTCAAAACACACACAGAGAGAGAGAGAGAGAGAGAGAGAGAGAGAGAGAGAGAGAGAGAGAGAGAGAGAGAGAGAGAGAGAGAGAGAGAGAGAGAGAGAGAGAGAGAGAGAGAGAGAGAGAGAGAGAGAGAGAGAGAGAGAGAGAGAGAGAAAAGCAAACAAAACTACAAACTAATAAAACACCAACAGAGTAGTAATTATAAAAACATGGTGCTTCTGCGCCACCTGCTGGCCATACTGGATCATTGCAGGCTGGCTGTCCTATTTTTTCATTTTTTCGTTCATTCGTTTATTTTTTTTATATATATTTGAAGATTGGCCATGCTGGATTATTGCATGCTGGCTATCCTTATTTATTTATTTATTTATTTATTTATTTATTTATCATTTATTTATTTATTTATTTATTTGAAGATTTCTCTCCTAAACCCCCTCACTGCAAGGACCTCCTTCAAACTTCTGCCTCTGATTATTTATCACACCCATTTATAATGTATTTAGGTCTATTTTACCTTTCTTTCTTCCTTCTTTTCTTTTGTTCAATGAAGCCGATTTCTCTCTGGCATGCATCTACTTCTTTCAAGCATTTGCCTGTGTAATGTCCGCACCGTTCCTCCTATACCAGTCTGTATCCTCCACTCACTTCCATGAGGATGGAATCTGACAAGGTCATCAACTACTTCCTTCCTGTAAGAGATGCAGGATGCTTTCAACAAGATCCCACAGAGCTGTCGTCTGCAGTCTTAGCGGGGGTGGGGTGGGGTGGATGGGTGGGTGGGTGCAGGGCTTCCGGAGATGCAGGGTTTCCATCAGGGTGCTTTATTTTCCACTTATGGCATCTCCCTCTACCACTTGGGAATTCTGGGAAATATGGTCCCCTCCTCTGCTTGTCCATCAGTGTTGTCCTCTTGCCTTGAGCCTATTCCTTGATGGATAGAGCCCTTCATGCACACCTCCTGCTCGCTCTCTCTCTCTCTCTCTCTCTCTCTCTCTCTCTCTCTCTCTCTCTCTCTCACACACACACACACACACACACACACACACACACACCCCTCCAGCTGCCCCCATGCACACCTCCTCCTGAGTGCCTATTCCTCTTCTATGCAAAAGTGGTCCCCTAAGTCAAACCTCACCCCCATTAGTTTGTTGGGCTTTCTTCTAGGTCCAGCTGCCTCATGGGATTTCCACTGGGCTCTTCCATGTACACAAACGAACTCTGTTGTTCCTAACTAAAGTCACAGTCCCCCCTCTCATCCTGCTCCTTCTCTGCATTCACAACCCCCCAAGACCCTGCACATATTTATCCACGGCAGGAGCCAATATAGAAGCCCCCAAGGATGCCACATGTCCCCATCGAATGGCCTTCCGCATCCATGCTGCAAGCAGCTCTTAAGTGTGTCCTCTTTGCTCCACGCTGGCTGCCCAGGCTTGATGGTCCCTCTCCTCTCTGGACTGCTGCTGTTGCATGTGGCACCTCCTCTGAACTGGATCCATTCTCTCCAAACCGGGATGCTAGGCCCTGGAAGGAGGGGAGGACCAAGAACTGCCGGCTGCAAGTAGGCAGTAAACAAAGTGTCACATCTATAGGAAGAATGGACTCCTCGAGTTTCCTCAGAGCCCTTACCAAAAGTAGAAAAGGAAGCAAAGAGTCCTCAGGGAGTGAAAACTCTGACCAGACAAACTGCAGACACATGGTTGGACCCTGTTGCAATGCAGTAGTCTTTGAGTTACCCCTGCTCATTGCAAGTAACTCCCTTACCCATGCTCCAGTGGAAGACCCCAGGAAAAAAAACCTCATTGTTTCACCAATTGATTGGTGCAACTGTTACTTTGATCTGTCCTGGGCTCCCTTTCTTGAGTAGGTGTGTGTGTGTGTGTGTGTGTGTGTGTGTGTGTGTGTGTGTGTGTGTTCACATGCCTGTTACATCTCCCCATGGACCCAAGAAAGTTCTGTCTCACAACAACTGCCAATTGTAGTTCTGTGCTCTGACCCAGGATCAGTGTGCACACAAGGGCCTCCAGCCCAGCAAGACTGACCATGCCTCAGCAGTTTAGACAAAGCCTCACCTCTTAGCTTTTTTATCTTTGCCCAATACTCAGCTCAGAGTGGAGTGCTAGGAGGAAGGTGTGGGGGGCTCACTGATGATCCGCAGTGTACATGGGAAACTGGCAGATCTCTAACAGCCTTCGGTCTGCAGCAGGCCAAGAAGAGCTGGGGAGAAGACAGGGCCTGTGTGCTGGGCAGAGGGCTCCTCCTTCTCATGGAGCAGAGACGCTGGGGCACTGGCACCTGACCCTCCCTTCCTCTTCCATCTGATGTGTCCCCCCTCCCATGTTCCACCCTTGTCTTAGGGCTTTCCTGCTGTGAACAGACACCATGACCAAGGCAACTCTTATAAGGGCAGCATTTAATTGGGGCTTCTGTAGAGGTTGAGAGGTTCAGGCCATTATCATCAAGACAGGAACATGGCACTCTCCAGGCAGGCATGGTGCAGGCATAGTTCAGAGTTCTCCATCTTCATCTGAAGGCTGCTAGCAGAGTACTGGCTGTCAGGCAGCTAGGAGGAAGGTCTTAAAGCCCACACTCACAGTGACATGCCTACTCCAACATCGACACACCTTCTAATAGTGCCACTCCCTGGGCTGAGCATATACAAACCATGACAACCCTCGGGATGACGGTGTACATACCAGCCTGACACAGCTCAGTCTTCCTGTCTATATGCATGTTTTCACTGAGGTCTACTATGCCCTTTCTCGCTGCCCCTCAAATCTGATTCCTTAAAACTGGCAAGGCTTTCCCTGCCTTTTGCTATTCTCTGTACTCTCTGGGAGATAGGCACAGCAGATTTGAGTTTCCCCAAATGGAAACTCCATGGAATGGTCCAGTTCCACTTCCATGGAATGGTGCAATTCAGAGGCTTCAGTGTGCCCCCCCCACCCCCTTACAGGTACCATTAGACCAGTGATTCACAACCTATGGGTCACAACTATTGGAAAGCACATATTTCTGATGGTCTTAGGATCATGGGAAATACATGTTTTCTGATGGGTGTGACCCACAGGATGAGAATCACTGCACTACAGACTGTGTGTGAGTAGATGACTTTCAGCGGAAGCTACTGAATTTCGGAGCTGTCTTATGTAACAGTAGCTATGTGGTGTATTTTGTCTACCTCTTTTTTTCCTACTTCAGAGTCAGATGGCAAATAGTAGCTATCATATTTGTACTATTAAAATATGTGCAATATCTGATGGGACTGGAGACATTTCTCAGTGGTTAAGAAGACTTGTTGCTCTTGTAGAAGACGTGGTTTCAGTTCCTAGCACCTACACGGTAGGTCACAAAACATTTGTAAGTTCCAGGGGATTCCGATGCCTTCTTGACTCAAAGGCATTGTGCATATACGTGCATGCAGGGAAATACTCAGGTGCATGAAATACACACGCCTTTAAAACACCAGTGTTATTTGTTAAGTACCCTGCTTTAGATAAACGATCAAAGCCATGCAGTAGAGTCTCCACTACTGCTAAGCTCTCCTTCCTACCAAGCACTGACGTTCTAGCAATGCGCATTCACGCGTAATCTGGGAGCAACAGAAATGCAAGACAAAGCTCTACACCTCAGCGCTGGGCCAGAAGCATGAGCTGCACAGAACAAGTGTGCCAAGCGTCCGCAGATCCTGGCAGCAGGGGTGCCAACCTTCAGCTGTGTCTGTGAGCCGACTGTTTGGTAATGGAATTCCACCTTGAAGTGGAAATGTTGCCAATCCACGCGGGAGGGAGAGAAGCCTGTCTTCAGGAAAGCCTTGGCTAGGCTTTTTATTTTCTTCATCTTGGAAGAAAAAGCCATCATCAACCACACCGTGGGCTTGGCTCCCCAGGCTGCCTCAGAAAAAAAAAATGATTAATTGCTCTCTCAATAATACAAGGCTTCCAGGAACAATAGAAGCAGCTACTATGGGCTATTCATACACATTCAGCTGAAGCCTGGTGGGAGGCTAAGCTCCCATCAGGGTTCCATGCTGACACTGGCAGCCCAAAAGCAACTTAGAGGCCTAAAACCAGGCAAAATAAGATTGACAGTGAGCACGCTTGAGAAGAGTGGTCAAAGCACCCTATGCTGTGCTTGCTTGGGTCTTGGGTGTTAATTCAGACTTAAGAGTGAAGCTGAGGTCTGAAAAGATAGCACTCTCTCTACCTGTGACCCCTGGTAAGGGAGGTCAAAGGTAACTAGTGAAGAATTATTGATGTCATCAAAACAGATTAGTCTCCCAGTTGATCCCACCGGTTCCATCTACCTGTTTGTGCCGCCCTCATTCTTTGAGATGCTGTGAAAACCAACAGGGTCTACTCAGGCCTCTTCTTGCTCACCAGGAAACCACGTTCCAGAAAGAAAACAGACGCATGTGGAAGTCCATCCTGTTACCAACATTGTCCTACTGTGGCCTGAGAAGAAGGAGGGATCAGCAGATGCTGGTCAAGCCTGGGGCAGTGTGATGATCCAGGCGATGGAACGTCTCTACTGGCCTCTTGAAGAAAGCCAGGTGCTCCTCCATATAAAACAAAACTATGAGAAAGGCTCCATCGCTCTTCCGGGTTTGGGCAACAGCTGCGGATGCTGGCGTGGGTAGTGAAGGAAAGAAAGAAACGCTCGAGTCAAACAGGAACTCCAGAAAAGCACAGTGGGCATGCCCTCCATTTTGCTGTGGGTTTGCTCTGGATGAAGTCTGTGAGAACAAAAGGATTCAGAACCCCCTGGGATGAGAGTCTGTCCTAACCCGGCTAGATTTGGAGGACAACAGAAAATCCAGCTTGTGGGCCATCCGTAGTGACACATGCTGCACCAGAGAGAGCTGTCTCTGGAGTGCTTGATTCTAGGCATCTTTCCAGAAAATCAGAAAGACAGAATCATCCAACTGAATCCTTAGGATTAGTCATGTTTTATTTAGGCTTTAAAAAGCTTAGGGAAAAGAGAGGGGTCAGAAAACAGAAAAGAAACACAGGATGAAGCAGGAAAGAGAGGGGACCCATTGCGGGGAGTCCAGTCATGATATTCTAATTGGCTTAGACTTCTGGATGATGGATAATTCTTCAGGACAATTATGTCATGAGAAACAGTACCTTCTTCTTAATAGCAATTCAAGGCCTTAAACACAGCCATAAGAAGCACTTCTTCTTCCATGGGATACTAAGAGCACTAAACAGTAACTTAAAAGAAAAAACTAAACTCATTAAAAAGCTGGAATAGGGGCTGGAGAGATGGCTCTGCAGTTAAGATCACTGACTACTCTCCCAGAGGACCAGGGTTCCATTCCCAGCATGGCAGCTCACGCCTGTGTAACTCCCACTCCAGGGATGCCACACCCTAACACAGATGTATATGCAGGCAAAAACCAATACACATAAAATAAAAATAAGATTATTAGCCGGGCAGTGGTGGTGTATGCCTTTAATCCCGGCACTTGGGAGGCAGAGGCAGGCGTATTTCTGAGTTCTAGGCCAGCCTGGTCTACAAAGTTTCAGGCCAGCCAGGGCTACACAGAGAAACCCTATCTTGAAAAACCAAAAAAAAAAAAAAAATTATTAAAAAAAAAAATAAAGCAGGAAATAGGCTTTAAATACTCCGGTTACAGTCCCCTTCCTTCCTTCCTTCCTTCCTTCCTTCCTTCCTTCCTTCCTTCCTTCCTTCCTTCCTTCCTCCCTCCCTCCCTCCCTCCCTTCCATCCTTCCCTCCTGACTTCTATCTTTTGATTTCTTTCTGTTCTCTGAGGGCTTACTGCACAGCCCAGGCTGGCCTCAAACTCATGGCAAACCTGCTCCAGCCTCTCATCTCCTCCATCCTTCACCTCCTTTCAACCTCTCCTTCCAAGCTGCCCCTCCAGGGAGCACTCTGTGTTACATATGCTCTCTGAAGAGATCGACTCCACCCATGGACCCCTGGGCAGGTTTCTATGAGACGACATTGTCATCTTCAAATTTCATCCATCCATCCATCCATCCATCCGTCCGTCCGTCCGTCCGTCCGTCCGTCCATCCATCCATCCATCCATCCCACATGACTGCGGAAGTGCTGGTAGCCAGGTCTCAGGTTTGCTCAATGGATGGGTAGCAGATAGAACTTGAGTTCTCCACAGTGCCCGAAAGTGTAAGGTAAGATGAGAGCTCCTTCCTCCTCTCAGATGCAAAGCTGATGCCCTCTTCCTTTACCCTGATGCCTTAGCATTTATTATCCATTCTGGTTTAAATGTGACATGAACCCCGCCCCCCCCCGGACTTGTGTGCTTGAACAGATGGTCCCAGGTGCTGGTGCTTCCTGAAAAATCTTTAAGAGGTGGAACTTGGCTGGAGAAGGCGGGGCGCTGGGAACGACTCATAGCTGGCTGTGCTTCTTGGCCTGCCCAGATGTAAAGGGTCTGAGATGGAAACACCCACTACCATCAACCTGCCCAGCCCAGCCGCCCCAGGCTCTGCTCTTTGTCATAACCAAACCTAAAATATGAACCCTATTTTTGTAAGATGTTTTACAATGCTTTGTAAATTTGGACAAATCTCTTGCAGGTGTGAGGATGATATGAATAAAGGGGACTTGGAGGGCTCTGCAAGGCTTTGCCAGGCCCCAAGTGGAATGTCTATGGACAGAAGCTAGAAAAAGCTGTTCTGTATTTGGGGAACAATAATACAGATGTCAGACAACCTATTAGTGTGGCCTGAAAGGTGGCCTTGTTCCGCCCTCTTCTAAGAGACACACTGCTACCCACCTCGTGATTCCTTCCCCCGTGGGCTGCGGGTTATACTGCACAGGAAGCAGGTGAGGGGGCCTGTTTGGAAGGATCTTGTAAGTGAAGAACGCGACTCAATCACTCATGTGCGTAGAGGTCTTCAAGGGCTTTCGGCTGAAGCATCAGCGAGGGCAGGGAGGTCATAGGAACAGAGGTGGGGAATCACCAGGATGAGCTAGGAGGCCTAAGGTACGTCCATATGAAACAGAAGAGGTCCCAAACAGAGCTTTGGCTCGCTCCTGAAGTGCACCGAGAAGAGGGGGCTTCGGGTGTACTGCATCTTCATTGAAGAGCACGGTGACATCTCCTGTTTGCCATTATCAATTGTACTGTTCATTCGTGCCTGTCATAAAAATGCTGTGTCTGGAGACTGTCTCCCTTTAAACACTCTGGGCTTTCCCTACAGTACGCATCCTCTGCAGGTGCATTTGTGGTTATTTTGCAAAAAACGGAAACTTGCTTTGTGGTAACTTTCCCTCTAGGGTGGGGGGTCTCTTTCCATTGTCTCTGTCTCCTAATTGGTATTTGTTATAAATCCCAGTTTAGTCTCATCTGCAGGCTTCATTATGGCGCTGATTACTCCTTTGTCGTTAATAAAAACATTCCGTGATTATTTACCATCCATTGTGCACTAACAATGCCTTAGGAGCTCTGCAGAGGAGCATATTCTGCTCCGGGCAACCTCATTTTCTCTTCCCTGAAAGGTTCTCCACAAATAGCTGAGCACAATTGGGTTTTTGTCCTCTTGTGGATGATCCCAAATGAATTATGATTGAGGCTATGTATGCTGGGTGGACTCTGCAAGCCAAATTCTCGGAGTCTCGTGGAAGGGAGTCTACCTGCCTAGCTTGGAGTTCCTCGCTGACTGTGCAAATAGCAGTTAAGAGGCTGTACATGGGGACTTGTGCTATGGTTCAGTCCATCGAGTACCCACCATACAAGCATGAGAACCCAAGTTGAGATCTCCAGCACCCACTTACAGGCCAGACGTAGCAGCACGTGCAGATAGCCTGGTGTTATGGGACAGAGATAGGTGGATGTCAGACGCTCATTGATGCACCAGCTTAGTTGAATCAGTGAGCTCCTGACACATTGGCTGGGGCAGTGTTCTGTGTACCATGCTGCCAGGAAAAGGCAGAATTATACTTCCCCCAAAAAATGAACCCCAGGAATTCATGAATGTGTGACCTTGTCAGCAAATAGGGTCTTTCTGATGATCAAGTTGAGTTTCTCAGTGTGGCCATAATTGTCTGTCACAGGCACATGGGAGAGAACACCGCATGCTGCTGCAGGCAGGATATGTGTGTGTGTGTGTGTGTGTGTGTGTGTGTGTGTGTGTGTACAGCAGCTAGAGAAGGCCAAGGGTTACCAGGTAGTACTACTACCAAGAGGAAACAAATATACATGAGTGATTCTTCTGCACAGCCCTCAGAAAGTTCTAACCCTGGAGACACTTTCATCTCTGACTTCCTGCCTACCAATCTGTGAGACAATGACTACAGGCTGTTCTACTTCCATGGTGTAGTCCTTTTTTTACAGCACCCGGGAACATTCCCTCGGAATCTTGACAACAAAAGCCAAATTTCTGTTCCACCATGAAGTCACAGTTCATGGTCAAGTTACAACACTTGAGTAACTTTATTGGCAACATACAAATAAGATCAAGCCACTTGCCCCGTGTTTGTTGGACTGGGCCTCTTCTTCAACATTCATTCCCTGGGTTGGTTAACTCCTATTCATCTGCAAGATCTAGCTCATGCATGGCATCCCCTGGACATCTTTCTAGACCTTCAAGGGCTGAGTACCCATGTCCATGCCACGCCCACAGCCTGCTATGCACCTGTCATTCCTTATTCTAAGAACTGACCCCAGACAAAGCTCTGTGATAGGCAGTATGGTACGTTGATGGTTAATCTTCAATGCCAACTAGATGGATTCGATGAGCCTCTAGGCAAGGCTGGAGCCTTTCTAGGCTGTGTTCACTGGGTGGGGAATGGTGGTGACGGATAGGCAGAGGCACTGAGCACTTCTTTCTGATGTCAGATGCAATGGGACCGGCTGCCTCATGGTCTTAGGACCCCGAGTCCCTCACCATAATGGACTGTACCCTTTTACTGTGAAGCAGAGTAAGTCCTCTCCTCCACACTTTCTGTCCCAGCAAGGGACAAGTAACCAAATACACTGAGCCCTCAGCGCCCATGTGAACAAGTTATCAGGAAACTCATCCCTACACCCGTGTCTTAAGACTATGGGTATTTTTCCAACTTAAATATAGGACAAATAACTCGTTATCTGTTCCTAGATTCACCTTAGTAGCTGAGGTATATATTATCCTAGAAAGTTCAGATGTGAGGCAGATGGAAAACTCCAGGGGACATGTACTAATTTTTTGGCTTTCTGTTCACTTCATCATGTTTTTATGTAGGCTTGATATCAGCAGATTCAACCGACCATGGAGGGGAGGATATCCAGGAAAAATTAAAGTCACTTCTGCACTGGATGTGTAGACTTTCCTCCTTGTGGTTATTCCCCTATAACGACTACATGCAGAGAAGCTGTGGTGACTTGTGGGAGAAAAATATTCCCTATCAGCTCAGGTCTTTAAATACTTGGTCCCCCAGTTGGTTTTGCTGTTTGGGGGAGGTTATAAAACCTTTACGAGGTCCAGTGTTGCTAGAGGAAGTACTTCACTTGGGGTGGGCTCTGAGAGTCTACACCCTCCTCTCACTTCCTTTTCATCTCTGTCTGCTTCCTATGTGTAGATGAAATGTGATCGATCATTCAGCTTCCTGCCCCTCCCTCCAACCCATGCATTTTCTGCTGTAATGGACTCTATATGTCTGGATAATCAAGCCAGTTCTTTCTGCTTTAAGTAGGTTTCGTTCATGGGATTTTATCA
This sequence comes from Apodemus agrarius, assembly GCA_964023405.1. Lineage (NCBI taxonomy): Eukaryota > Metazoa > Chordata > Mammalia > Rodentia > Muridae > Apodemus > Apodemus agrarius. Next base: position 98,086,300 of record OZ030011.1, on the reverse strand, counting down.
CAGCATCATAAAAGTAACTAATATAGCATTTTGAATTGTATTAGACATTGAGGAAAGCCTGCAGATGAAAGTCCCCAATAGGATGTGTGCACATGGATGGCAAACTCTCCAATATCTTATGTAAGTGATCTTGGCATCTTGTTCACTATCAGAGGGGACCCAGGAACCAATGCCGGGTTGATTTGGAAAGACGGCTGTCTTCAGTACCAGAGTATCTGTACTGTATTATGCACTTTTTCCAGAATTCAAAAGAATGCCACTAGTAATTAAAGAGTCCTCAATAAAGTATGGCAGCATAGCTAGGACACAGGGATGGAGCGGTGGCACATGCAGCCGTCTTCCTGGAGAGGTAACACTGGTTCAGCACAAGAGATAAGGTGGTGGTTCAATAGTTGAGTCACCCCATTATCTAGATGCATCTGAGAGTTGAGACCACTCTTAAGAGAGCCCGTAATGGTTTATCTTCATTGTCAACTTGTGGGTCAAGTTGACAATGACCTTGGTCATTAGTGAAGTACATCTTTGAGTGTGTCTTTGAAGGCGTCTCTACAGACGAAGGGGCAAAGATCCATCCTGCACGTTGGAGAAATGATCTCATAGGCTTGTACAATGGTCATTGAGCCACCATGCAAAGGGACCTCTGGGTCTACCTAGGAGGGTGCGTATATTAGGATTTAACTGAAGAAGGCATCTTAACTGTGGGCAAAACTATCTCACGAAGGGGTCATGGACCAAATTGTGTTGAAAATGCAGGCTGAGCATCAGTATCCCTCCCTCCTCTGCCCCCCCCCCCCTGCACCTGCTGACTGTGGATGCCCTGAGACTAGCTGCCCGGTGCTTGGCGCTCTACAGTCACTCACTGATGCAACTGAGACCCAAGAATGGATAAAAAGGGAGAAGGAAACCTGCCGAGTGTTGGCTGTTCCCTCTTTTGCTTCCTACTTGGTTGAGATGTCAAGAGTCACAGCGACATACTCTTGCTGCTAAGGACTCTGCCCTCTATTTTCCACTGTAAGAGATTGGCATCTTCAACCATGAGACAAAATAAACCCCTAAATTTCTTCTGTTGGGTATGTTGCCCCAGTGATTAACAGTCTCAGAACACACACACACACACACACACACACACACACACACACACACACACGCTGTGTTCCTAGCTGCAAGATCCCCCTCTTTCCTTCCTATCTGTCCCTGTTCCCCTCCCACCTCCAGCCATATTCACTATTCAGGCTAGTCAATGAAGCAGCTACAAAAGATGGAGCCAGGCAGTGTTTACAAAATAATCACCTGTATTCCAGCCAAAATACCTTTAAAAAGATATCCCTTTTTAAGGGGAGACAGACTACATAAGACACAATACATTTAAAATATGTATTGAGAATATAAATCAAATGTTTCCATAGGATTCTAAAGTACAAATCACAACATGAAAAGGCATTCAGACAGCTCTTATACATCACAGTGTTAGTGGTACAAAGTGTACACACATTGCAAAACCACAAATGCAATTCTCTTATTTTTTTGTTTGTCTGGTCTTACCACCATTTGTCAAATATCGAATGTATTCATGTGCGCGTGCGCATGACTGACACATGCATGTGTTTTATACAAGATTAAAATACACCCAAGGCAAAGTAAGCAAAGTATAAAAGAAAGGTCAGGCACGTGGCACACAGCTACACCTAACTGAAGGGCCCTGGGATCATGGAAGACAGGATTATACAAGTCAGGAAGGCTGGAGACCATGGGGTTTTGACTACCAAAAGGGCGGGTTCCCCAAGTCACAGGGCATTAATAATTATTTGAACATAAGCCCTTCCCTCCTGGTTAAGTTTTTGGCAGCAGCCAAATTTCTTCACCTCATTTCATCTCATAAGGTTTGGGTTCATTGTGAGGGAGAAACAAGCTTTGGTATTTATTTTCTTTAAGGAAACCTTCATAAAATGGTATACATGCAAAACGGTTTCCCTTGATAATTTCACTGTGATTTACATATATATATTCACAGGTACATTTATTAATCAGTGGAAATCTGGGAAGTATACAAAATAAGTCCTCCCTGTTTTTTCCAATCCCTTAATATTTAAAGACTACCAAGGGAATATCTTCTCTTCTAATTCATAAAATAACCTTTCCCTCTTTCCAACTCTAATGGAAAAGATAAATTCACCTTGAAGCCAGTTTTCCAAGCCTGATTATCCTTCCTCCATTGTGCACTGTGTTCAGTGGGAAACTGGCCAGAGTCTCCTATCTGCTTTATGGGATAATACACTAGAGGGAGAATTTGTTCTCCTCAAGATAGGTACAAAAGGGGGGGATGGGGTGGGTGGATAAGCGCTGTTTCCACAGTCTGAGCTACTCCTGGGTAGTAAGGTCTGCTGTAACTCGTGGAATCCAAAGCTCTGTCCCTGCAAGGAGCTGTCACCCGGTCCTCCATGAACACCTATCAGGACTCACCCTCTACAGGCACCACCCTGGGTGAGAATGTGAAGCCTCGCCACATAGGACACAAGGTACAGGACTGTGTTTGGCAGAGATAAGGACACCCAGTAAGACTCTGTAGCATGGTCAGCTGGGATAATCCACAGACCAGTAAGGGGCTCAGTGAAGCCATACGGAACAGCCCCATGGCCTGTCACTAAGGGCCTTCTCCACGAGGCCAGCACTTCTTAAATCAGGAAAACAGTCTGTCTCAGGGAACTCCATTTTCAGTTCTAGCGAACCACACTGAGCACAGAAATGAGGCTATGATTGATCAGAGCCTCCCCCCCCCCAAGCTTCTTAGGACTGACAGAAAGACCAGCTGCATCTGGGGCCACCTCTGCTGTTCCATGTGCATTTCACATCACATGGGGCTCAAGCTGAACGGTATCCATTAATGCATGTGGCAGATTCTACTAAAGGGTCCCGCAGGGAGAAAATGCAAGTTTATGTATTTCAACGGGATCTTGCTGGTGTTTCTGTAGGGAACAGACAAGTTAGGTTTCATTACTAAAGCCAACTGAGTAAGTGTGATTGATACAAAGACTCAGGGCAGACAGGATACTCTGATCACGAACCAGTTTGGCCCCGGGGTCCCTATGGTTCCCACCTGCATCCAGCCCTGTGCTTAGGAAGCCCACTGTGGGCTGCTGTGTGAGCATAGGTGGGGGGTACACGGGTGTATGAACATCCAGAGAAGTCTCCCAGATATAAGGTGACCCCATCTTTTGAGTAGGGAGCCCGAGCTGCAGTCACCCCCATGGCAAGGACTGAATGTCACCGAAGAAATCAGACAGCAGTCATCCAGGCAAGGCAGGAAGGAAGCAGAAACCAAGAATCCCGAGATTCCTCACAGGCATTTTCAGGGGTGGTGGCTGGATAGTTTCTCACACAAATTGCAGGCTTGAGGTCTCGAATCTCAGCCACGGAGCAGTTTCTGACCACAGAGGTTCAAGGCTGAGGCTTCACCCAGAAGTCACACCTGGTAATTTGCAACTACGGGGGGGGGGAGGGGGACTTTTTGAATGTGGTTTTGATGAGGACTGAGATTCACAATGGCTTTAGCTTAATAACAAAAAATCAGTACCAGAGGGTGAGAGACCAGTGGTTCTGCTTTACCTCAGTTACTCACTATCAATTAAAAATAAAGAAAATGAAGTCATCGCTCTGCAGGGAGTGTCCGTTAGGGCTTGACATTGACCCACAAATGCAGAGTCACACAGACAGCCACTAAGGATGTGCCCTCAGTAGACAAGTGGCTGAGATGAGAAGACTCTGTCTTTGTAGGACACTTGATAAGCCTTCAGACCAGCCACCCCCTCCCCAAACCTCTACATCTCTAGCCTGCTCCTGGGAAGCATACTGGACCCAGAAAGCCAATTCTGAGAGAAAGCACTGCTTCCTATTTTCAGAGACAATTCATGGAATACCTGTGTCTTCTTATTATCTTGCTCTTTGTTGATATGGAAACTGCCACTTAGCCCAGGGAAGGATCAATTCACAAACTCTGCACATCAGAAAAATTAAGTGAAACAGAAGGATTCCTTCCTCCTTCCTTCCTTCCTTCCTTCCTTCCTTCCTTCCTTCCTTCCTTCCTTCCTTTTTCTATTCTTTCTCTCTCCTTTTTTTTCCTAGTAGGAACAAACTGATCAACTACAGGGTTCAGACTGTGGGAGTCACATGAGTTTTCAAATTACTTAAAGCATTTGAACAACACATAAGCTTCAGAAAGCTCCAACCCAGCCTCCAAGAGTTCCCCGGGGATGGATGGCACTGTGTCCTTGCTGCCTACCTAAAGAGTTGGGCAAGAAATCCAAACAGAGTCACTTGGAGTCTTATTAGTTCAGAGGAAAACATCTGGTTTAAAGATACTCGAAGGCATCTGATGCCACCTAGGAGAAGGAGGCCTGAACGGACGAGCCCTGTGAGCTGAACTGGGGCAGAGGGCCATGGCGTAAAGCTAGAGATGATCCTTCAAATGTAGCAGTGTTTTCGAAGGAATGCGACAACACGGGGCCCGCGTGGGTAACAGTACACAGCTCACAGCATTCAAAAACTGATTACAGCAGGTTCCAAGAAAAACACAGAGTGTGCATAAGGCTTTCTGTAGCTCCTGAAAAAATGGTCAGGCCAGAAAAGATTTATCTATAACTTCATAAAATGCACATTTCGAAAAAAGGCATAGGATGGTTTATACGCACCTTATTGATTTTCACTACTCAGTTGACAGGGGGCAAAAAAGCCTTCTAAAAAGGATTTTACTAAATGCCTTTAGGAATAAAAACAGTTGTCACAAACAGGGTGGTTTTCTCAAGTCGGATATTCAGGTGCTGGCTGAAGAGAATCCTAATCGTTAAAGACTTCTACTGACAACACGGTGCCATCTTGAAGCCAAGGTGTCCCTTTGTCCAAGTGGGTCTCATAAACTCCCACTGGACATTTCCAGTCTACGGCCAGGGTGAGGAAACTGCCTGATGTGCAGCTGACGACACCCCCAGCCAGGTTTGCAGACACAGGATGAATCTGCGGGATGCCCCCTACCCACTTCTCCCTCCCTTGCCTCGGCAGCACCCAGGAGACCATACCTGGGCCTCCGCCCACTTGCTGGCGTCATCCCTGAAATCTCTGCAGCAAGCTGGACACTGAAGCTCATTGGGGCACATAAGGCAAGACACATGTTTAGTGAGAGGGGTGGTGGGGGGTAGGGGAGCCACACGTCCCGAGGAAGGGGTCTGGTCCAGCGTCGTGGTGCTATTCTCTAGGTGGGCAATGGGTCATCATCACCTTTACTGCACTTGCATTTGCAGCAAAGTACAAAGGGTGTGGCCAGGAGCAAGAAAGGGGAGGCCACTAAGAGCAGGAGCCCAAATCCAGCAAAAATCCCCACCACCTAGAAGGGAAACAAAGACAATTGGTGAGGAAGGTTGGTCTGTAGGTCCTATCTCTGAAGTTTAAACCATACCAACTAGCAACCATCATTACCCAGTCCATCTATCCAACCGTTAATATATCCATCTATCCATCTACCATCCCACCATACACTTTCCCATGTATTTATCTATTCAAATAACCATCCATCTATGAGTTCATTCATCCACTCATCTCTCCAACCATCCACGGAGCCATGCATGTATCCATCCACCGTCTAGCCACTCATTCATGGATCTATTTCTCTTACACTCATCCACTGGCCCATCGTTCCTCCTATCTACCCAACCAACCGCTGGTTCATTGACTCGCATCCCCCTTTCTCCATCACTTCCTTTCTATCCTCCCTTCAGGCCCCATCCCAGTCCATTCTTCAATGCAGTCAACCATTTAGTGACTTCTCCCTGAGGACGGGAAACGGCTGAGACGACACAGACTCCTGGATGGTTAGTGTGTACGAGGGCAAGGACAGGACCCTTCCAATGAAGGAACTAGAATAGCAGGGTCATGGGACATCAGACACTGCACTGAGCCAGCTTTGATTTTTGGTAATTTAAGACCCAACGTGTGTAGTAGGATTTTCCCTGTCTAATTAATTTAAGTATTATTAATACAACAAGAAGACTGTGATTGGACAGGGAAAAGGGAGGCAGAGCTGAGAGTGAGAGAGACAGGGAGCGTCACGGGAGAAGAGGAGGAAAGGAAGACAGAAGGAGAAGACACTCCAGAGTCCATGTGGCCTTAAGTAGCCACGGATAGCAATAATACCAGAGAGTGGTAGACTAATTGGGAAAACTTGTTTAATCAAGATGGGCAGCTTGTATCATTATCAATTGGCTCTGAAATTATTGTGCGGGAGTTATCTTGTGAATTGAGTATTTATTGATATATTAATCATAAGCTTCTAGAGTTTTGATTTTACTGGGTTACTGGGAATTGTGACAGCTAACCTCGAGGTCGGAGGTCGTTGCATGGGGTCGGCATGGCAACAACCTGCCAAGGGAACTTGGGAGCTCTGGGCCAGAGCGTCTGCCACAGATGAGAACAGCCAGCCGGTGCATGGCGTGGGAACTTGCCGTTCTTTTTTAATATTTCTCGCAACAAACATGTACTTTTTTTATTTTTTCCAGAAACTCATTTTTTCCCCTCTAGGTAATAAGGCCCAAACACAGACCTGCTGTCACCTACACTAGGCAGAGGGGTTATTTCAAATGAACAATGTCCTCTTTTCCCTATCCTTGACTAGATTAGCCACGCTCTTCCTACTGAAAAACTGACTATGGAGTTCGACTGCCACCTAGTGCTCACGATGATAAGTGCACCACTCCCCTAAGTCTCTTTTCTCAACTTTGGATATAATAAATGCTCTCTAAGGCCCTCTATATGGTGAAGCATCAAACATAAGTAAAGGAAGGAATTCCTTTATTGGAATTGTTTCTGGAAATAAACCACACACATAAACCACACACATACACCATCGTACATGCACACACCTACGTTTATAGATAAATGAGTAAAATCACATTTCAAATTGTAAATGTGGCTCTGCCGCTGCTGAGCCAGCGATGGTCATTTGATAAACATAATATTGGTGGTAGGATCCCTCCGAGCAGGTGAGGTGACATGTTATACATTACATACACTCTGTGGGCGCTGGAGAGGTGGCTCAGCGCTTAGGAGCACGCTGCCCGTGTAGAGGATCTCAGTGTGGTTTCCAGTACCAATGCTGGGCAGGTCACAAATGCCTGTAGTTCCAGTTCTAAGGGATCTCATGCTTTCTCTTTATCTGTACAGGCACTTGCACTCAGGTGCACACACAAACACATAAGTTTAACTTTAATGTCCCAAAGCACACAATGAAGTCACCCGACATTGTCTGGAGCTCCTGATGACCCCGGCTGGCAGATGACTGAAGGAGCCGCGCATCCTCCAGGGGAAGCCATGAGCACATGGTTCCCACTCTCACCAGTGAGACCCCGCCTAGGCTCAGCTCCCCAGCTTACCTTGTCTGAATATACATATGGTTTGCAAAGTGGAGCTGTGAAGCCACTGCCAGTGGGTGACTGGCAGATACAGAAATCACCACAAGGAGGAAAGAAAGAGACAAAAGCGAGTCACTCCGTGAACACACCTCGATGATCAGGCTGTGGATGCATGATACAGGTGGCAGAGGGATGGATCCAGGCTCCAGGGAGGGTCACTCACTACATACATGTGACTTCAGCATGCCCTGAGGGCTACAGGAAAACAAGCCTGCTTCACATGGGTTTCATAAGCCAATACTGTTGGGCAAGAACACAAGCTTAGTGGACATGCCCAGGCTCCCTGCTAAGAGATGTCCAGGGTTGACCCAGTTGAATGAGAGAGAGAGAGAGAGAGAGAGAGAGAGAGAGAGAGAGAGAGAGAAAGAGAGACAGAGACAGAGAGAAAGGAAACTAAGGAAAGCTATGGAACAGAGCATTTTAAATGTCACTCATTGTGGAGCAAAACTAGGCCTAAGATGATGAAATCTCACTGCGTCCCTGGATTAAAATGCAGCCCAAAGTTCTCCATTTAGAAAAATTTGTTTGGGTGTGTGCCCAACTGTGTGGGTATGTACACACATGTGTGGAGGTCTCTAGCCCAAGCTGGGTTTTTTCACACTTGTTCTCCATTTTTTTTTTTCTTTTTTGAGAAACAGTCTCTCACTGAACCTGAGAACACAGATTTGGCTAGACTGGGTGGCCAACAAGATCCTGTCTCCAGTTCCCTCCAGCTGGGGCTACAGATGTCCGCGGCTGTATCCAGGTTTCGGTGTTCCCATTTTACACAGACTCAACACGCTTTTCCAAAGGTCCTAATACTGTTCCAGCCTCTCGGATGGTCATTCTAGTGTCTATCAAGCACCTCTGCAGGAACTCCAGTTCTTCAGCCTGGGAGTTCCCATACACAAGGGAGCACACAATCAGAAATTGGCTTGCCTAATGGTCTCAGATGAAGTCTGCCTCCGGGTTGGACTAAATCCTCATAACTGCTCACAAGAGAAGGGGGAGCTCGGAGAAGACTCTACTGGCAGATACCCACATCGTGAAAGAGAAACTGTACTCTAGTGAGAAAAGAAAGCAGTGTCTAGCTCTTCTGTGCTTCCGCTCATGTCTGGGATGGTGATGGAGCAAAGCCAGTAGAGACTCCCCAGCAGTGGTGCTCATGCTAAATGTTCAAAGGAAGGTTGGATGTTGGGCATGGCCATCATCATCATCAACTGAGACTCAGTTATTAGCTCATACGGTGTCTCTGTGTACAACTACTAGTACCAGAGCCTGCCCAGACACTGCTGCCTTCCAGTCCTGTTTGTCTTCCCAGAAGACCTTGTCACCCAGAATAATAGGTTAATAGGCCTGTGTGTGTGTGTGTGTGTGTGTGTGTGTGTGTGTGTGTGTACACGTGCACACATGTTTGCGCAAGTGTGCAAATTCAGGACAAGGTAAATTATATAACCTTTATAAGAAATGGGAATCGTTTTAAAAAAATATTGTGTGATGTATGAATGGACTGTATGAGAATTCTGGTTTCTTTAAAAACACACTTATGTTATGTGAATGTGTTTTTATTCTTTTAATCCCAAGTGTGGGATATGGGACTGCTTCAGATTGTCCACAGCAAGTATGATCGTCTCTTGCTCTAGGGGTGTGTGGTTTTGCTAGCGGCAGATAGTTTAATTATGGGGACTCTGGAAAGGGTATAAATGTGAGAGCCTAAAGAAAGCCTGTGACAGCTGCTTCTCTTTGCTGATGCTTTTGCTATTGCTGGATTGCTGGATTGCTGGGTTGCTGGATTGCTGGATTACTGGATTACTGGGTTGCTGGATTACTGGATGCTGTATTGCTGGTTGAGACATCCTGATGATGAAGATTGGACTTGCACCCAAGGAACCTGATGCTCCTAATCAGCAGGAAGAAGTCTAAAGAAGTCCCTTTCCTTCTAACTTTCTTTCTCTCCTACTTAGTGCTGGGGGGTTGGGAGGGCTTGGGGAGGAAGAAGGGTTGGAATGGTGGTAGATATAAGAACCCAATAAAGTAGCCCCCAAATGACTCTAACAGTGGAGCACTTGACAAGGGAGATGAGACAAATGTACTCGGTGTGTAATACTTTATCAGAAAACTGATAAAAAGCTAGCTGTGATGTCTCTAAGGCACAAAGGCTCAAAATCTGCTAACAGTGTTACCAAACTTCATAACAAAGAAGGGGAAGGAAGCAGGAACTCACAAAATCAACATATTTCACACTGCAGACAACATTCCTAAAGACTGTGGTCACAGTGTGCTATACTTGGGGTCTGTCATGAATGCCATGGAGGTCTGAGTTGACCAAGGTCCTGAGAGACATCCCTGGAATCCCATCTCTCATGAAATTCTCAGCAGTTGCTCCATCCATGGCAAGGAGAAGACCACCTGACCTGTTTGCAGGGTTGGTGGGTTGATGTCGGGACTTCAGTTGACATCTCTGCAGACAGTGGGTACTCAGGTGCCTTCAGGGTGTTGCATATGTCTACCTATGGGTGTCCAATCAAAGTCAAAACTCCTCGCTTAAGAGGTGCTATGGTGCTGAGTGCTCTAGAGATTCAGGGTACAAGATAGGAGACCGGAACACGTTTTCAAAATGGATGGATTGGATACACGTGGGAGAGAGAAACAGAGGATATCAGGTCTCCCGAGGTTTCCAGCCTGGCATTTCCTGCTAAATGTGATATGGGGGATCTTCAAATTAGACATTTGGAGCATTTTATTCTGTGGGCTCCCAAGGCTAGCCATTGCCTACCCTATAGCACCTGTTCTCTCCCTTCTCGACTCATGTCTGATCCCAACTACCATCAGCTGCATGCCAAATGCTTTGTGTTGCTGACCCAAGAGAGTTCGAGTCTCCACCCACACTTCCTCCTCCTTTAGGGATTTTGTTTTTCAAGGTGTAACCTGCAGAACATGTGGCCTTATATATCAATACCCTCCACCCCCACTGCCCACCAGCAACCCTGCTTCATTCTGCTCTACTTGAGTCTTCTAGCCTGGATGATCCACAGGGATATCCTTGCTTCCACCTCGCACACTGCCTTGCTATAATACGTGAACCCCTGGATTCCAGCCTATACGGAGGCTAGGTTAGAATCTTCAGGGTGGCTGGATTTCATTCAAAGCATCACATGTGGGAGGGTGTGGCCAACAATGCAGCAGCAAGCAAGAAGGATGATAGCCGCCAAGACCTGAGAAGCAGTAACCCCAGTCAGAAGAAGTAGGAGCTATCTCTCTGATGGACCCATTCCCAAAACCTACTAGTGTGGGGGCCACTTGAGAGCACAGTCGTCCTCTCCGGCCACTGAGTATATGTTCTGTTTCACAGCACACCCGTTCCTGGGATCTGCTTCTCCTATTCCAACAACTCCAGATTCCTGTCGACCTCCTTCACTGGAGCATGTCTGTCTTCTCACCAGAAGCTCAAGTGATGTCACCGCTGTGCCCACACCCAGGTGTTCAGTCACGCGGGTGGAAACCCATAAGCTTGCTATGTCTGCCTCTGTCAGGAACAGACCCGGAAGAGGAAGAGCAAAGATCATGGCTACCCTATCTCAAACCTGCTACGTATCCAGGATGCAGATGAGGAAAGAAGGCTGGCGATGCTGGGAAGAAGCAACGCCACCATTCGAGCCGAAGTGCCCCTTCATCTGACAACCGTTTCTGAAGCATCTCTCTGCTCTGGGAACAGGACCAGAGCATGGAGGTCCCAAGGATGAGCAAACTCTTACATCAAGGACAGGGTGATGTACCTCAACACACAAGACGGGCGAAGGGCCCAGTGGGGGAACACATCATCAGCAGATGTGAGAGCAACACGTGAAGCCCGGTGGGGGCACACCCTCTTCCTGAGAGAGGGAGGTGATGTCACATATTCTTGTCAAGTGTAAGGCCTGAATAGATTGCCCGGAGTGCAGGTGGCATCACAGATCTGGGCAGCGGCAGGAAGCAGAGATTTGGGATTAGTGAAGATCAAGGTTATACAGATACAGCAGAGCACAGGTTTTATGCCAAGCCCATAAGACATAAAGAACAGACGTGGCTCCGGATGCCTGCTTAGTCTAGACTAGGTTCCTGAATTTCCCTCTTACAATACTGTGTGCTCTGCAAACACTCAATAAAAATGTCATGAGTCTATTGAGGAAAGATGATAAAATTCTGTCTTTCAACATCATTAACAAGTCTGTTGAGAGCAAAGTCCTGTCCAAAGAGGAAATAGGGGAGGTGCATCTGGACCCAGAACCAGGAGGCTGGCAGGGGAACGGGGCCTCTCTAGGCACACCACTAAGTCAGGAGAACCACAAGAATAAAGGGGTCTTTTGGAGTCATGTACTGTGTGTGGTGTGTCAGGTTTGGATAAAATTGAAAGCAGCAGGGCCCTAACAGAGGACCTAGCTTTGCTTGCAAATGAATGGGGGATGGGAGAAAGGCCTTCCATAAAGAGTCTCTCTCGTGTATGCCATGTCTGCCCTTCACATCTGCTGTTCTTGAGCACAGGCTTGCTCATTGCTTTTGTTCTATCTCAATCCAAGTCTAATCTTTGATGTCCTGTGTTCCCTTACCTATAGGCCACGTGTCTCTGAAATGCTGTACATCACACAGAAGCTAGCATCTTCATGAGGACAAGCCTACAACTGGGAGTGACATTCCCCCACATTGGATGCTTATAGTAGATGCTACTTGAAAAGCACAGAACCTCAAAGCAACCTCACACCCCCACTACTGTCAGAGAATGAGTAGGGGGCATCAGGCCCGGTCAGCCACTGGGAGCAGTACCTGCTCCTAAGTAACACCTTGAAGGTACAGGTTTTCTTCCTCTCAACCCTGCTGCAGACATTCACACTCACGGGCTTCCAGCCCCATCAACTTGTAGCAACGAGGGCCAAGAAATGGCAGTTACAGTTAGGTCTGCTTCCAACTCGAGGCTACCATCCTGAAAGTGGGGTTCTGTCTCCACATGGAATGGCACATGTGCTCAGAGGATTCATGGGAATGTCTGTGGAAGAAGCCCCTTCCACACACAGCAACTAGGGAGCGTCGCAGAGCCCACCCTCCTAACCCCTTCATAGTTACCAGCTTCAACATGAATACAACCCATGTCTTCCAGGTCTTGCAAAGACCTGAGACATGGTCTTGCTGAAGTCTCAAACTAACCCTGTACTCCCTATCCCACTCTATCCTTCCATGATCCAAACACCTCACCTGCCCCTGTCCCCTCTACCCCAAGCTGCTTACACACAGGTGCAGCACTAACCCATAAAGAACCTTCCCACCCACTCCGTCTTAGACCCCATCCCTGCCCCTCCCTCTGGAGATGATTGATGTTGTAGGTGAGAATGCTGGCTCAGCATCCCTCTGCTTTTTTTCACCCAACAGACAGCAGGCTCCATAAAAGAATGTCTTACAGATGTGCCTCCAACTCCCAAAGGGGCCTTCCACACAGGTGATAAATACCACTCCACATATAACTCAACACTGCTGAGTCAGCTAACATAAGGGCCACTTATAGCACAGACAGCAGGAATGTTCCATTACTCGCCCATCATCCCTTCCTGTTAGCAACTTACATGCCTCTCTCAGAACAGCTCTAGACAGCCCTTCATCAAGTACAAGGAGTTCTGCACACCGGGCCAGGGCCATCAGCATCACTTTCAATTGGCAGGTCTTTTAGGAGATGCGCACAAACACAAAAATACTCATCTTCTAGGACACACACTCATCTTCTAGAACACACACATATACACACTGATCTAGAACATGCACATAATATACACACTCATCTTCTAATACACACACATATAGACACACACCTTCTAGAACACACGCTTAAATGCACATATTGATATTCTAGAACACACATACACACACTCATCTTCTAGAATACACATATACACACACTCATCTTCTAGAACACTTCATCTTCTTGAACATACACATACAGACACATTCTTCTATCACATACACATATACACACATGCACACTCATATTCCAGAACACATACACATACTCATTTTCTAGCATGCATGCATGCATGTGCACGCGCGCGCACACACACACACACACACACACACACACACACACACATTTTCCTTGAGATTGAAGTGCCAGGTGGGCAGCCTCTTACCTGTGTCCGATGCCAGATCACCGAGGCTCGGGAGTGGCCCAGCTTGTTGCGGCAGGGCCCCTTGTCATAATGTATCAGAAGGAAATCATCCTGTGAAGGTCAGAGAAAGGTCTACAGTGAATGCTGGACTTGGACTCTCAGTCTGTCGAACCCTTCAGTCTGTTTTGCCTTCCCAGATACACGGTATGTGGACACGCAAGAAAGAGCGAGAGCAGGGCACGCATGTGCTGCACACCTGGAGACTGTCCCTCTTGGCCATCAGCCCTCTCCACAAAGCAGCAAGAAGGAACTGTGAGCCTCAGTCAATAGAGGGAGTCCTGGCCAGATTTCAGTGCTGAGCCAGGGGTCTCCTGGGTGTAGAGGCTGCCTCTGGAGCTTGCAGCAACACAGGTGAATGAAGAGAAAGATCAGGTTCTGAGTCTCCAGAGTTCCTCTGGGGCCGGCCTGTGTCAAATCCCACAATACGAGAACAGCTTCTCATCAGGTTAGTCCTCAGGTTAGCTCAGGACACCACCATGTTTCTCTTTATTCAAGGCCTAGTCCAGCAACCGCCCTCTAGCTGCAAGGTCTCCACCTGCCTAGAGTGAGCAGGGATCCTTTCACAGTGCACAGAGAACTGTCTGGTCCATGTCTCTTTCCAGGTGGCTCTACCACACATTCCTAGGACAGTCAGCTCCAGACTGCCACCTTCCTGGGCTGAAGGCTCAATTCTATTGGTCCCACTGAAGATGATCATCACTCAATCAATCTGTATAGGGAGCCCTGCATGTCCACCGCCAACACAGAAAACAGAAAGGAAACAGCACCCAGCAGGCCAATGCCCTTTGCCCACTTAACCCAGGCCTCCGATAGGAGGAAGCTTGCTTTTAAGAATATCCATGAAGTCTAGTATGACGGAAAGGACAAGAAAACCAGAGAAGCCTAGGACACCACTCATCTGTCCCCTCAGATCAACACTAGGGGATAGTGGACCTAGTCGGCCTGTCAAGCTGAAAGAGGAACCACCCTGGAGATTTCTGTCCTAAGACCAACCTCCTAGCCTCTGACTATATGGCAGTGTGGCAGCAAACTCTGGCTTTTATGATGCAGTTCCAGGCAATGACCACTGGAGGCAGAAGCCCAACAGCTGTCTCCCCTCCTTGGACAGGTGAGATCACAGCCTCTTCTAGTCCCAGATGTGTCTGTTGAAACTCCATCTGGCCACTTCTGCCCGTTGAGAGCTCTGCTCTTGGAGTCTTAATTGCCTTTTCCTTCGCGTCGATGTTAATAGTACATTACCCCAGAGAATAGCTTAAGTGCAGTTGTCTCGATTTTTCCCAATCTGCCTATCACAGCATCTTATTCCCTGGGCTCTCTAAAAGGCGTTGGAGTCCTTTTCTAAAGCACACACCGAGCCACAGGGCATCAGCCGCTTTACAGTCTTTACTGATGCCCACCCTTGAAAGTGGGTACTGGTCATCCAATCCTCCTAGATAGCCTGTGGCAAATGAAAACCTCCAGACCACACCCCACGGATGGTGTGACCACCCTGGCAGAGGCAGATATAGTCTAAAGAGAGGCACTTGGTCTACCAGTAGCTTGAATCGGCAGCTCACCAATTCAGCTAGACTGGCCGTCCAAGGAGCTCCAGGAATGTCCCTGCCTCTGCCTTCCCAGCTCTGAAATAATGGGTCCTGACTTGAGTGCCAGCTTTTAGACCAGACTCTAAGACTATTAAAAAAAAAAAAAAAAAAAACAATGGACTCCAAGAACTTGGGGTTTTCCCAGGAGTCTCAAGATGAGAGAAGTAGTAAGCTGGAGCCTGGTGCAAAGGGAGACTGAGGTTGTCACTCTCAGGAAAAGTTCACAACTTTCTGATGACTTGTCATGCCACGTGCAGCAAAGCCTGGAGCTGAGACATTGATGGCCAGGACCACGCCCTGGCCAGGGCTGCTAGACTCTGCCTTATATCTTGACCCCTATTTAAACCTAAACCTCATACTGGTACCTGGTAGGAGTCCGTGAGGGTGAGAGCAGGGTCAATGGACTCCTTTACCTGTTCCTCCTCCCAGTGAGGCCACACTGAATAAATCTGTCTGCTTGTGAACTGGGGTATGGAGGCTGGTTACCTAAGTCTAGTTGTGAGGGCTATCAAAGTCCAGGCTTTGGTCCTGACAATTCCGGTAATAATACGGACCTACCAGCAAAGGGCAAACTCACTTTCCAGACTCTGTAAGGGATTCTGATCCAATCTGTCCTTACATGGCTGCTTTGCCATCCAGGTCCCGAGGGAGGTCGAACCCTCCGACCTCACACACAGAGAACAGTTACTCCATCCGGGCTCCAGCTCCTCCCACCAGCATTTCTGGCCACACGGGGCCTTTCTTGTGTCCAATTCTTTTGTAACTGCTAGTTTCAACATCCCTAGTTCCATTTGGCAGGTGAACAAACTCTTGCTCAACGTTCCCATGCCAGAGCACCTCCTGCCTGGCAGTGTGAGTTATCTACTTTCTTTGTTATTATGTTATCAATTTCGATGGGGGTCATCTTGGCTCACGGTCTGAACATTTTATAAAGCATGGCTTCATGCAGGAGCCTGAGGCAGCTGGTCACATGACAGCCAGTCAGCTTCCTCCACCTTGTTCTGTCGAGGACTCCAGTCCACTTTTACCTCAATGAAGCCCATTTAGAAACCTCTCCACAGACATGCCCAGAAGTGGGTTTCTATGTAAAGTATATATCCCATCAAGCTGACCCATCACAGAGGAAAACCATGAATATTACCATACAGGGTTGTCTTTCCAAAGGAACAGATGTATATAATCTGTTTTCCACCCAGAAGGCTGGGAAATGGAGGGGGTCAACAGTCTAGGACCTCTATACTATCTGTCCAGACAGGGGATCCCCAAAGATCTCGCAATCAGAACTAGAGGTGGCTCATAGCCCAGATGACCTCTCTGCTATCTGTATCACCGAGACCACATCAGCTCCTCTCTTAGGCCCTTAAGGCAATGCATGTACCCTATCTCTCAAAGCCATCTTCACAGAAGAAGTGAGATGTCTTTTGAGAAGAGTTTCAACGTAATTGGTGTCTCCTTGTGTATTCAGGATCGTGTTAAAGTGGAAAAATGTTTTTCCAAACTGTGCTGTACTTAAATATGCCTCAAATGTACTGCCTGTGGTCAGACTCTAGAAGTCTGAAACAGCACTGGCTACGGATGGAGTCATGTTGAACCAGACATCCTTCTTGCCCCACTTGCAACTTTACTCTGATGTTTGCAGAGACCCCATCGCTCTTCAAAATAAAGCTGAACCCCAAGCCTGACCCAAGCTTCGGTACCCAGATGTCACCTCAGAGAACCAAAGATTTGCACAAGCATAGAAGAGTCGACCTCTGGTGCTATTTCTTTGTGTCTAGCGAGGTCTTCAGCTTCCCAGGGCATGGATGGTCCCCCTCCCACATGCCTGAATCCACAGCTCAAGGCTGCCATGTGAGGGTACACAGTACTCACATCCAGAGACTCCAGGCAGTACCAGCAGAAGGCATGCTTGCAGTTCTTACACATCATCTGCGCGCAGCCCTCATCCCGCTCGATGTACACCCTGCACTTGGGGCAGCGTTTGATGGGCGCGTCGCCCTCTTCCATCTTGAAAGCAGAGCTGTGGAAGACATACTGTGAGGGTCACACGGTGGGGATCAGGAGTAACTCAGCAGCAGGGCTGTCCTGTGAGCACCTCTCTACTGTAGGGACCCCAGGCCTCTTGTTACTACTAAAGGAAGTGATGCAAAGCCAAAGAAACAAAAGCTGTGGAAAACAAATAGCCAAAATACAGTGAATCTGCCAGATTAAGGCAAAACAAAACAAAAAGCAACATCAGCACATACCTAAATTTAGATTTCTGTTTAAAAAAAAAAAAAGGCTTCACAAATGTGTGCATTTTCCAAAGACTGGATAATAAATTTTATCCCCTTTGGTCTTGTGAGGAAAAAAAAAAAATGTCATAGATACACGTACATGAAGATACACCTTGCTTCAGAAGATCTACCTGGCTTGCCTGACAGTACTGTTTCCCTAGGGACTTGGGATGGATGTGCGATAGTTAATAGTTAATTAGTTTTGTCTGGAGGCAGACGCTGACTTCTCCACAAACCTGGTATAGGACATGTCCTTCATCTCATTTGAATGAGAATGGTCACTATAGGCTTATATATTTGAATGCCTAGTCACCAGGGAGTGTTTAAGAAGACTTGAAAGGCCAGAATATGTGGCCTTTGGGGAGTAGGTGTGGCCTTTTGGCAGGAAGTGCCTCCCTGGGGGTGGGCTTTGAGATTTCAAAAACTCATACCATGC
Organism: Apodemus agrarius; assembly: GCA_964023405.1. NCBI lineage: Eukaryota > Metazoa > Chordata > Mammalia > Rodentia > Muridae > Apodemus > Apodemus agrarius. Next base: position 98,068,387 of record OZ030011.1, on the reverse strand, counting down.
CCAGTGTCTTTCTCTCCCTTTCCCTCTTTCGGGCTGCTACCTGCAGATCAGGATGTAAAACTCTCAGCTACTGCTCCAGCACCATGCCTGTCTCTTTTCCAACCATGACGATCATGGACTAACCCTCTGAAACAGTAAGCCAGGCCCCGTTTGAATGCTTTTATTTATCAGCGTTGCCTCTGTCATGGTGTCTCTTCAAAGCAATAGAACAGTGACTCAGACAGTAACTGATTTTTTTTTAAAAGAGTGACAATAAGTCAATATCGTTGACTTTTCAACAGTAAAACACGTATTTTGGCATGATAGAACAAGATCACCCATTGCATTCTTTTAGTTTTTAAAAGATGGCTACTCTTTGAAATATATATATATATATATATATATATATATATATATATATATATATCTGGAAGAATAACTGGGAAAGGACAAGAGAAGATGCCACATGTTACTGGTGCTCATACTGTAGCAGAACCCACTGCATCAATCTAGTATGACTTGCAAAGAGATGGCTCCACTTTGAGCCAGTCAGTGTTTTCAGAATTCACCTCATCTTCGTGCACAGTTACTGAAGTCAGATAGTGCCTCTAAGGAAGGCATCTTGGCAGAGGGATCATTTGGAAGGACCACAGTATATTCAAGAGTTAAATGCCAATTCCTTTAGCACCACTTCAGCCTGATGGTCAACAACGAACATTCCTCATAATTATGCCCACTGGTTTCCTAGTGTGCTCTTGATGGGGCTCCGTTTCGTCCACCAATGGAATGTGATAGGTTCGGAAGTTCTGGGAAAGGCTGGGAAGATGTTTCAGTGGAGAAAGTGTGGGCCACACAAGCATAAGAACTGGAGTTTGGATCCCCAGATGCCAAAGAAAAGCTTGGTTGGTGTGGTATCTCTCTACAGTCTTAGTGCTGGAGGCAGGTAAGGACAGGGTACCCCCAGGGCAAGCTAGATAGCTAGTGCCACTGATTGATGAGCTCTGGGTTCAACTGACAGACCCAGTATATAATGGAAAGTAATCCAGGAAGCTGCCCAGTGTCCACTTCCCCCTAAATGCTAGGATTACAAGCAGGAGTCGCTATGTCTGGTTTATGCAGTAGTGGAGATTAAACAAGGATTTTCTTGCATGATAGGCAGGCAGTCTACTGGCTGAGTTCATCCCCAGTCCTGAGAAAGTTTTATGATAAAAATGTCTGGGCTGGGAACCTCCTCCATTCTACTAGAAAGGGTCCTTCCCGTCCATCCTTCCTGTTAAGAGGCAGGGCTCACTTACTCGCTTACTAAGGATTCCTCTTAGAGACAAAAAACTGGACTGCTTCCCTGGGTAGATGCTTAATCTGCTTCTAGCTCTCCCCTCCCTAAAAATCAACCTCTATGGATCCCTTTTAATCAAGCCAAGCAAGTACATTTCTTCTTAGAGTCTGGAAGTTTCAATGACCCTGCATCTATATTCAGTGACCTCTGCTGGTATCAAATGCCTGATATATGCCAGGTCAAATGTCAAGCATTCAGAAGCATCAGTCATGGGAACATGTGACCTACAACGCAGAAAGTTCTGGATGGTGGTCAATGCATCCAAGCTGTATTAGGAAAACAAAGGACGTAGTCACCAATACCACCCTGGGGATAAAGATGCCAGAATGGATAGGGAAACCGTGCAATGGGTGACAAGGAGGCTCTGGTAAGGAACATGATGGACCTGTAGACCTAGGGACAAAGGGAGAGAGGACAGTCCTGTGCTGGGAGAGTAACAGAGAATATGTGGCTGGGTCATGGCTGAGGTACTTTCCTGGGGACGAAGGACAGGAAAACAAAAGAAATCAGGGACCAGGAGGGGAGGATCCCATTTGGGTAGGGAGTGGTCAGCCATGACAGTATGGTCATCAGGACCACGGTCTAGCTCAACTACATGATAATATACATTTGATTGTGGGGAAATGCCCCTGATGTAAGCAGTTTCTTATGGTTCACTCTATTAAATTCATCTATAAAGTCCGCCTGGGCAAACAGCTGGGCTATCTGACTAGGAGAAGCAAGAGGCAAGAAACACGGTAGTCCTTTGCCATGTTCTAATAGACTCAGAATTTTAGAAAGACGTGGGGCTCTTGGCTTCAGGTACCTGGGGACCACTAGTGATCTTGCTTGTCACCAGCACCTACTATGCGCCTAGTGGTCTAACTCCTACACTCCCATTTCAGATAACCTCCAACAGAGGATAGCTGTGGAAAACTTGCAGGTACCAGAGGAATTAATCTGGGCACGTAGTCCAGTGTGCTTCTATGATGCAGGGAGTAGAGGGTAGTTCTCACGCATCTTTGTATTTCTAGGGTCTTGTGTTATACCTGACAAATGTTCTCACCTGTGAACCACGGGTCTGAAAGTGACTTGGGAGGTAGAGTATGTTCTGAGTCCAAAGCATGTATAGCCATACGTTTCCCAGGTAGGGCAGCCTACCTCTTCTGCTCGCCCTCACTCCCAGTCCCCCGCCCTCAGCTCCAAGCCCACTTTTTTGTACCACAGCTCCTACCCAGTACCTGGTCTCCCCGGGAAGGAATGTGATGGGCATGGTCTCTGGGCAGCCTTGGCCAGGGTGCCAGCGGGCTTTGCAAGCAGAGCAGAATTCCATGTCGCAGGCTTTGCACTGCACCAGCTGCGGAGTCTGCAGCCCTATGTCCTGGAGCTGGCACACAGCCTGGCAGGTGGATGCTGGGCACCACGTCCGACAAGGGTCAAAGAGCACCTCTGGCACAATGAGACAGAAGGCAAAAAAAAGTCAGATTCAGAATACCGCGGGCACTGGAGAGGGTGAGCATGGAGACCCTGCCTAAAGCAGTCAGAATGAAGGACATCTGCGTGACCCAGCCAGACATCCCCCAGACAAATTGTTCCTTTATTGTTCCTATGTTCGTCCAACTCCATGCACGCCCTTCCCAGCTTGTACCTGGGGTGCCCAGAGCTCGCTCAGCTGTCATCTTAACCTCCAGATCCATTATACTCTAGAGAAGTACTCGCCAAGTCCAGTTCCTCTGAGTGTCAACATTACCAGATCACTGTCTGTGACCTGCCCACTGGTTCCCCCACCACAAGCAGGACACGTTTCGTTTCCTGAAGTCAGGTGTGAGCCTTTTCTTGAAACTTTACCACTCAGTGCCAGGGTCATACACGGTCAGTTGCAAATACTTGCTAAATGGTGAAAAGAAGGAAGAAAGGAAGGAAGGAAGGAAGGAAGGAAGGAAGGAAGGAAGGAAGGAAGGAAATATTGCATTAGTTTTACTGCCTTACTACTTTTTAGGGACACATTCAAAACCATAGTTTCTGCTATGGCATTTCCAGACCTAGGTGTCTAATTTTGTTCTCTACTAGTCTAACAGGGTGGTTCACGTGCCCAAGGCAGATTCTTGTGCCAAGCCAGAACCCCCTACAACTACTGGGTAAAACTAGATGCTTGTCTTCTGTGCAGATTAAGCGCCAGTTACTGCAAAGACTGACTTGATGGGATTGGTCAGGAAATTTAGTTTAAAAACAGGATATGGTGGCACTCCTCTTCCTTCACATCCTGATCCAAAGCCTGCATTTATAATTCCGCCCTGAGCTGCCCTCTTCAGTGAGCCAGCAGGGCATCTCCATTTCCCTCCTCTCTAGTGGACTCTGAACTTTCACCAGGTGTGGTAGGAGGCTAACAGCGGGGACCAGGGCAGACCAGCAAATGACTGGATCACCTCCGTAATCCTGCACGAGCTGCTAGCCCTCAGCTTTCACTCAGGCTCTTCTCGAGAAGCAGTCTGGGGAGCAGTGACTTTTGCTGAGAGAACGTGCTTGCTTGCAAACCTCCTGGCCCTGTGCCAGGTAGCCTGCCCTGGTTGTCGTTCACCTGATCCAAAGGCAGGCACTCCACCTAATGGGACACCCAACTGAGAGGGCAGAGGGCCAGGATGATGAGCACGGAATGTCAACTCCACTGGAGACTTGATCACCTAGGATACAAGCCACTGGCAGCACAGTTCCACAGACCGGGGTCCTCGACTGCATGAAAAGGAGCCATCAAGCTAAGAACAGTTATTCAGTACTTTCTACTTCCTGGCTGAGGATGCAATATGACCAGCAACCTCTCCTTCTTGCCACCATGCCTTCCCTACTTATATAACCTATGAAGTATGTAACTTTCAACCGTGAGCCAAACAGTCCCTCACTTACAAGGCCCAGTGCTGCAGAGTCCTGACCTTACACACCTGTGTGCACCTTTCTGTGGGTTCCATGTTGATCCAATGAGAGGGGACACTCTGATGAGTGCTGGAGGAACAAGCCTGTCAGGAATGAGATCGGTAATGACCTTATCTACTGGTGTGGAGGCAAGCCAAGCCCTGTACAGGGCAAGGTGGGAGTTATTTACGTCATTATAGACCATGCGATTTTCGGTTTTCTGTGACATCTGCTTTGTTCGCTGCTGGGTTAAGAGTAGACAAACCAACCCACAAATGAAGGTTCTGGGGGAACCCTAATTATAGCAGCTGGGGTTGGAGATCGGCTGGCCTACCGGCCGTGGCTAGCTGACTCTTTAACTCCTTATTTATTAAAAAGTGTGCATCAAAAGCATTAAAGGATCTTGTTGCTATGACAGCAAGGGCCTGAGATGCTGTACGTGATCCTGAACTGAGAACTGCACTCCACATTGCCTGGCCTTCATTACAATACTGTAAAACACCTGAGGTGCTCCTCACACTCAACAGATGAACAGCAGCTACTGTCCAACTTGGTCAATGTTTGCTGTCTGAAGAAAGTTCATGGCCACTGAACATGTAAAGACATAGAGAGATAGAACTGGGGAACATGGAGAAGTGTTGCCCAGCAGGCTTGAGATGCTGAAAGCTCCCCGAAATCTCACAGCCCTCAGGTATGTGCTGAGAGAAATCCCCAGGGAGCACCCACAGTCCAAGGGGTGGACTCTCAGGATTCTCCCTGCTAGCAGCCACACATACCAACAACTTTCAACCACACCTCTCTTTGTGTACGTGTTGGGGGAGTTAGCCTGGCCCAAGACCTGATAGGACACACTCTATCTGCACAGCTCCTAAATGAAATTCTAGGAAGAAGGAGACATGGGGACTTAACATGCTGAATGTGTGAATGAATACAGCCCTCTGGCCTCAAGTTTACTATCATGCTGTAGTTGACCTTGCTGGAGTAGGCTTTCTATCTCAGACCCCTGGAGTCCTGACATCCTACGTGCTGACCCACCCTCTGCTCTGGAAGCCCCACACGTCAGTAGGGATAGGTTTCTCTTCACACACTTCCTGACATGCGTTACTATCCTTGACGACCGTAAGTGAGGCTACTTTGTTCCTTTATCACGGAAGGCCCCATTCTGCTGTGGCATGGAGAAGAGACCTAGGGAAGGTTGCCATGGTAACGACTCCAAGTCTATGACTGTTTTACTCAGGGCAATGATGTGACCCGGCTTATCATCACGGAAAGATTCCCAGCGGACAAAGTGAAGTGATTTGTCTCTACTCGGACTACAAGCATCCACCTTCTGCTGAGGCCCATCATGCCCGGCTAGGCAGTAGCTCCAACCCCTAGGAGGAATCTAGTAATATGCTCACTGTCCTTCTCACTGCTCAATTCTGCAGGCTGTGCAAGCAAGGAGCAATCCATTACAAAGCCCACAGCAGACAGCATTCACGCGTGTCTCTTAGAATGTATGCATGTGCCCCTCAGCTTTCCTGTCACCAGTGTCTATTAATAACACACGGTCGATGCTGCATACATGCTTACACAGTGTACTATATCTACTATATTATATATGTGCAAATATGTACTGAAGATGTGTTTACATGTAGCAAACTATACCTTCTAGGGAAGCAAAAGATTCAAGTCATAATTCTACTCTGCCAGAGGCACACTAGTCATGCAGAAATTTTCTTTAGGAGGCTGGGGTTAACGCAGATTTCTTAAGGACCTTCGCCGAAGCAGAGTCCCAACCGTGCTATTAGAAAAAAATGGCCAGCCACTGTTTACAAAGGGGTTTTACATTTTAAAGACAGATGGTAGGTTAAAGTATTCTGGGGCACCAGTACAACACACCCTCATGTGTTCCCTGTTGCTGTGCTGTCTGATTTGCCCAGTGCCCTGGTCCTTGTCTGTGGTGGTAGGTATGTCCCTATTGGGAAGACAGTGCAAACCGAGGACTCCTGTTAGGGATGGAAACACACCTGGTCATTTTATTAATCACTCTCAGATTTTTTCTTCCTTCCTTCCTTCCTTCCTTCCTTCCTTCCTTCCTTTCTTTCTTTCTTTTTTTTTTTTAAAAAGATTTATTTTACACTGTAGCTGTCTTCAGACACACCAGAAGAGGGCACCAGATCTCATTAAGGATGGTTGTGAGCCACCATGTGGTTGCTGGGATTTGAACTCAGGACCGCTGGAAGAGCAGTCAGTGCTCTTAACCGCTGAGTCATCTCTCTGGCCGATTTTTTTTTCTTTTAATAAACAAAAGGATGTAGTTGAGAGACCATGTGCTTCTAGACAGGCCGATGTAGCCTCCCATGCTCACAGCCAGACCCTGCAGGCCAGGCACGCATAAGACAGTGCTCCATGAGCATCTCTCCAGAGCCTTTCCTCACCCGGGTGTGGAGAAGGTTCCAGAAGGCAGAAGCAGTAGCTAAGAACCTCCAGATGGTCAAAGACTGTAGGGGGAGGGGTCAGTCAAGGCACTGGGGTGTTTGTGTGATGGGGCAGGGGGAGAGGAGGAGGGAAGGGGGTTGTTAATGAGTTTCATCCTTAGGAGTCCTCCACTGGCTAAATTTTGTAAGTTGGCTTTGAGATCGCATCTCTAAGTTCGTCCAAGGTGCTGGCTGGAGCAGGCGGCTGTGTCTTAGGTCCCCATGCCATCTGGCTGGCGCTTCTGTGGTATTAAGTCCAAATCCTCTCTAAACATCACTCGGCGTAAGGCTGCTGAGATGTTTTCTAGTGAGAAATTTTCAGTATTTTTCTAACCTAAGTTAAGGTGATTCATTTTTTATTCAAGAGCCAGAAACTTTTAGACTCCGGCCAAAGTACTAGGAGGAAAAAGCAACCTTAGAATTATTTGGTAGGAAAATCTACCCAGCTGCACTTGTGAATTAAGCCTGATGTCACAGAAAGTTCATCTCCATGTGATGTGCACGACCCCCAGGTCCTGTTAAGATCCTCTAAAAAAGGGTTTAAAAGAGTCTGAGCTTCTCAGAGGTTCAAAGGAATCGATTTTATAACTCCTCGCTCTGTCTTTAGTGCTGCTTGATATTATATGTAAGGTTAAGCTGTCCCAAAGAGAATGATGGATGCCATCCAAAGAAACAAACTCTGGAAAACAAATTTTGAGGCCATTAAAGATCCTTACTGACCTTGTGAGAATTTTACTTAATCTAATTTTAAGGGCGTGTATGTAGTTTGTATGTTTGTCTGCATGGGTGCATATGATCCTCATGCACACGGTGCTCACAGAGACCAGAAAAGGGTGTCAGACCTGGAAATGGAGCTACAGATGATTATGAGCCACCACCTGGATGATGGGAACCCACGCAAAATCCAGCTGGAAAACTGTATGTCAGTATATACACACACGTACATATAAAATACATGTATACATAAAGTGTGTGTGTGTGTGTGTGTGTGTGTGTGTGTGTATGTAAATTAGAGATTATCTTTAGCATTTCTCCTATTTTAGTTTTAAGCTTGATACCCTGGAGTGTCCGCAGGCCCTCGTCACTGGCGTGTCCTGCTCTGAATTTTGCATTTCCATGTAAGCACATCACCTTGGGATCAGGCTTGGCAGCAGACCTGTGATACAGGCTCACAGTGTCTAGGGAGGATGGGATGTGGTCTCAGCAGCTTCCACTGCACCGTCAACCGGAGCACTTACTGGGTGGCCGCACAGAAGCGCTGCCGCAGAAGCCACCTGCATTGCAGTCTCTGCTCTGCTCTTTGCAGGGGACCTCAAATGTCTGAAAGGAGGTCTGCGGGTCCTTTCAAACACCGTTTCATGAGTGCAGAACACCCGAGAGAGCAAAGACGAAGGCCTCCCCAGGCGTCCAGCACGTCTAGTGATATGATCATCAAAGTTAGCCCTCCGCTCCATCCACTCCACACACCTATCTCTCTGTCTGCACCAGGACTGCATCTAGTCGGAAGGTCTGTGAAGGTCCCAGCGGGAGGGGAGGGATTGGCCCTCAGAGCTGAGGTTGTCCCCAGACTCCTACTGGGATTACAAACCAGGGAAACCACCCAATGGCCACGGGTATGGGCACAGTGGACCGTGCTCTATCAGGCCCGTGATACTCACTGAAGCCCACGGCTCATTCACTCATGAGCACAGCTCGCCAAGCCTGCAAGGGGCGGTGAATCAGAGCAGGTTGAATCTAGAGTCACTGCTCTGCTGTGGTACCTGCAGGGAGTACCAAGCCTCGGGACCTCCTCCCATGCCTCTGGAGCTTTTCAATGCACGGGTGATCTAAGAGTTTCCAAAAGCAAAGAGACCCAACCCTGGCTGAAGAACGATGTAAACTAGGGGTCTCCTCCTTAAGCCAACAAAACCCCCAATCTCTGTACATAAAGAGTGTCTCCAAGTCCCTCCCGGTCACACATCCAGGCCACCAGACTGTGAGCAGCTCAGAGGATTTCACACCCACATTATTCCAGAGGTGCAATTTTTCCACTCCCATCAAATGGGGTACACTCATGTCCCACAAAAGGAAACTTCATAAGAGTTATCCACCCTCTGTTGTGGGATTCAAAGTCGGCTTTACAGCAGGCCACCTACCTCTTTCAAATTGTAGCTTTTTATATCTCTGCATAATTTCGGCTGCAACCATACACTCAATCTGAAAGGGAAACAAAAGATTACAGGTAACGATGGTAATACTGAGAGGGCTAGAACATAATACATAATAGAACATAATATCTGCTAGGCCCATAATACACAAGGGCCAATCAGAAAACCACAGCATCCTGATAAGCCAGACACAGCCAACTGTACACAGGTAACAAAAATCATGTGTTCCCTCCCTGAACGTACCTCATTCTCCTGCAGGTGGCCCTGTTTAGGACAGGCAGCATCTGGGCAGCTAATCGCAGTTTCTAGCCCTTCTTTGATCAAGAGCTCGACATACTGTTTCAGGCACTGAGTGAAAGACAGGAAAGCGTATAAGCATCTTTACTTCTCAACCATCAAAGACCAAGCGATTTGTTAAGCAAACAGCTGTTACCCCCGAGCTACATTAACTACTGGACTGGCAAGATATGCCTACTAGGGCAATAGTGGTATGAATGTTACAGGAATAACCAACCACTTTCTGACTGGATTTAAAGTTTGGTCATGAAGATGGAACTCATACTTGGTGCTGTTCATCGCATCTAACAAGTGGCTATCTAGGTTATAGGTCCTTAGGTAAACCTACTACTATTATTCTGCCAAACGGACATTGTATCAAACTGCTCCCTAAGTTCTTATCACCATACCCATAGAGTAGTACATCTCTCAACCTTCATCAGAACAGTTTCTTTCTTCAGTAGAGAGTGATTAATACAAGTCCCACTAGCCAATGTGGGAAAGAGAAAGAGACTGTAGAGCATTCAGCTCTAAATGGGATAGCAATATTATATCCCCTACTCACAAGGATCAGGGATCGTTGGAGACAAAGAGGCAGAAAGATTGTAAGGGCCAGAGGGAGTGCATGTCTTCAGCAAAACGGGTTTAGCCTGATAGGTCAGGTCAAGGGAAGAACAGGAAGGAAAGCAAATGTGCTAAGACAAAGGAAAATGGAGGGGGGGGGAAGTAAGGAAGTGGGAGAGGAGGGCCAAGGCCAACTCCCCTAAGAGCCATTCTCAAAGCTGCTTTCCAGAGACTTGACTTCACATACAGAGTATTGCCCTAGGCTCTCAGACGGGGCTTCTCAACTGGTGGATCATGAGCCCTTTGGGGGTTGCATATTAGGGTAGGCATCCTGCATATTGGATATTTACATTATGATTCACAACAGGAACAAGATTACATGTATGAAGTAGCAATGAAAATAATTTCAAGGTTAGGGATCACCACAACACGAGGAACTGGATTCCAGGGTTGAGAAACTCACTGCTTTAAGCAATGGCCTTTGTCCAACCATCTCAGCTTTCTGCATCTTCCAGGGCTCTCTGATACTACACTGGCTCTGAACATCACCCACTTACATCTCTCTGTGGATGAGAGAGGCTCTGGAGTACTGTTTGAAGCACAAGAGGGTGAAGTTATCAGAAACAAACTCATTGCCATCTATGGGAGGCCTACCTGAGACAAGAGAGGGCAGGTAACCAGAAAAAGATAAGGACTACCACCAAGTCCTGTTTGGGTTACAATGTCACCCCACCCCACCCCAGATAGCATCGCTGACCTGCTATGAGGTTGCACTTGGTATGCCAGTAAAGGGCTAGTCTGTGTGGCTGGCATGGAAGTGGTATGCCCTGCCCATGGTGACAACATGAAAAGAGAGCATGACCCTGGAGTCTTAGGGTCAAATGGACTGAGTTCATCTTGGCCCCTCTACTATGGCCATGGGCGCTCATTCTTCATGTATTTGGCCCTTCGTTCTCTAAAACCAAAATGCCTGCCTTGCTGGGCTTTATAAGACAGAATAAAATAAAGAATATCCTAACCCCTGGTACAAATCTTGGTATAGCAACTAAGTACACAGAGGCTCTTGTCTCATGTGTCCGCCTGTGTGATACGCCTTTTACAGTCACAGACATAAAAAGCTCAAACCCTTAGCAACCAAGCGCATTGCTTTACTGTCTATAATTAAATCTGTCTAATTGGGCCTCTGGAGGATCCTGGAATGTCTTAAACCAACTGAACTCAGAAAACTCGGACCACACTGGCCAGAGTCCAATATAATGACACAGCCTTGTTCTCTGTAAAAGGGAAACACAACAATTAAACCAGGTGTGAGATGCACACCCCGGGCAGGGGGGTGGGGTGGGGGAGTCTCACAAGCACATTGTTCAAAGGCTTGCTTATAGCAACAAGCAGTGAGTCACGCCTGGGGGGGGCGCTCCCTAAGAGCATGCTCAGCGGGCTGATGGACTGCATCTCTGAGTGGCGCACACCATGGGCTTATGTCATGAGAATATTGATTTGTTTACTACAGAGTGACCGCTCCTGCATCCATCAAAACCAGCCACGGCCCTCTTCCAGACGTAAAGTGGGTCATGACTCACAAGCCTTGTTTTCACAATCTAATGGCAAAAAGATGTCTTAAAATGAACACACACACAAAAATCAAACAATCAGAGAAACTTTTGTAACAATAAATAAACATTCCCCAAACAGGAACAGACGTGGTTTCTGATATATCTTTCTTTAATCAAGTGCCTTCCAAAGACCAGACTGTTGTTAGAAATTTTGCCTCTATAGCTCAACAAACAGTCCTGGGAACCAGAACCCCATGGGAGGTGTTATCACTAACATTTACCACAGTGAAATTGAGGGCTCACCACCTAAGGCCATTTTCTACAAATGCAATCACTAAGCCACCAGAGCATGTGCGCCTAACTCCAAGGTTGGCTCCAGTTTTTTTTGTTTTTTTTTTTTTTTTTTTGTCTGACCCTTCTCTCTTTTCCTCAATCTAGGAACTCCTTAAACTGGGTCTGATGACTCAGGCCTATAATCCCAGAACTTTTTGGGTGAGACAATAAGGTAATGAGTTCAAGGTCACTCTGGGTACACAGTGAGATTCCTGGTCATCCTGAACTAGAGAACAAAACCCTATCCCCAAAGCCAACACACAAACATATACAAACACACACACACACACACACACACACACACACACACACACACAGAGCCTCTCATAGCATAAGCAACCTGTTATCTCAAAATTTGTTCATAGAATAAAGACTACATATACTAAACTGACAACATCTGGGACAACACAGAGGCCATAGCTTTTACTGTCAACTTGACACAAACCTAGAGTCACTTGGTAAGAGCTAACCCTCAGCTGAAACACTGCTCCAATTGACTGTCCCATGGTCACGTCTGTGAGGAATTTTCTTTTTTTTAATTTATTTTTTTTGAATATTGTCTTCATTTGCATTGCCAATGGTAAAACCTTTCCCGATATCCCCCTTCCCCTAAGAGTCCCAACCCCTCCCCTTCCTCCTTTCCCCTGCATTCATATATATGCCTCTCCACCCAACACACTCCCTCCCCCCCTCTCGGTTTCCCTTTGTTCAGGCCTCTGTTAAGCCTTTACCTGACCAAGGACCATTCCTCCCACTGATGCCCAACAAGGCCTTCCTCTGCCACATTTTTGGCTGGAACCATGTGTGCCCCTTGGTTGATGGTTCAGTCCCTGGGAGCCTTGGGGCGTCGGGGTGGCCGAAATCATTGTTCTTCCCATGGGACTGTAAACCCGTTCAGCTCCTCTGGACCATCCTCCAGCTCCTCCATTGGGGACCCCATGCCCAGTCCAATAGTTGGTTGTTAGCATCTGCCTCTGTATTTGTAAGGCTCTGGCAGGGCCCCTCCGGAGACAACCATGGCATGCTCCTTTTGGTATGCACTTTTTGTCTTAATTGCTAAGTGATAGTGGAAAGCCCAGCCCACTGTGGGTGTTGACATCACTTGGCAGGAGGTCCTGAGCTGTGTAAGAAGGGTAGCAAGAGCCAGGGAGCAAGCCAGTAAGCATAAGCAGCCTACCTCCAAAGTTTCCGCTTCAAGTTCCTGCCCTATCAGAGTTCCCTCAAAGATGGAGTATCACCTGAAAGATGAAATACATCCTTTCTGCTATGGGTCATGATTCATGACAGAAACAGAAATGACACCAAGACATTGCGGGGGGAGGGGTCAGTGTCACCTGGGGTCAGGGAAGGCTTGGAAGAGGGAAAATGGCCCTCAGGACATAGGAACTTCAGGAAAGAAGCTCGGACTGTGGAAAGCAGTGTAGAGCAGGAGAGGAGCCACAGAATGTTCCAGGCACTACACTTTCCACTGCAGCTTCCAGCTCTTTCAAAGAGCAGAAGAGACAGATCTGCTGACTGGCCGGGACCCTCCCACACCACTGGAAGCTTCCTGCCAAGGAACCGTGGGCTGTGGAAACTGGCCTCAGCCTCCAGTGCGTCAGCTACGAATGCTTTTGTCTCCAAAAGCCTGCTTCGCTGCTGATCACCCTGAGGACAATACCCAGACACTGTGGCTCACAAGTGCCCACCCAGGTGGCCTGGGCTAATCACAAACCATGGTTTATAAAGACCACTCAGAGACAGAGGCAGACAAAAGAAGTAGGCATGTAGGGAGCAAGGACCCTGGAGTCACAGCTGGGTTTGGACCCATGAACCCATCTTGTCACAATGGCTACAACCTTCATCTGGGAGCCTTGTGCCCTGGGTGTGAGGTAGGCTTGGCAGACATGGGAAATGTCACTCTCCAGAGATATGCTGCTCCAGGTGACAGTTGGAAGTCAGGAATCTCCCAGTATTCCCAGAGCCGGCAGTAATGGACCTCTTGATTTCTCCTCCATTAACGGGCAGATTCTCTGAAGGTCAGAAGAGTTTAGCATTCTCTCTATTATCCATGATAGAATGCCAGCCAGCAGGGAATCAGTGCTGTACAGTTGAGCCAGAACTCAAAAGACATGCCGTGTGTGCCTCAGCAGAATACCTGCTAATCGGAGACAGCATCCAGCTGCTCTCACATGCCTGCAGATAGCTGAACATCGGAGCCCGAGACTAGCAGTCTATACAGCATAACCCTCTGAAGACAGTTTCATGAGAACCTTGGGCAACCCTGAAAGCTTAGTACAAACTGCTCCACACCTGTTCGAGCAAAGAACACATTCCCCAAAAGTCACAGGCCCTGATGACACTCACAGCATCCATAATAGAAAAGTCTCTAAAAATTAATGAAATAAAAATTAAAATGTAGACTTTACATGTTTAAAAAGAAGATGGAAACTGCTCCTGTTTATTATTAGTCTGTACGAAACAGGGATTCTGTGTCTCCAAAATAAATGTGGCTGTGCTCTCTGGTGCCCAGCCCTGCCTCTGGCCAAGTGCATATTGCCACCAGCTGTGTGTTGGTACTAACCTGGTGAACCTTCCCAAGGTGTCTAAGAAGAAGTCCTACATGCACAAGGGTCCACAAGCATGTTTCCTGCCAGTGTCTGGTGATTATGTGCATATTCCAGTTTTCAATTGATCTGTGTTGATAACCTCTCTGTTGGAAGACCCAGTATTGCCTCCCAGCAAGGAGACAGCTCTAAAATAGTGAACTTTACCTCCTATAATTCCTTACTTCCAACTTTAATTTTAAAGATGTTTTAACTATTAAAAACTATTAAAACAAAAAGTCGACTCCCCAACCTTAGTAGCCCAGTAGTCCAAAACAGAGTAGCCTTCCTTGTCATGAAATGAGCCACCTGCTATCTGAGGAGTACAGTGCCCAGTGCCCCTGTCCACTGTCACAGCACGATGCACTCTCACACCAGGTAATGTGAGAGGTAGTAACTTCTGCATCTCTGTTGACCTTCCAAGCTCTACACAGGAGCCATGACTTCTCTGGTACCTAGTGAGGAATGAGACCTATAATTACAGGTAACCAGAGAGGAGCAATCTAAGACACCCTTCCAGACTGCACAAAGAGTCCGTGGTGATGCTGGGAGTCTGAGCATATCACAGTGTGACACTTGACCACAGGCAATTTCTCAGACCGGTAACACTTGAGGCCCAAACTCCAACAGGGATACTCTGGGAGACATTTCCAGATTATCAAAGATCAATCCATCAAATAGCAAGGCCAGGAGTTTTATGTTCATTACATCATGATAACAATGGGCTGGGAGCCTGGCACGCACACTCAATGAGGAGTCTTCGAAACCCAGGTCCAGGGTGGACCTATTTGCAACACACCATAGGCAGGCCTCTTAGAAGAACACAAGGGCCAGTTTGTGGACAAACTAGTCAGAACAGGAAGAGGGAAGGTATCCTCCTTCAATCCTGGCCTCCTTCTCAGGTCAGAAGGTACCTGGGCTTGTGGATAGGAGGAAGGAACTGTAACTTTGGCCCGTGGTGGGTGAGAACATGCCTATAGAGCAGCCCCCAGTTCGTAGTTATATTTTTTCTGGAAAAGTGACATGGAGTAACAAATGCTTAAAGACCATCATGAGATATGGATGGAGATTGCTCTCCTTCCTGTGACATGCCACTCGATTCTGCTTAACAGGCCAATCGTCTATCACCGAGGATGTCATTGGACAGGCTGGAAGTAAGCATGGGAAGAGGGGATGAGAAGGTCCAGGGCGGAGGAAGTCTGTGGAGAAGTCACTGAGTGACTTCTAGGTCCAAGAGGCACACATGAGGACTGGGAGGCAGAGGTAAGGCTTAGACAGCCAGGTCTGAGACCAGCAAGGGCTAGAAGGTTTACCTCAGAGGAGCCCAGCTCTCCACTGGGGCTGTAATAAACACCAGACATGAGAGCCACAAGGCCTGCCCCTCCTTGTCTTCTGATATGTAAAGAGGACACAATGATGTCCAGGCCCTGGTGACAAGCAGCTGTCTCTATATATGCTTATTCAGTAGCGTGGGCTGTGACAATCTGCTGTCAGGACATGAACTGCCACTTCTTGTTGCACAAAGAACCTCATCTTCAAGCTTGCGGCATTTGTCATATATTAGGGCACACACATGCCAGCTTGGAAGACTGTGCCCAAAGCACTCAAAGACTATGAGTGAGGAGGAGCTAAGAACCTTAACGATACTCAGTAAACTGTCCTACTTACAGCCAGAATTATGGGCTATGCTCTGCAGAACAGAGGTCAGGACAAAGCATGGGCTTAAGGAGCAGGACAGAATTAACAGTGTGTGTGTGTGTGTGTGTGTGTGTGTGTGTGTGTGTGTGATGGGGTGGTGTGTATGTAATGGAGTGGTATGTGTGAATTGTGGTGGTGTGTATGTTTGTGTGTGTGTAATGGGGTGGTATGCATATGTGTGTATGTTTGAGTGTGTGTGTGTAATGGGGTGGTATGTGTATAATGTGTGTGTGTGTATGTGAGTGTGTGTGTGTGTGTATGTGTGTGTGTGAATTCACTTTTGCCATTTCAGTTCATCAGCATCCCATGTAAAAATCAGGCTGATAAGGAGGACAGAGGGCACAGACTTGGAAACAGAGGCATACCCAGTAACAACCTGACCATTATAACAACAACAGCTCATTACAACATTCCCATCCATTGGTCCTTTATACCAAATAAGGAAATCTGTCCATGTCATAGGCTTTTAGAAGCAGAACACAGAATAGATACAGTAAACCTTTATCACACCCTGCCTTAGGGTTCTATCATTATGATAAAACACTGACCCAAAGCAGCTTTGTGGAAGAAAGGGCTTATGACACTCCATCACTGAGGGATGTCAGAGCAGGCACTCAAGGAAGAAACCTGTAGGCAGGAACTAGAGCAGAGGCTATGGAGACTACTGCTTACTGGCTGCTCAGCCTACATTCTTACACCATCCAGGACCAAGGACCTGGGGAATCACACACTATCCTTCATCGGCTAGGACCTCTCACATCAACCATTAACCAAGACGAAGCCCCATAGGCCTGCTTACAGGCTAATCTAATGGAGGTCCTTTCTCAGTTAAGATTCCCTTTTCCTAGGTTTATGGCAAAACCTAGGTTTATGTGATGACAAAAACCAACCAGCACATACTATCAATATATCCCCAACTCCTTGCATCAAGTATTGATGAGATAGTTTTACAAAGATCCTAAGATGTGAGGTAGATGTGAAATGCTCAACCCATGGAATGTAAGTTGTGTTAGAGAAGAGAGAAGTCCATTCAGGTCAGGAAGCTTTTCTGAGCACAGAACACAAAAGCAGCCTCTAAACATAGAAACTCACTCCCTGCACCTGAAGTCACCCCACCTAGCCTTTCCTCTCCTAGTGGGTCAATGCCAGGATGCTCACCTGTTCTGCTCACTGGTTCCCTCATCTGTGTACCTCTGTGATCCTAGAAAAGGGGCCCAAGCTCTGAACAGGCAGATGTAGGGTGATCGGCTGACTCTTGGACCCAAACGCCATTTGGCAGAACAATCTGATTCTGACTGTTCACAATCATCGTTTTCCCTGTGATGTGCATCTGTACAAAGGTACCCAATCTCAAGAACATTTTCTATGACCAGGGCCGGGTGACTCTACATGGTAAGACAGACTTGGTTTCTTCAAACCCTGCCAAGCCTACAAGCAGTTAGGTACACAACCCTGCTGTACCTGCAGACCACTCATAGCCACAAGACTGGACCAGTAAATAGAACCAGTGTCTAAGTTGAAACACCAGATGATGGAGAAGTCAAGAAGCTAAACCACAGCAGTGGGAGGAGCCTAGTAATGGAGGTGCTTTTGTGGCTGGAGAGAGAGAGAAAGAGAGAGAGAGAGAGAGAGAGAGAGACCCGTGCCAAGACTGTGTTTAAGTCTTTAGCATGTAGGGTATTTAATCACATCCACAGGAATTTTCTGATTCTCCCCCTGAATGGTTCTCCTTACCTGCTTGGTCTTGAGGTTTAGAGGGACTAGCTCAGAGATCTGAGACAGGTTCCAGTCTCCTGATTAAACTAATCAATGGACCTATCATAGCTAACCCAGGAGTCAGGTCCTACAGCTGGGTCTTTCATAGAATAGAATTGTACTTTTGATCCAGAATTGCAGGTGACACCCCTCCTCTTCTAGGGGTTCTGTTATAAAGAAATGACCACTGAATTCACCCATCTATTAAAGACCCTTTTGGGATGAAAGAAAAAGAGCCCAGTCCTGGTATAAGCCATAGATATGAGCAGATGGCATGTACCACAGAGACTCTGGTGAGAATGGGAAGGTACAGGCAAAAGAGGAAAAGCCGGTAAGTCTTGGTGATCAGGGATGTGAAGACCACAGAACATAAGGCGTCAAAGTTATCACCCCACATCTGAGCATTCCTGAAGTGTACATCTGGGTCATTCCTAAAGTGATTCACAGTCCTTACACAACAGAGAGCCACGAATCAGTCTGAGCCACACAATCAAGAACCTTGTGGGCCAACGCCTTCCGTCTCTGGATCAGATGTTACTATCTTCCGTGCACGGCACCTTTTTCCAGTATGACACGGTTGTGTCACTTTTCTGTCTGTCTGATCAGGAGCCCTAGCTGCTCTGTGGCTTGTCCTTGCTAGTGTGACCCCAGCACTTTGTCACTGCTTAGCCTTCTCTGCCAACCTATGGCTTCAACCCCAGAGCTGCAGACAAGATGCCCTTCTCCGGCATCCTCAGTTTCAGAAACTAGCCACCGGGAGAAAGTCACGACTTCCACAAAATTACATTGCTTCTTGGTACTTCCGGTCTGGCTTCTTGGTACTTCCGGTCTGGCTTCTTGGTACTTCCGGTCTGGCTTCTTGGTACTTCCGGTCTGGCTTCTTGGTACTTCCGGTCTGGCTTCTTTGCGAAAGCTGTGGCCACATGCTACATTCCTTGGAGCTCTTGGCACGAGTTAGGGTTGTTTACTTGTTTTACAAGAATTCTCTAGACATGGAAACAAAAACAACAACGACGGAAGAAAAGGACAGGTTTGGCACGAAGGCGGGAAGCCGAGTACTTCAGGGGAAAGCGCAAGCTGTGGCTCTGACAGCGCCAGGTGACTGGAGAGAAGCAGGTGCGCCCAAAGGCACTCAGAGTAGATGGGTCTTCGGGGACAGGTGGGAACTGTAGCAATGTCCCTTCCGGCAATAGAGAAGCACTCTGCAGAAAGCTAATTTTTGCAGGACCTGACAAGCTCTAGTCTTAGCTCTTGTGCTGGCTGAGATCTGAGCCCTGCTCAGTGCATTAATCAGATGGAGAGAGGCAGTCCGTCTTCTTCTAGTCTCCAGCCTCCCCTGTCCTCCCCTTCCTCCTGAAAACATCAGAAGCAATTTCCTCCCTAGCAGGTTGATGTTAGTTTTTCCTGGGGCTTTAATGAGGCACCTGCCTTTGAATGTGAGCTCCGGGAGTAAGATCAAATCACTTTGGCTCATGTCCTGAGCCTTTATTGATTAGCTATTATGAGTCCTGCACTAGCCTATGCATTGAGGGGATAGATAATGAACCAGAGGAGAGTGAGCCTAGAGCCAGCTGGGAACAAGGTACTGTGGGCTTAAGGCTCAGGCTCCTAGATCTGAAGGCCTAAATGAAATGAGGTACAGACCCTGGGCAGGAGAGTGAAAACTCTCAGGGCAGGGAGGTAGGAAAGACTTTGAGCCAATTTCTCATCTCAACTCCACAGGCAGCTGTCCACCGGCTACAGTCAGGATGGCTTTCAAATTCAGAAGTGATGGGGCTATTTTTTTCAAAGAATAATCTAAAGAGAGTTCTCTCTCCACTTTTGTACCTTTAAAAGTAACTGTAGTATTTTATTTTGCCACTTCCCCTTATTGATATACAACTGACAAACACAAAAAGTATGTTTAAGACGCCTAAGGTGATGCTTCCGCGCATCTGTGTATTTGTATGTATGCAGTGTGTGCACTCGTATGTGTGAACATGGGTGTGTGCAGAGGACAACCTCAGATGGACATCCTTACCTTCCACCTTGCTTCAGACAGGTGCCTTCACCGTTTTTCCTCAGCGTAAGCCAGGCTAGGTAGCCCGTGAGTTTCTAGGGACCCTCCTTGTCTACACCTCCCACGTCCCAGCAGGAACACACTTAAGATTGCACAGGTTCGTGTTATGCCTTTGGTTTTGTGTGTGTTCTGAGAGTCTGGACTCAGGCATTTACATGTGCAAGGTGAGAGCTCGTCCACACTGAGCCAGCTCCCCAGACCTGGTGGCAGGTATTCTGAAGTAACCAGTTAAGCACGCATCGCTCCCATGTGCTTTGTTTCCATTCCGGAGAGAATACTTCAGCTGAGACGGCGCTCCTATACACTGAGTACACCACGCGAACCCATCCCTCATATTATGCACCGTAGTCTCATCACACAATTGCAGCCACACCCTCTGATCAACACCACCTGGGCCTGCCTACACCATTTTTGTTTCCTTCTGTGGCGGAGAGTGGGGGTTGGGGGGTGAGTCAGAAAAACTGAGTAAATATTATATTTTCAGTTTTTAAAGCACCTTTTCTGTTAATCTTTCGTTGTTGTTTTGTTTTATGATGGATAAAAATTCTAAGTTTCAGACTAGAGAGATGGCTCAGCAGCTAAGAGCACTTGCTGTTCTTCCAGAGTACCCCAGTTTGATTCCCCGAATCTACAACTACCTTAAACTGCCCATAACTCCAGTTCCAGAAGATCTGATGCCTTCTTGTGCACACACACACACACACACACACAGACACACACTTGCAAAGAGAGAAAGAGAGCAGATATACATACATATACATGCATAGAAACAAAACATAAAAGAAAATAAAAAGAAATCCATGTCTGAATTAGACACAAACCCGGCTTCTTGAGTTAGGAATCTCTACATTCATACTGAGAACAAATCACTTGGCCTCAGGAAATGCTGGCTGCAGTGTAAGAAAATAGGGCCTGAAGCTGGGTACATAGTCATTCAAGCATCCAGCAGGGAGAAATGCCATGACTAATGGCTCTGTATCCTAGCTATACACGGTCCTCAGGTGAGCCCTGCCACAATATCAAGTGTGGACTCATCATTAAACTGAAAATGAGGTATGGGAAAGCCTCCTGTCCGGCAAGAAGAATGTGTACTGTGTTGGGCATTTTCGTTGTCCCAGCAGATACTACAATCCTGCTTAAGTAATAGCTTGTGTACCACAAGCAACTGTCAAGCAAAACTCCTCCAGCCACCTGCCTGACATACAGAAGAATCCTCCCCATACGTGTGGGAGTCTGAATATACAGTTAGGCTCCCACCATGTTTAGTCCCAAGGGTGGCTTGGTGCGTCTGGAAGTCAGAGCGACAAGCCTCTTGAGTATGGACTTGAGGCATGAGACCCACCAGGGTACAGAAGATACACTGGCACTGGGCGATGGTTGTCATCTGCTCCGCTGGATACTCCCCGAGGCACAGCTTGCAGGACACCAGTGGGTCGAGGGCCAGGTCCCAGGTGGGCCGGTACCTTGCTGTGGTCATCGCAGAACAGTCTGAAATGAGAGACATACACACTCAGACCTCACTCCTGTGGCGTCCATAGAAACACAGCGAGAATTCCATCTCCTGGATCTCGTGGGATGGGTTTTGGGTGGGGGAAAGCAAGTGGTTGTGGATGGAGGAGACAAGATTCTCTCAGGGGACCTTGGAGGTTTATCCAGGGGTCCTTGCCTCAGTTCTGAGGGTGGCGATTTTACATTCTGCCGCTAATCCTCAAAATCGAAACAGACCACATACACCCGTCCTTCAGCCCTCTGAGATGCATTTGATAGGAGTGTGTTGGTGAAGTCTGGCAAGCACAGAAGGGTGGCAAAGATACTTCCTTTTTGCATTTGACTCTTCTCCAGTTTGTAGTGGAGAAACTTCTGAGGGAAAGGACCTCATGAAGCCTATCTCTAAGACCCCGCTCATCCTCGCAAGATACACAGCTTCCCCAGCGGACTACCAGTAATACCTTCACCCCTATATTCTTCTTAAGCAACCCCGTCTTGTAGATTGTTGAGTTCTGGGTCCTGGACAGTCAGATTCACTTAAGGAAATCAAATGTGGACAACAGTCCTTCAGTGATGCTCACTCCCAACCTCCAGGACTTTCTCTGCCACATCTCCAGAGGCCCATGGCTGATTCCCCCTCTCTATCTGTGCGTGCCTCTTGCACACCAGCTATGCTGTATTATTACCCATGCTGGGTGTTTGACCATCCAATGAGGATGACCACGAATGGGGAAGCCAAGAGGACCATGGAGAGGGAAGAGGTGGACCTCCAAGCTCCCAGTTCAATATCTGTCTAAGGACCCTCCCAGAGATCACTTTCTGTTTGCTTAAAGAAATCCTCGCATCTGAAGATCTTAATTCTCACTTTGAGCCCCTGCCACTTGATTTTAAGCATCATATACTTACCTGGTACCTGGGATACATCAATGTATGCTTTGTGATTCTAGTAGCCTGCTTTCCAAAGCCATGCTTGCCAAACTTTGGACTAAATAGCACTCGGTTAAAAATCCAGATGACCTCTCTGGCCGTCTGAATGCTCACCACTTCTCCCTCTCCTCATCTTAAGATGAACACTGGCACACAGGAGGGGTATGCATTCTTCTTCATCTAAATCTCATTCTGAATGACACAGACAAGAGTACCCGGATCTCGCAAGTGAGAGTGGACAACAAAGGTCTGAATCCTCTAACCTCTTCCTTACATCACGGGGTTGTAGTCATCATGACATAGACACATGCAGGAGGCAAATGAAGATGAATCTGACACCACTATCAGCAACCACCAGCTCCAGCATCCAGAAAGACTCAAAGAGGTCTGAGGGTGTGGTCTCGGTAACACCCTCAAAGCCACAGCCATAGGAGTTTCTCCCGGGGTGACCTCAAGTCTGGGCTAGTTACAAAGATGACCATTCACATGATCCCATCAGGAGGAAGATAACACTTAGCATTTCTCATCAGAAACATGACATAGAGCAACCTCGCAGGGGTGGAACCCTGTGTGCTTGGTGTTAGGACAGAACTAATGTTTCCAAGCCATCCCCCATAAGTAGTCCCATGTAGTCCTCAACCCCGTGGGCTTCAGAATGCACCTGTGTGCAAAGGGATTAACAAGTTCATGGAAGGATGGGATAAGGAGAGATCATACGGATGGCCTCCTCCTTCCCCTGCGATATCTCATGCTAGCATGGCTGTATCACTCTAAGTCTATAGTTCTCAATCTTCCTAATGGTGCAAAGTTTTAATATAGTCATTTATGTTGATTGCCAACCACAAAATTATTTCGTTGCTACTTTACAACTCTAATTTTGCTACTGTTGTGAGCCATAATATAAATATATGATAGGCAGTGCATCTGATATGTGCTCCCCCCCCCCGCCCAACAAAGGGGTCCTCCCATAGGTTGAGAGTGGCTGATCTAAGAGAAGAATCCCACGATGCCGCCATGTTCTGCAGTTAACGTTAGATCCACAGTCTAAACATTTTCCACCCTTCCTCCCGTTCTGTCAGTCAAGGCCCACTAGAGCAAGCATTCAATGAAGACAAACTGCTATTGAATTCCACACCCGATGCCTTTGAGAGAGAAGGCCTCTGGGATTCAAAAGAAGGTAGCACAAACTGCACACATATAAGACAGATGAGACACAATGACCACTGATGTGGGAACATGAAAAAATGAAAGAAAAAAAGCAGAGATTGAGATACATGGAGAGACCTGGCCCCAGGAGCGGAGCTGGAGGAGACAAGGGAGTGGCCATAGTCCTCTGGAGTTATTCAGGAATAAGCGCTACCAACTTGCATTCTGGACAGGGGGTGCATGGCAGCAAGGAAGGACCAGCAGCTCCCTAGGACAGTTAATGGCTGCAACTGACTTACTCTGCACTAAGTATATTTTCTATTGTTATAACGGACTCGTTGACACAGATAAAATAATTTAAACATGTGCCCTAATGTAGTCAATGCTGACAGGCTCCTGAGCACAAGAGGCTCTCAGCCTTCTGGGGTCCAAGGGGGCACTAGCATTCTTCTGCCCGGTACAGTCCTAAAGGGCTCACATTCCTTAAAACACTCAGTCAAGCGGAGGGCTGATAATGCTTCATAATCAAGATTGGAAATGTCCCCAGGGGGCAGCCTCTGCTAAGTGATTTCTTCATCCTGCAAAGTAGAGTATGGGGAAGAGTTGTTGCTGACAATGTCATACAGACACAGGGTCCACATTCTGCAGGGCACTGTGCCAGGGATAAGAGGAAGGGGTCGAATGGGCCTGGTTTCAATAATCTGCCACATAGTCAGGCAATGTTGGAAGGCCAAGGGAGCCTCCGACTGTCTCTCTCTCTCTGTAAAGCCCATGGGCAGTCACTGCACATGTTGAACTGCAGAGCCGAAAGACAGATGATGCCAGCTTGGTAAGCAAGAGTCATTGAAACCTGTCAGATGAGCGAACGTGCTAAATAACCCCATTAGAGCTGCAAGGGGAAGAAAAGACACCTGCAGAGCAGAGACGGGCCCAAAGTAACCTCTAGGACATTCAGTACGACAGCCGGGACTTCTGCAAGAGGCCAACACCAAAGCCTTGTTCAGTGATGAGCTGTACGATACGGCTGAAGATGGGACAGCAGCCTGTAGTGGGTTACACAAGTGCTGACAAGTCGGGCTTAACTGAATCCACATAGTCCTGAGTCCCCAAACACCCTCCATAGGCTCTGGCCTGGGCAAGAGCAATTTCCTGCTTCCTCCACAGCCTGTCTCAAGCCACCACTCTGTCTCATCTTACTTGTTCCCAAGACTTGTCTTCCCCCAGCCCCAGCACCCCACTCCCCTTCCTGTTTACAGTCTCCCTTGGAGCAGTTGGGAGGATTTGCCCTGTATGGCTTCCCTTCTCCCCTCCATGCTTTCCGTTTGACCCCCCCCCCCAGACAATGAGTCTTTCCATTGCACTGGGCAAGGGACAGGTCAGCCTTACCTCTGTCCCCACTCTGCACCCGCCCCATCACCACAAGCGACTTCAAAAGCAGTACAGATTCCCATTTCATGTGCCGCTTCTGTATTCTGTTTCTTCTGAAGAACATAGTCTTTGAACTATGCACAAAACCATACTTCCACTAGTGACAACAACAACCGGACGTGTAAGAAAAATGTCTATATTGTGTGAAAGTCCACCAGGGCCTTCACACACACACACACACACACACACACACACACACACACACACGGTGGCTTGAATATGATTCTGCAAGCACTGCACAGCTGCAGACTTACAATGGGGATTTGCTAAGGGAATCACAATGCACTAGTTTTTTAAAAAAAAAGGTCTTTGTTTTCCTAATGTGAATGTCAAGTCCTGGGAAACAACAAACTATTTTAAGGGTGTCTGTTCAACTACAATCATGATTCAAGTAATTCAAAATGTTTGTGGGGCAAGATATTCATTAAGCCCAACTGAAGATACACAGAGGGCTGTGCACTGGTAGAAGAAGACTGGGCTCAAGGATAAGAAAGAGTTGAAGGAGAGAAAATGTCTAATGATTGAAGACATTTAGCACTTTAATGGGAGGCTGGAAGGGCTGTCTGCCAGAATCACCTCATCTCCATGCCCTTCCACCAAAACATCTTCAAAGCAAAGCTAAGGAAGGGAAGAAGAAGGACATCATTACCTTCCCTTATCTCATGACCTTCTCAAACAACTCCCTGCTCTCCAGAGTTCTGCCCATGTTTCTTCCCAATCAAGCTCCCTTGCTTGATTTTCTGTTCTTCTCTAAACTGCAGCTGCCTGTGCTCAGCTTCTGCGCCTGGTCATCTACGGAATCCCTGTGAAATCTCAAAGCTGTTGGTTGTCTCCTCTTTCCTTTCTCTGCTGTGTAGCTCATGGTGTCTTCTTACTCTCTGGAACTGCAGCAGCAGCAGTAGGAGCAGCGGGCACAGTCCCCAAGCACCTGTTAGACCATTTGACAGCATCTACAATCCCTTATAGACACACTCTGGGCAGCCTGTGAGTGACTATCTTAATTAGGTGACAAGGGTAGGAAGAAGCCAACGGTGGGCAGCACTACCCCTAGAACTCCAGTTCCACACTGGATAGAAAGGACGGGGTATCAGCATCCATCCCGTTTCCTGACAGTGGGTACAATGCGACCCACCACTCAGGTTCTGGTGTCATGCCTTCACCACCATCAAAGGGTGCATCCTCAAACTCTGAGCCTAAAAGATCCTCTTTCTTCCTGACGTGGTTTTTGACAGGTATTTTTGTTAAAACAAGACAGATAACGAATATAACCTGCTAGTTTGCAATTTCCAACCCAGACCTACTAAACCAGAAAGTCAAGAATGCAGCTGTGTGGTCGGGCTTTTTGGGAGCTAAGGATTCACCAGTTTGTGCCCACCACAAGTTAGCTTCATTTTACGCTGGAGTCTCACTCATATCCACGTGACTCAAGGTCCACATAGGTTCAAGACTCCAGGCACTGAGCTAAATTATGCAGAGTGATTTTCAACCATTCTTTACTATAACTTTCTGTTTCCAAGTATGGAATTTGAAGTCTATGATACCTGTCAGGTTTTTCTCCTTACCTTCAAGTGAGAGTATGCAATGGTCAGTGTTGCGATCCTTCCTCCTTGACAGGTCTCTCCGTAGGCAGGTAGTCCATAATTATAATAATCAAAGATACAAGAGACCATGGGAGCTGCGGAGATGGCTCGGTGCGTAAGAGCACACACTGCACAAGCATGAGGAGCTGAGAATGGAGTCCCCAACACCTATGCAAAAGTCTGTGTCCACCTATAACGCCGGCATTGGTGCCGGGGGACACGGGCTTACAGCCAGCCTGTGTTAGAAAAGCAGGAACTAAAACAGCTACATCAATTCTAACATGTGAAAGAAGCCAGTGTGCAGAGCAGAAGCCTTGCCTTCCAGCAGCATCATCTAAGGAACAGAGCGTGCACGACACAAAGCTATGACCTACTGAGGGTGGGGGAGGGTACAAAAGACAATGTATTGCCATCAGGCTGGATGCTTTGGGAGTGCTTTTCTTCGCTCACCAGGAAAACCCATTCTTAGGAGTGCTTTTTTCTTTCTTTTTCTTTTGTTTGGCTTCTAGATAGTTTCTCTGTGTCGTCCCGGCTGTCCTGGAACTAGTTCTGTAGACCAGGCTGGTCTGAAACTCAGAGACCCACCCCTCTGCATTCCACGAGTTGGGATTATAGGTGTGTGCCACCACGACCTGGCATGTTCTTCTTTCCTTAATAAACTATTTTGTTTCCATGCTTAACACAAATAACATGACTTTCTCTCAGTCTCTTCCCAGAATCTTCTCTTAACGTCTAACGACATTGTCCTTTGCTTCCTCTTGAGTCCATTACTAATTTATCTTATTAACGAGACTGAGAAATCCAAAAGGAAACCTCGGCTTCCCTGGTAACCAGCCTGGTCATACAATGAGGAACTCTGGGTTCAATGAGAGACCCTGGCTCAAGGGAACGGGGTGGGGAATGACAGATCAGGATATCCCATGGTCCCCTATGGCCTCTGCATGTGAGAACATAAGCATGCAGCTACTCAAGACACTGTTAAGCCTTCTCAGTCAACACTTGTTTCTCTGCACTGACTTCAAGACACCCCTGTGGGTAGGAGGCCTAAGATAAGCAAGGCAAACACCCTAGAAATCCTGGGATAATAGAATAGCACCCGAGGTTTTAAGTAGGAACTCATGCTCAGCAAACTATGGAAGCAGATGGAAAACATGGCTAGGCAGCATAGGTACACACACTGGTTAGTATGTGTGCATGTGCATCCTTCCTTGTGCATCAGCTGAGAGGACACAGAAGGAATGGACTCTGCATGCCAAGCCCAGATCCTTAGTCCACTAAAGTGCTCCCATTTGAGGAACCAGCATGCACAGGATAAATGGCTGATTCTAGCCGGGTCAAAGAGGGTTCTTGAGAAGCGTGGAAAACCCCACGGTGCCACAAAGCAAGGACATGCTCAAAGCAATCCACTCGAACTGGCAATGTGCAAAGATGCCCAAAAGTTGAGAGATTGTGCCAAGAAAGATCTGAGTGCTCTGAGCAGGGTGTGAACTGTGACCCCCCAAATACAAAAGCAATGCCCTTGCAACCACCAAAAAACAAAACAAAAAACAAAAACAAAAAAGCACAAAGACTAAGCATGTAAATAACTGACTGGAACCTAACACAAATTTCAAGCTAGGCACAACAGTTTACACCAGCAATACCAGTGTTCTGAAAGCAAAGTCAGGAGGACAGTGACCTCCAGACCAGCCTAGGCTACACAGCGAGACCCTGTCTCAAAATAAAAAAAAAAAAAAGAGAGAGAGAGAGAGAGAAAAGACACGTATCTTGTGTGACAAAGTTCTGCTGGCCTCTGTAGCTACTTCCCCCGGGGAGATGGAGACCAACTCAGACTCGAGGGTGGGCTGTGTCCAGGAGCACAGAGAGGAGGGTACTAGGGTGATGTCACACTGTCTCTGGTGGAGGCACACTGTGGGTGTCACAGTAGTCAGGTCAGGTGACAGTGTGCACCCCTGAGTAGGCTGGGTGAGATTGACACTTCAGACTGTGGTCCTCTCCTCAAGCCTGCACAGCCAGTCTTATGGACTATCGTGCAAGTAGTGATTCAGGAATATTCTAAAGAACACTGGACGGTGATCCACCAGACTGCCAGGGGCTTCCTTGAAATCATACAAGTATGTATGACACTGGTCTTGGAAGGTAAGGTGGAGTTCTGGGTAAAAATAAAGTCTGATTAAAGTAAAAGTTTTAGTGAGAAACGAATAAGCTTGCTGACCATGATAATGACCAGTATGTCACCCAAGGAGCTCTGTGTATGCATGCATATGTTCATGTTCATGTGTGTGTGTGTGTGTGTGTGTGTGTGTGTGTGTGTGTGTTAGGGAGTGCTCTGGTCTACCTGTTATCTTTTCCTACCTCTAAATCCAAACCTACAAATCTCAACCTAAGTTGTACCAGTGAATTATATTTTGAAAAGCCTCTTCAGCCCCCAGAAATGTAGGCTCAAAAGAAAAAAGTGACATTCCAAGCTAAGGTTTTCCAAAGATGCCACTAAAATCTAAAACAAAACAAACAAAAAAAGTAGAGTAAGCAAAGTTTACAGGTATCTCAGTGAATTCATAGTGATCTCATTCATTAATGGTTTTATATGCTAATGAATGATGTATGATAAATGTAAGAAGGCCCTGTGTTGGGGATCAACTGGATCATGAAGTTCCTTCTGTAGAAGACAGCTCAGCAGGATGGCTTTGCATCACAGAGCCCATCCCTAAACTAAGATGTTGCAATGGGACCAGACAGACCGAGGAGCAAAGGACCAAAGAGGGAGCCTGTGACTTTCCTATCTTGTAACATGGCTCGGGGCTGGACAGAGACCATTTACTAAAAGGCCAGCAGGTGCCAGGGAGTTTCACAGAAGCTCAGGAGTTTGCACCTTCAATACACACCTGTCCATGTGACATCACAGGTCAGTCATTAGGAACTCAAGGAAAGGAACAGCAGCCATGACTGAACATCGAGATGGGTGGGAGGCTGGATGGAGTGTACAGAGATACACAGACACAGAACCACAGGCAAGGTGGCTTCAGTTTTTTACAGCACACTTCCCATACTTCCCCTCCACTCGAATGCTCAGGGATTCACACTTACATCATCAGCACCACAGAAAGAAATGTCCACATGGCTGTCCACGTTGCTTAGAGAGTACCTGTTGCCACAGGTGAAAACAAAAAATAAAACAAACAAAAACAGAGTGACAGACACACAGAGGAAGAAATCCTGCTGAGACCGCCTTTGGAGAAATGTTCAACATCAGCCTGAGGCTCCAGCAGACCACCATCTTGAGGAAGTTTCAGGGTGGCTGATCTTGACTTCTAATCCGTAGGTTGAGAGACTCAAAGATTAGGAAAACACACCTCTGAGTGTATCTATGAGGGTGATTTTAGGGCAGATTAAACCATGGGGATTCTGATCTACTTGTATATTCAAAATATAAACAAACCAATTGGAAATGGTGGCACATGACTGGGAAGAGTGGATCACTATAGCTTGTTCCCAGGCAGTGAAAATTATCTGATAAACCCCAGGCTACAGGGTTTTAAAAGAACAATAATAAATTCCATCAAAGAATTCAAGGAGGTTAAAGATACGAACTCAATAAAATTATGGAAAAATAATGTCTGAGTGCTCTCCAACCCCATCACATCCCTGGAAAAATCCACAAAGATAAAAAAACCAGAAAATCTACATCTTGAGAATGGAATTCAGTCAGAAGAAAGAAACCTTGAATATATAAAATTATGTATATATAATGTGTATATATACATATATATACGTACATATACATATACATATACATATATACACACACACACACACACACACATATATATATATATATATATATATATATATATATATGGAGAGAGAGAGAGAGAGAGAGAGAGAGAGAGAGAGAGAAGGGGGCATGGATGAGGGAGAAGAATCCTAAGTCAATAACATAGACTAGATCTTCAATAAGATCACAGAAGAAAACTTCCTTAGACTAAGGGAAGACACAGGCATACAGATACAAAAAGGACACAGAGCACCAAACAGACCAGACCAGAGAAGAAAATCCCCATGATATATCACTTAAAACACTTTGTATACAGAATGGAACAAAGTATATTTGTCCTAGAGTTGCTATTGCTATGATGAAACACCATGACCAAAAACAACTTGGGGAGGAAATGATTTATTTTGCTTATATTTCCATACCACTGTTCATCATCAAAGAAAGTCAAGACAGAAACTCAAACATGACAGGAACTTGGAATGAGGAGCTGGTGCAAAGGCCATGAAGAGGTGCTGCTTACTGGCTTGTTCAGCCTGCTTTCTTATAGAACTGGCACCACCAGCCCAGGTATGGTACCACCCATAATGGGCTGGGCTCTCCCCTATCAATCGCTAATTAAGAAAATGTTCTACAGGTTTGCCTGTAGTGTGTTCTTATAAAGGCATGTTCAACTGAGGCTCCCTCTTCACTGATGACTCTAGCTTGTGTCAACTTGACATAAACTAGCCAGTATAGTATTGAAACCTGCAAAAGGAAAAAAAATGCAAGTACCATTTAAAAAAAAATCCATCAGGTAACAGGTGATTTCTCAATAAATCCTGTTACAGCCGAAAGATGCCTTCCAAATCCTAAAATACTGTGATACCCAGCCTAGACTAATATACCCAGCAAAACTATCTGCTAAATAACTGAAGGAAAAAAGAAATACCACCAAATGAACAACCTAAAAAATTATACCCAACAAACCAAAACTAAGGAAAAAACAGGAAGCCATAATTAGGGATGGGACAGGGAGAGAATTACAGAAGAAAGGAGGAATATAAAATACCACAAGTAGGATGTCTGAAAACACTATAAAGAATCATAACAATTAACTGTTTACCTAAAAACAAAAACCTATAATGCATTTAAGTATGTATATAAATATGTACACATAGTTCAAATGAAAATTACTGATCTTTGATGATTATGCTCCCTCCAAGAACACAACCCATCAAACAAAACCACCAACACTAGGCATGAGAAGCCTTCTAGAGTTGTTGGTAGGGAATGTCCTAGAGACATCCAAAGCATTAGGCTATTGCTGTTGCCCTTGGTTGACCCAAGAAGTAGAAGGCAGGTTTCTATTGCTGAAGCCACCATGGACTTCAAACACAAAAGTCAAGAGGTCCCTCTTTCCTAAGGACTATCTTTCATGGTACCAGGAGGTGCCACACAAGCATTCCAAAGGAGAAAAATAATCAACAACAACCACCAACAGATGGTACAGTAACCCTAAGGGTCCAGTAGTGGTACACATACCTTGGCAGTAATCAACAACTCTCTAATTGGATATAAGATTCACTTGACATGAGGAAAATCTCATCTAACATAAGAAGCCTAGCCAACTACCCCTGGCTAATAAAGTCACGGATCTAGGAGAGCCTACAACCACTACTTACTAACCCAACATAATGTATATACTCTAAACATGTGTCCCTACATTGACAGATAAATGTAGTCCTTATGACTCATTAATGAAATCTCTTTTTGTAACAGGTGGAGACCATTACAAAAACAATGACAGCCAATCAAAATTCAGAGTTGTAGAGCCCAGTTCCAACAGATACATCTATAATTCAACTCTTAAACCTAAGACTCAGAGAACATTGCAGAAGAGGGGGTAAAAAGACTATAAAAGTGAGAGATCAGAGTTCAGAGTTTGCTGTGAAACGATGTTTCCTAGTACTATTAAAACCTATACCCACAAAAAAATAAAAACAATAAAAAATTAAAAACAACAAAAAAGAACCTATACCCATAAATTCTCACCCACATGACTTCTTAAATATGAGCTCAACAAGGACAACAATGGGTGTGTCAAAGTGCACAGGGGAAAGCCCATCAGGCCTCAACCCTACCCAGAGATCTACAGTCAATTGTCACTGAGGAATTCTGAGAACAGGAGAAACTCTCCCCCAGAGAAGAACCTACTAATTAGCTGCCCGATACCAAATGGTCAGTCCTGAAAACATACATAAAAATAACATTATTCAGACTGAGCAGGTTATGTTTAGGAAGATATATATACTATAACACACGCATGTAACAACAATTAATGAAAGGAGAGACCAAGGAGAGGACAAGGAGAACAAGGAGATGTAAGTAGTTTGAAGGAAAATTAGGGAAAAGATAAATGACATAATTATATTATAATCTCAAAAAGATGAAATAAAAAATTTAATGTTCAGTATTGTTATCATCATGGCTTGTTTCCCACAGAAGGCCAAGGGTAGCTGAGCTCTCTGAGCCCCATCCAGGAATGAAATGCAAAGGAAGACATAAAGGGCCTATTATATCAACATCAGTTTTATGGTAATCAGATAAACATTATATTTGGCTATCAGAGAGCAACATTTTATATATCAAGCATTGAATTATTATATTTTTTTATGTGGAAGGACTCTCGGAATTACCCCTGATTCCAGAGAGAATTTTCCAACCTCAAACGCTTGCAGACTCTCCCTAAGCAGTCCCACCAAGCAACCTCAGCAACAATTCTGTGTTTTGGAATAAACTCCCCTTGATGTATGATTTCAGAGCTGGCAAGGGACACTGTCACCTTCACCTTCCTTATTTTCGGATAATGGCATATAGAGAAGAGAATGCAGGCACAGCTATGAGAAGCTTGGAGTAGCGGGCTGTGGAACACACTTGGCTGCACAAACAGCCCTTTGTGGGGTGCAGGGGGAATGTTTTCTCTTGCCATCTGCAGCTTTTGTGGTTCCTTTAATTTGGCATTTGTGGGCGTGGTCTAGAGCAGGTCTGCAGCCGGCTCAGTGTGGAATACAATAGCTATTTCCTTCAGGGCACAAACAGAAGTCCGCTGCTAAGGCAACACGCCTGGGAAACTTCTGGATTTGGACCTTGTCAGTGAATTGATTGTGGAGAACAGAACTGAATGGAGGTAGCAGAGTGGAGAAGAGTTAGTCAGGGTGAGAAAGGACTCCAAGACCAGTAGAACCCAGGTTTAACTCAGTTTTGGGAACTGGTGGCCCTGAGGCCCTCTAGCTGAGATGGTACCTTCGTGAGTCATTGACCTCAGGAGTAACAAGGTAGTCTGGCTGGGGATGGCTCAGCATTTCTCAAAGCTGTAACCTTCTCAAAGATGTGAAATGCTCAGCCTCTGGCCAGCCTGGAATCACGGGACTGAGCTCCTCATAGAGAGAGGAACATATCTCAAAGTGAGAGGTGATGAGTACAGGATACACGTTGCAAAGTTCAAACTTTGCTAACATGGACCAGAGTCTAATGAATATATCCCCGAGGTCTGAGCTGTGTTCTGTTTAGACCTGCAACCCAATATTCCACATTGTATACCTTCCAAGTCTCCTTAAAGTCTCACCTCCCTTACAGCAACCCCCCTTTGTGTGTGTGTGTGTGTGTGTGTGTGTGTGTGTGTGTGTGTGTGGTGTGTTTGAGACAGGATCTCATGCAGACTAGACTGGCTTGTGACTCACTATATAGCTAAGAATTAGCCTGAATCCCTGGTCCTCTTGACTTGTCTTCATCTCTCATCTCTCTGGGATAACAGTAACGTACCACCATGCCCAGCAATCCCTCATCCCTTATTTCCTACACTGACATATGCACGCTTCCACTCACATGTCACTGAGTATTAAGCAAAGGGCATTAGGCATCTAGAAAGCTTGCAGCTGTATGGTAGATGAAGAATTACAAAAGCCAACCAAGCCAGTGGCCACCCTCAGGGCACAGTAGAAGCAAACTCTGCCTTCTCTAGTCAGAGAACCTGCCCTGCCAAGTCTCATTATGAAGCCAAGGACACGGCGACGAATGGCAGAGAGGGCCCTAACTAAGTTCACCATTATTTTGTGACAGAGCCATGTCTGAGACCCTCACATGTCTGCTGCAATAACTTATCCACCATGATGGACCTGAACCTGTCATATTCTGCGAGCCTTTAATACAGTCCCTCATGTTGTGGTGACCCCAAACAAGATTATTTCATTGCTAGTTCATAACGGTTATGAATTGCAAAGAAAGATATTTGATATGCTACCCCTGTGAAAGGGTCTTTTGACTCCAAAGGGCCAGTCATTCACAGGTTGCGTCATTTACTGGGTTATACCATCACACGGTGAATCAAAATAAGCCCTTCCTTCCTTGGCTTGGTTCAATTAGATGTTTTGTCACAGCATGAGAGACTACTTAGTGTGGGGTTCAGGGGGTGAGCTTTCTAGCTCCCAGGAGATGACCATCCTAGTTCAGGGGGAACACTCTCACCATGGTGATGATGTCTACAAAGGTCTGCTATTCCTAGAAGGTGAAGACAATGAATGAAGCCTCCCAGGCACCACTCCAGGGGTCTGGAACGGGATGTTGTAAATAAAAGCTGGCAGTTGGCAACCTGTTGGGAAAAACTCAGTTGTTCTCATCTTTAGATCTTCAGCCTTGGGAGAAGAGCCAGCTTTAGGAGGGCACTGGCAGTGATTGGCAGCCTCCTGCAGAATCTGACCCAACGGTTTGGGCAAAGGAGACAGACATAGAATGAAGGCATAGAAGCTAAGCTTTGTCTCTGTGTTGGAGATCCATTGGTGATTTGCAAGCCCAAAGGAAAAGCTGGTACTTTTGGCAAAAAAACAGCCCCTATTATAATGTCACCTGATGATCCCTAGTCACCCACATGCTCAGGGCATGCGTAAAAGGTCCAGAGGTGGGGAATATTCAAGATGAACACGGCCACAAACAATTGCATGTTTTTATGCTTCTGTCCCCAAGCATGTCGTACGCATTTTACCACAAGACATGGTGTTGAAGGGATGGACATACTTCCCCGGACCAGAACATCACAGTCGTTAAATATTATCTTGGCATCACATTGTTTTGTACAGCTTCTGTGCCAAGTTAAAACACAAATGATAAAACTGGAATGAAACTAAAGATGGGACCATGCGCACACACTCTATAGTACAGGATGGTCATCTACTAAGCATTTTAATGTACAACCCTCCTGGCAGGAGCAGAGACACTCCCAAGAAGAACAAGACTGCTATCCTACTGAAAAATGCTAGAACCAGACAGAAGGGGCACTTATCTTCTTGAAAGCATTTGCACACAGTTCTGACAAGTCAGACCACCTTGCAGGAGAGCCCAGACAATGAGGAGAGGTAATGAGGAGCAGGGCCATGGCTCGAGGAGGACGTAGTCAAACATATCACTTGCCTTTTTTTTTTTTTTGACCTAAATATCATGTTAGATCCCTGAAGATGGACTTGGGGGCTTTCTTTTTTAATTATTATTTTTTACTTACTCACTTTATATCCTGCTCACTGCCCCCTCTTAGCCATCCCCTCTCACAATCCTTCCCCCATTTCCCCTCCCCTTCTCCTCTGAGCTGGTGTAATCCTCCTTGGATATGCCCCCATCCTCTTACATCGAGCCTTTGTAGGGCTAGGTAAATCCTCTCCCACTAAAGCCAGAGGAGGCAGCCCATCTAAAAGAACAAATCCCATGTACAAGCAACAGCTTTTGGGATAGCCCCCACTCCAGCTGTTTGGGACCCACATGAAGACCAAGGTGCACATCTGCTACATATGAGGAGGCCTAGGCCCAGCTCATGTATATTCTTTGGTCTCTGAGAGCCACAAGACTTGGGGGTTTCTGGACCCCTTTATTTATTCCTTTTCCCAAACTGACCACAGGGAACGGATCTTGCTCAGATGTCCATGATGTCTCTTTAATTAGCACTTTGCGGATGAGCGGCAGAGCCCAGCCTGTTAGTGCAGCCAAGAACCAGGCTCTGACCCTGACAACTGTATTAGAAAAGTGTCCTCTCAGCCCAGACCCTGAATCAGTTTCTAGAAATGCTGACAGGCAATGGAATGGACGTTCTTCCCTCTCTAGGAACTAGGACGCTTTGGTAGACAACAATAGTAATGTGGAAACCATGCAGCTTATGTGTGGGTAAAGCAGAAAGGGAAGGAATGCTGGAAACAGAAGACACACTGGGTGTGGGTCCTTCTGGGAGGACAGCAAGGCGTGGCTGGGGAGGGTGGTTTCTGATGGGAGGTGAGGGTGTAACCTGATGCAGTAGAGTTTTCTTGTGGTAAGTGAAAAGGTGAAATAAGCAGAGGCCAGACTTAGAAGAATGGAGAAAGATTTATCACCCACAGTGGGGGAAGGGAGAAGGAAGTCTTTTCTAAAGCAATGTCCTCTGGAACAAAGGAAGCATGGCCATCTTATTCTTGAGGCTTGTAAACATTCACAGAGTGAGGAGCCAATCCCTACGCATACTCAGGGTAGTACATTCCTGGACATGCCCAGTTAAGGTCATATACATGCTTAGAAGGCACATAGACAGACATGCCTCTGGGCATCCTGGGCTTGCACTTTAAAGATGAACATATACATGTGCTGACTGTATGTTAATACTGGGAGTCTGTCCCTGAAGATATCTGCCTTGCCTACTGGCTGACTGCAGACAGTCCAGGTAAGACACAGGACTGGAGAGAATAACCCCACAGGTACAATAATAATCAGAGCCAATGACAAGCAGATCCATTCTAGATACATTTTGAAAGAGTAGCTGGCAGTGGGGGGAGGGGAGGTGGTGCTTGAGAAAAGCTTAGCCCCACAATGACCCAGAAGCCTGGCCACAGAACTCTGTGGCCACACTCATCAGGTTGGGATGGGGTCAGGTACATCACTGCTACTTAACGGGACTTGGGAACATCTAGGTCCTCTTCTGAAGGTTGCTACTCTTTTAGAGTAGACTCCAGGGTATGCAGCCCAGATGGGAACTAGGCAATACAGGCTGCTGACTCTACAACTTAGCAGCTAAGAGCATTGACTGATCTTCCAGAGGAACCAGGCTGACGGAAGGAGAGAACTGGTTTCTAAATGGCCTCTGACTTCCACAGGTCCACCACCGCAGGTGTACATGCAGGGGTACAAATATGATGATGATGATGATGATGATGACAAAAAGGATAAAGGCCAATACAAGAAGACAGCCATTGTCAACTTCTGCTCTGTACACATATGTACATACACACATAAATACACATACACATACATACACATTGAACATATATTCCTTTATCACTTTCTGTCTCTCTCTCTTAGACATACATAGACACATGGACACAGACACACATGCACACAGACACATGCACACACATGCACACACATGCACAGACACACGCAGAGGAACAAGCATACATACAGTATTTTTAAAGATTAACAAGTAAACAAAACATTGGCAAAAAAAAAAAAATCCAAGGTCATTAAAGCTCAAAATAGTTCTCCCTCTGGCCCTGAACAAAACTGTCTGCTCACTCCTGCTTCTGAAATCTGTCCTGCTTGGTTTGGGTGCAGGACTGCCAGGGAGGAACTGGGGAGGTTTCCTGAATGAGACTTCCACATGTCGGGAAATTCCAGCCTCAAATCCTCAAGGGCACTGGGTGAGAGGTCAGACCAAGGAAAGGAAGCGAGCCACCAGCGCCAGGCCAGCTGGCCCCTAAGCTCCCACGAATCCCATGATAGAGACCCAAATCCCAGTCCTCACACAAGCACACCCAGTGTTTTAGCGACAGGGCCGACTGGGCCCTGCTATGGAATTCTTTTTCCATGGGGCCTCAATTCTTAAGTCTTTGACTTTTAATAAAAACCAAACAGAACAATAACAAAGAAAACTAAGTGCAGTGAGCTCAAAGAGCCCCAGTCTCTTGGGCAGCATGACGTCTATGATGTCAGAGATCCTCACATCTCCGAACCGGCCATTTCTTTAAGTGCCATAGTCTTTGCTGAAAACCGTACCCAATCACTCTCTGCCCCTCCCCTCTCCCAGAGAAACCCTCTTGACACCCCAGATGCCTATTTAGTGGTTTGTGTTTGCTTCCTCCTTGAAGAGGAAAGGACCCTGGGGAGCTGGTGTCAAAATTACGTACTTTTTAAAAACAACAACAGCAAAAAGAAACTTCTGAAAGGGGGAAATACACCATGCTGCATTATGTTTTGTTTTCCTTTGTTAGCAAGCTCTACAACAGAGCTGGGCTCCCTTGGGCAATGCCTGCTGTTCTGGTGAACAGGGTGGATCCTTCTCCAAGCATAAGGCACCCTCCTCCCCCTCTCCCCCTCCCCCCTCCGGCCACTGAAAAAGCAGAGAGGAACCCCTGTGCAAAGCCACGGCATTCAACATAGACCGGAGCTTGTCCCATCTCTTCTGGATAGAACAGCTTGCCGGGAGTCACTCCATTTGTGAAATAACTGTCGAGGTGGGATATACTGTCATTTATCTGTGCAAGTAGACCAAGCCAGCAGATGCTGGGCACACCTAACTGGTCAGATTGTCAAAGCCAGAACAGTGAGGCAGACACACACAAAGCGGATGCAGTAGGGCACATCCACCTGGTGCTCTGTCAGTGACTACTTCCTTGTCCTTCCCCCAGCCTCTGCAAGTAGACTGACAGGCAGGACTCAGCTCTGCAACACTCCCTGCCATCAATGCTATCGTGCTGATACTGTCTATATGCCCCTTTCCCTTGGATCTCTATGATCAGTTTTTTAGTTGTTGGGTTTTTTTTTTTTTAATTTTTGTTTTGTTTTTTCCTTTTTGGACAGTAACCACCTGCAATGAATCTTTGCATCGTCTCTACTCGTTTGTGTCATTTTTGATAATCACACGTGGTGTGTAACACGTTACACGTAATAGTTTTACTCGGTAATCACACATATAACCTGTGGTCTATGATCTGATTGATATGCATATCGATGATAATAAGATTCGGAAGGAACAAAGAGCTTGCAGTTGCCATGGTTCTGATTCCAAATGAGACCTCAAGAACTGAGTCAGGTGAAGGTGAGAAGACTGGGGTAGCTTCGTAAACTTAGTGATCTTCAATAAATAAGTGGATCACTCTGTATCATTGACACAGCTGGCTTGTTCGCTGGCTTGGACCCAGTTTCAAGCCAACAATGCTACATATGATCTCATGACACACTTAGAATTATCTGTAGTATTTTCTCGCATTGAATTACGTCTTGTATTTTGTAATTCATGATATAGATAGTACACCATAGAGAGATAAATTCAGATGAATTGTCTTCATTCAACATAAAATGTCAAGGTTAGAGAATGATAAAAACAGTTTTTCTCAACAATTTATCAACGCAGAACTCGAGGTCAATGTTCCTAACATCATTGCCTACCAAGTAAAATCAAGCCAATCCATTGTTACAGGCTTCCCAGGTTCTCTTCACAAACACTGACTCTCTTGTCCTTACACATGGGCGCTTCGTATTTGCCTGTGTCACCTGCATTCTGAGCGAACAATATGGTTTTCATCATAAACTCCTCTCAATGGTAATGGAGGCCTTGGTTTCCTGATGTCAATTTACAATGGTGTAAACTTACAGATCCAGGGCTCAACATCTTCAACCACACTAATAGAAATCCTTAGCCTGCCCTCACAGCCAATCTCAGAGATCATCTGTCCTAGCACACACATTCAGAGGTGACCCACTATCTAATTTGAAATTCTTGCTTCCCCATGACAAAGGCTGGAAGATCAGAACATCCCTTGACAGGAAAGACAACGGGGGGGGGGGGCGGGGAGCCGAGCTGCTCCTGCCTTAGCACAGGAGCTCAGCGGATGTCTATTTCCAACACTCTTCAGTCCCTTCCCTGTTGGATCCCATCTGCCTGCGTACACGCAGTGAACACCATGGCCACTCTAATCCCTCTACCCCTGGGCCCTAGCTGAGGAGACTTCAAGTCCAAATGAGCTCATGAGGTAGAAATGTCACAATAGAAAGTCACAGCACAGCAATACCCCAAACCTCTTGTGTTGCTCTTTTTCCTAGAATACAACACTTCATGTTGGGAAAAATAGTCTCGAGAATTCTATTCTTCAAAACTTACTCAGAATGAGTTCTGACATGGTGACAGTCCCCACAGGTGCAGAAACGGAGCTTGAATTGGGTGAGAATATTCACAGGGAAGTAAAACCCAGACTGACGGTCAGGACTCAGACGGCAGAGCTAGTTGTGAGCAGCCCAACCTTGTGGGAACTGAACACAACCAGATGAACTGATGCAACTTTTCCTTAAGCGAAACAGAGATGTAGATTTCCAATTATTCCCAGGAAAACCCAAAGACAACCTGGGTGCAGTCCCCAAGGCCATATGCACGCCTGTTGGGGATACCCACTTAACAAGAGTCTAGAAAAGGTGCTTATTTACAGCCCGACTTCAACCTGGGGTTAATATTACTACAACAATGGCAAGATGTCCCTGTGTCCCTATGCTTGGAGGCCTCACCTGGGGAGAGGACACAGTTGGAGAAATGGTAATGGGTCTGCTGGGATCAGGTCCTCCTGAGGACCCAGGGTTATTTGGTCACCTGAGCTCCATTAATGCAGAATGGCAGCCTACAAAAATTAACAAAAGTCACTCTGTCGAGCCAGTATCTTCCTAACTCATAGCTATCTTGGACCTCTGACACTTGACGGCCGCCTACAAGGTTCTTGACATTCCAGGATAGTTCCCTGTCCCCAGGACTACATTGGATGACAGGTTTCCTTCCCCCTACTAGTCTGCTGCTGGACCCTTTGCAAAGGTGACAGGGTATGGGTGGCTGGGATACACTTCCCAGGGGTACCCAAACAGCTTCATAATGACAGTGACACCATTTCATTTCTGACCTAGTGACTATCAGACATGCTCATTCCAGCTCTCCATGTTCAGTGCTTGTGGATTCTCCCTGTTAATGTTTCTCATTCCAGAATCAGCTGCTTCAAGAGTCCAGTGATTTGAACATGGCATGCCCGTTATGTCACTACTGTACCCCAGCAATCC
This sequence comes from Apodemus agrarius, assembly GCA_964023405.1. Taxonomy (NCBI): domain Eukaryota; kingdom Metazoa; phylum Chordata; class Mammalia; order Rodentia; family Muridae; genus Apodemus; species Apodemus agrarius. The sequence goes on along the minus strand of OZ030011.1, from coordinate 98,027,337 downwards.
ACCTCAGCAGTAGCACAGAGTAAGACATGGTCTGTAACAACTCTTGTCTAAGAAACAACAACAACAACAACTGCTCATTCAACAGGGCACGAATAGGCTTTGTGGCATTAGGCTCCATGTACACTGAGATGTTTATAACAATCTTGTCGAGTCATCTGCACTTTGGTGGGATGACCCTGCATGGGGAAAAGTCAATCCTCGCTTCCTAGAAACAAGCAGTCTGGCTCTGGGCTCTGGGCCAACTCTGGGCACTTGGTGCAGGACCTGAGCTCTCAGCTTCCTCCTAGACTCAGGGGGTTCCTGTAAAATCAACCAACACTTATACAGTTGCAATTACCTGGTTAGAGTCTCAGAGACACTAATAAACAAATGTGGAAAGAGCCAATGGAATGATCCTTTTGCTAGGCAGTGGGACATACTGCAGGGGCTTAGAAATGTTTCCATGTTGTGTGTTGTGATGAATTCCCCCATTCTTGAAATTCATCTATAAATCAGGAGTGTGAGATGTTCCAGATTGTTTTCCCTGTGATATTAGGAACCTCTGTGTGTGTGAGGAGCCTATTATAGGGACTAGGAAGAAGAGAAGGGAAGGGTGTGTCATACCAAGGAAGGAAACATTAGCCAATGTTTTGAGGTGAAAATTTCAAAGTCCACACCACGCTCACTGTGCATTTACTGCAAAGGAGGCATACTCACAGATGAAAGCTATTATTTGATTAAAATGAGGAGAGACTATTTTTCTTCCTGGAGGATTCCTTTATAAAAATGAATTTCAATAACTGCAAAGCCAATAAGCGTTTTAAACATAAAAACAATGCAAAACTGATGACATAAAAAGTTTACCTTTAATCCATACAAGGCTTCAAAAATCAGTAACTTAAAAGCTAGGCACATCTTTCATGCCGACTTTTAGATGGGGGTTGGGGAGTCAGGAGGATAGTCTAAAGCTTGAGGACAACCTGGGCTACTCATAGAGTCCCAGGACAGGAAGAGCTACAGAACATGGCTGTCTCACAGAAACAAATAACAGAAAGTAAATCTTCAAATAAATAGCAATGACTTAATAGGTATTAGAGACGGAGCAACATAATGTGTACAGAAAATTAAATGGCTAGAAAATGCTATTCCCAGTGAGCAAAGAAAAAAAAAAATCCAAACGCTGGGCGAAATTTTCTGTTAGTGAGGCTGTAAGTTCCAGGAAGAACCCATTGAAAGTGGTTCAAAATGACATAGTCCATGAACCCAGGGGGTGTGCCAATATCTGCCCAAGCTGCACAGTTGACTCACTAACCCAATAATCTTATTTCTCAGCACTCAGCCAAAGTTAGTCCGCCACCACGGCCCTGCCTGTAATGGAAGGCTGGAAGCAGCACAAGGAGAAGGCTCGTGGCAGGAGCCAGAGCGCCTCAAGGTGGGATGCTGCATGCATTCGCATGAAAAGAGCTGCAGAGCCCGTGGTGTAAAAATGGCAAGGCATGCAGGGATGCACAGCATGGGCTGCATGTACAGGCGTGAGCATTAGATGGAGGCTAACATGCTAACTGAAGCTATTACCTGAGGAGGTTGGAGGGCTGTACCGGGCACGGAATGGTCACAGGAAAACATCAGCAAGATTCCCAGCTGAGACCTTTTATTTATTCACTCCTGTATTTATGTGTGCTAATGTGTTTATATAGGTTCTCTCTCTCTCTCTCTCTCTCTCTCTCTCTCTCTCTCTCTCTCTGTGTGTGTGTGTGTGTGTGTGTGTGTGTGTACTTGTAGAGGAGCAGAGGTCAGCACTGTCCACTTACTGGGATCTGGGACTCACCCATTCAGCTGGACTATGGCCACGGATCTCCTTATCTGCAGCACCAGGATTCTAGGCATTGCTGTGCCCCTATGCCCAACCTTTCACATGGGCACTGAGGTTTGAACTCAGATCCTCATGCTCACCCAGCAAGCAGTTTACTAATGGAATCATCTCTTCGGCCAGATAAAAACCTCAGCATATATCTTTAATAAAGTTTAACTAGGAACTTCCTAGGTACTATGATTTTAATAAAATAAGCATTGCGGCCACTATGACCATTGTGGTAATTCAGAATAGATGGTCTATAACTTGTCTTCTTAATTCACGCATGCTAACTCAGTGTCCGTGTAGATCTGCTCTCCTGAGTGTCTCTTCCTAACTTAAAATCTGAAATGTGCACGACTGTCAAAAGGAACAATGCCTTTGACTCATCCCCCATCAGAGACAAGCAGTGACTCAAGCGTTTCCCAACTCTGAGTCGAACCTCCGGGCTGTCAGCCTTCGGGAAGGAGCTTAATTGTTACGTAGAAGAAGGGGGAAAAGCAATATAAATTCTAATAATTTAGAAAGGAGAGTAGTTGGGCTAAGGAGGCGATTCAGTAAGTGAAGTGTCTGCTGTTCAAGCAGGAGGACCTGCGTTCAGATGCCATGTAAGAGCCAGATGCGCTGGCATGTGCAGCCCGGACTATAAGCCGAGCACAGGGGGCGTGGGGGCGGGGCAGAGACTGGTAGATCCTCGGGGCTCACTGGCGAGGGGGCCAGAACGTGGTATCAGGTGGCTTCCCCAATTATTCTCCGGCTCTTTTTAAAATAACATTTTTATTTATTCTCTGAGGAATTCATACATATATTTCGATCATATTCTTTCCTCCCCACCTCCCTGACAACCACCTCCCTCCCCAGCAAGCTTCATATTATCTTTCTCTTTTAAAAAGCAAAAGCAAAACATGAGGTCCAGTTTGTGCTGGCTGACTCCTCCTGGATGTGAGGCCTGCCCTGGAGTGGGGTCCATACACCAGTGTCACTCCACTCGAGAAAAGGGACTTTCCTCACCTACTAGCAATCAAATCCATACTGCTTTGTGGGTAAGGGTGGGACATAGGCATGAGGTCCCTTGCTGGGACTTGTCTTGCCTAAGCTTAAGCAGACCTTGTGCACGCTGCCACAGTCTCATGAGTTCATATGTATCATCTGCCTTGCTGTGCCCTGAGGATGGTTTTTGCTTGAGTTGTCTACTGCCTCTGGCTCCAGTTCAGCATAGAAACCTGGGCCTTGAGGGGGAGGGGTATGATATAGACATCCAATTTTGGGTTGAGCATTCCCAAATCCCTTATTCTCCACATATTACCAGCTGTGGGTCTCTTTGCTATTCACCATCTACTTAACCTTCTCTGATGAGGGCTGAGTGTTACACTGATCTGACGGTCTGGTTCATACCCTGGGTCCAGACACCAATCAGGACCAGAACAGAGTGGTGGGTGGGATTATTTCCAGAAACGGGGTCTCTAATTGAATCTAGAACTAAAGCCTTTGTGTTCCAGGATTCACCTTTCAGCAATATTCCCAATCCTATTTTCAACTTAAAAATTTGAAAAAAAAAATCTCATCAAGTTGCTGGGTTGGCCTTGAACTCAGTCTGCAAGCCAAGCTGGCCTGGAAGCTGTAACCCTCCTGCCTCAGCCTCCTGAGGAGCTGGAATTACAGGCCTGAAGCACATGCTTAGTTTGTGAACACACTTGAGAGCAGGAAAGTGAGACAGAAGGAAGACAGAGTGATGAGCATCCTTTCGACAGTCACTGTATTCTAAGTCATCCATTCTGGCCTTTAAATCTGATCACTGAGCTCAGGGACGTTCGGCTGGGAAATGCCACCAGTATGCCTGGTACTCCTGCTGTCATGAACTCGGCCACTCCTTCTCTCAGACTATCCCTGCTCAGACAGCCATTCTTCCTCTAGAATTCTATACTGTTCAACACTCATCTGGACTGAGCTGGTCCTTCGTGTGTCCTAACACCACATCTTTCCTGCTATGGTAAGGCCCAGAGACCACCAGACTGTATCTTTAATGAACCACGCAGTCGATACTTGCGGCTCTGTGGACGACAGCAGCCCGTGGACCACTAAACCCTAATGCTCAGGCCTAAAAGCATGCAGAAATAATGTGTAACCCAAGGCCTGGCTGGCATCCAAGGGCACTTTATTTATAAAGACAGGCTAGTAGCCAGACTCGGCCCACGTACCATATGCTGACCCATGGCGTGTAGTCTGGTGACTCTCGAGCCATGACAGAAAGCCATCTCCATTTCAAGCCTTTACCTTCTGTGCATGTCTTTATGTCTCGTGAAAACCTAATTTCAGATATGTAGAGTTTCTGAAATTAGATTTTGATTCCAAATCTGTAAGCCAGGAATAAGCCTAATTCTAGCGCCTCTAAACATCTACGTCACTGAACTCTGTGCTACTACCTGGCCACCCTGCAATATTAGGAAAGTATTTCACACGTAGGTTTAATGGGAGCAGCGTGCAGTGGAGAAACTGAGGAAAGCTAATGAGACAAATCCAAACTGTCTTCAGTCAGAGCCTGGGCAATTCTGTGATATGAATGTTAGGTCTCTATACAAGGAGCCTGACGCTGTATTAGGAAACGTGCAGCCTTGCCAAATAGAAGCCTGCTGGTGGGAGTCTCAGCTCAACAAATGGTCAGGAGCATCAAAAGCAACCCGCACCAACCACAGCTCGGCTACTGAGTTTCCACTAGAGCCACACATCCTCCACCCATGCATCTATCCATCCATCCATTGCAATGTTTCAGCCACATTGTCTGCCCAGAGTCACAAAATGAGTCAGTATCAGAGTCTAGTCTGAAGCAGAGTAGGCTAAGAATTCAACTTTTATCTGCCAGCACCACACAGCTCTTGGACCTCTTGGATGCTGTTGCTGGGCTTCTGTCACACCGCCATTGGGTCAGGATTTTGGCGTGACTAACCAGCTGCCCATATAACATGTGCCCTGCCCTGCCCTGCCCTGCCTTGCCAAAATTCTTTCCCAGACACCCACATCTGCAGGAAGGTTTTGCTGGGAGGCTGGGCCTGGGTACCAACCACAAAACAGAAGCCAGTGCTTGGTCTCAATAGCACATCTTGAGTAGGAGGGGACACAGCCACGAGCCACAGCTGGCAGCAGCCATGATCCCAAGAAACACGAACAGCAAACAGCCAGCCACTTTCACAGATAGACTGGCCAACATGCTGAAGGCTAGGGGGGGAAGGAGCAGAGAAGACTGGGAACTAACAAGAGGACCCTCTCAACCCTGTATTCTAGCCCTAGGAATCGAGAATCAGCTCAAACAAGGAACAGCCCCTCTGGGGGTGTGTTCCTTCAGCCTTAACCCACCTGAAAGGCCACACTGAAGCAGAAGATTACATCATCACCACTACAAGCCTCTGCGAACTACGAAGGGTGGGTGGGGCTAAGGATAGGAAATTATGTAACTTTTCTTTCATTTTTCCAGCAACAAGAAAGGTTAGCTGCCCAAGTTTAACAGGTGAACCAGGTGTCTTGGCATTTACCATGTCACTCAGCCTGAGATGCACCCAGGCAGCTGAGGGAGCCTGCCCACGGTCCCCACTCAGCGTGACAAGGGGGCAGAGAAGAGGAGGTGGACTCCCACCAAGATTAGAATCCACTTCACTCTTAGGCTTTTGCTTCGGGAGGTGGGAGGGTTCCGGCGGCATCAGCTTCACTTGCATAATGCTATAGGACTGATAAGGGCCCTAAGGAGGAAGCAATTCACCTCCAGGCTGTGTAGAAGTGAAAGACTCCTTCCCCAAGCCTCTCTGCTTATAAACCAATCTGCGGTGCCTGTGCAAGGGAAAAAATAAAACACAGGAGAAGTGTCAGAATAATGAGGAATGAGGCAGAGCTGGAATGTGATGGGATCAGCCTGATGTCTCATCAGCCGTGACAGGCAACGGGGGTCTTGGGGACCTGCTAAGAGCAAGATAGCTCCCCGAGGAGCACCTCTTTCTTTTCTTTTCTTCTTTTTGCATTTTCTGAGACAGGTTCTCGTTGGCCCGGAGTCTCCTTTAACTTCCAACCCTTCCGTACCTCCTTCCTGAGTTCTGGGATTACAGCTGCACAGCCATCACACATGGCTCCTGTGTGGTGCTGAGGACGGAACCCAAGGTTTTATGCACACTAGGCAAACACTCTAATAACTGGGCTAGCACATCCCCACCACAGGCTTTCCTGGACTTTTCCTCCATCACAACTCTCATCCCAATCCTTCCTCTCAGTGGTACGTGCTTGCTAACGGCCTAGTGAGTAGCTACAGACTTGCAGACTCCCTGCGGCGAGCAGGCACAGGACGACCTAGGAATTGGACTCCTGTCTCCCTATTTGTTTCTACCACTGACTCTGTGCATCACCAGCTGCACAAGGACTCTCTAGGTCTAACTTAGACTTTACTTTTGGCATTGAGAAAAGTCATCTTACCTCCCTTCTCTCCCTTTTATGGGCCTTGTATAAACAACGTGGGAATTGTCACCTCCACTAGAATGGCTGGTCACGGACTCCGCATCCACGACATTCCTCATCACCATGACCAAGCCCCAAGTGCCAAAGACAACAGCCAGTTTCAAGAAGCCAGACAGCTGGAGCAATAGGAAATTAGGCAAGGATTCACAGGCTTGGAATGGGAGCGAGCTTGGGGGAACTCTGTACACTACACTACTGTCCCCAGAGGAAGCCATGTGACTTCGTGGTGAGTGGCTAAGTCCAGCTGGTGAGTCCAGCCAATGGTAGAGTCCCCAATAAAAACAAGACAAAAGGGCAGTGAGCAATCCAGAGAAGATGTCAAAACATCAGATGGGGCTGGAGAGATGGCTCATTTCAAAGAACCCAAGTTCAATTCTCAGGACCCACATGGCAGTTCACAGACATCTGTCACACCAGTTCCAGGAAATCAGATTCTTTCTTCTGGCAGAAGCCAGGCATGTGCATGAAACGCAGACATGCATGCAAGAAAAACACTCAAAACGCATACTATAAAAATTAAAAATGTGCCAGGCAGTGGTGGCACACACCTTTAATCCCAGCACTTGGGAGGCAGAGACAGGCAGATTTCTGAGTTGGAGGCCAGCCTGGTCTACAGAGTGACTTCCAGGACAGCCAGGGCTACACAGAGAAACCCTGCCTCCAAAAAAATAAATAAATAAATAAAAATGTTAGGTAAAATGGCAGTTATTTTTTTCTGTGTTTACTAGAAGTTCTAGGAAACCATACTTCATATAAAGAGAGACAAAGAAAAAATATGGCTTCCCCAAATGTTTTTACAGGGATATACGGTAGAGCCGGGAGTCACCCTAGTATTCACAATTTATATGCTCAGAGCCTTTAATTGTTTTTATGATGATTTTGTGGAGCTGAATGGCAGAGTGCTTGCTTAGCATGCAGAAGAGTCTAAGTACAATCCTCAGTACTAAAAAAAAAATTTAAAGAAAGAGTGCTAAAAATATTATATTTCCTATGAGAATAAATCTTACATGAAGTATTTTCAATCTTTTTTTTTTTTGCATGTGTGCATGTGTGTGCACATATATGTGTATAAATGTGGCAGGTGACAGGTCAAAGTCAACTCTGAGTGTTTTCCCTGACTGCTTTGAATCTTTATCCTCTGGGATAGTCACCGACCCTGGAGGTCACTGATTGGTCTAAACTGGCTGACCAACGTCTTTCATGGATGTGCATATCCAACATTTAAAAAAAAGGTTTGAGTACATATGTGTATAGAGGCACATTGATAACATGGTATCTGTTTGCGGTTTTTTTCCCTCTTCTCTTTCTACTCCCAACTCCCACACAGGGGTCCGGGAATCAGAATTTGTATCCTCTTGTATGTGGGACACTTTACCAATGAGCCATCTCCCTACCTTTCAGCAATAAAATAACATCACTAGAGAGGCTGGAGGAAACAGGTTGGTGATAGATTTGTTTATGCCCCAGATGATGGTAAATTCTGTATGTGTGTTAACTCATCTGCAAATCCAGTCTGATACAGTAAGTGAGCACAGCTTCTTAAATGTCAGACATCCCTCGCTAGAGTGACTTTTGAAAGCTGCGGGGAATAAGAGATTTCATGCACTGCATTCTGTGTAGTATGTAATTTTGCGGCAATAGATTCGGGCTCCAAACTGAGCAAATCGAAGGGCAGCTGGCAGAGCATTGTGGCCGAGGGCCCACCCATAGGTTGAAAACTGGCCATGCCGCTGGCCCTCTGCCACAGCACCCTGGGACTGACGCATGGCTGACTTGTAGCATGGATCCCCACCGCAGCCTAACATGCTCTCTGCAGGCTTCCTAAAGCCCCTGCCCTTGGTGGGCCTTGGTCCATGCGGTGAGAAAAATGGTATTTGCATGCTTTTGTCTTTTGTGGCTGCTGGAATCAATTATCACAGTCAGGCTAGAACACAACAGAAATTAATTGCCCCACAGATCTGGACCCTAGAGTCAAAGGGAGGACATTGGCAAATTGGCTCCTGAGCACCACGAGGAGAAACGTGGCAATCTTCTCAGCTTCTTTCACATCTTCTTCTTCCCTGTTGTGTCTCTGTCTCTACACTCCTCCCTCTTGTAAGAACACAGCCTCAACTGAAGTGAAGCACCAACCCTATAGTAAGTGACTTTCAGTCTCATAACCTGTGCACAAGACTGCCTGCTCCCATTCTGAGGGACTGAGTCCACGCAACGGCTGCAGTAGAAATCCTGAAGTTTAAGGGAACACAAGTTATCCACACCAGCATTGGTTCCCCAGTGCGGATCAGCACGTTAGCAGATGCGGCCAGTAAGACTCGGCTCCATCAACGGGACACCATCATTACGGTCTCCATTTCCACTTTATCACCAGCACTCTGAGAGTTTCACCCCTGAGGATAAGCATCTCCTAAGGTAGCAATGGGATGTTGTGCTTTGAGCAACAATCATTGAGTGTGCCTGAGTCCAGGCACTGGTCTCACCATGTGATCTCATGCTGTGTCCATAGCATCATTGACCTTGGCCCTCTCTGACCATAAGCATCACCCAGGCTTCATTGGCCTCCCAGGTCCACTGCAGACTTTAGGCTATGCTAAGGATACTGTGAATCTCATCACCTCTCTGAGGACAATCCTCAGACATGCCGGGGGCTGTCGCATCAGACTCAGAGTGTCTACTGTGCTCCACGGAAGAACCCATTTGCTTACCCATGGCCAGATTATTTTGTAAAGATAAATAAATAAACAATCATACAGGTAATTCCAGCTGCTATTTTAGAAACTCGAGAAAATGAATGTTTTGTCAAGTCTGTTGGCTTCCTGTGCTCAGGACAGACTCACCGCCTCTAGTAGAATACTAAGAGCTAAGTCTTCAGTGCCAGGACTCTGTCTCACGGGCTTGGCCTCATTATTGCGACAGCCACAAGAGCTCATTAAATTCCAGGAGTCTCTTCAGTGTTCCCAGAATAAATCACTGGTTTGCCCCAGCTGGGAAGCAAGGAATAATTGGCAGAGCTGGCTACACCCGTCAGGAGCCCATGCTGTGATTCGTGCTGATCCATTTGCTGAGCTCTGTGTGTTAACTGGCCTCTCTTGCACCCAACACACCCCAAAAGGATTACCCTTGTTCTGACTCTTAAATCATATCACATTAATACTCTCTACTAGGATTTCTTGCGAGACTAAAGAAAGCCAAAAGGTTCCAGAACATGTCTCACCCAGCCTTCTCTAGGGTGGCCCATAGAGGAAAGGAAACTATTGTTGAGACAAGATAGTATGAGTTAGGTCTACCTATGACCTTAGATAACATCACCTTGGGAAGTGATATTCTATCTTTATCTATAATGTCATTTTTCTCCAGCCATGGCTACATACATTACCATTAGGAGGATTAGCCATAGCACAAGAGTGTGCAGTTTAAAAGGATCCCAGGGGCATCCCAGAACCAAGCATCATTTGAAAAGTCAGTCATTGCCCCCTACCCTAGGGGTATGGACAAATCACAGAAAACACAGATCCATTTCTGGAAAACCTCTGTGTTCCTTGAAATGTTGATAGAAGTCTAATCCCCTACCAAGCAAGCTTAGTGCTTTGAGTTTAAAGGGACACTCATGTTCTTTGGTCATTTAGTCCTTTAATCTTGGGCCCAGCAAACTCTTGGTCATACTCATTTCCCACTTAAGAACAAAGAAATCTGCAAGCAGGCTCTGAGTTGGCCTTCTCCGAAAAGCCCACAATGGTTCAAGATTAGGCTGACGATACTGGGAGGTGTTTCCCACAAAACCCAGTTGCAGACATGGAGACGTGAAGTAGACAAGGAAAGACAGCCAGGAGAAGGGACCATCTTCTTGAGGATGGGTGTCGCTTACTGGATGCTTAATCCCAAGGGAAAGCTGAGGTGACAACTCACATTCTGCCCCACGGTTAGCCCTTTTAGGTTGCAAGGAACGGGTGATGTCCAGCACTCTTCACCATCCATCCATCAGCTGAGGGACGCTCTAGGTTGGAGCCTGAGCTACCCACCTTGCTGCTGTCCAGCCACACAACACAGGCTCTGCAGAGACACTTCTTACCAGTCCCCAGAGTGGACAATCAGACACGGAGGGTGGGGCAGGCGAGAGTGATGAAGTGTCATCCCCACAGCTCACACGGAGCCACTTTCCTCACTTGTTCCTCCTCCACTGGGTGCTGAAGGGAACCGGGAGTGTTTCCTCAGGAGGGTGATAAAGGAGCTGTCATGATGTGACTGTGCAGCGTCTCCCAAAGGCTCAAGGGTTTGAACCCCTAGTCTTCACTTGGCGGTATGGTTTGGGTTGGTTGTGAACTCTTGAGGAGTTGTAGCTTTGCTGGAGGAAGTGGGTGAGTGGGGTTTTATAGTCAACTCCACATCTTGTTCTCCCTCTTTCTGCATTCTGACTGCTGATTAAAATGAGAGCAACTGGCCTAATGCTCTGTGGCCGAGCTTTCTCTGCCATGAATTGCCCTGGAACTCTAAGCTAGAATAAGCCCTTTTTCCCCCAAGTCTCTTTTTGTCTGGCTATTTTATCACAGCAACGGAAAGTAACTATGGCGAGAGCGGTGTCTCCGGGTGAGGAACTGAGTTTCATAGAACATTTTCAATGTTCAATGGTGGGATGGTGGTTGGGGTAAGCTAGGCGAGCTGACGTTAGTGAGCTCTCTGTTCAGGGAGGGACCCCGCCTATAGAAATGCAGTGGAGAGCTGTTGAGGAAAATACTGGTCATTAACTTTTGACTTTCTCATTCATACTCACACATTCACGCATGCACACACACACACACATGTGAATGTGCATACATATGTGCATGAAAATCACAAGCACATACACATTAAAAGAAGGAAAGGAGGAGGGAGGAAGAAAGATGGAGGGATGGGAAGCCAGAAGCTCAGAGGAGAGTTGTCCCAGCTTACTTCTTAACCTCAAGCTTTCTGCAGCTGAGACATTTGAGATGTCTTTTCTGTATTGGCCTTTCACAGAAAGACTTGATTTCTCTACTTGGGATTAAGAAAAAAATGGAAATGTTTCATATGGTCATATGAGTATACATGAAATATTACCCAGTAGCTTTATATCAGAATTACTTTTAATGTTAGATAATCCCCAAACACACACACTAGGATGCAGGGATAATTGGCCTTACCATCATGACTTGACTTCCCTGTTTCCCCAGAACTCAAGGTGGCTGTGTCCATAAAGTTTGATTAGAGTGAATGACAAGTTACCAGTGGTATGTGCAAAGCACACCGGATCCCCCGTCTCTCCCTGCAGAATGCTGGGCCTAAGGTCCACCACTAATCTGAATGAATAATCTTTTAGATGTTTTGGGGATCTGAACTCCAGTCCTCAAGTTTGTGTGACAAGCACTTTCTCCTCTCAGTCAGCTCCTTGGCTCTCATCTGTATTTTAAAATCATCACAACCATAATATCACCCTCCTCGCTGACCAACACATTCAGAGGTCAACAAGGCATGGCTGCTCTCAGGGAATCACAAGGCCTTCAAGTTATAGCTAGCTCACCCTCCTCAAGTAAAGTCCCGAGCCAGCCTTGGGTTCACATCCCCGAGACCTCAGATGACAGGATTAAGGAACATAGATAGGTGCATTTGTAATCAAAGAGAAACAGGACTGCAAATAACTAACACTTACTGTCTGCCTAGTAAGGGTTATAAATGTCACCTGTTATCTTAATTAATGAGTACCATGCTCCAGTGGGATGCACATTCAGATGGAAATGAGCTCAATAGGTTACACGAAAGTTTAGATATATTTAGTAAACAACGATATTTTTCAAGGAGGTGAGGATGTAGCTCAATTGACAGGAATACTTGCCCAGGATGCACAAGGCTCTGGGTTCAGCCTTCGGCATGTATACAACCATACATGGTATACCATACATGCCTATAACCCCAACACTGAGAAGTCGGCAGCATGAGTTCTAAGGTAACACCTGGATATATAGTGATATTCCCAACTGAGACTAGGCCCTGTGAAAAATTCTACATTTCTATTATTTGCCATACTGCATAATGATTCCCAGGAGGAGGGACAGGGACTCTCAGGTGATCTCATCAAGATGGACTCTCTCAAGTATGCTTCTTACGGTGGCCTTCAGGCAGCAGGATGGCCTTGCTATGTGAGGGCAAAGGGCTTTTTCAGGCAGAAGGAAGAGAAAGCCCACAGTGGAAGTACAGGTCAAACCTTGTTCCTAGGGGAAACATTCACTGTACAACAGATCTAAGTCTCTTAACACCATCAGCCATGAACGAAATATGAATTACATACTTATTGAACCCTTCTAGTCTAAAAAAACAAAAACAAAAACAAAAACCTTCTGGTCTATTCTGGCTCTATACTTCATCTCTCTAGATCCCAAGAGACTCCCCTCACCCACCCAAGGAACAGCAGGTATCTGAGAATGGCACAGCCCCAAATGGTCCAAGTTCCACTAGGAGTCAAACCCAGAGCCCACGAGCTCTGCTCTCAGACAAGCTTAGACTTTCCTTCCCACATCAGGGCTCTCTGTGACCTTTATCATCATTCACATCTGGGTAGAATGGAAGACAAAAAGGAAAACATAAACTGAGCAGAAACCAAATAGCTGTGAAGCAACAGGCCTCCCTATGATGTAAGAGAAGGCAATGAGAAACAGTGAGCTGGTCTAATGTCAGCCTCAGGAAAAGAAAGCATTTGTTATTGCTTTCTTGGTTTCAAAAGCATCACATGCTGTTTTCAAAAGAAATTACCAGAAAGACACTAAGAAGACAAACCATAAACCCACATGCCCGGAGACATCCAAAGGATCCATCCTTACTCTAAACAGTAAGGAAAGCTCTCCAGCACAAGCACACAAGCATGAACACGTGACTACAGATACATGTGCTCCCCTCACAATTTAAGTTGGCATTACAGCAACCAGTGGCTTCGCTGGCGATTTCAAAGTCAAGAACAGACTACAACACGCTCCAGTTCTCCTCTCTCACTTCAAGTTGGGGGGAAGTAAACAGGCCATTTGGGAAACGGCGGCATCTCCAGATGTAAAGAGTTGGTATCTCTGAAAAGAGGCAAATTCTCATTTGCTTCCTCATGCTGTAATGAACATTATGACCGAAAGCAACTTGGAGAGGATAGGGTTCGTTTTATCTTACAGGTTAGAAGCTTGAAGGAAAAACAAAACAAAACAAAACAAAACCAAAACAAACAAACAAACTAAAAATACTACCAAAGAATGCTTCTTACGAGTTTGCCCCCAGGTTCTCATTTAGCTACTTTTCTTATACAGGCCAGGCCCACCTGCTTAGGAAAAGCACCACCCACAGTGGACTGGGCCCTACCTCAGTTAGCAATCAAGAAAAGGCCCTAAACATGTCTGTCTGTAAGCCAATCTGATGGAGACAGTCTTCACTTGGGTTCCCCGTTGAGATATGTCAAGTTGACAGGAAAGATTAGCCATCATAGGGCAAGAGTTCTCACACTGGGACCCATCTTAGGCACAGACCATTCAAGGCATGGAAGGGCCTGGCAGGAGTTACCTAGCATGGCCTCTTCCTTTGTAGGTGAGAAGACTAAGGGTTGGGGAGGTAGATTAAATGCCTAACCAGGCAGAGTGAGCAGTGACCCTTCTAATGTCCACAATTTTTCTAAACTTTGGCTTTCTCCTTTAGTTAGCATGGGAGTCCAGGGGGGTTGGGGAGTTGGTTTGTTTGATAGAATGTTTGTATAATACCATGCAACCATGGGCTCAACCCCCAGCATCCCATATAGACTTCATAGTAGTCTTCTGTTGTAAACCTAGGATTCAAAGTTCAATGTCATTCTTAGTTACATAGTGAGTTAAACCAAATAACCCTATCCAAAAATGGGGTACAGAGCTAAACAAAGACTTTTCACCTGAAGAAATTTGGATGGCTGAGAAACACCTTAAAAAATGTTCAGCATCATTAGTCAGTAGAGATATGCAAATCAAAACAACCCTGAGATTTCACCTCACACCAGTCAGAATGGCTAAGATTAAAAACTCAGGAGACATCAGGTGTTGGCGAGGATGTGGAGAAAGAGGAACACTCCTACACTGCTGGTAGGACTGCAAGCTGGTACAAGCACTCTGGAAATCAGTCTGGCGGTTCCGCAGAAAACTGGACATGATACTTCCAGAGGACCCAGCATACCATTCCTGGACATATACCCAGAAGATTCCCCAGCATGCAATAAGAATGCATGCTCCACTATGTTCATAGTAGTCTTATTTATAATAGCCAGAAGCTGGAAAGAACCCAGATGTCCCTCAATAGAGGAATGAATACAAAAATGTGGTATATATACACAATGGAGTACTATTCAGCCATTAATAACAATGAATTCATGAAATTCTTAGACAAATGGATGGAGCTGGAGAACATCATCCTAAGCGAGGTAACCCAATGTCAAAAGAACACTCATGGTATGCACTCACTGATAAGTGAATATTAGCCTAGAATCTTGGAATACCCAAGACACAATCCACATATCAAATGATGTCCAAGAAGAAGGAAGGAGTGGCCCCTAGTTCTGGAAAGGCTCAGTGCAGCAGTGTAGGGGAATACCAGGACAGGGAAGTGGGAAGGTGTGGATGGGGGAACAGGGGGAGGGAAGAGGGCTTATGGGACTTTCGGGGAGCGGGGAGCCAGGAAAGGAGAAATCATTTGAAATGAAAATAAAGAATATATCGAATAAAAAAATAACTCTCCCCATGTGTGAAGAGATGCCCTGTTTGCTCCCTATGCCCTCCCTACCCACTCTGCCTCCTTTCTCCATTTGCCACTTCCTGACCACCCACAGAGATCGTGCTGAAAGAGCAGATTACAAAGTTCTGAGGATTCCTGTGATCAGACCTGCTTGGAGTTGCAGATCTGCTGAGATATTTCTGAGGTGCCACATGGCCTACCTCAGCCCTTATGAGGGAACTGTTTTCCCAATGTATCAGCAAGATGGGTAGTAGTCTTCTGCTGTAAACCTAGCACTCTGGCAGGTACAGGCTGAAGGATTCAAAGCTCAATGTCATTCTTAGTTACATAGTGGGTTAAACCAAATGACCCTACCCAAAAATGGGGTACAGAGCTAAACAAAGACTTTTCTGCTTCAAGGGTAGTCACAAAGATCAGACAGAAATGTTCTACATAGTGACGTAGAGCACAGCCCAAGCACAAGAACATCACATGTGTAATTGGGGAGCAGATGTTTGGTGAGATGCAGTTCCTGGGCTATGTCTCTCTTGACCTTGCCCTTACCACTTGCCCCTCATTCATGGCGTATGAGTCACCACACCCAGGTACTGACTTGGACATTCTCTTCATCCCTCCCTTTCAGGTTGCTGAGGAAAGCCCTGTCATTCAGAGTTAGTGTGTGCCTTTTATAAAGCAGGCAGTAAATTCACTGGTGAATCCTGCATTAATTATCCCAGGGAAAATGGACAGAGCAAAAGATGTCAAGCCCCTGTATGAAAGGCAAGAGGAAGTACATGGGGTCAAATGAACCCAGGCAGACTTGATCTTGTGCTAGACCAGAAGAACACTATAGCAAGGTGGCGCCTCTGCCACATGATGGAGATCCCTACACTTACGAGAGGGATGGCTGTTGTGAGAACGAGCCTAGAAACTGTGACATCATATGCCTATGTCACACTACAAAAGATCCCATCTGGAAAAGCAAGTGCTAACACCCAGCCTGTATGAGAAAAACTCAAAGTAAACATCTGTCGATATTGCAGAGATGCAACAGAGTCTGGAACACTGACTGTACCCTGATGCTGCATGCTGGAACTCCTCTAAACACCGCGAATCTACGTTTACCGTGAGCCAGGGTAACAGCGAAGGTGAAAAGGTCCCTGTGTGTCCATGTGCTACAGGCAAAATGGAGAGCAACCCATGTTTACTCTAACTCAAGCCTCAGAAATGTCCACCCAGATAACCGCAGGCCTGAGAACCGGAAGTCATCAGAGATGCTCTAGGAACTTAGTCATGATCACGTGGACCCTCCCAGAGTAGCAGACAGAAAGCTATGACTTAGCACACAGAACAACAACATATTGAAGTTCCTGGATCTTACCACTGTGGTGAAGAAAAGCTCCTGCATGTAAGAGATTGAAGTGGTAGCCATAGCCCATGGCCAAGAACTCCCTAGAGAAAGTAGCTCTCAACCTGTGTGTTGCGACCCCTTTGGAGCTGAATGATCCTTTTGCAGGGGTTGCCGAGGACCATCAGAAAACACAGATGTTTACATTACAATTCATAACAGTAGCAAAATCACAGTTACAAAGAAGCAACAAGAATAATTTTATGGTTGGGGTCACCCCACCATGAAGAACAGTATTAAAATGTCACAGCATTCGGAAGGCTGAGAACCACTGCCTTGGGGAGTTCAGTATCTGTGGGTGGATAAAGATACTGAACGCTGACAGGGCTGGAGACCTGAAACTTTCATTGGAGCACACTGTTGCTTTGGCTAGACTGCATTTGTCCTTTGCTTACCGGACTGAGTGAGTACCAAAAGGCAGAGTGAGCTCGATCGTGAGAAAGGCTCCTTCTGGTTTGTTGTGGCATCCTGCCCCACGTTGGGTTTTCAGCCGTCCTCCAGAGTTGGCCGAGGGTCAACAGCCCAGCCCAGTGGTGTTGAAAGAACCTGCTCGGGCCAAGCAGAGTAGAGATCAAGTCCCACCATGGAAGGCGAGACCATGCGTGCTGACTATGTTGTGGCTAGAGAAGACAGCTTCTGCTCCCATCGATCACCTTCAGAGCAACGGTGACAGAAACCTTCCAGAGACCCACGTGTATCCCTGGAATCCCATCCGGACTCCCCCACCCCAGTCTGGATACATCCAAGTTTAGAAGCCTCAGCTGTAACCCCAGAAGAAAAGCTGAGAGTCTGACATGGAGCTGGCGAAAACAGACAGATTGGGACCGGGTGGTGGGAGGGGAGCGCGTGGTGGCCTGCAGAACCTACGAGACAATCCACGGTTCTAAGATTGGAAAGGGGGTGGGAGGGAGTGAAGACATTTCTTTTACTTAAAATAACGGCATTTGCAAAAAGGTGGTCCTCGGGGTGTGCATCCAGGTGTTCTCCCAGATATCGGGGGACAATGAGACCCAGGACATCACTAAGTCCAAATGCTCCTCTACCACCCAAACCCAGATACACTATTCAGGCATGGCTCTGGGTCAACTAAGCACAAAGTTGCTTAGAATCAGGATCAGGATGAATGACACAGGGTGTTCCCTGCCCCCCCCCACACACACACACACATCACTCTGCACAGCATGGTTCTTTGGTCCAAACTCTTCCAATGCCAATGGGACATTAGATGAGACACTGGACAAGTAAGTGTCTTATTCACGATACTTTTTCAAAAAGCCACTCCCACATTTCCCAGAGACCCCTGGGCAAAGAGAGGCCCTATCTCAGATACAATAGTGTCCAAAGAACTGAAGGGTGGAATGAAGTCTCTGGAGGATACCTGAGATGTGTTGATGGGCTAGAGAAGGGGGGGGCTGCAGTTATCTTCCTTGGGTGTTACTTCATGGGCCCAACTTAGTCCACACAGCCCTGGGTACCACTGATGAGAGTTTTCAAGCACAGTTATTTCAAGATGTTTGACATTTTAGACTAAACCTATGGGGAAAGCAAGGGGGCTCAGGAGTAAACGCTGTTGCTGCTGAGTCTAATCTCTGGTACCTGTGTCAAGGTGTGAGAAAGAAGCAGCTCTACAATGATGTAACACACACACACAGACACACACACACACACACACACACACACACAGACCAATGCTACCAACACTACCGTCAGTAACAATAAGTAATTAGAAAAATATATGCATGTGTGTGTGTGTGTGTGTGTGTGTGTGTGTGTGTGTGTTCTACCTGCATGTATACATGTGCAGCATGTGCCCACAAAGGCCAGAGGAGGGCATTTGATCTCCAGGAATGAGAGTTAAACATTGTTATGAGCCACCATATGAGTGCTGAGAATTGAAGCCAGGTCATCTGCAAGCACATACAGTGCTCTTGACTAACCACTGAGCAATCTCTCTGACCATATAAAATAAATTTTAAAAAGACAGGAGGAAAAAGCTGTGTGGACTCAGAGATGCTGAGAATCTGGCTAAATTGAGGAGTGACTGGAAAGCACATTGTGCTTGCCCCATTTTGTGTGAATTCTCTGCAAGGCTATCAGATCACGTGTGGGGAGCCTTCTATGCCCGCCTTCATGTTTTCAGAAGCATGGGCGGTTATTTCCAGCCAAGCAACCTGGTGGATACCACTGTAACAGAAAGAGCATCAAACAGACCCAAGGATCCTATGAAACAGAGGGAATCTGGGTCTCAGAGACTCTTGGACTTAAGACTCAATGGCAAATCATACTCCCTAGGGAACCTTTATTGCCCAAGATACCTTGTTCTTGTCACCTGTGGCTAGACAGCTTCCCACAGGCTGCCAGAGGATGTGTAAGATGACTTCTAGTCTAAAATACAGCCATCAATAAGTAGACCAGTAAGACAGAGTTGCAGGGCCTTCCTCGGGGTGCCTCTGACTCTTCCCAAGTGTTACACCTCTTTCAAGTACAGAACCAGCACTGGGTATCGAGGTCCCCAAAGCCAGGGACTGTCCTCAGCAGTTTATTCACAAATGGAGTGATCTTTTTTCAGAGCACCTCATCTCTGAAGAAGTAGATACAAGAAAAGAGTTGCCAGTTACATCCAGGACTCCTCTGGTTAGACACTGTTCTCTATGAATCAGACAACCCCTTAAATGTGGTCTGTGCTATTCTGAAACCCCCAATAAGCTCTCAAAAGGTTAAAAGGGATCGTCTTATTTTGAAAGGCCCTAGAGGGCCTTCAGCCATGTCAGATTTTTATAGCTTCGCTCAGGGTCAGAAGACATAGGGATTTTTCATTCCCTCTGAATTTAACCAGTATTTAAGTGTACCGATTATAGCTGGAAACACACGTCTCTTTCCAGCATGTGGTTGAAGAGGTGGACGGGGAAACAGCTTTGGAAATTTACAGCCCAGAAATAGCATGTGGTCTGTCTGCTTGGGAAGAACCAACTCCTCTGTGACAAACAGGGAGAAGCCCAGCATCGACCAGCAAATAAAGACAGCCCAGACAGCAGGGATTTTTGTCCCCATGCCCGTTACTGGACACCAGGCAGGCTTCCCAAGTCTAGGACACACAAGAAGCCAGCACAGACTCAGAGCTTGGAATGTGGTGGTTGACCAGACTGAAATAAGTGTGGGCCACTCAAGCAAGACGTCCTGACAGAAGGCTGACATAAAAGGAAGCAGTAACGAGTTAACAGTACTGGCTGCTCTTCCAGGACTGGGATACTTAGCACCCAAAAGGTGGCTCACAGTCATCTGTAACTCCAGTCCCATGGTATCCAACATCCATCAGGCATACAAACAATGCACACACTTTCCAAAATAGGTATTTGTGTGTGTGTGTGTGGGGGGGGGTAATAAAGGTATAGTGTACCAACCATTACCTAACTGTCTTGCATGAAGGAGCTATTGTGCCTGGTTGTGGGAAGACAAATTAGGGGGTTTGGAGGGAGCTCTGGAGATATGCTGGTCTAGCCACTGGCCAGCTCTGTGACGTTTCTGATATTCAGTTCCTGCACTTCTGACATGGGGTCAAGAGTAAATGCAGTTCCTAAGGGTTTTGTGGATATTCTGTCTATGTCTTGGAAGCATCTGCTGGAAGATCATGGTGAACACAGGCCACCGGAGTTAGTTTCAATCTGTTGTTGTCACTTACTTTTAAGGAGTAGGTTTCTTTAAGACAAACTGTGAGAAAGCATTGCTACACTGCCATGCCCAAAATAACATCTGGAAACCCCTGCACAGAACGATCCCTGCCATTTACTCTAAGCTGAACTTTCTGCGGTTCTACTTTTAGACACATGTTAACTCACAGTCAGACATGCAGGAGAAAAGGGACCCAGTTCCTTGCCACAAACACCTTGTAAATGCACCCGGCAGTAAACCCCTGACACGTGCCCACATTTCAAATCCCCAGGGAAAAAAAGTGAAAAGTGTATGTGCAGGTGTGAGGAGGTCAGTGCCTTCATTCAACTCCACCTTGCTGTTTGAGGCAGGGTCCCTCACTGAAGTCAGAGCTTGTAATTCTGCTAGACTGGGCTTCCAGCAAGCCCCATGGATTCACCCATGCTTGTCCCTCCAACCCTGGGATTACAAGGCACCCTAGGCTTTTGTTTAACATACATTCTGGGGGCTCCAAATTCACACCTACATGGCAGCCTCTTAGGAACTAAGCCATTTCCCTGGTCAGATAATTACTAATCTTAATACTGCAGCTATGTTCTTTCTTCATGTTGTGGACATAGGCAGAAGCTCCTTCACAGGAGTGAGGAGGCCTGAACTGTTCGCCTAGCTCAAATGGATCAAAAATACTTCTTCTACCTTGGCTGTTGTTAGTCATCATGCGTCTTCACCAACTGACCATGTACACAATGGTTACGAGACACCCCCTAGCAGAGAAGGGGTCCCACCTTCAATATTCTGCACAACGAAGTCAGCTTTGAGCCACGGGGATTTATGAGCATTCAGGAGCTACAAAGACAAAGCTGAGATGTCCACTTCCCTCTGATGCTATAAAGACAAAATATCCAGGCACAAAGTAGACTTCAAATGAAGCACCAAGGATCCAAAGGGTAGCTCAGAGGTCAAGAGGACTCACTGACCTTGAAGAAGACCAGAGTTGAGTTCCCATCACGCACACAGTTCACCACAGTGTCTTCCCACGATGGATCATTTATAACTGAACACATCTAAACTGTCAAGAGCAGGTAATTCACATTATGTCAAAAGAGTCTTCTGAGGAAATGGGGAGGGGGGAGGGGGGAGAAGTGATGAACTGAGAGTTAAGAAAGTCACTTTTCTCTTAAATCAGATAAAAGCAGCTAAGGGAAAGGAAAAAGCCCTGGCCAAACTTTCTCATGAGTAAAAGAAGAAAAATTTAAAACAAAATATGAGCAAATAGAATCCAGATGTGTGTGAGACATGTATTTAAACATGTTTCTCCAAGGACAGCAAGAGAATTTGACATTGCAATAAGCAACGTGTCACGTAACACGGGGGGCGGGGGGGGGGAGGGGAGGGAACAACATGGTGGGAAACTGATCTGATCCCAACACATGGAGAGAAACCTCATCATACATCCTCGATGAAAACAGAAGACGGAGCACAGAAAAAGAAAGAAAAAAAGAAGGCAGGGTTTCCTTCGCCTAATACACTGACCATGGAAAGAAGTTGATGGCAACCAGTGCTGATTAAAATCAGACACACGGAAAGAACACCTTCCTTGCCTCACACTCCTCCCTGATCTACAAACAAACAGAAGTAGGAAGAAGAGTAAGCTATTTTTCTTTATTCACAACTGACTTGTATATGTAAGAGAACCTTCAGACAAATGCTAAAGAGTACTAAAGATACGGTAAAGAGACTACATGTGGGGCCAGCGAAAGAGTCAATGAATGACTACCATTCGCAAAGTAAGGCAGCTGGGAACAAACTCCACAGGAGATGGTATGTTAGTCAGAGTTTTTACAGTTGCGACGAAACACCATGATCAAAAGCAACACAGGGAGGAAAGGGTTCACTTCAGTTTCGGATTCTCCGGTCTATCCCCCAGGGAATTCTGGGCAGGGACTTAAGGCGGGAAGCTGGAGGCAGGAGCTGATGCAGAGATCATCATGGAGGAGTGCTGCTTCCTGGTTTGCTCAGGTTGCTTGTGTGCAGCACCCAGAACCAACTAACTGCTCAGGGATGGCACCACCCACAGTGATCTGGGTCCTCCCAAATCAATCATCAAACATGAAAAGGTACCACAGGCTTTCCCACAGGCCGACTTGTTGGGGGCGTCTTCTCAGTTGAGGGTCCCTCTTCTCAAGTGGCTCTAGCTTGTGTGAAGTTGACATAGAACTAGCCAGCACCGATGGGCAAGGCACATCTATACGAAAGCAGAGGATTGGAGAAAACAAAGCTGTTAAGAAGGGATATGAGAGCCACCCACTGTCCCCATACAAAGGTACAGTGGGGGAGAATGGCAGGACTGCTGGTTGACCTGCAGCTTCAATGACATGCATTCCATTCTTCAATGAGGTTTGTTGGATTTAGTGGGTTTTTTTCCTATCACCGTCATTGTTTAGGCTGTGTTCTGGTTTCCTTTTTGCAATAAATGTGATAAAATGCCATGACCAAAGCAACTTAGGTGTTCAGCAAAGGGTTTAATTCATCTTACACTTCTAGGTCACAGTCCACCACTGAGGAAAGGGTGCAGGGAGGAATATACCCAGGCAGGGTGCAGGGAGGGGCACTGCTTGCTGGCCTTACTTGTTTGATCACTCTAGGGCTTTCTTATGCAACCGAAGTCACCTATCTAGGAATGGTACCACCCACAGTGGACAGGACCCACCTACATCAGTTAAGAATGAATACAACAGCTCCCATAGACCTATCTGCCCAAGGCCAAACTGATCTAGCCAATTCCTCAATCAAAGCTTCCCTCTCAGATGATTCTGGCTATGTCAAGTCGACAGTTAAAGCAGTCCAGATCAGGGCGTGTTTTATTTTGCTTCTGCTGCTATAATGCTTTATCGATTAGCTCGACCATTTTATGGAACTTTAAAGGCTCAAGTACACAGGCAAGAAGAAATGACATCTTTGGCTGGTCCAACTGTGGAACTTTCTTCAAGAGCTGTAGTAAGCAATACCACAGGCTGTAGTGACATGGGAATGGGCAGATAAAATGGCAGAAGGAACCCAAAACATGAATATACGACATGGAAGAGGGCGTGCATGTCATCAAGACTGGTGGAGAAAGGGAGGCCTGATCAATAGAGCCCTGGGTGCTGTGTGTCTCCTATGGGTAACAATCACGTCGGTTTACAATATCCCCCACACACAAAGTAGTGCCCAATAATTGACAAATCTATCCAAAGAGAACACGAAGGGTCAATTTAAAACCTTGGAATACAGAGCACATCCGATGCGTGGCCTTAGCTGTCAGGCAAAAATTGATAAGATTCTGTATGCTGCTGTCAAGGATGTGTGGCCATCCAAAAGACTCTCCACAGAAAATGAAAATCAATGGCACAGACTGGGAGGTGCTATTTTTAGCACACAGAATGAACAATCCTCTTCAGCATGTATGAGGGCTGGCTTTTCAAGTCGGTGAGGGAAAATACCGCTTACAAGATAAAGATGAGTAAAGATACGCAATAGCCATTAACCCCGAGGAGGACAGAGCGTGAGGTGTGGGCTGTCCTATCAGAGTCACATCACCACTAACTGGGTAGAAATTAAAAAGCCCCACAGTGCCAAGTGACAGGATGTTTTTAAAGCAGTTTTACCGGAGACTGGTTCTCTGCTGGTAAGAGAGTAGAGCTTAGCATACTTGAGAAAATCGCCATGGTGGTCTCTTGTATCTCATTATTAGTGAATCTCTCTTCAGCACAGGTTGCCTTTGTAGGAATTTGATCAAGGGGAAAAATGCACTTGTGGGCAACAAAGACATGTAAGAATATTAATAGTAGCGGGCTTGAGATAGCCACGACTGACAATAACTTCCACGTCTGTGACAGGAGAGTGCCTGGGTTGTAACTACAGCTCCTGGGAACAATAGACTGAACTGGACCCCAGGCTGGGAAGGCGACTCAGTGGGAAAGAGCCTTGGACCTGAGTTCAGATACCAGAATCTACACAAAAAGCCAGAAGTGGCATCGTTTCTCTTTCAAGTCCCTGCTTAGGTTCCTGCCCTGACTTCTCTCAGTGACACACTGTGGCCTGCAAGCTCAAATAACCCTTTTCCTTCCTTAAGTTGCTTTTGGTCCGTGTTTTGTCATAGCAACGGAAAGAAGTGGGTAGCCACCATATCAAAAGGCCGCACGAGAATTACATAAATAACTCAATATTATCCATGACTTGTCTCTTACGCACATACTGTTTTAGGTCCATGTACATAGAAAGAAGTTGGGGAGGGGGGAATCAGCCTGTGATTGTAATTCTATTACAAGAATCCATTAACTGTATGCTGGTGAGGCCCCGTGGGCTGTTTCGATCATTGCTGGAAAGATAGAAATGGGAAGAGATTATGTTCAGACCTGTCAGTTATACCTGTGCTCCATCGCAAGCAGCCCCACCTAGGATCGGAACACAAATGTTCCATTTTTATTATATACTCTGTGCATAATCCGTATGCAGGAGACACAGGTTCTAAAACATGGAGAAATATAGGGAAAGGCCCAGCTCACACCATGATTACCGTAGCCAGGGAAGTCAGGATTGAAGTGGGGTTGTGATGGCTGAATTATGCTATCCACTCTAAAGCATCTGACAAGGCCAAGATACTAATGGCTGTTTCATTTATATTTAATGCGCCAATAGTAAATGGAACTAGAGTGCGGGGCAAATTACTTAGGCAGCGAATGTGGGGGACGGCTGCATGGTACTTCTGTAAATGTGAAAGTGTGTCTGTGAAACTCCACCGTTGTCCTTGCGGGAGTAACACGAGCAACTGTCGTTTTAAAATCAGAGGAAGGACACATTCATCCGTGTACAGCACAAGCGCCAGCTTCTCCTTCTGGGGCTTCTCCTGTTCTTCAGGTTGCTCCTGGGATAGAAGCTCACAGGTTCCAATGAACCTGCCCAAACGGACCATCCCTATGCTATGAAGGTATGTCTCACAAAGTCCATTTGTGCAATTGTGTCACGTAAAGAACCACAAGAAGACTGGAGAGTTGATTTAGTGCTCAAGGACGCTTGATATGAACGCCTGCTAAGTTCGAACCCCCCAAAACCCATGAAAAGCTAGGCATGGTATGTCTGTAACTCCCGTCTTAGGGAGGAGAAGACAGACAGATCCCAGGAGCTTGCTGGCCAGGCATCCTAGCTGGAACATAAAGCTTCTAATTAATGCGAGACCCTGCCTCAAAAAATAAAGTGATGATACCATTTCTCTAGGTCAGTGCCTCTGAGCCCACGGAAGTAGGGCCCCGAGACCTGCCTTCCTGGCTGAGGTCTGCAGCTGCCTTGGGCCTGCAGGCTATAAAGTCTCCTGCACAGCAGCGGAGAACTAGTGTAACCAGATGCACTTCTCTGAATTCCAACTGTTCCCAAGGCCAAGAGAGGGTCAGGGTCCAGCCAAATTTTCTCAGTCAGATTTCCCCACCACCACCACCACCCCATTTTTAAAAAGAAGGCTATTTTTCAAACTGGAAGAAGAGGGAAACAATTAGAACAAAAAGCAGAAATCTATACATCTCCTGTCATTTCCACTCCAGACGTGCATACTGTTATCGGGAGGCACTGGAGCCATATTATTTCAACCCTAAACATTAACAAATCATCTTTGCTTGTGCCAGAATGTCATTTTCTGGTATTTTGGCCTCTGCAACCTGATTTTTTTTTTCTGTATGAAGCTATTTCATACTTTTTGGAATCTGAGACAGATTCCTAAGCAAATGTCCTAGGAGGTGGGTGTGGGCGGATGCTGGACAGAATGCAGAATCCACTCAGCCTTGGAAAGGTTTCTGGTCTGTTCCCTGATGGTTATCCCCACAGCTGGGAGAGTCTGTTTCTGGACCATAAGTGCCTTGCAGACAGGGCTGCAGTGACCCTACAGTGTTAATGAGAATCTAAAATCTCACAACACTATATTCCAAGGAAGAGATGGGCAACAGTAATATCACAGTGAAAAGGCACTTTTGATGCCACCATGCACCTGGCCATGGTACTGGATACAGAAAGACATCAGCGACACATCAGTTATCAGACCCATCATCCTTAAAAGAGTGAGCTGGTCACAGGGATACAAGGATATTGGGCACAGAAAGATGCCCCAGGCAGACCGTTTTTTAAAACAAAGAAAATGCAAGGCAGAAGAATGCCTGAGTTTCCTGGGCAGGGAGCAGGTATCATAGAGATTTTTGAGTTCTACAAACACCCCAAGAGTCCCAGTTCCCTCATTACTCAGAGGGCACAGGTGCCCACACTGCCCTCCTCTAAGTCCCTGATTCCCAGGGTATGGACCTCCCATCAGGCCCCACCACCAGCCTCAGTTCTTCTGGTCTCACCGCAGGGTCTCGGCCCCCACTGTGAGCAGACAACTCATCTCTCCAGCATGCCAACAGCCTCAGTCTCTCCCAGTTTTGTCCCTCTCTGGTCTAGCCAAACCGAGACTCCGTTCATGGCCTACAGTGTGCCTGCAACTCCCCCGCTGGGCCTCACAGGTTTAGTCCAGCTCTCTGCAGCAGGAAGGTGAGGCAGCTGGCCACATTGCATGTGCAGTCTGGAAGCAGGGAGGGATGAAGGCTGGTGTCCAGTCAGCTTGCTCCTTTTTGTTCAGTTTAAGACCTTAGCCTGTGGGATGATGTCATCCATCATTTAGGATAAGCTAGCCCGTCTCAATTAACCCAACCTAAAAGCTCCCTCACAGGTGACTCTAGATCTCACCAGGTTGACAGTCAGCATTAACCACCGAGCGGCTGAACTATTCTCTTAGATCACAAAGAAACACAGCTGCAGACCGGTAGACGTTTTTTCTTCCCATGACCATGTCATAGCCACATATCCATCGCACAGCCTTCCCACAGTAAGCCCCGGTACCTCCGAAGCCAGAGACAAGAGTGGCTGTCGTAGTAGCCCCCGAGCTGGATGTGCATGATGTCATTAGGCTCACACTGGCCACTCACACTGGCACACAGACCATGGAAACTGTTTCCAACTAAAAATAAATAACTCTTCTGACCTTTGCACCATAAATTGCGCTCTTCCTGCAATAAAGCTGCTCACAGCAGTTCCCAATGGTCTCCATCACTCCTGCCAGCACCATCACAGCCACCAGACCAAACCAGCCCACTAACCAGTGACCCACATGGCTCAGATCCCAGCATCCATCGCTCCCTGACCCACCCAGCCCATGAGCACCTGGACACAGCTCCTTGGAAACCCCTCCTGAAACTGCCCTCAAAGCGCCCTGCCTCTTCCTTCCTGGATGTCCCCTCTAGGTCGCCTTTGCTGGCCAACCCTCCACACATGCTCTTCATGACACTAGAAGGTCCCATAGCGCAACTTTTAAATTCTTCCCTCTCTGGGCATCCCGTATCTTATTACTTCAAGCAGCAGCCACCAGTCAGAATGCTACCCACGCCATCTCAGTGTGTATCAGCCTCTTAACACAGGCTCTGGGGACAGTGCCAGTTCAGTGTTCCACTGGGGTGTCCCATCATCATCACCAACTCTACAAAGGAACTTTGTAGCTCCTTCCTGAGTCTACACCTTCTCCAGCCAGTCCTTTCCCTCTCTGCCCACTTGTGTGAAGACATCCTTAGTATCTTTTTAAGCACTTTGGTTTTTCTCATGACATCTCATGGAATCTGTCGTTATCCACTTTTCTCTATTACTTGTGCCCAGGTGCTAAGTGGCTTATGCTTGTAGCTCCTTGAAGTCTGAGTTCCAATCCCACCCTTTATAGGAGGGAAGCCTCCTATAAAGGCTTCCCTAGTCACCTGTAAAAACTGCTATATGTGCACTTAGAAAGCTCTCCCTACCTTATTTTCTCACTGCATCCCTGTCTTGCCAGGTTTCAGAATTGACTTCCTCACACCATCAAGCTGTACACAGTGTCTTCCCATGGCTGCCCCTACCCTGTCATCACACCACCTTCTGAGAGACAGCAAGAGCCGGTCCTGCGACTGCGGTGTTGATGGCATGTTCTGAGTTATAAGAGCACAAGGCACACATGAGAGAACTCATTCCTTGTGCTTCCAGAGCATGAATGAACACAGGAGACCCCCCGGAGGAGTCACATAAGTGACAACAGCCCCATGAACCTGTCACTAAGATCCAGCGTGAGAGAGCCTCACACAGGAAAGATAAGCAGCGGAAGAGATCTATTACAAAGCATAAATTTAACAGTTTGCATTTACGACACACCTTAAAATTCATCCAGGAGTGCCACGAAAGGAACTTGCCTACATGCCATGGATTAGGATGGGTGGAAAATTCTGTTCAGGCAGTCCAGCTGTTCCTGTCCCTGTCCTGAGGCTTTGGTAGTGAGAAAGAAATAAGGGTAGGTCTCTAAGCCTTCCTTTCCAGAGGCCAAAGTTACCTGTGGGAAGGGCAGAGGTGAGAAGAGGTGGTATCTTCCAGCCAGGTATTGGGGGTCCTGCTGTGCTTATGAGCATTCAGGTGCTTCTTCCCATAGGCAGAAGAAAGAGGCCTCTGTATTAGGCATCCATCCAGCTGAGAAAAGGAGCCCTGGGTCCACCAGACTCAGCAGAGCACAGAGTACCTAGGAATCAAGGGAACAAAGAGCGGTCAGCACAAGAATAGGAGGAGGACGGCATGGTCAGGATGCTAAGAAGGACCAAGGTGGTGGCGCTGATCTTCCTATCTCCAAACCCAAGGGAATTCTGGGTAAACAGCTGTCTGAAAGCCTATCACATTAAGCCATCGGTATAACAGTACAGTTTGCCAGAGAAGTAATAATGGTTCACTGGGTAACAAGAGCCAATCCCACTAAGAAGTTAACAGATCAATCCATCATCAAGGACCATCCTCCAGGCCTGTACTACCCAGCTCTTTCTGTCCCAGTGGGATTCCTACAGGGATATGGGTAGTGATGGCCTCTATAGGCACTCAATGGAAAGTCAATTTCCATCTAGAAAAGCAACACCAAAAACCACAACTCAGGAATGCACAATGAGGGAAATGGAATTAGGGAAAATAAGATCCCTGGGAGACAGAATGAGGGAGAGCACATATTCTCCATCAGTAATTACATGTAATGCTTTAAATGGGATGCAGAGAAATCTACAGGGCTGGTGTGGGGGGCCAATCAGTGAAGTCTGCTTGGGAAACACTTTGCAGCTCTTGATTAAAGTCAAGGCTAGTCTATGACCCTGGAAATACCTGAGATAAATGAAAGGCAGCTACACACTAAGTCCTGCACACACATAATCAAACTGGCATCATCCATACTAGGCTACATGTGAAAACAACACACATGTCCATTTTCTGGTATACTGCATGACCATGTAATTGTTTTGGTCCTGAAAGGAACTATAATACTGATTCACACTAAGACACAGATGTGTGTGTGTGTGTGTGTGTGTGTGTGTGTGTGTGTGTGTGTGTTAGGTATGTTCACATGTACAGATAGATATGAAGACCAGAGGATGATACTAGGAATTCCTCCTTAAATTACTATCATGCCTTAATTTTTTCACACAGGGTCTCTCACTTAACCAGAAGTTCATCGTTTGCCCTAAATTGGGTCCAGTAAGTCTGGGGATCCTTCTGTCTCTGCCTGCCAGTACTGGGGTTACTGGAGCCATGCATGGGTTTTCCCATGTGTTTTGTGGGATTGAACTTGGGTCCTCAGCAAGCATTTTACTCACTGAGCCATTTGCCCAGCCGGAAGCTCATTCTTGAAGACACTATGCTGGGCTAAAGAAGGAAGAACACAGAAGCTCTTCACTCTATGGAACCACTCACATGCAGAATGTCTCGACAGGCAAATCCATGGAGAGAGAAATACAGTGCCTGGTTTGCTGAGACTCATTACATAGACATGGGTTACATGATTACATTCTGGAATGAGGTAATGGGGACAGTCACAAGGCCATCTGTAAACATGCTCAAAACCCTTGCATGGGGACTCAAAGATGGTGACTTTCAAGCTATGTGAATGACAGGTCTGGGAAACTGTTAGTTTAAATGGGGAAGAAGGAAGGAAGAGAAGGAGGAAGGGAGGGAAGGAGGAAGGAAAGGAGGGAAGAAAAGCACAAGTTCTTGGAAGATGCAGAAATATAAGGTAAAGGCTAAGGTAATATTGCATGAGAATTTCTAAATCCTTTGCTCACCAGGGTTGCAACACCCTTGCATGAACTCTGCTTTGTTTTGTTTTGTTTTGTTTTGTTTTTTTCTCATGAATTTGTGGTCACGGAGCACAGACCACCAGTGACCATTTCCTGCTCCTACCTGCAGAAGCTTCCTGGTCCCGTCAATGAGGGCTTGCGGAGCGTCCACATGACAGGATAGAAGATGCATCCTGGCAGACAGATCCGTGTCTCTTTGGCATATCCCTCTCTCTCCCCTTACACTAGAACATCAGGCTTTGCCCACACCACATGCAAGTGTTCATTTTTCTTACAACACTCATGAGCAGATTGCTCAAGACTGAGGACTTCAGCACGTTGCTTCCCTAGCAGAGCCCTAACCCCTCCTCCTAAGCCTCTCACCTGCGTGCAAGCTAGCCTTGAACAGCTTCACTGTGGTTATTTCGGAAAATGCCGCCACTAGGCGACTGGTCTATTTTCTGCCTTCACTTGGCAATAACTTTGGACTCTTCAGACAAAAGGCGACACATTCCTCCTTGAGATCCACCTTTCTGCTGGTGTTCGCACACAGAAAGAGCTGAGAAATAGCAATGCAATCGCCAGCAAGAAAGCAACACTCTGCTCAGACAGCACACGGTTGGGTGATAGGAGCCTTTTTGAGTTGTATCAAGAAGAGCTTCGCAAAGGCCTGCCAGCTGCAAAACTCTCTGCCTGGGCTCAGAGCTAGGAGCTCAGTGTCCCTGTCCTTCAGTCTTCTGGGCTACAAAGCCCAACTGACTCCCTCATTCCCAAAGCTCATGGTCAAAAAGCCTATTTACATTTGCTCTGGAAGATGGGTACACATAAGACTTGGAAATAAAAGGGAGATGGGGAGAAGGGGGTTTGGTGGGAGAGGGAGAAAAAAAGAAAGGAAAACAGGGTAAATATGACCATAACACATTATACACGTGTGCAGAAATGTCACAATGAACCCTATTACTATGTGTAATTAACATGTAATTAACATGTGCTAATTAGGAACATAGGACCATGTGCTGTATATAGGATGCCTTCTACAGTGATGAATCATATTAAATTGTATTTTGTTATTTATGTATATGCCTGTTTATGTGTATGCATATGTGCTTGCAGGTGCCTATGGAGACTACAGTAAGTTATTCAATTCCCCGTGGCTAGAGTTTGGGGCAGTTGTGAGCCGTCCAGTGCTGGTGCTGAGAACAAACTCTGGTCCTCCACAAAAGTGACAGTCGCTTCTAAATACTGCACCACCACTCCAGCCCTTCACTTGCATTACTAAGGGTAAATTGTCAGTTGACACTATTAATGGTGGTGTTTTAAGTTATTTCTCATTTGCTTACTGATTTAGAATACACGGAGAATGATAAATTTTGATTTTTTTCAAGTGTGCGTGCCTCCGCATTGGCTATCTGTCATGCATATTCTCCCATAGAGTCCCCAGGCAAGGACTGTGACTGACTCCAGAGTATGCAGCATCACTCGTCCAGCGGCTTGAGCCAGAGATGAGACGGCACAGCCTGAGGTTGCTCAGCCCTCTCCGTATGTGTCCCAAGGAGCCCTGCCATGTTCCCATGCCCCTTCTGCAGACACCAACAATGTATATGTTACCTTCACCTTCCATTCCTCACCTGTATTTGGACTTCTGCTGAGATACAGGTAGGTGTGCCTGGAGCAGAGATGGGCAAGAAGTCCCTGCTCTTAAGAACCCTGCACAACATGGAACGCCATGTCTACCCATGGCCCTTCTAGTAATTAACAAAATTCACATGTTTGCCCCAAGAAGCAAATATAATGAAGTATTAAGTAAGATGTCTCGTTTCCTAGCAGGCAATCCCAATAGCACCCAATTCACGCCTTCGTATGAATATGGATGACACCCTAAAAGGTAAATCACCCCAAAAGCCAAGCTTATGCAGAAAATATGAAGGAATAATCTCACTGATCCCTTTCATCAGGTGTACGAACATCTCTATCTAAAGGGGGCCATATGTGATGATGACTTACTAAATAAAGAAACCACTAAAATAACCAGGTTTGTGAGGAGAATACAGAATTGGGAGCATCACTTGGCCCCTTTCCCAGCATAACCAACCCACAGCTCCAAAGCTATGTGTGCCATGGGACGGCCAAGGCAGTGCAACACAAAACCACACTTACTAGAAACACTATGGGATTTTCTTTCTCAATTGTATTATTTCTTTTTTGCCCAATTAAACTGCACAAGTATAAACTTTGTAGATGACAATCTGCTGCCCCGTGCAACTGTAAGACATGCCTGCTAGATTTTTGTAGTCTCAGTATCCCTGCATACCTATCTGCCCACATATACAAGCACACCCGTGCGTATGCACACTTGTGAGTCACAAGCGATACATTAAAGCCAAGCATCGAATGGGAAGGGTGCTGTTACTTAGAGAGGTCTCTCTCAGTCTCTGAGGGGTGGGAACAGACTGACTGAAATGGAAGCAGGGCATAGAGAAGGCTGAGAAGAAACCCGCTGAGCTCCACACAGTGGGTGTGGGAGACTCACGAGAGTCCTAGCAGCTGTGGCGAAAGGAGACAGAGGTGTTTCGAAGTGAGTTTCAGGAGTAACCAACTGACCGTAGAGAAAAAAGGAGAGAGGAGGTTAGGGGGAGATGGAGCGGGGAAGGAAGAGAAAGGATTGAGTAGGGGTGAGAAAGGGTGTGAGATTCCACCTTACACCAGTCAGAATGGTTAAGATGAAAAACTCAGGGGTCAGCAGATGCTGGAGAGGATGTGGGGGAAAAGGAACACTTCTCCATTGTTGGTGGGATTGCAAGCTGGTAAAACCACTCTGGAAATCAGCTTGGCGATTCCTCAGAAAATTAGACACAGTACTACCTGCTGATGCAGCTATACCACTCCTGGGCATATACCCAGAAGACGCTCCTACATGTAATAAGGACACATGCTCCACTATGTTCATAGCTGCCATATTTATAATAGCCAGAAGATGGAAAGAACCCAGATGCCCCTCAACAGCGAAATGGATACAGAAACTATATACTATCCAGCTATTAAAAACAATGAATTCATGAAATTCTTAAGCAAATGGATGGAACTATAAAGTCACATCCTGAGCGAGACAACCCAATCACAAAAGAACACACATGGTATGCACTTACTAATAAGTGGATGTTAGCCCAAAAACTCAAAATAAAGAAGTTACAATTCACCCAGCACAGGAAGCTCAAGAAGAAGGAGAACTTAAGTGAAGGTGCTTTGGTTCCTCTAAGGAAGGGAACAAAATACTCACAGGAGCAATAAGGGAGACAATGTGTGGAGTAGAGACTGAAGTAAAGGCCACCCAGAGACTGCCCTACCTGGGGATTCACCCTATAAACAGTCAACAAACCCTGACACTACTGTGGACAACAAGAAGTGTATACCAAAAGGAGCATGCAATGGTTGTCTCGGAGGGGCCCTGTCAGAGCCTTACACATACAGAGACAGAAGCTAGCAACCAACTATTGGACTGGGCGTAGGATCCCCAATGGAAGAGCTGGAGGGTGGTCCGGAGGAGCTGAAGGGGTTTACAGCCCCATGGGTAGAACAATGATTTCGGCCAACCAGACACCCCAAGGCTCCCAGGGACTGAACCATCAACCAAGGGGCACACATGGTTCCAGCCAAAAATGTGGCAGAGGAAGGCCTTGTTGGGCATCAGTGGGAGGAATGGTCCTTGGTCAGGTAAAGGCTCAACAGAGGCCCGAACAAAGGGAAACCAAGGTGGGGGAGGGAGTGTGTTGGATGGAGAGACATATATGTGGAGGCAGGGGGAGGGAGGAGAGGGAGGGGCTGGGGGTCTTAGGGGAGGGGGATATTGGGAAAGATTTTACCACTGGCAATGGAAATGAAGACGATATTCAATAAAGAAAAAGAAAAAACAGAGAAAGAGTGAAAGGAAAGAAGAGGGGAGGGAGAGAAGGGGGAAGTTAAAGGGGAAAGGAGGGGGAGGGAAGGGAGAGGAGAGGGGAGGGAGAGAAACAAAGAAGGACCTTATAACTTTGAAAAGAGAGTCAGAAGAGAGGAGAAGGATAAGAGGGGGAAGGAGAGAAAGGAAAGAGAGGAAAAAGGCAGGGGATGGGGCAACACCAGGGAGCCCTCACACAGGATGATCAATACTGACCCTCAATATATTAGCTTTGGGAATCACTGCAGGAGCAAACACTAGAAGATATAACTGAGGAAGCTGAAGCAATAACATGATGCCATCCTCATGAGAGACAAAGCGATGGTCCTTTTTTATGAGATATTTTGTTTTTTTACATTTCAAATGTTATCCCCTTCACATGTTTCCACTCTGAAAACCCACTATCCCATGTCCCCTACCCCTGCTTACTAACCTACCCACTCCCACTTCCCCGACCTGGCATTCCCCTACACTGGGGCAATGAGCCTTCACAGGACCAAGGCCTCTCCTCTCTTTGATGTCCAACCAGGACATACTCTGCTATCCATGCGGCTGGAGCCATGGGTCCCTCCATGTGTACTCTATGCTTGGCAGTTGAGTCCTGGGAGCTCGGAGGGTACTGGTTGGTTGGTTGTTGTTCCTCCTATGGCGCTGCAAACCCGTTCAGCTCCTTGAGTCCTTTCTCTAGCTCTTCCATTAGGGACCCTGTACTCAGTTCAATAGTTGGCTGAGAGCATCCCACTCTGTATTTGTCAGGCACTGGCAGGGCTTCTCAGGAGACAGCAACATCAGGCTCCTGTCAGCTAGCACTTGTTGGCATCCACAATAGTGTCTGGGTTTGGTAACTGTATATGGAATGGATCCCCAGGTGGGGCAGTCTCTGGATGGTCTTTTCTTTAGTCTCTGCTCCACACTTCACCTCTGCATTTTCTCCCATGGGTGTTTTGTACACCTTCTAAGAAGGACCAAAGTATCCACAATTTGGTCTTCCTTCTTCTTGAGCTTCATGTGGTCTGTGAATTGTACCTTGGATATTCCAAGCTTAGGGGCTAATATCCACTTATCAATGAGTACATACTATGTGTGTTCTTTTGTAATTGGGTTACCACACTGAGGATATTTTCTAGTTCCATCCTTTGCCTAAGAATTTCATGAATTCATTGTTTTAATAGCTGAATAGTACTCCATTGTGAATATGTACCACATTTTCTGTATCCATTCCTCTGTTGAAGGACATCTGGGTCTTTTCCATCTTCTGGCTATTATAAAGAAGGCTGCTATGAACACAGTGGAGCATGTATCCTTATTACACATTGGAGCATCTTCTGGGTATATGCCCAGGAGTGGTATAGCTGGGTCCGCCAGTAGTACTATGTCCAATTTTCTGAGGAACAACCAAACTGATTTCCAGAGTGGTTTTACCAGCTTGCAATCCCACAAGAAATGGAGGAGCGTTCCTTTTCTTCCACATCCTCTCCAGCATCTGCTTTCATGTGAGTTTTTGATCTTAGCCATTCTGACTGGTGTGAGGTGGAATCTCAAAGTTGTCAAAATATAACTATTTGCAGATGATATGATAATATACTTAAGTGACCCAAAAATTCCACCAGAAAACTCCTAAACCTGATAAACAACTTCAGCAAAGTGGCTAGATATAAAATTAACTCAAACAAATCAATAGCCTTCCTCTACTCAAAGGATAAAAAGGCTGAGAAAGAAATGAGAGAAACAACTCCCTTCACAATAGTCACAAACAATATAAAGTACCTTGGTGTGACTCTAACTTCAAGTCTCTGAAGAAAGAAATCGAAGATTTCAGAAGATGGAAAGATCTCCCATGTCCATAGATTCGGCAGGATTAATATAGCAAAAATGGTCATCTGGCCAAAAGCAATCTACAGATTCAATGCAATCCCCATCAAAATTCCAAATCAATTCTTCATAGAGTTAGAAAGAGCAACTTTCAAATACATCTAGAATAACAAAAAACTCAGGATAACAAAAACTATTCTCAACAATAAAAGAACCTCAGGCAGAATCACCATCCCTGACCTCAAGCTGTACTACAGAGCAATCATCATAAAAACTGCATTGTATTGGTACTGTGACAGGCAGGCAGATCAAAGGAATAGAACTGAAGACCCAGAAATGAACCTACACACCTATGGTCACCTGATCTTTGACAAAGGATCTAAAACCATCCAGTGGAAAAAAGACATCATTTTCAACAAATGGTGCTGGTTCAACTGGCAGTTAGCACGTAGAAGAATGCAAATCGATCCATTCTTATCCCCCTGTACAAAGCTCAAGTCCCAGTGGATCAAGGACCTCCACATAAAACCAGATACACTGAAAGTAATAGAAAAGAAACTGGGGAAGACCCTCGAGCACATGGGCACAGGGGAAAATTTCCTGAACAGAACACCAATAGCTTATGTGCTAAGATCAAGAATTGACAAATGGGACCTCATAAAATTGCAAAGCTTCTGTAAGACACAGGACACTGTCAACAGGACAAAAGAGCAATCAACAGAAAAGATCTTTACCAATCCTACATCTATTAGAGGACTAATATCCAATATATACAAAGAACTCAAGAAGTTGGACTCCAGAGAACCAAATAACCCTATTAAAAATGGGGTATAGGGCTAAACAAAGAATTCTCAATGAGGAATACCAAATGGCTGAGAAGCACCTAAAGAAATGTTCAACATCCTTAGTCATCAGGGAAATGTGATGGTCCTTCATGTGCTGGAATGGAAAGCTGTCTGAGAGACATCTGGGAATAAGTGACAAAGTGCCAAACATTTGTCTAATAGCATTCTATTTGTGAGCAGAACTGAAGACACAGTTCTTCTAGAGGACACCAGAGAAAAATGAAGACATTTTAATCCCAAAGAGAATGTATCCTTCCGCTTGCTCCTCTTGAGAACTCTGTCCAACCTTAGATTTTCGGAGGTTAACAATCTTTGGCACAGTAAATTTCAGTCACTACTTATATTTTTCTCTTAAAAGGGTCATAGAGCCATGTATAACATACCACAAACTATGATCTAAAACCCCACAGGAAGAGCCTAATTCCCTGTACTCTTGGCTCCACAAACAGGGCTTTCTTTCTCTTCTTTATACTGCACACCCCCATACACACACACACACATACACACACACACACACACACACACACACGGTATATTGACATTTAGCCTTTGCGCACCTGCTTGTAGCTTTCACTACAAAGCAACTGTGAGAAGAAAGACCCATGTCTTGCTGCACAGGCACACAACAAAAGGGACCCAAAGGGACCTGGCTGCTTCTCTCCAGATCTTCTTCCCATTTTCCCAAGTCCCAGGGCTGTCTTCTAGCTGCTGTTGGTACTGAATGTCAGAATTTCAAAACCCAGAGCAGTGGTAGGCAGGGAGGTTCTCACAGTGGCTGGGAGCTGAGGCTTCCACATGTGTGAGCTGTTGGAGCTCAGTATGAATGGGGGTCTTGTCTGGCTTCAATAAAGCACCTCTCTGTTTATATGCATACTATACTAAGCGTCTTGTCCACTGAGAAGCCACCCAGCACTCCTCAGCAATCCCTTTCCTGTTGTCTTGAAGGGACCTATTTAACATTTCCCTTCTCTGGGGTAAATTAAGCAACCGAAGCGTTTCTCAAGGCAGGCACGGAGCACACTCATTGGCTCATTGGATATCAATTAAATTTTTTTAAATTCTCTTGCTGAGATGAAAGACCTCTTTCTGGTTAGCCTGCCACCCTTGCCAATTCAAAGAAATCCCTCATAAAAACGAAACTGATTCTCAAGCTTCGAGCTGCTTACAAAGAACCAATTGATTTACCCAACTGGATGCCGAAACAGGCAAAAAAATAAATAAGAATCTTGTTGCTGCCGGGACGTTACACTAGAAAAACTAATTTATTTAGAGACGTGCGACAATGAAACACATTGTGACTTTAAAAAACTCAGAAAGCAGTTCCCTTGGCGACATATCTTAAAGAGGAATGAGGTGGGTTTGTATTTGCTGAGCAAGGAAGAATTTCTCCAAAGCGCAAGATGCATTATGTTTTTATCTAAAACATATGTGTGCTGGGAAAGATGGGGACTCTAACAAGGAGAGGATTCCTATGAAGGAGTGGACGGTTCTGTCTCCAAAGGCCTGGGCAGGAAGAAGTGTCTTGTACCGTGTGATCCTGTACTGTCTGTCTTGTGTATTTATAATGCATTATAATCGTGTTATATGCATACTGTAAGATTAGGTGTTTTAGAGTTTACGAGTTAGTGTGGCTAGTTATTTCACAGGATCATATATCGATGCTACCATCAAAACAAGACCTCAGGGCCAGTGAGAGGGTTCAGCTGCTAAAAGGTGTCTCTCAAAAAACCTGATGAACTGAGTTTGAAGCCAAGACCCACATGCTAAAGGAGACCCGTCCACCAGTACACATACATACATGCACATGCAATAAACGGATGCATAAATAAATATTCTTTAATTTAAAATAAACTCCCCTCGGAGCTCTCACAGTCATTTCTGTGACTGTGCAGGCAGGCAGTCATTTCTGGCATGCACCAATGGTCTTGCAGGTTTGGAACGTTCCTGCAAACAGAATCTGATCTTTCAAGTCTGACTCCTTTTGTAGTTCTTGTTTAAAAGCTACAATTGAACTGATATAATTCTTGAGAAAGTCCCGTCAAGGCCATGCATCATATTTCTTCCAGGCTATCTGCTTGTCTAATGGCTCTAAATCAGTTATAGCCAATTCCACAGATGACAGAAGATGAAACTATCCACGCAACGAGTACACAGATAATTACTTCCCACTTAACAGGGCAAAGAATGATGGGTCAATAAAGCCTTTTAAACATCTCACCGATGTAAAGGTGCCCAGAGCTATTCTGATGCGAGAATGTTAGGCTCAAAGTCAGAAAAACAGGGGCATCTCTAAGGTCTCTTACAGTTTAAAAGGTCAAATCTCAAAACCCTGTTTTAAAATAGCCCAGCCTCATAAGACAGATTTCTGAGCCTTGTGTGACTTAAGTCCTCACCACCTTCACAGACAGGGACTGTGGGACACTATGAGTGGGCACTGGTAGGGACAGGAATGACACATTAGGATAGAGACCTAAGATGCCAGCTTCACTGTAGGGAAGCCTGTAAGCTTACTACTCCTATCTACACAAACTGTGGCTTCTTAGAACACTCAGGAAAGGAGGTTCTGCAGAGAGACTGAAGTCACAGCCACAGCTATGACCTGTCAAAGCAGCTGGAGCTAGGAAGGAGAGATGCCCTGACACAAGGGTGATTTACTATACAGTCTGGTGGCATAGTGCTTTCTGAAGGAGCATTAGGTTTAGAAGTATAGAGTTTATATTATAGGGCAGTCACTGAAAATATTCATTTTTCTAAGGTATGATCAATTGGGCTAATCAAAGCCTTGTAATCTCATAAATATGCAAGCAGGAAAGTCAGAAAAAGAAAAAGAAACAATAAATTGAAAATAGCTACCCATCAGTATCCGAGCTCCTAGACACCCATATCAAAAAATCATTTTAAACATAATTAGTCTAAAAGATCAGTTAAAAGATGTGGGTATCAGACCTTATCTGAGAAGTTACTTTGTACAGCGGGTGGCACTTCATCGGAAATCACAGCTCCTCGAAAGTGAGCAAGTGTCTGTGTGGTCCTCGGTCACAGATCTTTATCCCCCCGCCCCACAGGCTCAGGGCAACAAATTTTTAAAAGTCTATAAGACTGCAGCTGAGAGTGGACCAGAGTCTTCTGGGCATAACAGGACCACTGCACTCAGAAACTCACAGCAGTGGTGGCTCCGGCAGAAGAGCAAGCCAGGCAGCCTTCTAGCAGAGAGGAGGGAGAGGATCATGAGCCCCCCTACACCTAGCTGCGGAGAGGACAATGACGGCTTCCAATGGATGGTGAGTTCATCTTTAAGGGTGTGACCTCTGATAGGTCCATCACGCTCCTGCGGATGACTCCACACACAGGAGTGAGTATATGGGCAGCACAAATTATTCTGTGCATTATCAAATTAAATTTTAAAAAAGAGGGCACAACGTTAGGAAGGATTGAAGGCGTGGGTGAACCCAGGAAAAATTAAGAAGAGAGATGTGGGGAATGAATATATTCAAAATACACTGCATATGTTTATGAAATCTTGGAATTAATAAAAGCATTGAATGGATGGATACAAGAATGGGCTCGATAGAAAACCACAAGTGTCCATCGCAATATTTATAAGAAACTCACTGAAGAGCTGCGGAAGCAGATCAAGAGTTAAGGGATGGAGACACATGCACCATGCCAAAGCTAGTCCAAAGAAAACGGAATGGCATGAGCTCGACCCAAGAAGAACTGTTGTTGGGGTGCAAACTCTAAAGAGGCAGATTCGACTCCAAGAATTAAATAAACATGTACATCCTCAACAACGGCGTGCCAGAACTCATATGGCCAATCTGATGCAACTACAGAGGAGAAGCAGCCGCTAAGTCGATTTAATAC
Organism: Apodemus agrarius; assembly: GCA_964023405.1. NCBI lineage: Eukaryota > Metazoa > Chordata > Mammalia > Rodentia > Muridae > Apodemus > Apodemus agrarius. The sequence goes on along the minus strand of OZ030011.1, from coordinate 97,986,635 downwards.
CACCCATGGGTGTTAAGTGGACAGATCCAACAGGCAGAAAAATAGAACAGGCCAAGGTGATCTGAACAACACTAACAATCAACTTGATCTTTTTGACCCACGGCCTCCCATCTGAACTCTGGCTCCCAAAAAAAAACAGCCTAAGCCAAAAGCTACACATAAATATAAAAGCAAATGAATAAAAGAACCAAGAAACTATACCAAGTGTGCTCCTTCTTCACAACCCAAACCAGTGACCAAAGGACACCCAGGAAAGCCCCAGGTCTGGAGATGTCCAGTCTACCTAGACACTGTGAGAAAGACTCTGTGTATGAACAAAATGGGAGAGAGAGAGAGGGAAAAAAAAACATGATGCTTACAAAAATGCAAGTGCGCGTGTGCGTGTGCACACACACACACACACACACACACACACACACACAGCATCCATGGGCTACAGACATCACTGCGATCTTAACCAAAAAAAAAAAAAATGTGTTAAAAAATATAAGGAGAGCATGGGGTATTATTCATGTATGTGTTTCTGCCTTTAGCTGAAAACTAAAGAAAATAATTAGCAGTTCCTATTTTCTACTATTTGTTTGCTCATTCTATGCAGTGCTGGGCAGAGTCCCCAGGACCTAGAGACTCTTGTCAAGCACTCCACCACTGAGCTCCAACTCCAGGCCCCTGCTCTCTCCATTGCTATGGATGAAAAGGTCTCACCCTTTCCAACCAGGAGGTATTCTTGCATTCACTTTGATGTCTGCCTTCACAGAGGCATGATGTCTTCAGTCCTCAAAGGAGCCCCATGACTGAAATAACGGTGGTACCATTCTCAGCCTAGAGATGAACAGATTGGGAACGATTAAGTCAAAGTCCTCCACTTAAGTCCCACTGGGGCTGAGAGCTTGGGCAAGACCCCTCTTCTCTGACCTCATCTTGCCTCGTCTTGCACAATCCCTGACCACAGCTGCCACACTGGGCGGTGCCACGCATGCTGACTCTGCAGGCCACTGCCTCCCTTCTCAGGTTCACCATCACAGGCAGCTCTGCGGGGCCCTGACCTCCACGGGAGCCGGCCAGCAGCCCTCCAGAAACGGTGCTGATGTTTGCACTGCTGTTTAGTTTAATAACAGGAGGGTTCCTTCCTGGTCACTCATTTGTCTCTAAGCCACCACTGCAAAAATGCCTATCTTAGACCTCTGGCTCATCCGCTGAAATGCTTGTCATGTGTGAAATAATTCGAGGTATGTGTTGGGGGGAGCCTTAATTTACATTCAAAAGTTGTTTTGTTTTGTTTTGTTTTTCGGTGGGGAGGTGGCAGGGTGGATGGTGGGCAAAGGCATCTGCACCAAGGCTTTCCTAGGTTCAATCTCCTGAAATCACACGGCAAAAGAACTATTCCTGCAAGTTGTCCTCTGACCTATGAACACAAACACACACACACACACACACACACACACACACACACACACACACCACACACACGGTATAATTTATAATTTGTTTAACATCTCAAACTAAAATAATATGTTTCACTAGGGAATGGGATATAGTTATCGCTTGGGATCAAGTCAGTGATGGCCCCAGCTTCTGCTTCCTCCCACAGACACCAAAATCTACAGATGCACCAGTGCTTATGTAAAATGGCAGTCTCTCGGGGGAGAAAAGCAGGAAGGATAACGGGAGGACATAGTGAGAAAGACCCCCCAGCTGGCCAGTCCTGCATCAGAAAGCATCAAAAAGCGCATGTTGCCCACAGAGAAAATATAGGCGTTCCACAGGACACCTATCAGAGACAGTGAACCAAGTGTGCTTACCGAGGGCCCAAGCAACGTCAACCTTGAGTTCCTGGTGCCTGCTCTTTAATCTAAACGATGTCTATAAATCTACCTCATGCCTCCATTTCCAAACGTCCATCCTGGAACATCTCCTCTTCCTGTAAGTGGTCCTCTGCAGCAAAGGGAGCAGGGGGCCCTCACAACCTCCCGAAACGCAACTGGAGAGCGATCCTGGTGTGCTTGTCTGTTTTGTCATATACTCTGTGATCAGTTTGGCGAGGAAAGGGTCTATTTGGCTCACACTTCCAGTTCATTGTAGCTGGAAGGGCAGTCAGGGCAGAAAACTCAGGGCAGGAACTGAAGCAGAGCCCGTGGAGGAGCACCACTTACTGACTAGCTCCCCATGGTTCGCTCAGTCTCCTTTTCTGTTTGTTTGTTTGGTTGGTTGGTTGGTTGGTTGGTTTGGCTTATTTTTTTTTTATTAATTAACTTATTTTTTTCACTTTACATCTCAGTCACAGTTCCCCTCCCCCCCTACCTCCTCCCAACCCCCTCACACAGCCCCTCCATCCATCCACCCTTCCCTTCTCTGCGAAGGGGGAGGCCCTTCTGGGTATCCACCCCCCTGGCATACCAAATCATTGCAGGACTAGGTGCATCCTCTCCCACTGAGGTCAGACAAGGCAGCTGCGTCAGGGCCATGGGATCCACAGGCAGGCAACAGAGTCGGGGACAGCCCTGTTCCAGTTGTGGGGGACCCGGCAAGAAGGCCAAGCTGTGCATCTGCTATCTATGTGCAGGGGCCTAGGTCCAGTTCACACTTGCTCCTTGGTTGGTGTCTCAGTTGCTGGGATCTACCCACTTTCTTATACAAGCCCAGATCACCTGCTCAGGGGAAGCTGCCCACCGTATACTGCACCCTCATACCCTCCCACATCAGTCATAAATCAGGAAAATGCCCCAGACTTGCCAACAGGCCGACCTGATGGAGGCAATGACATCACTCCATGTTCCCTCTTCCCAAGTGATGCTACCTCGTGTCAAGATCACAAAAATACCAGCCAGCACCAAAGCCAACAAAACCCTATGCACACCCATCATAGAGAAATCTGCTTCAGATTTGCCCTAGTGAAGTTCACCTTCATTCTTCTGCTAGTCAACCATTTGTCTTTCTAAAAAAAAAAAACCCTGAGCTCATGATATATATGTAAAATGTCTGTTGGTAAATCCCCAGCCCTGCTTCATTAGGGTCCATCATGTGTGGTGGATTGAATATGTTTGACGCATAGGAAATGGTGCTGTTAGGAGGTGGACCTTGTTTGGGGAAGTGAGTCACTGTGGGGATGGGCTTCGAGGTCCTACACTTCAAGCTCCACCCAGGGCTGTAAAGACCCTCTTCTCCTGGCTGCCTTTGGATCAAAATGTAAAACTTTTGGCTCCTCCAGCACTATGTCTGCCTGCATGCGGCCACACTTCCTGCCATGATGATAATGGACTGAACCTCTGACACTGTAAGCCGGCCCCAATTAAATGTTGTTCTTTATAAGAGTTGCCTTGGTCACAGTGTCTCTAATAGCAATAAAACCCTAAGATACCATGGTATCCTTTTCCAGAGAGGATGTGCAATATATGGGAACTAGGGAAAGAGAAACTTTCTAGGCACAGAGGCAGACTAAGGGCTGTGTCTCTGTCCCTGTTACTGATGACAGAACTCGCTCCCAAGTTCCCATATATTGAACATCCTCTCTGTTGTAGATAGGCTGTCTAACACAATGTGCATCTTTTTAACAATATCAAGAGCAAAATCAAGACAGGAAAAGGTCCTCCCCTGGGTGTTTTCAGTCAAGAGTTTGCTGAACCCAAGCAACGATACAGGAAGCCAACTACAAAACCACAATTAGGAAAAAAAAAAAAAAAAAAAAGGTCAAGAACCAAAACCAAAACAAAAGTCACGTTCTTTGTGAGTTATGAGTCTTTCTCTTGGCATATTTTCCATGTTGATAAACGGTATTTTACATACAATCCTGTCTCACAATTATTTTCTCTTAATAATCTAAACATTTTCCCAGGGCAACAATCTCTAAAAATCTTATCTAATTAGTCAATGATGTTTATTTAACCACATTTAAATATTTTCCACTTGGAGCTACTACATTAAAAAAAAAGAAATGAAAACATTAAGCATTTGTGTGCAAATCCTTTTTTCTTCTCCACATTTAGCGTTGTTCTCTGGGGCTGGCTGCATGGCGAAGAAAAATAGTAATTCATCCTTAATCTAGCCCCTCCCCAAGCTCGGGCCAAGAGATTTATTTCTCTGACTAAGCCAACTGATACATTTTACCTCCTTCCCACAGCTAGTTCATCTTTAAAAAATAAGAAGTTCCTTTGAGCTAATTTCTTAAGAAAAAAAAAATCGAGGAACTAATAGATTCATGTTTACAAAGAAACCTTTATCTTATCTCTCAAGGTCTTTATTATGGCTGCCCGCTGCCCACAGTTACACTGTAACTATTCCTTGTTTCCACGTAAGCAGAGCTGTGAAAAGCAGACTGGGATCTGGACAGACAAGGAAAGATCCAAATACAATTAAACCAGTACACACTAGGATTGTGTGAACTTTAAGCAATTATTCTTATTAGCCCATTCGCTATTGGTTTATACCTGGCGCATGGCTTAGAAAATCACCAACCTATATACCTTCAAGCAATACCTGTTTAAAAAATTTTATATGGTGTCTCAGGATGCCTAGAACCTACCAAGAAGCTAAGGATTACCTCATCCTTCTGCATCTGCCTTCTGAGTACTGAGATTACAGATGTGTGCATAGCTAAGGGTGGAGTCAGGGGTTTAATGACTCTGTCTTCTGAGAGACACCCTCAGCCCCTCCTGTATGAGCTCAGCGGATTCTCTTCCTTTTCCTCCAAGTTGCCCTTCCTTTTAGTCCAAGCTCTAAGCTCAGGCTGGCCTAAAACTAAACCACAGGGCTGGTGTGCACTTGCTGCTGCTCCCTTCCCATCTCCACCTCCCAAGTACCGGGATGGCAGTCACGCCCCAGGCCCAGCCTAGAGTTTAGGAAAAGGGTCAGCACAAGGAAGTTTGGTTTGCAAGGTGTGCCTGGCACAAGCTTCTTTCCCTGGAGCCCACTGGCCACTCTGCTACCCAAGGAATCTGAGCTGCCCTCCCCCACACACACACACACACTACGTGAGAGAGATAGAACAAAACAGTGTTCAAATCTTGAATGTGCCGGACTCTGAGGCCTCCCTAGCTCTGGCTTAGGGAACACTAAACAGGGCCTCATTTCAGGGGTCATGTGATCTGTCTCACTGCACATGGGCTTCAGTAGGCCCCACGAGGGCTCGATTTTGTTGATGCAATAAAACATATGTGTTGACAAGAGTCCCAGCTCTGTCTCTTCGTCCTTCCGGAACTCATAGTTTTATTTCCAGGCTCTGACAAATATCCCATTTGGCAAAGGCTCGGCCACCTTGGCTCTCTGCCGGCCTCGGGAACAGAGGGATGTTGACTTCCTTCCCATTTGTCCCTACCATGCCAGAGCCACCTGGGGAAGCCATGAGGCCGGACTCTCGATGGAAATACGCATGGCCACTACATAGGACAGGAAGATGGGGAGCCAGGATTTGTACATCAGAGCCAGACGCAGAGTGAGGAAAGACCGAAAGGCCAGCGATGGGGAGGAGTCTGCCAGGAGGCCCACGGCTCAGTGTGCAGGCCAGGCAAAGCCACAAGCTTCAGGGAAGCAGAAAAAATATGGGGCAGCTATGAAAGCACACACACAGATGCCGGGGAGAAGAGTCCTCTCAGAAAGGAGGTCAGCAGCACAGAGGTCACGGGAGGATAGCGGAATGAGGGTGACAGAGCAGCTGGCTGGGGTAACAGCGTAGCATTCAGGCCATGGCGATGCAGTCAGGGAGAGATGCAGGAGTAAAGCACGGGGAAGAGGGATCCTCCACCAGTTACCCTGAACCCACAGTGGCTACTATTGGATTTAAACCTAGAAGACCAGGATAATAAGTTCCCAGAAGGAAGAAAAATGGGGACACCTGGCTACAACCTCAGGCAAAGCTGAAACGTGGTCAGATATATTTCAAAGGCTGGGGAATTTTGCTAAGGAAGAGGCTTCATTCTCCACATTAAAATAACAAATTTTTTTTTTAAAAAAAAACCCTCTAGAATCCAATTTTATGCTGAATTGAGTCCATTTAGTAGCTTAATTATAATAATATAGGTTTCAGGACTCAGGGGTGCCCAAATGGGACAATGTGGGTGGGAATTCACAGTGTCAAGTAGACTCAAGACATCATCTCAGTGAAAACGTAGGACCAGGTCCCAACCCATGGCTAGACCATCCCTGGGAAATGACATCTCAGTGAAAACATAGGACCAGGTCCCAACCCATGGCCAGACCATCCCTGGGAAATGACTTCTCCAGCGGGACAGGCCTAGTCAGAACGCCACGAGCTCTGGGAGCCTGTGCCTGCTGCTCTCCCACAGCAGCTGCGTGGTGCAAGAACATAGGATGCCAAGTACACGTATTTTCTGATATTGGGAGGAGGAGGAAGAGGAGGAGAAGATGGGAGAGAAGGAAGAAGAGGGGGAGGGGGAGGAATAGAAGGAGGAAGAAGAGAAGGAAGAGGATTCAGAGAAGGAGCGGGAAGAAGAGGAGGAGGAGAAGGACCATGAGGAGACCAAGAGAAGGAAATGGAAGCAGAAGAGGAGAAGGAAGAGGAAGTGGAATGAGGCAAAGGAGCAAGAAGAGGAGACAGGGGAGGAGACGCAGGCAGAGGGGGATAAAGCATTTTTTTCTTTTATGTGTGTGGTAGGCACACGTGTAAGTTTTCATATGTGTGAGCACATGTGTAGAGGTGCACGGGGGTGGATGTGTACAGGAAGGCTTTCACATGTCTGTGAAGTTTGATGTCAGGGGTTTTCCAAAGTCACTCGTCCACTGTGCCCTTTGAGGCGTGATCTCTCAACCAAGTGCAATCTAGCTGGTCGGCTCCAGGGGTCCTGCTTTGCCCTCCAACATGGACTGCTAGGCAGACTGCCACACCTACCTGGTACTCACTCCAGATCTAGAGACCCCAACTCCCGGTCCTCAGGCCCATGTGGCAAGCACTTTAACCACTGAACCATCACCCCGGTCCTATTAGTAACGTGTTTTATTTAACCCAATACAGCCAAAACATAGCTATCTCAACATGTGATTCATGGACAAATCCCTACTTGTGTTCCACACTGCGTTTTTACACTGTTCACCCACGTCCAAACGGCTCAAAGGGGATGAGCCGGAGCAGTCAGCTGCCAAGCCCCACAGTGCACAGGCTCCAGGGCTGTCCCATCTCCTCTGTCAGCCTGTGTCTATGGCTTACAGCCACACAGGGAGGTCCTGCCACCTAGAAACACAGCCCTTATCTGCCAGAGAGACAGGACCCACTCATGGCCTGCATGTGTCATCAATGGGTTTCATGGAGCTGCTGCTCCTGGCTGGAGCTGATCTGTTGCTGGCATCTAGGACAGAGAGGAAACACGGGCACTGTCAAAGAAGCAGAGCTGGGAGCCCACGAGGAACAAGGCCAGAGAGTATTAAAGCATTAAGAGATAAGAGTCACCCTCTGCAGCCAACTGGCTTGCAGGAACGGCGTGGCTGCCTCAGATGCAAATGAAGCCAAGTCCCTCAGGATACATTCTCATCAGACACAGGATACTACCGAGCCGGGTCTGAGTGTGGGGCTGTCTTTACTCAGCCCGTGAAATCCACGCACCTGCAGGCTCACCCCGCAGCTCGCATCAACGAACAGGCTGTGGAGCTGGAGACAAGGATTCTGTGGGTTCCAGCTGAACAGATTTCTAGAGGGAAAGTGGAATGCAGGAAATTCCAATCATTTAGGAATTCATGCTCTGCAAACCGCAGAGTATAATGCTCTACCTGTTATAGAAAGGCCTCACCAGACCTTCAGGCCCACTTCTCTGCTTCCTTACCCTCCCTAGAATGGGTAAGGCTCCAAATTCCTGGAACCAAGTACTCTCTGATGAGTGAATAACATAAAATAAGTACATACTAACAATATAAACGAGTATAGTGAATAGTGGGGAATGCATCAGGGCTTCGGTGGGAAAAGAGGTAAATCTAAGTACCAAGTAAGCGCCTACTGCAGAGAGCCTCACGAGGCTTTTACTTAGTCTCCACAAGCCGCACGGGGCCTTAGACAAAGCACAGGGGCCGCCGCTCCATCAAGAGTATCAAAGCCATGTGAACATCCAACTGGACCTTGCTCCATATGGATTCCTGCCCTTCCAGAAATAACAGGTAGAGGAGGGACAACTGTTTACTGAAGCCCAGAACAGCCAGACACAGCCCTCGGCTGTGACCATGAACTCTGTCTCACCCTTGCTTCTGGAGCTCCTGCATGCTTCCCACTTCTCTGTATCTTTCCTGTGTGTTTACCCAGTCCAGCTCCTGCCCAACAGCACTCTAGAATCGACTGTACTGGTTTCAGAAAACTTGTCTCTTCCTAATGAAAGGGAGAAGACGCTATAGACACATATTCAACACATATCCACAGACAAACACATACATATACATCAACACACAGAAACATACACCCATACACTTACACAGATACAGACACATACACACAAATATCCATCAACACACACATATAGACATACAATCACATATACACACACATACAGATACTGACACATACACAAAAATATCCATCAAGGCACACATATACACATGCAAACACATATACACACATACAGACACACACAAATATCCATCAACATACATATACACATACAAACACATACACACATACAGATACACATATACACACAAATATCCATCAACACACACACACACACACACACACACACACACACACACACACACACCCCTACTAGGAATACAAACACAAGCCCACAACTAAGGCCAAACATCTAAGACCAGGGATCTGTGTACAAGCAAAGGCCAGTATCCTGAGGACTAAGGGTGGAGAAGCAAAGACAAGAGCCTAGTTCTTAGGGACATGGGAGTAGCTACATCAGCCTCCAAGCATCTACCCCTTATGATGAGTAAACACATCTGTGGGTTCAAATCCTTGTTAACAGATACTCTGCCTCTACCAAAGCACATGGAGGATGTATATGAATGCATACAAGCACTAACAGTTGTGTGTGTGTGTGTGTGTGTGTGTGTGTGTGTGTGTGTGTGTAATACTTCCCTAGTTTCAATTCTGTTGCAGTGATAAAACACCATGACCTATAAAGCAGCACATGGGAAGAAAGGGTTTATTTCAGCTTACAATTCCAGGTTACAGTCCATTACTACAGAGAAGACACAGGCAGGAGCTTGAGACTGCTGGTCACACTGCAGTTGGTCACACCACAAAGTCGCCCATACTGTCTGCTCACTAGCTCCTCAGCTGACTTCTGTGACTCTTAAACAGTTCAGAATGCAGCTCATGAAGGAGTGCTGCCCACACCCAGGGTGGGTCTTCCTGCCTCAGTTAACAATCCCCCCAGAGACGTGCCCAAAGGCCAACTTGACCTAGGTAATTCCTGAACTGAGACTTACTTCCCACGGGATTTTCTCCTGGGTTGCACTGAGATGACAATGAAAACAAGCCAGCACAGACACACACGTGCACACATGCTACAGTGCACTTGTGACTGTCCACACGATAAGATGATATCGGGTCCGGTGGGCCTTCATCCAGCTTGACTGGTCCTTATGGAGACAGAGAGATGACACAGAGGTGGAAAAGATGATGACCCCGGGTCCAGAGTGACACTCAGTCCTGGATTCCAGCCTATCACCTGTGGCTGGCTCCTGCCAGCTCTCATGCTAGGACTGCAGGGGATTTCTCTCTCCTCTCTCAGCACTAAAGTGTTGGGCCTGAGAACAGAGACTAGGGAGAACCCAGAGGCAAGGGCAGAAACTGGGAGCCATGTTGAAAAGGTAGGTTCTTTCTCTAACTCCTCCATTAGGGGCCCCGAGCTCAGTCCAATGGTTGGCTGCAAGCATCCAACTGAAGGAGCTGGAAGGGTTTGCAACCCCATAGGAAGAACAACAGTACCAACCAATCACACCCCAGAGCTCCCAGGGACTAAGCCACCAACCAAGGAGTACACATGGCTCTGGCTGCATATGCAGCAGAGGATGGCCTTGTCAGGCATCAATGGGAGGAGACGTCCTGGGTCCTATGAAGGCTTGATAGCTGCCACAGTGTAAGGGAATCGAGGGCGGGGAGGCGGGAGTAGGATGGGTGGAGGAATACTCTCATAGAAGCGGGGGGGGGGGTATGGGATAGGGGGTCTGGGGGGGCAACTGGGAAAGTTGTAAACAAAGAAAGCATCCAATATAAAAGAAAAAGAAAAGAAAAGGTAGGTACTTGGGTCTCAAACAGATTGAACTCTTTTTAAAAATTTCCTGCCACATGTGGCCCCTTCACCCACCAGACTGCCTCCTGCAGTTGCCTCTCTAGGCATCGAAGAAAGAATTAGGGTCTCCAGGCACACCAAGTCATCTCTGACCCACCCACCCGAGGACTTCGAGTGTCCACCCCTGACCATGTGGTCATGAAGAAATACATACTTTTTAGCCAACAAATTCCCCCAACCTGGGTTGCCAAATTTAACAGTCTTCTGGAAGCTCTTGCTTTGCTCTGTTAGTGTGTCAAACCCTCAGGTTCAGGCTACCAAGAGGTATTGCAGAGCCATGGGGCATGGTCAGGAAAAATGAATCTGCATTTCCGATCATCCATGCACATGTCTAATGGACAGGTCTGGGACACGCCTGCTCCCCCTGCTCGTGAGCGTACAAGTGCACGGATGGCATCCTCCAAAGTCACAAGCTGTTCTTTCCCGCAGGCAGAACCTTATCTGGTTGCTTCTCTCTCCTCGGGGGGAAGAGCACAAGCTCTCCCCCTGTCTTGGCTGGCAAGCACACCTGTGAACAGTGCTGCCCCCTGCTCTGAGGAGATTACTCCAGCCTCTTATCAGGACTTCTGTATGCAAGGGTGAGAACTTCCCTGCCCTGCTCTTCCTGGGGTGCACCTGCCAGGGCATCTCCTCAGCCATCCTCAGATGCAAACCTGCGACCACTGACTGAGTCAGTCCTCTGTACCAGAATACCACACCCAATCCAGGACTGCTGAACCTTTCCTCAGTGTCTCCCCTCACGCAAGTCTGCTGAGCACGGCCTTGTTCTTGGCCCTAATCTAATGTGTCTATCTCATTTTATGGCTCCTTCTAGTACACTGTGGATGGGTGCCCCAGGAAGCGGACCATGCCTCTTACCTCATCCTTACCACATGAAGCCTCAGGCTGCAGCTCAGGCACTGGCCCACCAGACCCTTACCCTTGTCAACAGGGAGTCGTCTACACACTCGATATACCAGTGGTAGTACCTCAGGGTTTCCACTGTGTGTTCTGGCAGAATTCTACCCCACACTGCAGAGCCGGTGCCCACACCTGACTGGTCCTGCCCAGAGGTGAATTTGGCTTCAGCCCAACCTTCCAAACAGAGGGCCAGCAGCGTGGGATGTGCTGAGATCACACCAAAGAGTGACAGCAAAGCTCTCCTTCACTGATGATGCGTCCATGGAGACCCTGTGGGGCTAGACAGTCTGAATGCTGTCAATCAGTCCATAGCAATTCATTCAGGAAGAGTGCCATGCACCTGTGCGGTGGGTGGGGAGGAGTTCCAGAATGAGTAAGTTCCTGCCTTTGTAGAGCTGATGGTTAATAGAGGAAACAAGTTACACAGATCACTAACATAGATTAGATAAATGCAACTGTGGATTCAGAGATAAAGTTGCTACAGAAGTGCCTAATGGGAAAAAATCTATCTTAGAGGAGAAGGGAGGGTGGGGGGTTGGGCCTAAGGCAATGTAAGCCTATGGAGGTCTAAGCCCAGAGGAGCCTGGGCCTAGACAGCCAGGGCCTAGGCCTGAGCCTCAACTCTCTAGTCTTGCCTCTGTCTTCTCTGTGCACCTCCATTTCTTTCTCTGCCAAATGCCCATGTCGGGAAGAGTAAAGACACATTAGTGGAGCTCCAATAAGGAAAAGGCAGAAAATCTGTGGGCAGAAAATCTGAGTCAGGCCTTGACCAAGATGGAGGACAGGCCACTCAACCAAGCATCCCTGAGGCTCCCCATTAGGCCATGGAGTTGCTGGAGGTGTCTGAGCAGGAGTAAGTGGACGGCCAGAAGGTTGAGGGACAGCGGAGACAGATACAAAGCATCCCATGAAAGCTTAGTGCGGATGCTGGCTGCGTATGCTCCCGTTAAGAATGGAAATGTGGGACAGGGGACTAGAGATGCCAAGCTAGGAACACATTTCTGTGACAGGAAACCCCTCCTCTACTCACGGTAAGCACTCTTGGATAGTGGCTGCCCCTGAGAGCAGGCTGGCTTCTTCCTTCAGGGAATGAGGGCAGATTCACTGGGAAGGGTGTGATGGGGTCCAGGAAATGATATAGAAATTCAGTGGTTGATGCCGGAAAGGAAATCGCCTTTACATGAAGTGCAGGGAGCCCATGATGGATGGATGGATGTGTGTGTGTGTGTGTGTGTGTGTGTGTGTGTGATGCATGCACGCATACATACATGCAAGCATGAACAGAATTTCTGAGCTACTCAGGAAACTGGACAAGCAACACAGTCACATTCTGAGATGAGCCATCAGTCCAGGAGGTCGGTGGGGGGGGGCATCCTAGTTTGATGTATCACACAGTTCCTTCCTCCAGACCACCCAAAATCAAGCATGCCCTGTCCCAGAAATGACATGAAAACTGGTTCTTTAAAAGCTTAACCCCTCCTCCCAGAAGCACAACATTGCATGAAACACGTACAGTCTTTGGTTAGGTATCAGCCGCCCAGCTGACTAGCCAGCCCCGTCCCTGCCAGACTCTTCCGTAGTTGCCCCGTTGGAGCTTGGAATGTGACTGTCCCCCACAGGCTCTGGAACTTGAACAATTGCTCCCCAGTTGGCGGCGCTGTCTAGGGTGGCCCTGCTGGAGGAAGTATTTCACTAGAGGTGGCTTTGGTTATTTAAAGCCTCCCAACATTTTCACTTCATTTTCTCTGTGTCCTGCTTGCAGCTGAGGGTGGGAGGAGCTTCCTGCCCCGGCCCTCTAGTCTGCCACTTGCTGCTGTGCGTCACGGACTCTTATCCCTCTGGAACCGTACCCTCAAATTAACTCTCTTCTTTAAGTTGCCTCAGTCATGATGCCTTAACACAGGAATGAGAAATAATGAATATACCCACCACTGTTGGAAAGCTGGGTGGGCCCGAGAAGACCTCAAAGGCCACGTTACCACAGCCTTCCTCATTAGGATTGCTGGAAGTTCTCAATACCCGCAGGGACTGCTGCATGCAGCCACAGAAGCCTTCTCAGGCCACTCAGGGTTGTAATACCTCTTGACTGTGTCAACCACACTATTTCATTGCTCTCGTAAACCTGTTCTGAAATCTGACCTCCACCATAAGCCAACTGGGCAGGGGAAAAAAATGGCAATGAAAAGACGCTGGGGAACCTTCCAGAAGGTGCCAAAAATGAAAGCATTGTGTGACAAGCAAGAAGCTTGCTTTGGACGGCGTTCAGAGTCAGATCTCTCCAGCATACGGATGTCAGCCAGGTGATCTCCAAGCCTATATGTTTATTCTATGTTCCTATACACCCCAAGTTGTTTCTTGCCATCTCAAGTCCTGATTGAACACTGGCCTTCTAATCTCCCAGATTAACAACCCGCTGGTTTCTGCAAGCACAGGGCCCACCACCCTGTACATTTCCAACATGGTAGACACCACCTCAGAATCAACCTACTCTTGCCTTTGATTCTAGCTATTTACACTGTAGATCACACACTCTTAATTTTCTGCAGACTTCTAAGGCCAAAGCTCAGCTTCCACATGTACCCTGTGAGGCCTCGGATTATGCTTGCCCGTTATCAGGTGGGAACAGAGCTATGGATAGAAGAGCAGCATCTATGATCCATATGATACTTAATGCCTACATATGACATAATGGATATACTCCTGTCTGCTCCAGCCTCAGACACGTAGTACACAATCAAACGCAAACTGACACATGACTTCAGCCCCGCAGGAAGCTTGACTCTTCCCTGTAATACTGCATCTAGCTTATAAACTCAGCCTCGAGAGTAGTGGTCCTCAACCTCCCTGATGCTGGAACCCTTTAATGAAATTCCTCATGTTTGTGGTAACCCCCAACTACCAAATCATTTTCATTGCTACTTTGTAACTATAATTTTGCCATTATGAGTTACAGTGTAAATATCTGGTATACAGGATGTCTGATATGCTACCCCTGTGAAACATTCCTTCTAACCCCAAAGGGGTCATGCCGCACAGGTTGAGAGCCTTCTCTAGAGCAAGCCTTCCACAGATCTGCTGAATAAATAAGGGGTCCTTTTAGCTTTCACAGCTGTGTAACGTGTTGGCGCCGAAGCGGCAGGGGCCTCTCCAAAGCTCACTTCTCCCCACACAGCCTTGGAGAAAAGCCACCCTTCGGCGTGAAATCACACCTTTTCCTTGTGAAAGTCCACACAGATGGCTGCATCGGTAGATCATTCCGTACTAGCGATTCTTCTGGAAATCGTCTAGAAATGCTCTTGGACCTGCGAGAACATTTGGGCCAACACTTGAGGGCTATCTCAAGGGAACTGGGGCCATCCAGGCAAACAGATGCTGGCCAAGGTCAGACAGCTGGGTGGGATCCCGGCTGGGAACAAATGCCCTGCAGACGTGTGAACAGCGGCTTCAATTAATTTCTCCAGCTAATTAAGAAAAACTACCCATGTGTATCGGTGATGATTGGGGAACCCAAAAAAATAAAATAAGAAAAAAAAAAAAAAAAAAGGAGGCTAGTCTCAAATAACTTCTCCAGTCTAGAAGGAATGAAGGACACCTTCCACAAAGACCCAGGAGAGTCCACCATCCAAAAATGAGTCCACTCCACACAGCCTCTAAATCAGTCTCAATATGGAAACATCCCAGATGGACCAGAGTACTGCTAAGTTAAATAAACTTTAGTTAGTCTCCCAAATAGCTAAAGATCATGGGCTCTCAGGGCATCATTTACATCCCTGACCTAGTCCAAAAAGAAAAGAAGGAAAGAGTCACTGATAATCAGGACAGATCCACCATGAGGCCAGGGCACCTGATTGCTTCTCTCCAGTTCCAGTGGCCTTATGGTCATACAGGAGGGCTGAGGAGCCATCTCTATCCATGACTCTCGGTGGCTCAGGACAGGCTTCCACAGCTCTCTCTTTGCCACTATAGAAAGAGGCCTCTGGGAGATATTTGAACAAAAGGAGGCAGCAAGGCCAAGTTAGGAACCACAGTGGAAAAACAAACCAGCATTCTCCGTCAGGCAACGTGGCTCCTGGCTTGGGGCCCTACTGCTGCAAGCAGGACGGCACATTAGCTCTGAAGACGGGCTGCATTGGGAAAACAGTATCTTTTCCAAGTCTCAAGCCACAGCAAGGCCTCAGGAGAAGCCACGTAGTCTAGGAACAGTTTGGAAACAGGCACTGCAAGCTTGCACACAGCGTGTTTTTAAAAGATGCTCACAAAAGTACTAACACGCAACTGTCCAGAGCTTCCGCTGGTGTGCGGTCCTGTGGACTCTCGGGTTTCTCCCGTGTTTTCTTTCGGTAATTTATCTTTCAGTGATTCTCCTTGACAGGGGTGGGAGGCATCGACGTGAGAACTAGAACATTTTTTTAGGAAAATGAGCTCCAGGGGCTGGAGATGGGGCACAGAAGAGTATTCACCTAGCATTCAACATTCACAAGGCCCTGTGTTCAAACCTCCACTGTGCATAAACTGATTATAGTGGCCCATCCCATTCACACCAACACTCCACTGGTGCAAACTGGAGAAGCTCAGGGTCACGTTCAGCTCCACAGGGAGCTCCAGGCCAGCCTGAGCTAGAGAGCCTACAAAACCCCCCCGGGGGTGGGGTGGGGGGGGAGAACAACTAAAGAGGAGTGCATATATCAAAATGTTAACTCCAGAGTTCAAATTGTGTCAGTCTGGAAAATGTCCCTCCTAGTCCGGTTGAATCACATGCACCCATTTTTCCCAGGAGGGTCACGTCGAACCCTGGAAAGTAAAATCGGTGTGTATGGCGAAGGGTGGCGTCTGACTTAAAAACCCCATCGGCGACACCTGGCCCTTTAACGCTGCTATAGCCACTCTGGTGTATGAAGTACTTACTGTTTGTTATCCTCCAGCAAGACCACCCACGGGGCCCACCCAACAGTGGCCAAATCCAGAGTCTCTCAGTCTGCAATTCAAAACCCCTTCTAGACATACTACCAGAACAGGCTTTAAAATGTAATCAAAGCAAAACCGTGGAAGACACTAGAATAGGTAGTACGGACCACTGGTACTGCTGCTGACAGGAGCAAAACTTTGGTTCTGTGGGAGCTAAGGAGGCAAACCCCCCCCCCCCGTGGGAACGGTTCTTCGCACTCTGCGTTCCTTTGCTCGCGCTTTTTCCACCATCCTGGCTACGCCCCACTGGTCATCTGACTCCACATCCCTCCTTCAGAAAGCCCCTCACATACACACCCCCCACGCCTGTCTCTGCCCTCTCATCCGAGGGCAACCTGACCACCTTTCCTTCCGTCTGCTACTGTGTTTATGCGCATCTCTTAGCAGTCTAAACTACCATCCTGGCCAGGGTCATTGAGAAGGACCTGTCTCCCAGACACCACTCCTGGAAGGCCCTTCCTTCCTAAAACTGTCCTAAGCAAGATTGGGCTGTCCTTCTAATCCTAGGACACAGGAACCCTGGGAAGGCTCCCCAGAGCCTTGTCTAGCTCTCCTTGTTACTTGGCCTTTGACCCTGTACCAAGCAGGCTGTAGAACTGTTCAAAATAAGTATACTTTTAAGCATTCTCTGAAAAAGAGACCCAAACAAGAACTAGAGCAAACTTTAGGAACGACCACCAGAGACCCGACTAGGGTGAAGAAGTCGCCTCTTCCCGCGCAACGGCGGCGGCCAGGAAGCCTTCGGTTAGCAGGAGCGATTAAATCTCTGAGCTCCATGGATGGTGCAGAAAATCGGGAGCAATGCGGAGCATGTGATGCGAGAGTCCTGAGGGGACTTCCTCGGGCAAGAGGGGTGCCAGGGACACGGAGACTCCTGGGCCAGAGGCTAGCAAAGGACCGTGCCATGGCCAGGCGCGGCTAAGCACTGCGGGATACTCGCGACTGCCACTGGCCAGAACGGACCCGACCTTCCCCACGCCCTCGCTCTGCCCATGTCCAGGTCACAACGGGAGTCCACCCAAGGCCTGCAGACGGCCGCCCACCCGGGCTACTCCAGCTCAGCACGCCCCGCGCCTGCGGCTGGAGACTTCTCCGTGGCGCGCGATCCCCAAGTGCAAACGGCCAGGAGGACGCGCCCGTCACCCAGCGGACTCCCGGAGCAGAGCCCTCATCGTCGCCCGGGAGCCCGCGGGTCACCGTCCTGCAGCACGGGTCAGGGGGCCGAGACCAGCCCCGCACAGCCTTGTCCCGCGCGGCCCGCTCGGGCGATGCCGACACAAAGGGGACGCGCGCGTCACCCACCTGGTCCCGCGCGGTCCGGGCTCCCGCTCGGCCTCTTTGCGCGCGGCTGCGATGGCCCCGCCCGGTGCCGGCTCGCGGGTGCCGCTGCCCCGTCAGCCTCCCGCGTGCAGCCCGCCCCGCAGCGCAGCGCCCTTTATGCCTCCCCGCCCTGCGCCCCGAGAACTGCGCGCGGGGTCGACGGGGCGCGAGCGCGCACTAAGCGCGGGCGCGGAGGCAGAGCCGGTTTGCACGCCAGCGCCCTCTGCCGTTCAGAGGCGCCTCAATGTCCATGCGCCAAGACCAGGCGAGCAGCCCCCAGCAATGCCAGACGGCTGACCCAGGTCAGCTCACTTAAAGCGGTGTGTTTGGAGGGGGGTTGGGGGAGGGAGGAGTAAGGGTGCAGTGTGGTCTCCTCAAGTTAGACCCCTGTTTTCAATACTAAAAGAACGAGTACCAACAGCTAGAAAGAAATGCGTGAAAAATCCCAACCCTACCAGTCAGGAGCTGGGAATATCACTCAGCAGGGCATCTGGGACCCTCTAGTGTAGTCTGACTATGCAAATTGCAGCAAGTCTCTGGACTTGCCAGAACTTGCCCAACAGCTATCCTGCCTGTGAGTACTTTACCATGAATACTATGAAAAGAATCATCTTTTCACCCTAACTAATGCTGATGCAAATGCAAAGGAAAGAGTCCTCAACCTGCCGGGACCTGAGGCTGAGGCTCCATATATATACATATATATACACACATACATATATATACACACATATATATGTATGTGTGTATATATATGTATATAAGTATGTATGTATGTATATATATACATATATGTGTGTATATATATATACATATATGTGTGTATATATATATGCGTGTGTGATGTGTGTATATATATATATATATATATATATGTATCGAAATGCTGCTGTGGCTTGTGATATATATATATCACAAGCCACAGCATTTCGTTTCTTTCTCTTAGAGCCTAAGATCCAGCAGTGGATGGTCATTCCTGTAAGTTATTGTCTTGCAATCCCTCCGGTAGTTCCTGGAAGTTCATGTCAAACGTGCAAAAATGGGAGAACCCTTTGAGCATGTATTATGAAGAGAATGAAATGTCCCCACAGGCGTGTGTTCTGAATGCTTGGTCTCCATCTGGTAAAGCTATTTCTGGGAGGTTCTGGGAATGTCATGAGGTGAGAGTTAACTAGGGAAGGCCCTTGGGGGATTCCTAACACACACACACACACACACACACACACACACACACCCTGTACTAAGATGTTCTGCTCAAGCACATTGTGTCCAAACAGCTGTGGACTGCATCCTTTGGCTGTGGGACTGGAGACCCTCCATGTGCTTACTCAGCTTCTCTGGTTCCTCCCTAGAAAATTAAAACAGGATTAAAAGCTCTGAACCATCTACCTTCTGCTGCTACATTCCCAGGTGCATATTCGTGTTGATACATGTGTATGTAGGCATGCATGTATGCCAAAAGACAATGCTGGGGTATTCACCTCCTTTTCTCTACCTTATATTCTAAACCTAAACCCCTCTAGTTCAGCTAGACCTGTCGGCCAGTGAGTTCCAGGAGCCCTTCCGTCTTACCCCAACCCCCATTACCCAATGCTAGGATAACAGGCACGCGCCACACCTGTATTCTTACATGGATACTGGTTATTAAGCCCAGGCTCTCAGGCCTGTATGACAAGCACTGTCGTGACTGAGCTGTCTCCCCAGTTCCTCATCTCATACCATCACCAGTTACTGTATCGAATGTTTCTAATCTTAACGACATGCACTCGATAGATGTGGTGCCTCATACGAATAAGGCTAGCATTCTGAGGGCTGAGCTAGGAGGATTTCAAAGTCAAGGCCAGCCTGGACTAGATAGGGAGAGCCTATGTCTGATAGGCAAGAGCCAAAACAAAACAAGGACACACGTGGCCTCCTGGAGCCTTGGCTTGTATCAGGCTTTGTACAAATCCCATTGTTCAAGAAAGCACACAGTGAACAGTCCTAACAACAGCACTTTGTTGCATCAGCCTCTCACTGAAAGATAGAAATAGTTTTGCCTGAAGGCCTGAGCTCCGATAGAAATATTTTCACACCTCCCCAGGCCTGGTTGGGAGCAAAGTTATGAATGAAGGATTGAGAGTCCGCTGGGGGGAGGGGGACTGAAAGCTCACAGCAAGTGGAAGCAGCTGTACAGAGGTTCCCCGTGCTGTCCGTGACACCAAGGACTGGTAACACACTGCCTATGACACTCCGTGGGTAGGTGGAAAACCCGCCCTCATCAAACTGCACAAATGACGCCTACCAGAGCGTATGTGCTAGCCTGTGCATCTTCACGCCCGTGACCTCAGTGGTTGGCCAATGCTAACTACGTGACTATTATGAGATAGATGGTCTGAGACCACTAAACAGGCCCCGAAATCTGGATCGGCAGCAGACCACACACTGCATTTCCAGTTCTATCTATGAAGCCTGTCAAATCTGCCATTGCTTTCCACACCCCACTCCCGCCCCCCCGTATCTATTTATCTTATTTTTTATATGGATTATGGTACTTACCACGCTTCCCCATGTTGGGTATTTACTCTGTAGCTTAGATCAGCGCTCTCCAGAATGCCTTTCTGTAAGATCCCACACAGAGCCTAAGAGCAATAAGTGTTCAATAATGAATGAAGCTGACTCCTCTGAGCCTCTCAACAGCTAATGCCATTCTCTCCAGAAAGCTGCCCGGCTCTCAAAGTTACCCTGACAGGGTTCCTCAGTCCTGCTCTTGCCAGAGGAAGGCTGACTCTCTCCCTGCACAGTGGTCACCTTGAGCCTGTTTGAAAGAAAGACCTTACTGTTAGGGAAGACCTTTCTGTGCTGAGGATGTACTAGTCTCTCAATGGGCATGCATCTTATGATCACCCACAGTGGTCAGTGCGTGCCCAGGGAGAGTGGGCCAGGGCAGCGCTACCCATGTAAATGCTCTAGAGGCTGAAACAATGCAAAGCCACTGTCAAGCTTTCTCCCTGATAAAATTGAAGGAAGCTTAAAGTTGTGGCTTACAGTTAAAGAAAAGAAGAAGGAAAATAGACAGTGAACTTTGTTTAAACTCCCTCTTGCAAACTCTAAGTCTAGAATTCATTCTTTCTGGGTCTTTTTTTTTTAATCCCTCCCCCCATTAGGGACAGTCTAACTCTGTAGCCAGGATGCACTGGAACTCACAGCCTAGCCCAGGCTTCTCTCAAATTCGTGAGCCTCCTGCCTCAGCTTCATTTAAATCCAATTATCTGTTTCAAGAGGAGAGTGGAAAGTTGAGAGTCTTTCCTCTTTAAGCTTCTTTTTGGGGAAACCCAGGATCCTGAGGGACTTTGTGTTTCTGGAGATATGGGATAGAACCTCCCATTCTTGGCCCATCTCTGCATATTAATCTCATTCTGGAAGTCAACCAAAACTAAGGGCACTTTCCACAGTGTGCTCCGTTTCAGGTGAGACAAACAGCCTGCCAGGGCACAACCTCAGGAAGGAAGGAAGTTGCCAATACGCTCAGGCCATCTCTCATGGGTGGGGTTCCCAACCACACCCAAAGCTTCCACCCCAAAGACTTCTTTCTCTATTTTGAGATCTCAAGAAAGTCTACCGATGTTCAAATGTCAAAATGGAGGACATTCAAGGAGGCGCAAGTCAATTGGCAGTTTCCCTGCTGCAGTTGTTTAGCCGCACTGAGGTGTACGGATCTGGGTCATCCCCAACCCTCAAGAAGTTTGTGTGAAGTTCAACTATGAGTAGTTCAAAGTGTGAGCCTGTTGTAAAGAGGGTGATTGCAGGCGCTATAGTTAAGATGCAGTCCAAATAGAATACCCTGAGTCCTCATCCATTATGACTAATCTCCGTGGGGTACAGAAATTAGGGCACAGGCGCACACTTGTGCAGGGTCGGTAGCACTGTGAGTTTGGGATGGGAGGTTCTTCTGTAAACCATCAAAGATGAGGTCAGTAAGCTACCAGAGGACTGGGAGAGCCTCGAGCAGATGTCTGTTCACTATCTCAGTAGCCAGCCCCATCCATACCTGAAGCTCAGACATCCAGACCCAATCATAGCAAACCATGTGTCAACTCGCCTGGGCTATGGGATATCCATGAAGCTGTGTCTGTCTCTGAAAATGCTGAAAGACTGGCCCTGGAACCAGACTAGATAAAGAAGACATACCCATCCAAGGAGTATGGTCCAACCCACCAAAGGAAGGAAGGAAGCACAGGGCAGTTTGTTCTTTGCTGACATGGAGTTCGCTCCTGCCTCCCATGTAGGAGATCCTAGCTTTTGACATTAAGACTCCAGAATCACTAGCCTGTTCCCCATTATCCACATACCTATCCAGATTCTCAGGCCTATGGGCTCAGACTCTCTCACCAGTGGCTTCTAAGGTAACAATTCTCAACCTGTAAAAGGTGTCAAACAACCCTTCATGGGGAGGCATATCCGATATGCTATATATCAGATGTTTACATTATGATTGATTCATAACAGTAGCAAAACTACAGTTATGACGTAGCAATGACATAATTTTATGGTTCAGGGTCTCCACAACAGGAGGAGCCATATTAAACCCTTACAGCATTAGGTCAAAAGTTGAGAACCACTGTTCTAAGGTATCTTGCTTGCCTGTAGAGGATCATGGGAGTCTTGTTCTTCATACGCACAAGAACCAATTCCAATGTAACCACCAGATCTTGGACTTCTAAATGATATACTTATATAGATGCATGTGGAGTTTTATCCTATAGTATATGTGTAGATAATGTACTGAATGTTTTGCTAGTTGTCCTGTTTCTATAGAGAACCCAGTCTAGCTAATAGCCGCACCCTCCAAACTGTGAGATAATACATTTTGTACTTTTTAGATGCCAATTTTCCCAGTAGGATAAGACAAGCTCTTGGAACATGCCTGTGTGTAAGCATAATTTAGGGAATAGGTGTGATAATAAAAATAAAAGTGTCACCCAAAGGCAGGAAAATAAATGACACTTGGTGAAAAGATTGGACTGGTAGTAAAAAGCAAGGCCATTTTGTTTCTGGTTTTCTTCCAGAATAAAGACGTGGTGAATCTTGTTCACTGCTGTTCTCGGCACTCACAGAGAAAGTTGCACACATTCAAGGCCTGGTAATGCACAAAATGTCAAAGGAAGTCATGGGGGGGCTGAAGGTGTAACTCCCAGGGTAGGGCACTTGGGTAGCATGCACGAATGCTCAATACTGTATAAATCAGATGTATTGCCACATGCCTCTAATCTCGGCACTTATGAGGCAAAGGCAGATGGATTAGAAGTTTGAATCCATCTTTGGTTAAATAGGGGGTGGGAGGCCAACCTAGGCTTCATGAGAGCCTTTTTAGAAAAGACACATATGAATCCTGCCTTCCATAACTCTATGTGTGTCTCAGAAGCAAGTACTGTAGGATCTAGTTAGAGATGAAATAGAAACGAGAGAAATCTCTGCCCTGGGTTTTTGTTGCTCACATGAAACCCTGAGGCACAAAGAGGCCTGTGATAGTTCTAAGATCTTTGCTAGTCACTGGCATCCGTGTGCTGCTATCCAAGGCTTTTAGCTGGTTCGGCCATCTTTTTGTTCTTCATTTTACTAGCTTTCCGTAGTAATGGATAGATTTTTGCCCCTTGACAAATTTTGGCTTGGCAAATTTAAATGTTTCCTGGTCTCAGATGCAATAATTAAATTACACTCAATGTAGGTGGAGTCGGCAGTGGCAGAGATTTAGGTATAGCTCTCTGGGTCCCATATCTCTTGGCCCTGTCTTGGGTGTGCATAGGAGCTGAGCTTCTTGATAAGTAAATGAGTAGAATCTAAGACCTTGGCTCCATCATAGTGAACTTTTCACTGTATACAGAACTAATGGGAACCCCAAAGAAGTCCAGGAGGGCTTGGGCTACCCCTTGAAAAGATGATTACTAAGATAGAAGCCTGAGAATGTTAAGTTGTAGAAAGTTTAGGGTTCCTTTGTTACTGTAGCATAGTCAAGTCTAAAGGAACACACCCATGATGTACTAGTCTTAAGCAACATTGATTTGTAACTACTTTTGTCTTTATAGAGAAACAAAGCACGGTGTTAAACAAGGAGTATCACTCAATCTTAAGCCCAAAACAAGGAGATACAATCTAAAATTCTAGGATTTGGTAGAAGTCCCAACAGAATACATCCTGGAAAGGAATGTAGGAAAGAACTCGGTGTCTGTGTCCCTGACAACTCAGAGCCCTTGTGTCAATCACAAAGGACACTGCCCCAGAGCACGTGACCCTCAAGATTTAAAATAGAACAGGAAGACAGCATATGGTATTCTACCACCTGGGTTTAGGCGAGGTTTCTATAAAGCAATGGATACATTGAATCATATCATGTACACCTCATACAGACAGAACCTAGGCACTCCAGGCCCTCCATTGATGGGGTGTTACGTGATGAAAACTTCCCCGCTGGGGAATGACAAGGAACCAAAACAAAGCACCTCCCCCAAAGATGCTTCCAGTACGCACTGCTGATGGAGTCAAAGCCTACCCAGCATTCCTCGCTTTGGAGGAGGGCAGAGGGCTTCCTCAGGTCCAGACCTCTGCAACAACACATCAGGCCTGCTGTCTCCCCTCACATTTTCCAGAGATACTCTTGCCAGCCAACCTCTGGTTTACTCTCATTCTCAGAGACCTGAACTAAGTTAAGTTACAGAAGCAAGCTGCCCCCCACACCCAGCTAAAGTAAGGTAGCTATGCCTTTCAATGCCCCAGTGAGATGGCTAAGGGAGACTCAGACACTTTTTCTCATGGTAACTCGGCCAGGGTGGCAGGCAGGCTAGAAGCATGCTCTACAAGCAGGGTCTGAACACTAGTTGCCTATGAAAAAACCTGGGGGGGTTATGGGAGTAAAACTGGGAGTAAGGTCTCCTGAAACTCCTTAGAAAAATACTCTATGAACATAGTGGAGCATGTGCCCTTATTGCATGCCTGGGAATCCTCTGGGTATATTCCCAGGAGTGGCATAACAGGGTCTTCCAGAAGTATCATGCCCAGTTTTCTGAGGAACCACCAGACTGATTTCCAGAGTGGTTGTACCAGCTTGCATTCCCACCAGCAGTGGAGGAGTGTTCCTCTTTCTCCACATCCTCGCCAACACCTGCTGTCTCCTGAGATTTTAACCTTAGCCATTCTGACTGGTGTGAGGTGAAATCTCAGGGTTGTTTTGATTTGCATTTTCCTAATGACTAATGATGTTGAACATTTCTTAAGGTGCTTCTCAGCCATTCGAAATTCTTCAGGTGAAAATTCTTTGTTTAGCTCTGTACCCATTTTTTTTAAATAGGGTTATTTGGCTCTCTGGAGTAGCAACCTTATTTATAATAACCAGAAGCTGGAAAGAACCCAGATGTCCCTCAATGGAGGAATGGATACAGCAAATGTGGTATATTTACACCTTGGAATACTACTCAGCAATTAAGAACAATGAATTCATGAAATTCTTAGACAAATGGTTGGAACTGGAAAATATCATCCTAAGTGAGGTAACCCAATCATAAAAGAACACACATGGAATGCAGTCACTGATACGTGGATGGATATTAGCCCAGAAGCTCTGAATACCCAAGACACAATTAACATATCAAATGATTCCCAAGAAGAAGGAAGGAGAAGGCCCTGGTCCTGGAAAGGCTTAATGGAGCTTTGTAGGGGATTACCAGGACAGAGAAGTGGGAGGGGGTTGATGGGAATGGGCTGAGGGAAGAGGGCTTATGTGACTTATGAAGAGGGGGGAACCAGGAAAGGGGAAATCATTTGGAATGCAAACAAAGAATGTAGAAAATAAAAATAAATAAATACATCAGATAAAAAAGAAAAATACTCTAGCACGTCATTTGTATTGTTGTGTGTTAGAAGCATTTTGTTGTACTGGTGGTGTTTTATTTAATCTGTTATTCTGCTGTGATTCTAAATGTTCTAAGTCTTGGCTTATTTTGTATCTTCAACATATGGATAGTTGAGTGTGGCCAAATCTCTCAGTGGGTAACTGTACTTTATATACAAGCCAGGAAGACCAGAATTCAATTCTCCCAAACCCAGGTGCTTTAGTTGCTTTCTGTTATTGTAGCAAAAATCATGACCAGAAGAAATTTACTGGAGGAAAGACTTCATTGGACTTACACTTCCAGGTCACAGTTCATCCTTGGGAGACTGGGAACTCAAGATGGAGCTTGAAGCAGAAGCCAAGGAGGAATCCCCGCTGGAGGCTGCTTCTCTGGCTCATGCTTTTCTATAGAGCTGGCTTTCTTACAGATGCAGGACCAGCTCCCCAGGAATGGTACCAACCATATCAAGTAATAATGAAGGAAAAGTCTCCCAACAGACATGCCCACCAGCCAACCCTGTCTGGACAGCTGAGGACCTCTTGTCAAATGACTGTAGATTGCAGAAATGATCAATGTTCATAACCCTGTTGAGTTCTGGGGTATGCAAGCCTCTAGCAATCTTGATTTGTAAGTGACAGCACACAGTGACTATAACATACCAGAGAATAGACCGTTTTAATATATTGGACATGTTAGCATATGTTAAGAAGTGTATGTGTGCATGCATGTGATGCATGTGTGTATTTATGGTATGTGTGCATGTACATGTATGATATATATATATACATACACACATATGTATATACATATACATATACATATACATATACATATACATATCCCTCAACGATAAACCTCATGTGGTCACACTCAGAAGAGGCCTGTGTGATTGTTCTCTTTATCACACCTTCCTAAACAACATCAATTCATCAATAGGGTAAGGTATGAGATACATATTGCTGAAAGGAACCAACTGCCACTAGATTTGATAGTTATAACAACTAGACCCCAACCTCCAACACAGCCCATTATTTAGATAATTTAGACCAGTAACTTCACTCAGCTTCAAGTTTGAAAAGAAGAGAATAAGCCATGGGTATACACCATCACTAACTTACAGAGAGGTGATAAATCCTTTTGAAACCAACATGTGTGTCTTCGTTAAGGTTACAGTTGCTATGATGAAACACCATGACCAAAAGTAAGTTGGGAAGGAAAGAGTTTATTTGCCTCACACTTTCATATCCATCGTCCATCACTGAAGGAAGTCAGGACAGGAGCCCAAACAGGGCTGGAACCTGGGGGCGGGAGCTGATACAGAGCCATTGAAGGATACTGCTTACTGGCTTGCTCCCTATGACTTACTCAGCCTGCTCTCTTATAGAACCCAGGATCACCAGCCCAGGGATGGCACCTCTCACAAGGGGCTGGCCCTCCCCCAGAAAATGCCTTACAGGTCTGCCTACAATCCAATCTTAAAGAGGCGTTTCCTCAATTGAGGCTACTGCCTTTCGGATGACTCTAGCCTATGTCGAGGTGACATAAAGCTCTCCATCTCAGTGTGTCCTACCCTCTCAGCTTCCTAATCTAAAAATCCCAGTTGCAGGATCGTCATCTTCTTTTGAGCCATGATCTCATGCAAAGCATTTGTCGTTAACACATAGGAATGTAAATCAAATTATTTTCTAGTTTCCCAGGAGAAAAATGTGGGTTTCACCAAAGAACGCTCAGGTCTCACTAAAGAAAGAAGCAGACGCACAATTTAATCCGAAGTTGAATTTGACTCCCATGATGAAATGCTCTTATTTATGCCCTTTAAAAGAAGAGTTTTGAATGTTTTAAGCATAGAGGTCCCACATATCCTGTGTGTGGACTCAGGGTCAGGATGGGTGAAACAGTTGGACTGCGTTTAGCGTTTAGAGTGTACCTCGTTCTGTGCATGCACCTGATTCCTAGGTTATTCTCCTTCAGGGGAGAAAGCCATAAGTTCCTTGAACTAGAACACACACACACACACACACACACACACACACACACTCTCATCATCATCATCATCATCATCTCAGAAGATCTGGTTTCAACTTCAAATTTACATTCCAGTCACAAGACCTAGTCTCCCACTGAGTATCAGCCCATGTTCTCCAGGCTTTCTAAAGAGCATGCGCTGGGCTTAGCTAGATTTATTTTACCTGTAAGCTGATTATATGGAAACTGTTTTAGCTTAGGTAATATCAAAATCCACAGGAGAAACATGATTCAGTTTTCTATTTTAAAAAATGAGCACATAAAAGCCAGCCATCTTTGTGCAAACCTGTAATCCCCAGCATTCAGGAGCCTGAGGTGGAAGGCTCATAAGATCCCCAAGCCTTGGCTACATAAATCCCCCCAAAAGAAAAAAAATTACAAAACCCAGAAACTGTCCTATTCAGAAACACGTGTTAGTTGAATTACAGTGAATTAAGAATATTTTGTGTGAAGAAAAAAATCAAATGTGTAAAAGTAGATTAAAAAGCCGAATTTCTGTAAAAGACAGCAATCAAATGGCTAAGTGCCCTCTGGTGGCGTATATTGGAATTGCATCAGAATTTCCTTGGATTTGGAAACTGGCACTAAGATGCTGTCTAGGATATATATTAAAGTTCATGTGCTATATCCACAGCAAGAGGCTTTTGACTACATGATTGTATTAATTTTCTTTTATCTTGCTGTGAAAAAACATTGACCAAAAGCAACTTGGGCAGGAAAGGGTTTATTTCATCTTCTAGTTTGTGCTGCCATGGAGGGAAGTCGGGGCAGGAACTCAAGGCAGAATCCTGAGGGCAGGAGCTGAAGTAGAGCCCAAGAGGAACATTGCTTACTAGTTTGTGCCCCATGGCTTTCTCAGGATTATCTGCAAAGGGGTGTGTGATGGTTTATATATGCTAGGCCCAGGGAGTGGCACTATTAGAAGGTGTGGCCTTGTTGGAGTAGGTGTGTCGCTCTGAGTGTGGGATTTAAGACCCTCATTCAGCTGCCTGGAAGTCTGTATTCTGCTAACATCCTTCAGATAAATATGTACAACTCTCAACTCCTTCTGCACCACGCCTACCCGGACTCTGCCATGTTCCCGCCTTGATGATAATGGACAGAACCTCTAAACCTGTAAGTCAGATCCAATTAAATGTTGTCCTTATACGAGCTGTCTAGACAGGGAGTCACCACCCACATTGGGTTGGGCCCTCCTGTATCAGCCTACAATCAAGAAAATACTCCCACAGAATTGTCCACCGGCTAATCTGACGGAGGTACTGTTTTTGTTGTTGTTATTGTTGTTGTTGTTTTTCAGTTGAGGTTCCCTCTCCTTGGGTGACCTTACATTGTGTCTAGCTGACAGAATGCTAAAGCTCTCAATGGCTTTCTCTTGAGTCGATTTGGTCTAGAGAGGGAACTGGTTCTTCTCCCGTTGATGTACACTGGATCTCATTTCAGTTCCTCAGGAGATATTCGGTGGAATCACCGGTGCATTTATACTAAGCCAGCCACACTCCTTATGGCGGCAGAGTCCCTCCTGCCCGAGCCTCCAAGACTCTTACAGAAGGCACCAACACAGCCACTGTTGCTTTAAAGAGTAAGAGAATGACCTTCTCCAACCCATCTACTGTTTTAGTGTGACAGACCCAGGCAGCCTGAGCACTGAGCAAAGTGCAGCCACACAAGCCCCGCCCTGTGGCCACACAAGCTCCGCCCTGTGGCCACACAAGCTCCGCCCTGTGGCCCCGCATCAAAAAAGGCAAAGCGCGTTTGGGTTTTGCACAGAAACCCAATATTTCAAGTCCAGGCAATTTTTCAAGGCTTAAAGTCTCTCTCTCTTCTCTCTCATTCTCTCTCTCTCTCTCTCTCTCTCTCTCTCTCTCTCTCTCTCTCTCTCTCTCTCTCTCTCTCTTCCCTCTTCACATGTTCTTCCCATGCTCTCTCTCTCACTCTCCCTTTGCTCTCCACATTCACCACCCATACTCCTCACTCACTCTCTACATGCTCTCTAGCCTTTTCCTTGCCCCAGTCTTTTATTGATACTCCAAAAGCAGGTAGAAAAAAACAAAACAAACAAAAACCCAAGACATTGTATAATCATTGCCAGATCAAATTCAAAAGAATAACCACATCCCGCAAAGAATCAAGAATTACAATTATTCCCCCAAAGTTTCAAGTGTCCCTATTCCCAGGCCTATAGCCAAAGTAGTAATAATTGCAAACTTATCATTATTTAAACTTTAACTTTAACTTATTATACTTCAGAGCTCAGAGCACTGAGGCCAGCTACTTGTATTTTCTTGTGAAGCTCTAATGATAAATGACATGGGCAAAGCTGCCAGGCAGTGGCCAGAAAGAATCAAGTTAACCCTTAACTCCGTAGTTCCCCTAGCTTTCTGCTTCTACACATTGCACACAATGACTCTCCTAAGAGTCCCAGTGTTTTGACTTAGTTTTACTAATATAAGATTTTACATATTCTATACTTGCTTATCCAGGAGCCACTCTAAAATGTTGAGCAAAACTTATTTGATAACTTTAATAGGTTTTCCTTTCTCGAGGTCCCAATGTTGGCTCTAGTTCATTTTCTAATAATTTAGTCAAACTTTCTTTGCAAGTCAAGCATTAATCTGGAACTACTATTATGCAGTTATTACATTGTGTCTAAGGTGAGAACACACAGCATGCACCTGGGCCATTAGGATTGTGCTGTGCTCTGTGTGCCCCATGCCTCAATTTTTAATTGTTTAAGAATCATTACATCAGGGAACATCTAGTTTCACAGAATTTGCCAGAGCAGAAGGAGAAAGAAGTAAGAAAGTCAGATATAATAGAATAATTATACACACCAAGGCCAACTGAAAAGCAGTCACGCACAAATGAAAACTATACAGTCATTGTCCAGGGCTAAGGTTAAGAGAAATGGGAACAACTTTTTTTTTTTTTAATAAAGAGCTGCCATGGGCTACTGAAATGTCTCCATCCAGGTGTACTGCAGGAAGTCCCTTATTTCAGATGGTGGGTCCCCTGGAGGGATGTGTCTCCCACTTCTCAGGGTCCCAGCCTTTTCTACAAGGAGCTGACTCGGGCTTTTGAGATGTCTCCATCCTGGCATGCTGCATGCAGTTCCTGTCATTGTATGCTGTCCCCAGCACAAGTAAAAAGTCCAAGACTGCAAAGTAGAAAGAAGAAGTCTTAGGACAGGCAGCAGTAATTAAAGATGCATTTGGTAAAGTGTCCTGGTGTGAAACCAAAGGGTAAATCACGGATACCTCAAATGAAAATAAAACAAAAAGCTTCAAAATAAGAAGATGAGTGTCAACATGAAATTGCCTCAGAATAAACAAAAAACAAACATGGATTTATTTCTCCCCCTTGTTATCAATGAGATACCTTTCTCACACATACTTCTGTGTTTTCTTGCATGACTATTTCCCTTAGTTTAAGCTGGAAAGGCCTGGCTTAAGGTTGCTGTGATGATACACCATGGCCAACAACAACCTTGGAATGGAAGGGTTTATTTGGTTTAGTCTTCCTTATCATAGTTCATCACTGAAGGCAGTAAAGGCAGGAACTCAAACAGGCCAGGAAACTGGAGGCAGGAGCTGATGCAGAGGCTATGGAGGGGTGCTGCTTACTGGCTTGCTTCCCACAGTTTGCTCAGACTACTTTATCATAGCACACAGGACCACCAGCCAGGGATGGCACCACCCACAGTCTGAGTCTATCCACATCAGTCATTAAAAAAAAAAAAAGAAAAGCACAACATGCCAATATAGTGACAGTTACATAATTGATACTCCTTTTCAAAAATGACTCTAGCTTGTGAAGAACTACACAAAACCACCAGAACACTCTTCAATAACTGTAGTCCACAGACAAGCAGGTGTGGTGTACAGCAACGAGAGAGTCAGCTCTGTAAAAAGACCTGGACCTTGCATCTGCATGTGGACTTCCCTACAAATGGTCGGGGTCTCCTTCCACACTCAGCTCCACCAGTTCACCGTTGGGTCAACAGTACTACGTGTCTCCCTGCTACCCCAACATCCAGAATGGACTTTGAAGATAGCAACTGGTATGTTTTCAGACCATTTATGTGGTTTAACTTTCAGTTAAAAACAGCAGTGGGTATCCACACAAACCCATTTCTGATATCCCACTCATGTGAACCAATAGGTCTTGAGAACTGAGCAGGATTCTGAACTCGCAGGACTCCATCTCTTACCCGCCCACTCATGCCCCGTGGGGAGGGTGGCTTAAATGTATAAAGATGTTGAATGAGCTATGAAGTGGATCCTTGGTACCCGAGGATGTGCCCCTCTAGTGCAGTGCAGGGTGTCAGCATGACAGACTGCCCTTAAATGTAGACACTTAAATTTGTTTAGACATGGTGTACTGAGGGAAATTGGAGAACAAAGCAGTGCACAGTGGTCTGGGCACCGGGTTAAGGAAGCTCAGCTGAAGGACCTCAGGACAATGTCAGCTGTGTGTGTGATGCGAATCCCCACAGAAACTTCTCCTGAAAGGAGGAGGGAAGAAGACAGAGGCTTCTAATGTGAGCAAGAGCTGGGTCAGGGGCAGACTCTCCCTGGCACATCCTATCCGTTTACCTTCCTCTGACTCCTTCCCAACTCTGCAGGCAGGAGTGAGGTTTTCACACATGTGTGTCTCCACACGGAACATCCTATAGGACATCAGGTGGCACGCGCTATTGTACACAGTTTTGCAGTTGACAAAGTAAACATTGGCTTGCACATGTTTGTTTCAACCGTGTGGAGGTCAGAGAGCTTAATGGAGAATATTGCTAAAATCGCCAGACAAATTGTGACAATTTGTACTCCAAAACAAATTTTATTTATTTATGTTTTTATCTTAAATCAATAAACTAAACATTTCTATGGTAACTTTCCCTATTAAGTTTTATAAAACTCAAGCTAATGATATATAAACAAAATTTATGTCATGTGTCAGTATTAACTTGAAAATGACAGAAAACAAAAGTATGTTGAGAACTTCTCAAAAGTCTGTAAATCCCAGGTCAGCGGTAGGCCAGTGGTTGTTTTCATAGTTCATTAAAAACAAAAATAAAAATAAAACGTCTGTGGAAAATCAGCAGAAGTTGTAAATCCAAAAGTTCTAAATAATAACAACAAAGAAAAGGAAGGTAAGTGTGATTTCATTCCTTTTTAAAGAAGGGCGGGTTTTCCTTTGGAAGCAATGGTCATGGAGATAAGGTTGGTGGTGTCTGAAGGGGACAATAAGACTTCCCCCCATTGTCAAGGTTCATCTGCAGTGCAGGTGGTGGCAGTCCCTGAGTTATCCAAGACAGTGTGGAGAGGAGGTGACAGTGTTGCTGTCCCAGCAGGACCCTCAAATATACACAGACCACACAGTGGAGGGCTCTACTGAGTGGGACAGCCGTATGACATCTGCATGGCTACCTGGGATGTCATCTCATGGTGGCTAATGCTAGTCCAGCCTGGGATAGTGCCCTGGATGTGCAGGGGAGGAAGGTGGCATGTGAAGCCGGAGCAGTACCATCCTGACAATAAACATCACCAGAGGAGCACTGGGCATAAGAGATGTTTGGAAGGAGCTCAGTTTAGCATGTCTCCGGCATCGCTGCTCTGCTAGCTTTAAAGTGATGTTTATAATTCATGAGTAATACTCACGTATGCCTCCCTAGTAAGGTAGGAATCTTTCATCTGCTGTGGAAATGGAATAAAATTTTAGTTTTCATTCAACACACACTGTTCGGTGTGTGCTCTGCTTCATGTCCTGCGGGGCCTGTGCACCTCGCATTTTCTGAGCTCAGCATTTCAATCCAATATTCATGTGTTTGGGGGGTGAGGCAGACCTGTACTTTGTAAGGTTCAGTCTATCTAGGCAGCTTCAACTCTGCTGAGCGATAACTTCCTCAGTGGGATAAGCTCTCTAATGATCAAACCACATCTGAAGTCCAGCCGATATTTCTCAATCTACAGGACACACAGTTAATATTAGAGCCAACGGGCTCTGCGCCATCTTGAAGCCACTAAAAAAAATGGACATCAGAGAAGGGGACACAGCATTGGTTCTCAGGAAATATACTTTAAGGAGATTGAAAGCCAACAAATTATTCTTTCTACATTTTATTTTTAAAGTTTTAAAGTTATCAGCTGATGTCTTTGTCAAAGCTGTTGCAGGAGATGTCAAGAATGTCTAAGTATTAACCTTTAAGAACATATCAAAAACTTTATATACTAAGTAAGCTTGAAAAAGCCACATGTAAATCTACTCTTTTATAATTCACACACACACACACACACACACACACACACACACACACACGTTTTATATTTGTCATAATGCCCCTCCCAGAAGCCATAGGTTGCCCAATAAAAACCCCACTGCCAGATGTGGGCTATCTCAACACCTTGAAGTGTTGCTTGTAGGGAACCCCCGAATCAGTGCAACCTATAGTCACAGTGTTTAGCTGACCAGCAGAACTTCATGATAAGACTCTATTGCTGAAACCACCACAGACTATGGCTGACCACAGACTTTGGTCACAGGACTTGGAGAAATCAGTCAGATACTGGCCTGGAAATGTTCTCCATTTTTGCTAGCTTTCTAAGTCCCCGAAGGTATGTGTGAGGTACTTGGGGAGTGACGTCATCAACAGTGTTATGCAGCTGTGGACCATGCAAAATACAATAAGGCCCAGCCTGACAAGGTATCCCCATGGAAATTATAATGGCATGGATACTATGGTGGTGACCAACCTCTTTCTGATTAGACTTAAGGCACATTAGACAGAAGGAAACACATATCTCTGGGACTATAAATTTGGCCAAGAGTCCATGGCTGGTGCATCACAGGCCCCAGGGGGTGAACTTGCTATTACTTTGCTAAACAAGCATAACATAAAACCACCTTCTAAGCACACACCTGTGCACCCTTTAGTAATTACAGCTTTCTGTATTTATCAGAGAGGCATCTTTGTGTAGTAGGCACAGCTAAAACAGACTCATAACTGGTCAAAGTGCAGAGGACAAGTCACAGTGAAATGCTCAGCCATAAATGGAACATCTATATCATGTCTCCTCTTCTTAAAGCTCAGTGAGCTTTGCAGAAGATGGGGAAGAAAGGTGGTCAGAGCCAGATATCAAGGAAGACAGGATATTTCTAGACATGACATCCATCGCTCTCATGACGTCACAAGACTTCATTCTTAGAGAAGAACTGCCAGTCAACAGTACAGTGTGGGTGGGGGAGGGGACTATGAGGCTCACCCTTAGCTGAGGAGTTATTGACAGTTGATGGGGTCAGAAACTTTTTTTGGGGGGTGTGGCCATTGGTAGTTTTCCATGTTCCAATGGAATAGGTCACATACATGAGTATATGGGCAGTATAAATTGACTTCATTAGATTACTTTAAAATTAACAGATCAGGACTTGAGGTTGGTAGAAGAGTTATGGGACCCGAGAGGAGTGGAAGTGGTGCAGCATGTGTGTACAGAATCATTTCGAATGTATATATGAAATTCTTAAAGAATAAATGACAATTACTATTTTTTTTCCTTTCCAAGAACCAACCCCTCCGGTCATTTGGACTCTATGACAAAACACATTGTGTTTCTCTCTGTGCTTTACTATTTTTAGTGACACACTTTATCATGTGTTTGTAGGTCACTGAGATATTAGCTAGACATGATACCTGCATAATACAGCCATCCAGATAGGCATAATATTATGATGGAGCTACTGAACTCAATCATTTAAAATGGCACACATGTTTGTACAAACTCTTATTACTGTATTTAAGTGAGATTTTTCTCATTTATTGTTTTATAGAAACCACAAAGGGAGTTTTAAAATTAGTTTGACCCTCTTTAGAGTTCTTTAAACAATTACAGATTTAATTCTCTTTCCATCACACAGATAAAACAGCTTTATAGAAGATACCCAGCATTCTTTTCCAGGCTTGGTAGCTTCGGTTGACACCTCTTGTGCATTTGATTTACAATATAAATATTAGAGAAATTTAGAGAAACCATGTGCTATGTCAGGTACAACTAACTGATACAGAGGCTAAGAAAACCCAGAGAAGAGGAGCTGGCCTTGGGAACCAAGGAGCAAACAAGACCACTCTGGGTCCTGTGTAACGAATCCTCAGTTGGGCTAGTCATTATTGGCACTCAAAAGCCACTGTAAATTATCTTGGCTTCCATCTCCACTTCACTGGTTTCTGCATCTTCAGTTTTTCTTCTGTTTCCTGTGATCCCTGCTCCCCTCTCCCTTCACTACTCCCTGCTGTCCCCTGCCTGAGAAGAGGAGGCATCCTCCGGGCTGAGAAATTCCCTGCAGATGACCTTACTTGAGCTCTCCCGGTTACTGTGACTTCGGAGTGCACTCTTTCTCTGAAAATTCCTTTCAGATTATAGAAGCAGAGCGCTTCAAAGACCCTGTGAGACCCTGCTCTCTAATATGAGGGAGAGAGAGAGTTTGATTTCTATTTCCAGCCTCATTGTATGTTGCCTGTATTGAACAAGCACAAAGCAGAGCCACAATGAGCCAATTTCCTGTTATTCAAAACAACTCAAGACTTCCAAAACTCAACCTCAAGTAAATTCTTAAAGGGATATCACATCAAAATGAGGTAGCTGAACACATAGTATCTAATAAAACCAAGGAAAACCAGAAGTTCAAAACCAAACACATAAAAATCAGTTCCTTCCAGGAGTGCCTTGGCTGGCTGATTTACAAGAGCACTGAACATCAGTGAATCTGTGGCTGCATCCTGACATCCTTTTGCTGTGGTTTTGTGATTTCCTTTCCTCCTGGTCACAACTCTTGCAAAGTAGAGGCCTATGTCTTTGCTCAGTCCTGTGTTTTTACAGAAGTGTGGAGGCTTGGGCTGTGAGTTCCTATGTGTTCTCTGCATACATACATATGCATATACACATACACATACATTTAAATATATGGGGCTGCTGCTTCTGCCTGTGTATCACAGTGGGTGATATGTGTAAGCTCCAGCCATGGGGCCATGTGTCAGAATTATGTAGAAACATGTGATGTGCTTGGATATATCATTGAGATCCCGGTGGCTATGTACTTATCAGTACTTGCCTTAGGGACCAGCATTGTATGCTACTCTCTGACCTAAGACCAAGTGAGTCTCCTGTGTGAAGACAACCCAAACATTACCTGACATTACCTGTGTGAGCTCAGAAGCAGAGGCCCCCTCCGGACTCAAAGATGAACATCTGTGCCCTGCTGGTTTTTTGTTTGTTTGTTTGTTTTGCTCTGTCTTTGCTATCATAGAGCGAGCCTTGGATGGTTGGATGGCCCACAAATAAACTTCAAATGCGGAGAGACTGTGGGTGCTCTAATTGATTGTCTTCAGAGCCAAACACATTTTCCCCAGCTTTCATCTTTAAGCCAGAGATCAAGATTGACTGTAGATGGAGCAAAGATGAACAGGCATGTACTTGTTCTTAAAGCATCTAAAATACTTGAAATTATTTGCAAATATTTGTATTTGGGAATATAGTTTTGTGTGTGTTGGATCATTTGAGGATGTATCAGCCGTCCACAAGAGGCATTTCAGGATTGCCATTGGCTGTCCACCTGGCCACTGTGAGAAGGCCTAAAACAATTTGGTTCCCAATCTCCTTATTTTCCTCTTCCTCTACTTGTCAGTGATGAGGGGCCCATCATCCCTCCCAGGGACCCACTAAAGCATCTGACCTGCAAACGTAGTCAGGTCTCTGCTCCTTTGCTGGACTACACAGGAACAAAGATGCAGAGTCGCCCCGACTCCAGGAGGGAGAGTATTGCCTGCGACCCCTATTCTCTGTTACACAACTTCCCGAACTCCCTTTCTGTGTATGATTCTGACTCCCACGGCTCCTTTTAAACCTCCTTGCAGTCTTCTGTAGCAGGATTTTCCCTGTCCAATTACATTAGTGCAGAGGAGGCCTGTGATTGGACAGGGAAAAGAAGGCAGAGCTAAGAGTGGGGGAGAAGGAGAAAGGAGAATGGAGGCCTACATGAACCAGTATGGCTGGAATCAGCCGCAGGTCATCACGTTATCATAAGGTTAGAATAATTGAGATAAAGCTTTTATCGTTATCAACTGGCTCTGAAATGATTGCACTGGCATCCTGTAAATTGTGATTTTATTGATACATCAATCTGATTGGTTAACCATAACCATAACCATAACTATAATCATGCCTTGATTTTAGCATGGCAGTGGTGGCGCATGCCTTTAATCCCAGCCTTTGGGAGGCAGAGGCAGGCGGGATTTCTGAGTTCAAGTCCAGCCTGGACCTTAGAGTGAGTTCCAGGACAGCCAGGGCTACACAGAGAAACCTTGTCTTGAAAAAAAAAAAAAACAAACAAACAAACAATAAAAAAAAAAAAACCCAACCAACCAAACAGAAAGAATCTAGATTTTACTGGGTTACTGGGTATTGGAATATGCATCCTCGAGGTTGGCAGTTCCATGTGGTTACTGGAATGAAGGACAGAGCCGGCTGAGGCTAGCTGGAGAGAATTGCTGGTGTAAACGCACCAGGGCAGACAGTCCGCTGGGGAGTTGGCAGCTTCCGTTATTTAATATTTCCTGCAAGAGTCTTCACCGGGCACCTCCCTTCACAGACATCTGGTCTAACACTCTATCTTGGCTTCTTCTTCCACTCACCCTCTCCTGGGGCTCTAGATTCCCCCTTCCTGCTCAGCCTTTTTAGACTGCGTCTACACAGTCACCATTCACCTCCATAGACTGTGTCTACACAGCAAATATCCTCCTTTCTGGAGACTCACTTTACAGTGACCACTGACCAGTGTCCCCAGCAGGTGCCCTTTGAATAACCTCAAAGCTCAAATTTCTCATAAAGCAAGGGCGGAACTTGTCTCCCCAGAATGACCATAATTATAATTGCACAAATTTCAGGGCTTCTTCATACCATCCTCTACTTCTGGCACCATGCTCTAAGGACACGACAAACATTTAACAACGGAGGGGGGTGGCGGGGGGGGCAGGAGGGTCTGAAATCTATGAACCCTGTGGTCAATAATTATTGATGCACAGGAGAATTCAACAGAAGCCTCCAAATAAGTCAGTCTAGACACCATGGACCTTTGGATACAGCCTTAATTAGAGTTTTCATTGCCACGATGAAACACCATGACAACAGCAACAGGAAACAAAGAGTTTAATCCACTCAGCCATCTACATCAATATCCATCAAAGGAAGTCGGGCAGGAACACAAGGCGGGAACCTGGAGGCAGGAACTAAGTCAGAGGTCATGGAGGAGTGCTGCTTACTGGCTTGCTCCCCATGGCTTGCTCAGCTTACTTTTTAAAAAAGTACAACTCAGAATCACTTGGCAAGGGTGGTGCTAGCCACAATAGACTGAGTCCTCTCACATTAATCATTAATCAAGAAAAATGTCCCCCACGGTTTGCCTATAGGCCTATTTCTTTTTATATTTTATATTATTTTCTGTGTATGGGTGTTTTGTCTGCATGTATGTCTGTGCACCCATATCCGGGAACACTAGAGGAGGACATCTAGTCCCTTGGGACTGGAGTTACAGATGGCTGTGAGCTGCCCCGTGGGACCACTTGAAACACAGCCAGTGTCTCTAATCACTGAGCCGTCTCTCCCATGCTATCTTATGGAGGTATTTTCTCAATTAATGTTTTTCCCTCTCACACAGACACACATGGACTTTGGTCCTCTGGGGTTTACTACACAATTTGCAATATTCCTCGGTGGTGGCTAAGCTTATGCTCCAGGTGCCCATGCATACTAAGTCAGAGGCTGTCACTTCTAACTCCGACCAGCAGAAAAGAGCGACGACACAGCGTTCTTCTCAAAGCGGTTTATTCAGGATCCTTACAGCATGAATGCAGGAAAAAGGGTCTCCCCTCGCCCCCAAGCACAGTCCTTTTATCTCCTCTAGCTCCACCCCATCAGTCCACTTTACGTAGTCTATGTGGATAGGTCCACATAACATGGCCTGATACTGCATCATCTGGTGCACCTGCGCAGTACATCTGGAAAGGTGTGGCAAACTCGGGAGCAGGAGGAAATCAGGTGCTAGTCATGAGACTTGGCCGGAGTCCCAAGCGCCATCTTGGGGCTGCCGCCACACCCGCTCTCGACAAGAGGCTGGGACCCTGGTGCTGACATTCCCTGTTATCTGCTTTACCACACTTAGTTTTTGACACATTACAGAATTGAAATGGCCCAAACTGCATGCGTAGTCTGTAGGGAAATTATGCAAGATTAGATTTTCTTTTCTCCAAGTTTCCCAGATGCTCTGGCCTGAAGCCCGGGATAGCAGGAAGCGCAGGCGCCAAAAGTATGAATTGTAGGGATCATAGTGTCACCTAAGGAAGCTCGCCGTAGACCCTGGACTACATTCCCTGGATGTTGGCATTGTAGGGATCATGGTGTCACCTAAGGAAGCTCGCCGTAGACCCTGGACTACATTCCCTGGATGTTGGCATTGATCATGATGCCGATGGAGGGCAAGTGCAGCTCCTCTTTGCAGAACCTTAGGAGCTTGACCATGGACTCACCTCTGTCCTGTCGGAAGTGTTCTCCTCTTGAAAATTTCATCTGGAAAGAAAAGAAAAAAAAAAAAAAGAAAAGAAAAGTTCATCTGCTCCAAACCTGTGAGGGGAAAAAGATTCATTTTTGCTTTTTCCAAACGCCTTTTATTAATTTGTTTTATTTCACTTGAGCATGTTTTTGTGCCTGTGTGGTATGTGTATATGTGATGGTGTGTGTGTGTGTGTGTGTGTGTGTGTATTGGGTTGTGTACATGTGGTATGTGTGGTGTATATGTGTGTATGTGTGTCTGATGTGTGTACTGTGTAGTGTGTATATGTGTATGTGTAATATGTGTGGTATGTATGTGTCTGATGTTTGTACTGTGTATGTGTATAGTTTGCATGTGCATGTCTGTTATGCATTGTGTGTATGTACATATGTATAGTGTGTATGTGTAGTATATGGCATTATGGTGTGTATCTAAAAGTGTGTGTGTGTGTGTGTGTGTGTGTGTGTGTATTGGGTTGTGTATATATGGTATGTGTGGTGTATATGTGTGTATGTGTGTCTGATGTGTGTACTGTGTAGTGTGTATATGTGTATGTGTAATATGTGTGGTATGTATGTGTCTGATGTTTGTACTGTGTATGTGTATAGTTTGCATGTGCATGTCTGTTATGCATTGTGTGTATGTACATATGTATAGTGTGTATGTGTAGTATATGGCATTATGGTGTGTATCTAAAAGTGTGTGTGTGTGTGTGTGTGTGTGTGTGTATACATAGGATACTGTACAGGTCAAGTATTTATGAACTATATCTCCATTCCCAACCATTTTATTATAATGACAAAATAAGATTTCCTTAATTAAAATAACAAAATAGGAATACCTCGGCACCCTATCTTCTCCTAGTTCTATTTCCCTATATCAGAATAACTATATTCAATTCAGAATTCTGTCAATAAACAATTCATTGGACTATCTTATTCTCGTTCTGTGTTTTGTTTTCTTTTTCTATTGAAAGCAGACACACTTGAATGTTGGGAACAGGCCCCACGGTGCCTCAACAGACTCAGAAGTCAAGGGCGCTATGAAGCACCTAGAGACGTTCAATACAAAGAGCCCCTTCCAGAGATACCTGGAAGAAGATGTGAAAGTGATCTCAAGCTTGCCAAGACCTTGACGTCAAGGCCCACAGCCGGGATTTGTCCAATATAATGCTTACATTATGTGGGCAGCAGAATTTAAAAGCTACATTTTAAGGAAGCATTTGAGTTAGGAAAGCAGAGACTGTAGAATAATCATAAATATTCCTGATGCTAAAAGGCCAGATCTTGACGTAAGTCCCCGTGAGATGACAGGCTGACTGGCTTTAGTGTGGATAGTGAGCTAGTACAATGGGGCTGGGTAGGAGAGATTCCACAGAGCAGTGCTGTACGCTGCATGATTTCATTACCACAGCACAGGATCAAGCGAGTCAAATGTGAGCATCAGAAAACCAGCTTGAAGTCTCCCCATGGGGACATGTAAGGCCACAGTGTAGCTGGACTGTGGGTCATGAGTTCTCTCTGTCTGCAGTGTGTAATATGAATATTTAACCCATTGAAGTGGACAGTAGAATGGAGGTTATCAGGAGTTGGGGGTGGGTATTCAGATGATGGTCTTTGAGGAATAAGTATGACATACTGACTGTGATGACTGTTTCTGCTTGTTGACACAATGTAGGGCCACCTGGGAAGGCTCAATGAGGAACCATATAGGTTGATGGCCCAGGGACATGTCCGTCAGGAGGTTTCTTAATTGAGTTCATTGGGGTGAGGTAATTCACCCAGACTGCGGGCAGTACTATTTCATGAGCTTGACCCTGAGCTGAAATGAAAAGGCGACATAGAGAAAGCTCAAGGCTGACATACATACTTTAATTCATTACTCTGTTCTCCACTGTGGATGTAGTATGACTTGCTACTTTAAGCTGCTGGTTGCTTCACTGCCATAATGAACATTAACCTGGAAATTTGAGCCAAAAAAATTCCTTACTTCACTGAAGTCATTTTTTTCCTGGGGTATGTACAACCAGACAAAGCTAAGATAGAAATTAAGTACCAGCAGGTAAAGCCATTGCTTTAATTAACCTGACCATGTGGCTTTAGGGCCACATTTGTGGAAGGAATGTGGAAGGGTTTGGAGCTTTGGGTTCGGGAACTCGAGGCAGTAAATTCTAGAGGCAGAGCTTAATGATTGGTTGGTGTGTGAGCTTTGATGTTGAGAATGTTGGGAGGACTGCAGACAGCATGGCCCGGCTAATGAGATTTCCGAGGGGAATGAGGATTCTATCAGGAACCGGGCTTAGGGTCTGGCCGTTTGATGTTTTGTCTATTCTGCTCTGTTCTGAGCACCTGAGTGAATTCCTCTGAGAGATGCTGAGTTAGCTTGGTTGACAAAGGACAGTCAGGATGGGAAAGTACCAGGGCTGGCGCTGAGGGGAAAGACCAGGGCCTTTGATTCCTAATGGATAATTGATACCCACTTATGAGGTATCACCCCGGGCAGGTATAAGAGGCTTAGCAAGCCACTGGAAACACGCCATATTTCAAGCTCTGACTCAGTTCCTGCCTTCAGGTTCCTTCCCAGCATGAGTTCGTGACAGGCACTTCAGAGACTGAACGAACTCCCCAGACTCCAGTCGTCCATTTTCTTAGAAAGCATTGTGGAATCCTGAATATCACTGTTATATAAGCCATCTTTTACCAAAAAATGGTCTGTCTTGACAAAAGTGGAAATAGTTTGGGCCAAATGATGGTGGTCAGAGACACCATGTTCAGGAGTTGGGTAGTGGTGCTGAGGTACTGTGCTCAGGGGCTGAGTGACGCAGAGGTATTGTGCACAGGGACTAGTTACTGCACTGC
Source organism: Apodemus agrarius (assembly GCA_964023405.1). Taxonomy (NCBI): domain Eukaryota; kingdom Metazoa; phylum Chordata; class Mammalia; order Rodentia; family Muridae; genus Apodemus; species Apodemus agrarius. The sequence continues at coordinate 97,943,879 of OZ030011.1, read as the reverse complement.
AAACTTCTATTTTCCTCAGTAAACACGTCCTGTTATCTTCGTGAGGAGGGAAAACACTCATTTTCCTGAAGCAACAGAACACTGCCTGCCCTGAGCCATTGTTGTGGATGGAAACAGAAACCTCTGCTTTTTGCACACTGGGAAACTGAAAGCAGACGTGATGGGTTTTCTAAAGACAGTGCAATTAGGAAACACCTTCTGGCCGGGCGGTGGTGGCACACACCTTTAATCCCAGCATTTGGGAGGCAGAGGAAGGCGGATTTCTGAGTTCGAGGCCAGCCTGGTCTACCGAGTGAGTTCCAGGACAGCCAGAGCTACACAGAGAAACCCTGTCTCGAAAAAAACCAAAAAAAAAAAAAAAAAAAAAAAAAAAAAAGGAAACACCTTCTGCCAGCTCACAGACATGTGACATCGGTTTTAGGCACAGTACTATGAGGGACTGCAACACACAGCTGGTACAGGAAAATATTGTAATGGTTAAATCCTGGCTTAGTGCTTATGATGGGACTCTGAGGTATTAGCTGGCTCTGTGCCTTCCCTACCATCTCTCATTATCCCCTGAGGCAACAGGAATTCTTTTCCCCTACAGTTGGCTCAGGTCAGGGACTTGACCACAACAGTCTGGTAAAGTAACTAATACAAGTGAGGAAATGACAGTCCTGCTGTCCAGAGCTCACAGGTCAGCCACTCCGTGTTCCCAGTGTTCCCAAGGAAGGCTTGCCAATCCTAACTCCTTTTTCCACCCAGAAAAGAGTAGAGCTTGGGGAGCTGCAGACTCAAAGTAAAACAAAACTTATAGTGTGTGTGTGTGTGTGTGTGTGTGTGTGTGTGTGTGTGATTAGATTATGATATGTGGGTATGTGGGAACATGTGTGTGTCTGTAAATATGCATATTTGTATGTTAGATCATATGTGTGCATTTGTGTGTGTATGTGTGATTAGATTATGATATGTGGGTATGTGGGAACATGTGTGTGTCTGTAAATATGCATATTTGTATGTTAGATCATGTGTGTGCATGTGCGTGTGTGTGTGTGTGTGTGTGTGTGTGTGTGTGTGTGTAAGAGCAAGAATTGAGGAGAAGAGAAGGAAAACCCTGCTTTATCCTAAGACAGGGAGTACAAAGGAATTAGACCCTTCCTGTGGGGTTTTAAATCATAGTTTGTAGTTATCTTAAACACAGTCTATGTGATTCTTTGACTTACAGAAGAAAAGTAAGTAGTGGGTAAAGTTTACTGTACCAAAGATCATCAGCCTCTGAAGATCTGTTTGTATGGAGACCAAACGTTCTCAAGAGGAGCAAAGTGAAAGGTAAATTCCTTTTTGGATTAAAATGATCACTGGTGTGCTTTCTTTTTTCCTCTGGTATTTTCTAGAACTATGTCTTCAGTTCTGCTTACACATGCAGAACTATTATAGAAATGTTTTGCATGTCTTTTTTATTCCCACGTGTGCGCATGTGGTGCATGTGTGTGTGCCTGCATCTGTGTGTGTGTGTGTGTGTGTGTGTGTGTGTGTGTCCCTGTCTGTGCATGAGTATGTGTTATACATACAAATCTGGGGTTTAGAGATCAGAGGACATGTCTCCTGTCTCCTCACTGTGCACACTCTGATAGCTGCCCTTGAACTTCTGGAGGCTATCCTGTCTTCTCCCATCTTGTAGGAGTATTGAGATTCCCAATACTCACTACCTTGCTCCCTTTTTATATACATTTTAAAGATCAGAACTGGGGTCTCCAGGCTTCAGTGGCAAGTGTTTTTACCCACAACCCAGTCTCCAAAGCCTAGACTTTCTTTGGGATTTAAGAATTTACATCAGCATTTGTCTTAAGCCAAAGGACATGTATAAGAACCAGCTAAGGACTTCTAAAGACACCTAAAACTTGAAGGCCAGGCCTGATGAGGGTCACAGATTATAGACCTTTTTATGACTTTCTCCAAATACTCCTTTTGCCATTTTCCTTCTCTGTGTTATAGCAAAGACTGTTGCATTGATCCTGAGTCTTCCCAGGAAGAATACAGCAGCCTTTAGGGACTGGGACCCATCCATAGTCCTGACTTGCAAAAGCCAAGATGGGAGAGCGTCTGCAAACTGCTGAAGACGAAGGGCCACAGCTGACATCATATAGGCCCCCCTTTTGCTCCCTTTATCCTTGGAAATCTGATGATGAAAACAATTCAAACATGTTATGAAAACAAGCCAAAGGACACGGGGACTTTTCCTTAGCTACGCCTGAGTACTTGTGCATTTCTAACATGCTTTATGCACTCTCCTGGGGACAGTGACACAGCAAGGGCTGTGATACTTCTCTGGACTGTGGGGTCTGTCTACTGAGCTGCAGTCTTCAGAATCTTGAGGAGATCTTTCTCTGAATCATCACACAGAGAGTGCTGCACTCGTGATCAAAGTACTGCATCAGGATGCTTCATCTTGGTGTCAGCTGGGCCTCACTCAAGAGTCACCTAGGAGACACACCTCCGAATATGTCTGTGAGTGCAGTTGAGAGATGATTGCGTGAAGCAAGAAGATCCATCCTGAATGTAGGCAGCACCATCTGTGGGCTGGGATTCAGGGAAAAACAAAGAATGAAGTGCATGTGTGCATATATCTGTTCTACCTTCCTGGGCGCATGCGCGGCATGCCTATTAACCATCCTGTGTACCATCTTTGCTGTGATGGGCTGTGTCCTCTCAGACTGTGAGTCCTTCCTGCTCTAATCACGGTTGTCAGATGATGTGTCACAGCACTGGGAAGGAATGATGGAAAGGAACACACTACTTGCCCACGGAAGGAACACATCAGGAAGGGCCATTCTATTTAAGAAGTCAAACTTTTGCCATACTCTGAGGTCTCTCTGTACTATCTTCTCCCAGGCTCGGTATTCTGACTCCACTCAAAAGGCACCCCTGGGCCAAGCATGGTGACACACACCTTTAACCCTAGCACTCAGGAGGTGGAAGGAGGCAGCTCCTTGAAAGCTCAAGGCCAGTCTAATTCATGTTGTGAGTTCTAGGTCAGCTAGAGCTATATAATAAGACTCTCTCTTTAAAAATAAAAACATCAAAATCCCCACAATACAGAGATGAGTGTCTTATTTCTTCAAGCTGTGCTTCAGCTCCATCTAACTGTACCGATTCATTCACAGTCCTTCTGTCTAGTTTTTCTCACTCTATGCTTTTTATTTATCCACCCTGTTGTAGTTTGCTCTTCCTTTCTGCTACAAAGGCACTGCTGACTTCACATTGTGATTGACTAATCATCCTATTGTAATCAAGATTTGGGTATTTTGAGATATTCTGCTGTTCTGCTAAAGATGGTCTTGCACGACTTTTATCAGAAGAGGCATGGAACACAATAGATGTGGGTGATGGGTTAATGGAATCCCTGGCTGATAAGGGTCACCCGTGTCCACCCCATTACACACAATATGCTCACTGTGTTTGGCCTTAGGGCTGATGAAGAGTTGTAGTTGTTCCACATTCCCCCTCCTGATTGGCAGTGTCACTGTTAAGCTTTTCATGTCTTTTTGATTGTGTATTGATTTCCTATGTCCGGAGCCTGGTGCAGTCAAACACATATTTAAACGCCTCTTTGGCATTTGGGTGGTCTCTTTTGTGATGTGTCTGTTCAAAAACGGTTGCCAGTTTTCATTTTAACATTTTGTTAATTTGTTGAACGTTTCCCTTCAAATTTCCTAATTATCGTTTACGTGTCTAGGGGGTACTGGTGTGTCTACAGGGCTGTGAGCATGCATGCAGAAGTGTCAGGACAACTTTCACACCTGGCTTCTCCTCCCACCATGGGATCCTGGGTCTGAACCCAGGCTGTCAAACTTGCGGCAAAGTGCCTTTCCCCACTGAACCAGCATGCCGGCCAGCATTCTGCATATTGTTGGTCCAATATGTAGGAAATTCTTTTTATTTTTTTTATATTCTGTGTGGACTACTGCTACAAAGGTGAACATATTTTGGGCTTTGCTTCACTATAGTAAGCTGGACTGTGGATCTCTCACACTTCTGCTGAGTGAGTCTATTTACAACAGTGGTGGAGTCGGGACCCTGCCATCTCACGGGAACTGGGCCTAGAAGAACAGAGTCGGTTCTGGATCCTGAACTGCTGACCAAGTACTATCAAGTACTACCAAGTATTACCAAGCAGTAGCACCCTTCCTTCACACTGGTGGCCACAGCAAGAGCTTTGGGGCGACCTTCCCTGGCCAGCTGCACAGCTGCCCTTCTGAGACTGACGGGGTTTTGATGGCTGCGCTCCCAAACACTGGCTTTCATGTTAGGCTCGATAGCACTTTTGTTTTCCAGTGGCTCCGCTCCATGCAGCCCTGCTGCAGAGCGCGCCATGTCTGAAGCCGACAGCATCCATAACTTGGTTGAAGCATAAGGTGAACTCACTTCTAGCAAACAGCATGTAAAAGTGCAGTGTCCGTCCCACATCAAAGAGAGGCTAACACAGAGACTTAGGCCATGTATAGAACATTTTAATACACAGGTCATGTTACCATACATTAGAGCAATGCCTCAAAACACAGTGCAATTCTACAGGGAGACACATATACGTATATCCCCGAACATTAAACCTCATCTGGACACACTCACAGCTGAATTACTGCCCTAAGGAGCTAACTGCTTCTTGGTTTGATTGGTCGCCTGTTTATCTGGGCAACAATTAGACCCCAAACTCCAAACACAGATCAAAACCTGGGCCCCCCTTTTTTTTTCCTTTACAGATTATGTAGCCAAATAACACCCTGAAGCTTCCAGTTTAAAAGAAAACAATCCATGATGTTATCACCACACACATTATATAACAGAGACGCCAAAGGCTTTAAAATCAGTGTGGGAAGACCTACCCTCAGAAGTTCTTAAGTAAACCCCCCCTTCACAGTATTACTGCTCCACATCAGTCAGTCATGGGACACAGGACGCCTGCCTGTGAGTCCTAAGGAATGTCAACTAGATCACTCGCTCTCCCAGAAGAGAGCACGTGTTTCACACAATGAACACGGAGATGTAACACTGTAAAAGTAAACCAATGTATGATCTGATCTGAGTTTGATTTTTACTATGCTAATAAAATATCACAATTCCTCCCTTGCAGGAAAAGCAGATTTCTGAATATTTTAAGCATAGAGATCTCATACCTCCCGTGCGTGCTCGAGGGGTTGGGTGGTACATTTAGGATGACGGCTCATTTTCCAAACATGCTCTCTTCAGGTTCTCCTTTAATTAGGGAAAGAGACGCGCATCTTCCCTCAGCCAGGAGGAGATATACTTTAATTCAGAAGATGGGACCTCAGCTTCAAGACTGCTTTCTTGTCCTTTGACCAAGTGGGTGTCTGCTCATGTCCTCTGGGATTTCCCAGGTGAGCTAAGTACACAGGACTTAACTAAAATATATCACAATCTTGGGGGGGGATGTGGCTCAAATTTCTCTTAAAAATATCTATATAGGAGTTGAGTAATACACTGCTGTAATTGAGAGGGGGAGTTAAGGCAGGGGTATCACGAGTTCCAGGCAAGCCTGGGCTACATAGTTATACTTATATTCAAGCAAAAATAGTTAAATAAACGCACAAACAAACAAAGTAGAAACAGAAAAACCTGACCTATTTTTAATGAGACAAAAGCGTGTCTCAGTCGAATTATAATGACCTAACTAAACTATGAACATCTTTTGTGAGAAAATACCCAAAATTCCAGTTCCTTAGAAAATTTTTTTTAGTATTAATATAAGCACCAAAAAGAAAAAAACCCCAAACAAACAAAACAACGAAGGAACAGAACCAAAATTCACCAAGTCCTAAAAATAGACTCAGAAGCACTTCCTGGTGCCCTCTAGTGGCCATAGTGGAATTGCAGAGGAGTTCAATTTCTTGGACAAGACAAAATATACTATGATTTTACTCTTTGATAGGAAATTATTTTCCAAGCAGTGAGGCACTGTCTAGGTTTAATAAACTCATGCAATTCTTCCACAAGAAGAAGATTTTTGACTAGTTCACATTCTGTCTTTTGCCTTTTTGGTGTAGAGAAGGAACTGTTTCTCATGTTGGCCTAGACTAGGTCTTGTTACGGAGTTTCTTGTGGAATATGTTAAGGAGCCACAGGCACGTTTATAGCAAGCCGGACACACTTCCTATTCCTGAAAGAGTCCTTCCCGCCCATCCATCCACTACTCTTCTGTATGTTCTTGGCTCATGGCCCTTGGAGCTTTTCAGAAAAGTGGGACAACCTGACTCAGGCAGCCTCAATGCAGGGGCAGTTGCAGCTGCGGAAGGGCCATCCCCAGAGCCACACCACACAAGGTAAAGCATATCTAGGTTTGGTCAAGAATCTTCAAGGAATTGGCATAGTATAGAACAGCCATCTTGAAGGAGTAGCATCAAAGTCTGGGGTCCTGAGCAGAAGGCCTGTCCTCCAAGTGACTTCTTCCAAATGCTCTTTGCAAAAGAGTAAAAGTCTCACTTATGGCTCTGTGAGCTATGCTTTGATTCTATATTTCTGAGTAAAAAGTCCAAGATTCCAAAAGCAGAAAAGCATTATAATAGTCAGCAGTAGTTGGAGGGCATGTTTTGTGATGTTTCCTGTTTACAAAACTTGAGTAGTTAGCAGAAAATAACGAAGTTTCTCAGGGGGAACAAAAAGAAAAAGGGAAGTGTGGGATTCACAGTAACATCCGAGTAAAATACAAATACAAATGAAATGTTGGTTCTTTGGGATCGCTGGACCTTGGTCCTCTGTGAACCGAACTCTATCCCTGTGGAGGACCACTGTCTGCTGTATAAGCAGTCACAGAATGGTTGTACACAGACTGCCTTCTCATTAACAGTGGTTCCTAGACAGCCAGAAGACGGAGCGTGGTGAAGAACAGCTGTATGAGGACTTCCGCGTAGCTGGTCAGAGTCTCCTTCTGGTCGCAGCCTCACTCACCAGTCCAGCTTCAGGTCCGCTTTACTCCACACATACTTCCCGCCGCGCTTCAGAAACATCTTTTCATCAAATCCACTGAACTTTATCGCTTCTTCCACGCCAACATCCAGGATAGACCTGGAAGGGTCCTTCCGGCCACCGGTACAGTTCAGAAAGCGCATCTGGGAAAAGCAAGGTAGAAATAACTATGTGTCCATATGCTTTATCCCGTAAAACTCAACTGAGGATATCCTATGGAAAGTATTTCTGACATCCCAAACGTGGCCTATGTGTATTGAGATCTAAGATAGACTCTAAGATGCCCAGCTCCACGCAACGCACACCCGTGCACAGGGTGGCCTGGACATATGTAGGGGCCAAGTGTCAGGGACAGTAAGTTCAGTCTTACGATCAGGGGACTTGATCCTTTCTTGGGGTAGAGAGGCCATTAAGAACAGACTTTCTCTAAATGTGGACATCGGCATCTGTTAGACACATGCGCTGAGGAGAGCACAGAGCGGACCAGAGTGGCTGCTGCCCTGTGTTGTGAAGTGCAGCTGCATGACGTCAGCAAAATGGCAGCTGTGTGCGATGTGAATCCTCACGCAGGCGTCTCCGGAAAGGAATCCGGGATAAGACAGAGGCTACTGAGGTGGGCAAAGACTGGGTCAAGAACAGAAGTTCCCCCAGCACATCCTATCCGTATAGAGGTCCTCTGACTCCTTCCCAACGCTACAGGCAGAAATGAGGTCTTTGTACTTGTGTGTCTCTCCACTGAGTAGGGCATCGGGTGTCACACACTGAAATGCAATGCTATCCAACTGGAAAAAGATATTAAATTTTGATTCATTTGTGTTTGTTCTGATTATGTGAAGATCACATGGTTTACTGAAGAGCATTGTTCAAAATCTCCAGCCAATCGTGACAGTTTACACTTTAAAATAACTTCCATTGTCTTCTTTTCTTTAGACCTATAACCTGAGCATTTCTTTGGTAACTTTCCCCCTTACACTGCATAAGATTCATGTTGACAATTAAGTACAACTGCTGTAATTTATCATTGATTAATTTGAAACTAACAAAACACAGAAGTTAAAAGCCAAGGTCAATACTGTGCCCTTTGTTCTTTTCGTAGTTCATTAAACACCACACACACACACACACACACACACACACACACACACACACAGTCTGGAATGAAATTGTCTGTCCTCTGGGGAATATCAGAAAAGGTTGTAAATTCAAAAGTTCTAAATAACAACAACAAAGAAAAGGAAGGCAAGTGTGATTTCATTCCTTTTTAAAGAAGGGCGGGTTTTCCTTTGGAAGCAATGGTCATGGAGATAACGTTGGTGCTGTCTGCAGGGGACAATAAGACTTCCCCCCATTGTCAAGGTTCATCTGCAGTGCAGGTGGTGGCAGCCCCTGAGTTATCCAAGACAGTGTGGAGTGGAGGTGACAGTATTACTGTCACAGCAGAACCCTCAAATATACACAGACCACACAGTGGAGGGCTCTACTGAGTGGGACAGACAGCCGAATGACATCTGCAGAGGCATGGTTACCTGGGATGTCATTTAATGATAGTTAGTGCCAGTCCAGCTCAGGATGATGCCCGGGATGTGCAGAGAGGGAAGGGGGCATGTGAAGCCAAGGCAGTACCATGCTGACACTAAACCAGCGAAGGAGCACTGGGCATAACAGATGCGTACTGAAGGAGCTCAGTTTAGCACATGTCCGGCATTGCTAGCTCTAAAGTGGTTATATAGCTCATGGGGAATACTCACATATTCATCCAGAATAAGATAGGAGTCTTTCATCTGCAACGGAAAAGAGAATCAAACTTTAGTTTTCATCTAACATACGCTGTTTATTTTGTATGTCTCACTGGCTGTCCCTCCTATGATGTGTGTCTGTGCCTTGAATGTTTTCTTCATCCTACATTTTCCATTTATTTGCAGGCCTGTGGAGTGGCCTCAGCAGTGGAGAATCTGCAGGGTCCAGTCCTTCCAGCCATTCTGGATTTTCTGCCAAAGACTGAAGACTTTTAACACTGAGGCCTGTTTTGAACACCGGTGTCTTTTACCCTCGAGCTATTTCCAGGAGAGCTGTTCTCATCTCTCAGTCCCCACCACAGTGTCCACCATTCAAGGAATCTCCCAGGTTTTCAATGGTTAAGCCATGCTGTCTGCAAAGGACCATGTTTCTGAAGCTCCCAACATTGCTGTAACCTGACATGAGATGATTTTGCATTCTTGGGTATATTGGGCACTGTTGTGCTGTCTGTAGGGAGGTTTTAAGAAAGATTTTTTTCTAATAAAGGCTAGGCACCAAATAATATTTCGTTCTTCCTCCTGTTTTCTTCTTTCCTTTCTTCTTCCCTCTCTGTTCCCTTCCCTTCCTTCCCTGCTCTGTTCTCCCTCCTTTTTGACAGGGCATCTGGTAGCCTAGGCTGACCTTGAACTCACTACATAGCCAAGTATATCTTTGAGTATTTGGTCCTCCTGATACCACTTCAAGAAGACTAGATTACAGATGTGCAGCGACCATTTTTAGCTATGTTGGGGGATTAAATCCAGAACTTCCAGACAGCATTCTCCCAAGTAAGACACATGTCTAGACCAGTTAATATTTCTGGATATGCAGGGCACACAGTCTGTGTGTCCTTGTTGCTCTGCACCACACTGTGGAAGTCACCACAACCCAAACCAACAAATGCAAACAACAAGTAAACTAGTGAAAGAATGTAATATGACCCTGTTCCTTGGCAACTTTATATATAGACCCTGAGAACTAGCAAACCATTTCTTCTACACTTTATCCAACTTTTATAATGATCACTAGAGAGAGTGTAAGGGACCTTTGTAATGACACTGACAGTGACACGGAAACAGTTATATCCTAAATGTTTGAGAACTCACATGCTTCCCCAACACACGTGTGTGTGTGTGTGTGTGTATGTGTGTGTGTGTGTGTGTGTGTGTGTGTGTGTTAATTTTATGTTGAGTTATACATATGAGTATACATATAATCACCTCATCTCTGAGGTGGTCTAGTCAGACCCATTCTTGGGTAGAAAAGAAACTACTGTCATTGAAGAACCCCACCCCCTGATGAAAGATGTCCATGATGGCCCTCCATCTCTTTGATTCTAGGATTGTATTCCTTTCCCCCTCTCCTTCCAGAATGTCTAGAATAACAAGATGACAAATTGCCAAACTCTTGTGAGAGAAAGTCACCCCATTCCCCACCGAGGACCAGGGTAGCTGTGGGGTAGTGAACAAGGCAGCTTTTGCTGCATACAACCTTCTGATTGGATTCAGGCACCAAACAGGCCACCTCTTTGTGACGCTCTAAGAATGCTTCAAATTCTTCATTGCTTATAAGAAATCTTTCTGCTTCCCTCAGGGCATCTTCTCCCGAGTTCTCACCCTCAATTAGGAGGCACTGGAAAACCTGGAAGAGAATAAAGCATGTGGGAGGCCAAGAGCCTCACACCATCATTCACTACACAGTCTGCAGCAAACAGAAACCCTTTCCCAAGTGATAATCCTATGCAAATCAGGACCAGTGAGCTCAGAATATCAAGGCTAGTCACTGCTAGGTCTGTGATGATTTGCAATATAAGGCTCTGAGCCACAAGTGATGGAGCTGATAAGTAAAGATGCTTTCCTTGGGACATCGCCTATATCAGCATAGAGCCCACAGACATCAGAGATTTCTAAGTGGGAGCTGAGCCCTACCATTGATGGCCAGTATCTTGAAATGACTTATTGTGAAGCCTGAGTGTGAGGCAGAAGGTTGGCCATGGGTGAAGAACAATCCAAACTAAGGAGGGAAAATGCATAGATGAATTTTAAGAATAAGAGGGTAACGGGAGAAGAAGGAGAGACAGTAAGAGTCAGAGTAACTGAGGTGAGGAAGAGAAAAAGGGAACATCGTGACAGATGACTGGTTGAGGTCTCTCTCAGGGATCTCTGCCTCTCCATTGGTCAGTTCTGGCTCTTTCTATCATTCACCATTCTTTACTTGTTTTTCATTTATTCTGTGCCTGAAGGTGTTGCTGACATTCGATTTTGATACATCTATTTTTTTTAAATCTCTAAAGTATAGAGCATGTTTTGCTTCCCCCAAACCTACTTTCAAATATATTACAGTCTCATCAAAGAAAAAATGATATCATGTCTTTAACCCCACTGTGTGGTTCACTTTGTAAAGATGATCAAAGGTTACCTTGAAATGACAGCTTTCCATGGGTGAGTGTGACAGTGAGCTAGCTGGGGCCCTCTTGTCTGGGTTAGCCCACATGTGGAAACTCTTCCTTGCTTTCAAAATGCAGTCATACACAACTTCCTTTATTGTGTTTTGCAATTCAGCTTGGTATGCCCCTACGTTCCCAGGCTCTCTGCATACAAATGTCATGGAACATGTGTCCTCCATACTGTCATCCTTACCAAAACTCAGTTCCCAAATCTTATCCTTAGATGTGTCTACTCTGTCTCCAGGCACAGATTCAAAGGAACTACACAGGAGTGACCATGTGGCTTGTTAAAAATGTATGCATGTGACAACCCTTTCACCCATGCCTGCCCTTATTAGCTATACCATCAGGGAGAAGATGGAGAAGCTGCCTTCTTAGCAACCCTCCTTGATGGGTTCTGAGTAGCCAGGTACAGAAAATTTGAATTTGCAGTGATTTTTTTCCTGTGGATTGTGGTCCTATCTGTGATAGGCTGACTTGTATCTTTGTGAGCTTGGGACTTCCAGCAGCTGCTATCTGGGCCAGTTGTAAAAAATGCATTTTGAAATAAAGTCTGACATTGCTCTATACGCTCTCCTATGGCCAAGTAATTCAATGCAAACTTGCAAGCATTGAAATTCAAGAGGAACATCTAGCCCCATCCACACAAGCCTGGAGTAGGAAGAAATAATCTATTATTATTAGTATTATTAATTATCATCATTATCATTATTACTATTTAATTTATCCTTCAGAACATCTCTAATCATTCAACTTGGCTTTGACCTTTACTCTCAAAATGTCCTGAAGAAAATTATTTTAAGATTTTTGCAAACAGAATATGAGACAGAACATAGTTAGGCTATAAGCCTAACAGAGAAGAGTCAAGGTCCTGGATAGAAAATTCCAGAATCCTCAGTGTTCTGTTGTTTTCAGTGCCACTGAGCCAAGCTTCTCTGGAGGGTTCTGTGGATTACAGTCAAGCATGTCCCAGTGTGGACTCACCTTCCAGCGCACAGGGCTCAGAGCCTGGATGTGTTCATTCATGTCTTCGTCCACGTTGAAGCGATTGATGACGGAATTGATCTTGAAAGCCACCTTATAATCCCGGCACCACCTCCTCAGCTTCATAAGGTTTTCCACGTGGTTCTTTTTCCCTTGACCACGACCAATCAGAACATTAACCTGCTCGTCGAAGCTGTCACAGGAGATAGCAAGAATGTCCAAATAGTCTCCTACAGGACAATGATAACAAAAATTATTTTAAAAATTCTCCCTGAGTCCTCAATTTCATGTACGTCTCTTTTATAGTAAGGCCCATTGTCTTCCCAGCAGTGTTTGAAAGAATTTTATGATTCCCTGTCTCAAACACATGAAAGTCAGAGATGTGAATTACATGCGGTGTGTTTGTTATCATTGAAATACATACACATATATGAAAGCACAGAGCTACTTAATGTGGTCAATTTTAAACTCTGCATACATGTATATACATGAAGAATCAGTGGCATATTTTAATCAGATTTTCCATTTGTTTCATCTTCGAGATTATATTAGTTATGAAGCCTATTTCTATTAATTATAGATTTGCTTTGCCCATCACACAAATAAAATTGCTTCATAGAAAATCAATATCTAGGGTCATAGGCCTAGGGTCATGAGTTTCCTTTTGACATACCTTTTACTATATCTTACTCACTACATTTAGTTTACTATGTAAATATTTACAGACATTCTGTTCTATGTCAGGTACAACTAATCTAGAGGCAGAGAAAACCACCGCTCAGCCAGGCCCCACCCTGCTAGGTCACTCATTAAGGGTTCTGATAGGAAGTCATTTGAAGAGCTCAGAAAATACTGAAAATCATCTTGGCTCTCGGCTCTCTATACTGGTTTCTGCGGCTTCCGTTTTCCCTCTGCTTCCTGTGACCTCTCTCTTCCTCCCCTGATCCCTGCCCTCCCCTGCCTGAGAAGGGCAGGCATCCCAGGGCTGAGATGTTCCCTGCAGAGCAAGCTTGAGCTCTCCGGGTCACTGAGAACTTACAAACTTCTCTATTTTATCTTAACATTTTTTTTTTATATTATAGAAGCTAAGAGCTCTAAAATTTCTTTTGGACACTGTTCTTTGTGTTCAGTATTCTCTATAGTCACAAAAAGACTAATTTTAGCTCCTATTTAAGGCTTAATTCCTGTTGCCTATATTTGACCAGCACAGACTGGGACCAGAATAAGGCTGTTACTTAAAACAACCCAACGTGTTCCAAAACTTGTCCGCAGGTAAATTCCTAAAGGGATATCAAACCAGGACGAGGCAACTAGACATAGAGTTTCTAACAGAACCAAGGGAAAACAGAAGCTGAAAACCAAACACATAAAAACCAGTTCCCTCTGGGAGGGCTGTGGCTGCCTGACGCACAGGAACCCTGAGCACCCGTGAGCCTGTCGCTGCATCCTGATGCCTTTCTCTCTCCTTTTTGGCTGTATTTCTGTGATGTCCCCTTCTCCCTCTCGGTCACAACACTTGGGAGGAATGGTTTGACAGAGCCCATCTGTTTGCTCAGTCCCTGTGTTTTTTCCAGAAGACCAGAGGCTCTCATGGGGTACTGTGTTGTTGTTGTTGTTGGTTTTTTGTTTTTTGGGTTTTTTTCTGAATATACTGCTACTGCTGTTGCTGCTGCTGCTGCTCCAGCTTGTGTAACTACAGCGAGTGCTGTGTGTAAGCTCCAGCCACGGGGCCATGTGTCAGGATTGTATAAACCTAAGTGGGATGTGTTGGGGTCCCAGCGGCTAAGCACATAACAGTATGTGCCAAAGTGACCAGCACTGTATGCCTCTCTCTGATCCAAGACCCAAGTGAATCTCCTGTATAAAGACAGCCCAAACATTACCTGAGGTTTGAGGCTAAGAACCAAAGGAAGCAAAACCTGTGTAGGGTCAGTTAGAGGTTGGCTCTGGGGCAGAAGCGCTCTCTGGACACAGTGATTCACATCGGTGTCCTGCTCTGTATTGCTCTGCATTTGTTCTCACTAAAAGAGTCTTGGCAAACTCCTAACTTGGAGTTGTAAGGCTCTGACCAGCTTTCCCTTATACACGTAGATGCAACTTCCAAGTTATTTGCAGACATTTTTAATTGGCATATTTAGCACGGAATATGGTTTTATGTCTCTCGGGATAGTTTGAGGATAGGGCACATTTCCATCTAGTGTAAAAGTCAATTAACATTGGTCATCGGCAGCTACGCAGCTGCTATGGAGAGAGTATTGCATTTGGCTTTCACAGTCTGTGTGTTCCTCTTTGTTTAGGCAATGATGCTGGGTCACCTCACCATTTCTGAGCAGCCGGTCTCTGACCCTGTGCTGTAGGGATCCCCCCCCCCCCCGCTCACACACCTTGGCACAGGGACAGTTATTTCGAGCTGATCCTAGAGGAAGGGCACTGTCCAGGTCCACCCTCTAAAACACAGCCCACTGCTCTCTCTGCGAGCTGCTTCTGTTGTCTCCTCTCTCTCACGTTGCACCTCCCAGTGGTCTCTACCCAGGGCCTCCTTTCCCAGACGTCCGGTTTAACGTACTGCCCCAGCTTTCTCCCTGAGTCACTGTCCCTGCTTCTAAATACCCTCCTTTCCTGCACAAACTTTATAGACAGCCTCACCCACAAGCATGACGCTTGTCTGCAGGCACCCCGCAGATGCATCCTGTGAGCCTATCTGGTCAGTATCTCCAACCAAAAGTGACAGCCTTCTCTTGTGAATGACATCAGAGCTCCAAAGGGTCAGAAAGCAAGGGCAGAGGAAGAGACCTGAGCGGAGGTTATAACTGTCTTCTAAACTGAATGTAGTCACAACTGCACAGGAGCTGCACCATGTCATGCATTGCTCCAAAGAGGCTATGAGCCTGGACAACTTTGGACCAACCATGGGGTTTCTCAGAGAATCTTAAGGACCCTTGAATTCAGCCAGACCATGTAATGTGGGCTTCTGATGATTTACAATCAGCTTAGTCCTACGAGGTTTTAAAAGGGGGGGGTGTCTTACTAGATATAAATATATAGATCAGGCTGGCATTGAACTCAGAGCTTCATTTGTCTCTGTTGTTGTTGTTGTTGTTTGTTTTGCTTTGTTTTGTTTTGTTTTGGAGACATGGTTTCTCTGTATAACCCTGGTTGTCCTGAATCTCACTCTGTAGACCAGGCTGGCCTTGAACTCAGAAATATGCCTGCCTCTGCCTCCCAAGTGCTGGGATTAAAGGCGTGCGCCACCACTGCCTGGCTACGATTCATTTGTCTCTGCCTCCTGAGTTCTTGGGTCAAAGGCACTCACTACCCTGCCCTGTCTCTAATGCAGCCATTAATATGGCTTTAGAAGTGTGCTGATTTTCTTCAGTAATCTCTAAGTTTAGACATTCGATATCTATGCAGGCTATATTAGAAGGCATAGCAAAGATCTGTGTGCTGACATGATCTGTTATGTGCTTCCCAATACATGTTTATTTGGCACCCAACAGAAAACAAAATAAACTAGCCCCACACACAGACAAGTTAGGATTATACTTTCTTCCCCCCCAGTTCCCCAGATGCTAGGCCTGGAGCCTAGCGGGAGGAAACACAGGCGTCAACCGTGCAAGGTACAGTGACCAAGGCGCCCTCCAAGAAGACTTACCGTAGTCCTTGAACCATCTCTCCCGGATAAGGCTGCCGTTGCTCACCACGCTCACAGAGGGCAGGGCTAGCTCCTCCTTGCAGAACCTCACCAGCTTGCCCAGGTATTCACCCCTGTCCTGGAGGAAGGGTTCTCCTCCTGAAAAGTTGATCTTCTCCATGCCTGTGAGGGGAAAAAAAATCTATATTTTCGCACTTTCCAAACACCGATTTAATTATTTATATTTATAATATATATTATAAGTCATATTATATTTCCAAGCACTATTTATTATTGGTTTATGGGACTGGAGAGATAGCTCAGATAGTTCCCAGCAACTACCTTGAACAGCTACCAATTCCCTCCAGGAAATACTATGCCTCTGGTGACATCAACAAATGTTATGTACAGACATACATACAAACATACATAAAAATAAATATTATTATTTTAGTTTTTTAATCTCTCATTCTCTCTCTCTCTCTCTCTCTCTCTCTCTCTCTCTCTCTCTCTGTGTGTGTGTGTGTGTGTGTGTGTGTTTTATGAGCTTATAACAGCTGTGATGTCGGGGCACAGATCCTGGTTCTGTCAAACAGCAAAGGCTTTGTTGGCAGGTGAATCCAAAGGTGCCCTCTTAACAATATACCATGCTTTCAGTTAGGAAGGCAAAGAATGGGGCTGCATTACTAAACTCCTGGTGATGAAAGACCAGACCTTGATGTAGGTTCAGTGAGATTACAAGCTTACAGTCTTTACTGTGGGTAATGAGCCAGTGTAGACTTGAGCTGAGTGAGGCAGAGCCTGCTGAGCGGTGCTATGTATGAACTGTATGATTTCATTATCACAGCACAGAATCAGGCGAGCCTGACGTGAGCATCAGAGATCCTCTTGGGAGTCCTCGTGGGGTCAGTGTGGTGCCTGGAGGCCAGAGTGCGCCTGGAGCACTGGCCGATGATTTTTCTCTTTCCCAGCTGTGCTCCAGGGAGAATTCTTGGCTGAGTGAGTCATCTGGAAGTGCAGCTAGCATGCTTGCCGCCTAGACACATAGGCTGTGCCTCAGTTAAAGGGTAGCCAGGAGGAGAAGGTAGTTTCTAGGTGAGCAGGCATTCTGGAAAGAGTAGAAGGGCGGAAGGGAGGGAAGGAAGGAGAAAGGAGGAGGCTCGGAGGAGAAGGTGCTGTATTCGAACTTCACTGCTGAATTCGTACCTGAGACTGATTGATGGAGGGAGACAGCAAGTCTTGGGAAGAAAAATCCCTTGACATGCCTGTCGAAAAATATTTTAAGGCTCACATGGGACTGGAGAGGTGGCTCAGTGTGGAGTGGTGCCGGCCCTCCTCCTTCCAGATGGGAGGAAAGACAGGAGAATATGCAAGGCTTAAATACTAATCAACATTGTACATCAGCAGTGAACCAAAGGGAACTGTCTCAAACAAGGTTTGACAAGGCTAAGACTGAACTAACACCTGAATTGTCCTATGATGTTCACAGGCTGGCTGTGCCTAACAGGTGACCAGACTAAGACACATTCATGCATACACAAACTCATACACACACACTCACACACATGCACACACACACACACACACACACACACACACACAGACACATAGACACAGACACAGACACAGACACACACACACACACACACACACACACACACACATACACACACCATGTGTACACACAGATTGTTTTTTTAAAGAGAGAGAAGTTTCCAGCAATGAATACAGAAGGAATAGGGTGAAACTTCTGCCAGGCTGTTCACATAGAGGACTTGGGTCTCCCCCCAAACCCTGCTTTCTCACTTAGTGTTTCTGGAAATCAGATTCCTCTTGGAAAACTCTGTTCCAAAAACAAGGATGAATAGGGGTCACTGACCACACACGTCTGCCACCAGGAGTGACTTCCATGGTCCTGGCCAGGTCACCTTCCAGACTGGAGGTCCTTCTTGTCTACGCAGTGCTCCTTCCTATTCTTGCAAAACTACCTGTTCCCTGCTATGCCAAGTTCTCATGGAGCCCTTCCCACACCCACCCAATGTGCAACTGTCCTGGAATACCCCGGCTTGTGTCTGGCCCAGGAACTTACCAGCCTGTTTGAGCAGAAGCAGTCCTCGCTTGGCCTCCTCCAGGGGCAGCACGAAGGATGTCTTGGCTGTGTGGAAGCAAAAGCCACATTTGTAGTTGCACTGACGAGTGAAGTGGTAGTTGACACTAACAGGGGTTGTGGGCTGAGTACTGCTTCTGTCTTCCTGGGTCTCCTGGGTCTCCTGAGGCTCACCCCGGACCTGTGGCTGTTCCTTTCCAGGATCTAGCCACCCCAGTGCTATTCTCAGCCAGCAGAACAGGATGGCCAGGCCACTCCAGAGGGAACCCAGCTGCTGCTGGAACAGACTCAGCAGTCCAGCAGCTAGAGCAGTGGGCGCCAGCATTCCCATGGTGATAGGCACACACCTGCTGCTGCCTGTAAGGGCTTATAAACTGCCCCAGCCAGCCACGCCCCCAAGCATTTGATCATTGTGTCACAGGGAGGAGGGAAACGCCTCCCTGTGAGTAAGTCTCAGTTCAGCAGAGTTTCTGTTTTCTGAAAATGAAAGTTGAACCAGAGCCAAGACTGAACCTCAGATGCAGGCCAGCCACTGCCTTTTCTTGGCTCCTGGCTGCTCCTATAACCCATGTAAACATCTGTCTGGATGACGCGGCAAAGATTCCAGCCACCAGTTTCTGAAACAAGTTTCTTACAGACAGACACATAGCTGCATCCTTGTAGGCTGTTACTTTAACAAACAAACAACAACAACAACACAACAATGCTTTAACCCTCTTACAATGATTATCTATGCATACTCAGTAATTTTTAAATATTCTGTTCTTATTCCCCACCCTTCCACCCCCACACCAAATAAACAAACAAAACAAAACAACAAAACAAAACAAAACCACCAAAACCCTAGAGTTCTATAACTTGGTATGCTGACTTTGACAGTGCCTGGCAACACTCTCAAACAGGCTCAAGACTGGTATAACCCAGGCAAAAATGCCAGAGGAATTTGGCAAAGTAAATTTAGCCATTTTAAAATTTGATTCCTTAGTAACTGGTCCTTCCTTCCTTCCTTCCTTCCTTCCTTCCTTCCTTCCTTCCTTCCTTCCTTCTTTCCTTCCTTTCTTTTTCTTTTTCTTTTTCTTTTTTTTATGTTATTAAAGGGCACATGGTGTAAATATTTCTCAAATTCTTTCACTTAATGTTTTGCCAATGAGGTACAATGCTACAACCTGACAGTCACACTATGCATCACGTGACTGGTGTCTTTGCTCCAGGCAAGCTCCTGTATTTCCGTAATAAGGTCCCTCAGAGCAACACATCTAACTTGCTTTGCTCAGTCTCTGGACTTCTCCTCTTTTGTTGTCCTGGTCTTCTGTCTGACATCTTTCCCTGCGAGCTCTGCGTTCCTCACATTGCTTTCTTTGTGCTGTTTCTAGTTCTTCCAGTGTCCAGGGAAGTAGAGAGAGTACACCCATACTCTTCTGTCTGCCTAAGAGAAGGAAGGGACAGTGCCACAGCTGAGGACCGCAAGCCTGCAGAGCTGGTAAGTGCCATTGGAGGCACATTCAGAACCAACATCAGGCTTTGAAATTCTATCTATATCCTCTAGTCATCCATAAAGCCTCTCCAAATGGAACATTTTGCCTACTTAACTTCGGATGGATACTGTTTCCCATTCTTCCTCCTTTGCCTCTAAGGCATCTGCTTTCTCCTGTAAATAAAGAGAATGCAGGTTGTGTGTCCCTTATCAAACTGGATATGAGAAGGGGTTCATATTTC
This sequence comes from Apodemus agrarius, assembly GCA_964023405.1. Taxonomy (NCBI): domain Eukaryota; kingdom Metazoa; phylum Chordata; class Mammalia; order Rodentia; family Muridae; genus Apodemus; species Apodemus agrarius. The sequence continues at coordinate 97,924,256 of OZ030011.1, read as the reverse complement.
CTGGTTGGTTGTCAGATTTGGGGATATTTGCATAGCATGGGATGAGGATGTCTTGGGGTGTGGTCCAAATATGACAATGATGTTTATGTACCATTCACCCACACTTACAGACCTGGACATGAGTCTAGATGCATTTTGGACTGAGTTTTCACATGCAACAGTTATGTATGTGAAGTTTTATTCCTGTGAATATCCATAAACGTGACTGTTCCAGATTTTGATATGCACATGTTCAACTTGAATAGCCATGTGGGAGCGTCTTCCTATGATGCCTTTCATGACCAGGATTTAGGAAAAGCTTGTGGGGACCACCAGATAAAGAAGCATTTCCTGGGGCCCAAATGGCCAATTCTGGTATTCAAGGTAAGGAGTGATCATGCCAGAGACATGCCTGGAAGCCCGCATTCACTATGGTGTTCCCCCCACCCCAATAGCCAAGTTGTGGATTTATGTACAGGCTGATGGAAAGGAAAATATAATACAGGGTCTGGGAAGAAAACTGTTGGTAAAGGGCTTGACTTGTATTGTGTTAAAATTTCCTAAGGAGATGAAAACAAGTATCTTTTCATCTCAGTTACAGCAGCCATGAAGGACCAATGTACAATTCCATCAAAGTCCAATTTGGTGAGCCAGTGAGTTTTCAGGACTTATAGAGCTTTGAGGATAGGCTACTTAGAAAGAAATGCACCTTGGCAAAGTCCCACCCCATCATGGATGGCGCCGCCATGGGAACTGCATCGTGCGGCCCCCTCTTTCAGTTAACCTTGAACTTCCCATATATCCTAGCATTTCCCAGGATCACTTGAGTTAATGGGAGCAGGGAGGAGTCACAGCTATACACCGAGTGGAGGTCTTGTGACATTTCCCCACTGCTTTCCACTAAGGCACATTAATCACTCTTCTCTGTTACTATAGACTTGGATATTGCTGAATTGTTTTTCTGATTGGGGAATAGAAAAATCTGTGCTCCAAAATGGCAAGGAGTTGAATCTGTTCTGCCCACAGGGGGAAAGACCATACACTTTACAAATGGGGGAACCTGAGTTTGAGTCCCAGAACCTATGTAAATGATGGCATCTTTGGTATCACCTGACTGAAACCCCGCACTGGGGATGTGGAGACAGCCAGATCCTAATACTTGCTAATGAATTTTGCTAGGCAAGCCCCAGGGGATCTGCCTACTTTTGCCATCCCTGTTGCTGGGACTGTAAGCATATGCTGCCGTACATTATTATGTGGGCGCTAGAGATCTGAACTGAGGCCTTCATGCTCCCTGACGATTCTTTACCCGTTCAGCCATCTCCTTAGGCCGAATCCCATTTTCTTAAGAATTGTGACAGACTCCTGAACTAGACTGCGCCGGATCCCTCTTTTATTAGAATGTTGTTTATTTGTGTCTGTGAAGAATGAAAAACAAAAATCTGGTGGCTGATTCTTGGTTCTGTACTCAGATGCTGCTGCTCAGGAGCTGGGCGATTCTGCTGAGGTACTGTCCTCGGGGGCTAGGTAATGCTGCTGAAGTACTGTGCTCAGGGGCTGGGTGATTCTGTTGAGGTGCTATTCTCATGTGCTAGGTGATGCTGCTGAAGTACTGTGCTCAGGAGCTCGGTACTGCTGCTGAGGTTCTGTGCTCAGGGGCTGGATGATTCTGCTGAGGTACTGTGCTCAGGGGCTGGGTGATTCTGCTGAGGTACTATACTCAGGTGCTAGGTGATGCTGCTGAGGTACTGTGCTCAGGAGCTGGGTGCTGCTGCTGAGGTGCTGTGCTCAAGGGCTAGGTGCTCCTGCTGAGGTACTGTGCTCAGGGGCTGGGTGATTCTGCTGAGGTACTGTGCTCAGGGGCTGGGTGATTCTGCTGAGGTGCTGTGCTTAGGGATTAGTTATTGCACTGTGAACGTCTATTTTCCTCAGTAAACACGTCCTGTTATCTTTGTGAGGAGGGAAAACACTCATTTTCCTGAAGCGACAGAACACTGCCTGCCCTGAGCCATTGTTGTGGATGGAAACAGAAACCTCTGCTATTTTTGTACCAGGAAACTGAAAGTTAACTCTGTGGCACAATCCTATTGTTTAATGAGGCCAGTTATGCTAGGGTTATCGGGACTTGAGCCCTTGAGACCAGTGGAAATAAAGGTGTTGTCACCTCTGGCACAACTTGGGAAATGCCTTCTGAAAGGTCACGTGGCTATGATGTCAATCTCTAGTGCGAGAGAAAATATTTCTGTGGTAAGTCCCAGCTAAGTCGGAATCACAAACGTTGGGGTAGATTTAGTTACCTGTGTGAGGTTTCTTTTTGAGTGTGTCATTCATTCCTATATTTGGGCATACTTTTCTCAAGCATTCTTCCTTCTCTTTGAGGCTGATTGATGGAGATGACCTTGTGAAGCTGTCATGTACAAATTTCATCAAGTGTGAATGAAATATAAACGTGAGTGTCAAGCTGACTGGATTGAGTCTTACGTTTGGGATCGTCTGTTTCCTGTGTTTAGGCAGGAAGTTGCGTCTCGGCTCTATACAGAGCTCTTCCTCTGCCTGACCTTGTGTTATGTCTGGGGAAAATGGATAGCCATGCCTGACTCGCACATGGCATCGTGATCTCAACGGGTTTGGCGCAGGTTAAACCCCGAGGGCAGAGCTAGCCATGGTAGAGTGAGGAATGTCCACTCTGCTTCAGAGCCTGGCCCCGTGCTGCAGTTTGCTGGCTGATTCACTGTACAGCTTAGGGCACTTACCTCACTTGGGGAGCACGATCTCAGTCGGGGTTTAAACACTGGCTGCACTACTTCATAACTGACTATCATAATAGCATTATCTCTACTCTTGGTAAGAGTTCTCTGTGCAGGTTGGTTTCTTAGAATCATTCATAATTGATTCATTTAATTAATTAATTAATAATTAATTAATTCAGGTACTTCGGCAAACTTCAGTTTCTCATCTTCCTTTTCCTGGTTCTATGTTGATTGAGATTTGAAATTGTCATATAATGATATCAACAATTGTGAGTAAAATATAAATGTGATAGTTGTCCTCCTTGTCAACTTGACTAGATGTAGTGTCCTGATGGAAACATCTCTGTGTTTCCATGTTTGGATGCTTCCAGGGAGTTTCACTGAGGAGGGAAGACCTTCTCCTTAGTTGAGTGGCACCTGCAGGCTGCAAGCCCAGACTGAATAACACTGGGAAGAGGACACGAACACCAGACTCCTCTCTTTCTGCTTCCTGACTGTGGACACCATGTGACCAGTCCTTCACACTCCTGTCTCTGTGCCTTCCCTATTATTTCCCATCATCCCCTGAGGCAGCAGGAATTCTTTCCCTCTTAAATTGGTGCAGGTCATGGACTTGACAACAACAATCTGGAAAAGCAACTAATACAAGTGAGGACGTTACAACTCTGAGAGTAAGTCCAGAGCTTACCGGTCAGCCATTTGTTGTTTCAGTATTCCCGAGGCAGGCTCTGCAATCCTAACTCCTTTCCCAATAGAGACGAGGAATCAGAGAAGTGCAGATTCTGCTCCTGTATAATCTGGGGAGTTCATTTGGTTATGGAGGTTAGAGGAAAGCCTTGGGGTTGCTCCTTGATTTCTACCTTCTTTAGACAGGGTCTTCTGTTGCTTCACTGTGGACATCAGGTTACTATGTCCATATATTTTTGGGGATCCTCTGGCCTTGGACTCCCATCATCTTAGAAGTACTGGGATCACACACACACACACATACACACACACACACAAACACACAGAACCACACAAATACACACATACAAACACACACCAAACACCACACACACAGACACATACCACATATACCACACACAGACCCACACAAACACACACATACAAACACACATCACACACTACATACACACAAACACACACAGACACACAGACACACACAGACACACACAGACACACACAGACACACACACACACACACACACACACACACACACACACCCCACCCATGGGACCTCTCCACATTCCAGACTTTCTATAGAATTATGTAAGCATTTGCCTTAAGCTACAATACAGGCCTAAGTACTGATCATTGACCTCCACAGACACGTACAAGTTGTAAATTTGACCTTTGGGCCAATTGATAGTTCACAACCAAACTGCTGTCAGCAATAGGTTGACGGCCAGTCCTGATAGTGATGGCTGATTCTAGATATTTTCAGAACTCTTCCCCAAACCCATTTTTCATTATTTTCCTCCCAAATATTCTAGCAAAGGCTGTGTGTAATCTAGTACGGCTCCTGTGACTTCCCAGGAAGAAGATAGCATCCTTTAGGGACTGGTGTTCACTCCAAGTCAGGGCTTGCCAAAGTCAAGTTGGGAGAAGGGATCTTTTGAAGACTGCTGAAGGTAGGTATAGGTCATGACTGACACCTGGGAGGCCCCTGTTTTCTCTCTTCTCCTTGGGAGTCTCATACTGAAAGCAATCCAAACAGGTTGTGACGACAGCCAAAGGCCCCTAGCATTTTCACTAATCCTGGGGTTTTACCCCAGAGTACATTCCTAACATGCCCCACAAACTTTGGTGGGGATAGTGCTCCAGCGGGGGTCATAATGCTTTGTTTACTGAGTTGCAAACATCACAATCTTTAGGAAATCTTCATTGAATCATCACACAGAGAGTGTACCAGTGATCAAAGCACAGCATTGTGATGGTTTTGATTAGGAACGGGGCCCAACTTAGAGTCACCTAGAAGACACTACCCTCTCCTTGGTGCTTATATACAGGCACAGCTTCTGAATCCTTTCATCGCACTTTGACCTGAGATTTGGATTTTATCATCAACACCCTTCATGAATCTCTTTTGTTGACTCTCATTTTCTGACCTCTTTATTTATATTGTGACATCCACATTTATTTATTTATTTATTTATTTATTTATTTTAGATATTTTCTTTATTTACATTTCAAATGTTATCCCCTTTCCTGGTTTCCTCTCTGAAAACCCCTTATCCCATCCCCCCTTCCCCTGCTCACCAACCCACCTACTCCTGCTTCCCTGTCCTGGTATTCCCCTATACTGGGGCATTGAGGCTTCTCAGTACCAAGGGCCTCTCCCCTTTTTGATGTCCAACAAGGCCATCCTCTGCTAACTCTATTAAAAAATGGGTTTTAGAGCTAAACAAAGAATTCACAACTGAGGAATATCGAATGGCTGAGAAGCACCTAAAGAAATGTTCAACATCCTTAGTCATCAGGGAAATGCAAATCAAAAAAACCCTGAGATTCCACCTCACACCAGTCAGAATGGCTAAGATAAAAAACTCAGGTGACAGCAGGTGTTGGGGAGGATGTGGAGAAAGAGGGACACTCCTCTACTGTTGGTGGGATTGCAAGTCGGTACAACCACTCTGGAAATCTGTTTGGCGGTTCCTCAGAAAATTGGACATAATTCTACTGGAGGACCCTGCTATACCATTCCTGGGCATGTACCCAGAAGATGCTCCAACATGTAATAAGGACACATGCTCCATTATATTCATAACAGCCTTATTTATAATAGCCAAATTTATTAGTATGTAATTATGGGGCAGTGGATTGTGTCAGGAAACTTGGTAAAGTTAAAGTGGGTTCAAAACCTCATACCAGAGGACAGTAGGCCCCTCTCATGTGACCACAGCATCCCATACAATGGATCATGACAGTCAGTCACATAGGGGTAGAAACCCAAGCCCCTCCACATGTAGACGAGGCATCCCTAACATCTCAGACCAAGCCAATAGGAAGTATCTGTTGTCAGACCCCCAAACCACCCCAAAATGTATATAAGACCCTATCCAGAAGAAATAAAGGTGCAGGGATTGTTTCACCAAGATCTTCTGGGAGTGTCTGCCACATGAGGGCTGTGACACTCTTGGGAAGAGAGTCTGTTGTGATCATAAAAAGAGAAAGAGTCTAGAGAAAATGTATATGGTGGTGTGGGGGAAGGGGATGCCTCAGCGGGCCCATGCCGTGGCATCCCTGCCCTGTGAAGGACCAGACACATACAGTATAGTATAGAATAGAGTTTATTCAGGGCATGGGGTGGGAGTTAAGAGGGTAGTAGAGGCAGAGAAAGGCAGAGAGAAGGGGCGAATAGAGAAGCAGAGGTCAGCCATGACCATGTAGAGAGAAGGGGGAGGAGAGGAGAGCCCAAGAGGGGGCAAGAGAGAGGGTAGGAGAGTGTGAGAATTAGAGAGGCAAGAGAGGTAAGAGAAGTAAGAGAGAGAGAGAGAGGAGGGGCTGAGCATCCCTTTTTATAGCAGGCCAGGCCTACCTGGCTGTTGCCAGGTAACAGTCAGGAGGAGCATACTTGGCTGTTGCCAGGTACCTGTGGGATGGAGCTTAGACAGGATCCTAAGAGAGTCTACTCCTGAAACTTTAGCTGCTGGAAGCTGCCTGGCACTTCCTTCTGCTGGGCGGCCCCCAACTTGGCTCCTAGCCACCTCACCTAGTTGGCCAGCACCCCACCCCCATGCCTGCTCAGAGACTGTGATTGTTCTTCCCCCACCCCCTGCCTCTCTGCCCCCTGCTGCTCCCTGTGACTTCCCTCTCCCTCTCAGAGAGCACAGCCCCTTGACTGCTCCAACCAGGCCAGAGCCCCACAGATCTCCACACATAGCATCCTGTATACAGACCGGTGTGTAACTGTATGACGCAGTCTCTCTGTGGAGAGTCCTGATCATCCTCTGTGTATACATGTGTTCTCACAGCTCTGATTCTGATTTTCTTCTCTATTGCCTAGAGTTGAACTGACTAGCGAAACCATAGCTAACAGGGACTTCAAGACCTGAGCCATTTTTCATTTTATAATATAGTAATTATTACATTTAAATGTCTTAAACTTACCGCTCTTTATTTTTATATGTGTGTGTAAATATATTGATATATAAATATATCTACACACATATATGTGATGTATATATGTATTTACATATATACATGCATACACACCCACAAACACACACACACACACACACACACACACACACACATGCGCACACACACACATGTCTAGAAGAATCTGATCCTCTTTTACTTTGCCCTGACACTGGAAGTGCTGAGGATGGGCCAATGCTAAGAATAGAAACAGAAATGACTACTTTTCCTGCCTTTGGAAACTGAAAGCAAATTCTGTAGGTGCCAAAGATAATATTTCTTTGGATACATGCCTGCTACTCATTAATTTATTAGTTCATCCACTCATTCACCTGTAGGCACTTCTTGAAGTATTTTCTCAGCTTCTACTTCTCATCTCTACAGGAAAGGAGAAATTGATACAGGAATAATTGTTCAGTCCAGACTGCCCAGTGCCACCAGATGCTCTTGCCTAGGAATCTTAAGTTGGCACTCAAAAATTTGACTCTCATCAGCTATTTAGAATATGTGGGCTTTTTGTTGTTGCTGTTGTTGTTTTGGTTTGGTTTGGTGTGTGTTTTTGTTGTTTTGTTTTGTTTTGTTTTTCCTGGCCATTTAGGGATTCCAGTTTGAATAGCATTGCACTGCACTGTTGCATAAGGAGAAGTTCATATGTGATGTAAAACACTGTGACCAAAATAGCATATGGAACTAAGAGTTTATTTTGGCTTGTGGTCCCAGAGGGATGAGAGTCCACGAGGGCGGGGAAGCATGGAGCAGGCAGCAGGCATGGTGGCCGGAACAGGAAGCTGAGAGCTCACATCTTAGAATGCAAACACAACCTGGACAAGTAGGGCAGGGTTTTAGACTCTCGAAGCCCCCCTACAGTGGTGTACTTCTTTGGCAAGGCTGCCCCACCTCAACCCATAGCCATCCCAAACTACATCACCAAGTGAGGACCGAGCTTCAGAGATTGACTCTATGGGGGACATTTCTCCTTCAAACCACCACATTCTACTCCCTGGCTCTAATGGGCTTATGGCCGCATCATAATCCAAAGCACATTTAAGCCAACCTTCAAAAGGCCAACGTCTCTTCTGAGACTTAACCAATCTCTTGGTTGTAATTTGCTGTGAGAAGAAAATGCAAGTTACATTCAACATATAAGGACACAGAATACCACACTGCCATCCCAAAAGGGAGAAATGAGATCATAAAGAGGAAATTCTGGACCAAAGCAAGACCTAAACCCAGCATAGCAAACACCAAATCCTCTAATTCCATCTTCAGCGTCAGAGGGCTTTAAGTGCTCTTCTTTCTTAGCTGTGTTATCTGTAGCACGCATTTTTCTCTTCGGCTGGTTCTACCCGCTTTGGGCAGGGTTTTGTTTGCTTTTTTTGTTTTTGTTTTGTTATATGTCTTTTGACCCTTGGCCCTGACATCTTCACTGTGGGAGACTCCAGAAGTCTTCACTGCAATCCAGACTCTACTTTCACAGTTTTTCTATTGGGGGATACTGCCCTCTAAGGGACTTCCCTACCACACAGTGTCTGGTCTCAATGGCTGGCTGAAACTGCCCTAATTCCTTCACTTTTTCATTTTGTTTCCAAGTTGGGTGGGGTATTGCCTCCAGAGTACCAACTTTCATATGAGATTTCTTTCTGTTGATGAGATAAGTCACCACGACCAAGATGACTTACAGAAGAGTCATTTTAACTTTGATATCAGAGGGAATAGGATTCATCGTGGCTGGAAAACATGACAGCAAGCATCAGGCTCGGTGGCAGTGGGATTCTGAGTGCTCACCTCTTCAAATGCAGGCATGAAGCAGAGAGAATAAACTAAAGTGGGAGAAGACCTTGGACTCTCAAATCCTCCCCTCCTCCCTGTGATATACTAGTTCCAGCAAGGCTGCACCTCTCCCAAACTGGCGATCAAGTGTTCGAATGCTGGGGGCATTCTCATTCAAACCAATACAGGCAATTTTAAAGAAATGACTTTTAATGTGAATCCAAGTGTCGATTCACTAACTGTGCCCACAGGAACCAAGAGGTGCTGTGGGTTTCTGTCCCAGCCCTAGCCCTCAGACCCGATGGAGCTCTATGTCAGTGGTTGTAGTTGCTGTGTGTGCATGCCTTAACAACTTGTTCCAATATGGCAGGCACATGAAGGCCTAAGCTGCTCATTCAATCGAGAGGGCCAGCCGGGCACATTGTAGTGGGGTCAGTATGAGAGAAATATTTTGTTTTGATTTCCATCAAAGGTAGCCATCTTGCCAAGGGTCAACATTCTATAAATCTCTTGATTTTGTAAAACTTTTATGCAAGAGACTTCAAATAGTTTTCTTCTTCATCTTCTTGTTTTATGCAACTTAAAAAAAAAAAAAAAGAAAAGAAAATCCCAGCTGCTCCATTCCTGGAGCTTGGTAGCCAGGAGAGGCTGATCTCTTCCTCCTTTTTCTTCATTTTCTCTGCCCCGATTTCTTAAAAGTTCCCCAATCTGCTGGCCTCCAGTCAGTGGGGGAAAAGACACATTACTACTTTTATTGAAACAAAACCCAAGCAATTCCTTGCCCTGATGTGCTGCCCTGGGAGGTTTAGACGTGTGTGTGTGTGTGTGTGTGTGTGTGTGTGTATGCACGCGTGTGCATGTGTCCAAAAATATTTATTTCCAACAATTATAATCTGAGACTCTGAGACTGCAGCAGGTCTGCCAGGCAGTAATTTCCGAGGTCCCTGCAGCTCACTGTTGGCGGTGATGTGTTTCTTGGATAGCTCACTCCAGGGTCTGTTACACATTGCATCTTCTTGCTCTACTAACACAACAGACAGTCCACTCACCCAGGACTTACCCCTTCCCTGTGTGGGGATAAATCTTAAGTTGGAAGCATCATTGAGATACGTATCTTTACAGTGAACCAGCAAGGTTAAGGCAGTCTTAAGACTCCTAAGACATAACCAACATACACACACACACACACACACACACACACACACACTGAAAGATAAAAAAAAATCAAAACAAATACAAAACATCAATGCAGGAAATTTTAATTGGCAATTACTTAATGTGACAACCTGGCCACACATCCCATTTTGCAGATGGATTCCATGAGAGTAAAGGGCACCCAGGAGAAATCCCTCATTGCAAAGTTGAAAAGCTGCCCAAACAGGTTTCAGGCCTAGGGAAAGGTTACTGCTAGGTAAATAGAGGTAGAGTACCTTCAGGTGCCCCCCCTCCCCCTCTGGTGTGTTTTCTTGCCTCAGTCTCTCCAGTTTCCCAAGTCCTTATACAACAGATATAAGTATACTAGAGGTTCAAAACTGGGGTTAGGAACACCTGCCACCGCAGAATCAAGCCAGAGAAAGCAGGTTCTTCCTGAGAGCCTGGAATTCTCAGGAGTAGGCGTTGCCAAGGGACCACACCAGTGTTAGCAACACGCCAGAGCCCCAGGGCCAGAATTTCCTAACTGCCATAGGCGGTTAAAAGCGCAGCTGTGGTGGGAGGAGGAGAAGAAGCCCAAGCCCGGGAGTAACTCGGCCACACGTGAGGTCTCAGCCGCAGCTGCCTTCACTTTCGTTTCCCAGGGATCCTGGGTCTGTAACCGCGGTTTCATTTCCGAGGGCGCGGCCCGGGACACCCATGGCCCTTGTGAGCCGCCCTCGAGCCCCACTGTGGCTTGGGCGACTGTCGCTGAGGCTGTGCGCGCGACACCGGGCCTGCACGGGGACCATGGCTCGGCCGCGGCGCTTCACTGTGGAGCTGCCTGATTGCTCCCTGACTCACTTCGTCCTGGGGGACGCAGCAGACCACAGGGATGCACGCCTGGCAGAGCTGCTCGGGCCCCCGGGGCGCAGCTATGCGCTGTGTGTGCCCCTGGCTCCAGGCGAAGGCTGCGGGCCCCGGGTGCAGGCGGCCCGGATGCACCAGCATCTGCTACAGCAGCTGCGCCAGGGTCCTTTGCAGAGGTGCCAGCTGAGCAAGCTGCTGGGCTATGGTCCGGGCGATGAGACCGGCGAAGCCCAGCATGGCTTCCTGCTGCGAGACCCTTGCGACCACCCGGACACCCGGGGCGACTTGCTCCAGCTTTTGGCTTCGTGCCAGGAGGCGGCGCGCCCGCAGGTGGCCGAGTTCCAGACCGACTCCCAAGGTTTGCTGTGGCAGCGTCTGTGGGAGTTGCAGGGAGACAGGCAGGTGCAGGTGGACTGCGCATGCGTCCTGCCGGCACTGGAGCCTCATCTGCACCCATTGCTGCCAGATCTGCTCAACTCTGCGGTGTTCCAAGACCGGGACGCTGCACGGGCTGTATTGGAGGAGGTAAGAGTTCTTTCCCTTCGGAACTCTGCATTTTGGTTGGCCAGTCAAGTGCTTCTGCCTGGTTTGTTTATTCTTACTAACCAGGTGGTGTAGGCAAAACGGAGATGTTTTGTATCAGACACTGGCGTTGCCCTCAATATTTTGCCTGTAGGTTTCTGTCCCCTGCATCCAACACCGGGCGGAGCAATGCTTTCTGTTAATGCATTCTCAAAGGCCTGGCCTGCAGGGGGACTAAAGAGTTCCCTGGAAATCAGGAGAAGGAAGTCTGTCAGATAAAGGGACCAGAGGGTAAGAGCCAGCTCCTGAGTTTGTTGATTCTTTGTAGAGTTCTTTTTGTTTCTACTTGGTTGATTTCAGCCCCGAGTTTAATTATTTCCTGGGGTCTACTCCTCTTGGGTGTATTTGCTTCCTTCTTGTTCTAGAGCTTTCAGGTGTGCTGTTAAGCTGCTACTGTATGCTCTCTCCGGTTTCTTTTTGGAGGCACTCAGAGCTGAGTTTTCCTCTTAGCACGGCTTTCATTGTGTCCCTTAAGTTTGGGAATATTGTCCCTCCGTTTTCATTAAATTCTAAAAAGTCTTTAATTTCTTTATATCATCCTTGACCACGTTAATATTGAGTAGGGCATTGTTCAACTTCCATGTGTATGTGGGCTTTCTGTTATTTTTGTTGCTATTGAAGACCAGCCTTAGTCCGTGGTGATCTGATAGGACACATGGTCTACATCTATGAAGCCACCATTACGCTGAGTATTCTCCTTTGGAGATGGAACAGTTTCTGTCTAATCAGGAACTTTTCATAATTTCCTTTCATAGAGGACTTCATAAGAGATTTTTTCCTATATCACGTTTAATGTTCCAAATAGATTTTATAAACTGGTTGAGAGGCAGTTAACTATTATCAATTATTTTGATGACTTGAAAAATGTCAAGACTGAGTTGTATATTTTAAAATAAATTTTATTTAATAAAAAATCGAGAGAGAGAGAGAGAGAGAGAGAGAGAGAGCAAGCGAGCATGGTGTAAGTATTCAACTGGTTTGTGGGCCATATGCTGTCCCTCAACTGCTCAAGCGTTTTTTGCTTTTATCCCCCCATATCCCCAACACACACATACCTGCCCTCTGTAAATGATCCCGTAATGGAGGGACAAGGGATTTCTAGCAGAGCCTCCAGGGAAAAGCCTAAGGTTGTGTTATACCTAAGCAGTGCCTGGGCCTGCTGGTTTCTGTAGTTAACACTGTATTATAAGTGGTGGGACAAGGCTAGAGGATGGTGAAAACCGGTGGCCAGCCAGTCAGACGATCTGATGCCCGACATTTGTCAATTATGCAATTTCAGCTCATTTCTCCAACACTCTGCCTCAGTTTCCTTAATCCATAAGGTGGTAATAACAGAAGCATTCACTCAGATTGACCAGTTTAATACTTTCAAAGCTCTGAGGAGCGTGCCTTGTTCAGAGTGAGCATACCAGCAAATGAAAGTGGGCCTAAGACGAAGGTCTTAGGGGCTTGGGATGTGGGGATGAACCGTGAGGAACTTGAGATTCTCAGCAGATACTGCTGCTGCAGCTTTGAGCACGTTTCTCAGCCTTCTGGGCCATCAGGAGCATGTGCGTATTTGGTGGTGGTAGGGTGCAGATGCACTTGTCTACAGGGTGGTTCTAGCTTCTCAGTCCTCCTATTCCCAGCAGAACCTGTAGTTCATTGTGGCTGTGGTTAGAATGACATATCTACTTGCCCTTCCCATAGGGTAAGCTGACCAGTGAAGGATAGAGGCTGTGTAACCCAGACAATGGCAACCTTTTGGTGAGCCTGTCTCAGCTTCTAAATACTAGGATCCCATGCTCTAGGCACTGTGTTCAATTTGGAATAGGCCTCGTTAGCATTGGACAGTGTGTCTTTGGCAGATACAGGGTCTCCAAAGCCCCCAGTACTTCCTTGCTCATGCATAGATATTTTCCCCCCCTACAGTGCACATCCTTTATTCCAGAAGCCAGGGCAGTGCTTGACCTGGTTGACCAGTGCCCAAAGGAGGTCCAGAAAGGGAAGTTCCAGGTCATTGCCATTGAAGGACTGGATGCCACCGGTAAGCAAACACTGCTTTGTCGTTTCCGTCAATGCCACAGACTGAGTGGTTGCAGGAGGTCGTTCTTGAAACAGTAAATGCCAGGCTGGCACTGGGACACAAGGAGGAGTTAAGGGCGCTCTCAGCAGGTCCTGCTCTGCTGATGTCTCCAGAGGATACCCAAGACCATACCCAAGCTGCATTCTAAGAACCAAGATTAGATTGAAGAGCAGATTAGGTCCTGTGGACAAGGAAGGGGGAAGCATTGGCTGGGCGGGGTGCAGTGCTTTAGCCAACAGCTCGTGTCAAGGAGCCACAGGCCATCGAGAGGATGGGGAAAGGAGGCAACGGAAGCTTCCTGAGCTTCTTGGGAAGGGTCGGAGGATGGAGATATGCAAACGTTGTAACCAGAACACTCAAGCCCAGGGGAAGGCTGATGGTGATGGATACTTCAGACTTCTCCTGGGTCACTTGGATGGATGCAGACTACTGGATTATATTTTTGTTTTGGTGCTTACATTGCTTCGTTGTTTTTGTTTGTTTGTTTGTTTGTTTTGTTTTTTGTTTTGGTGTTTTTTTTGTCAACTTGACACAAATTAGAGTCATCTGTGAAGCAGAGACCTCAAATGGGAAAATGCCTTCATCAGATTGGCCTCTAGGAAAGCTGGTGGTAGAAACATTTGTTTTTCTTGATTGATGATTAACGCGGGATGGTCCAGCCCCACTGTTGGTGGTGCCACCCAGGGCAGAGGGCCCTGAGCTATGTGAAAAGCGTGCTAAGCAACCCAGGAGGAGGAGGAGTAAGCCCGCAAGCAGCATTCCTCCATCGTCTCTGCTTTAGCTCCCTGCCTGCTAGGCTCCTGCCTTGAATTACTAACCTGCCTTCTCTCCATGATGGAGTGTGACCTGGGCGTTGTAAGATGAAATGCACTCACTTCTTCCTGATGACAGGTGTGGTTCGCCGCAGTCCCAGCAACAGAATTCAAACTAGGGCGGCAGGACTGGTGTTTGAATATCGGGATTTCACCCTTTTAAGTTAGTGCTTTAGCACAGATCCACATCCTTGGCCCCAGACTGTGATCTTTAATAATTCCAGAGGCCTGTTCCTAGTGGGGGACCTCTTGTGTCATGTGGGGCAGGGGAATGGCTGTAACCCACTCTCCTAGCTCTGACAGCAAGTCATCAGGTGGGAGGAACGGTGTGCGTGGCATTCGGCTGGCTCTCTCACTGCGCGAAGACCTAGCCCAGGTGGCTTCAGCCCCAGCTAGAATGTTAACACCAGCTGTCCATTTGCCATGTATTTATAAATAAATAAATGTATTTATTTTCGATAATTTGTTATGGACTTAGAGATAATTCAGAGTCTGCGAGACAAAAAAGAAAACACAAACCTTTCACCTCACACCCCTGCGAAGTTCAGAGAGTGGGAGGAGAAAGGGATGGTTGCTGCCTCCTGGGTTCAGCCCTCACCAAGGAGGCTCCATTACCTTCTCTACTGCTCAAGGACTCAGTGAATACTCTTCTGTGGAACTGGGCATTCAGAACATGGTATATGTTGACTATTTTCTCATAGCACACACAACAGTTCAACACTGCTGGTATCTGCCTAAACAGCTGAGAAGAACAGTAAAGGAGCAGTCGGAATTAAAGCCTTGCTATCTTGAGTGTTAAATATGATAGAGGAAAAGGCTGTTTAAGTGTAAACAGTTAGAGCTCAGAGAGGTCTGAGAACAGCATCTGTCTAGGGTAGATTATGCCTTATCGTTGTAGTTCAGTGCTCCAGGCAATGGGATGGGCCCAGGAAGTGGCCCAGAACAGTGTGGCATCCAGAGCTATGCAAAAAAGGAGAGCAAAGATATACCTAAATATACCCTAAAGGAAGGGTCTTGAACTCTGACCTGCCAGACCCAGGGGCTCAAAATGCCAAGCAAAATGCCAAGCGCAGAGTAGCAAGAGTGGTGAGGGTGGCGGGGGAGATCAGAGTAGCCTTTGGAGGAGAGTTGAAAAGAAGTGGGTCTGGAGCAGGTGGGGCGAAGCCAGACAGAAGGGCTACAAGGCCGGAGCAGATGGATCTCTCGAGGAATGAGCATAAGCAGAAGAAGAACGTGAAGGGGCCCAGAGGGAGACTGACAAAGGAGAATGTCTTAGGTGCCCGGCATTTTATAAACACCATGACCCAGAGCCACTCAGGGGAGGAAAAGTTTTATTCCATCTGACAGCTTGCAGCCCATCATGAGGGGAAGTCAGGGCAGAACTCAAATAGGAATCTGGAAGTAGGAAAGGAAACAGAGGCCATTGAAGGCATGCCACTTACTGGCTTTCTCCTCAAGACTTATTCAGCCTGCTTTCTTATACACCCCAGGACATTACAGGTTAAAGAATTTTGCTCTTGAGGAACCGCCAAACTGATTTCCAGAGTGGTTTTACCATTTTGCAATCCCACCAACAGTGGAGGAGTGTTCCTCTTTCTCCACATCCTCGCCAGCACTTGTTGGGCATATACCCAGAGGATTCCCCTGCATACAATAAAGACACATGCTCCACTATGTTTATAGCAGCCTTGTTTATAATAGCCAGAAATTGGAAAGAGCCCAAATATCCCTCAAAGGAGGAATGGATACAGAAAATGTGGTATATTTATACAATGGAATACTACTCAGCAATTAAAAATAATGAATTCATGCAATTTGTAGGTAAATGGTTAGACCTGGAAAATATCATCCTGAGTGAGTTAACCCAATTACAAAAAAATACACATGAAATGCAATCACTGATAAGTGGATACTAATGAGCCCAGAAGCCCTAAATACTCAAGGCACAATTAGCAAGTCAAATGATTCCCAAGAAGAAGAATGGAGAGGACCCTGGGCCTGTAAAGATTGGATCCAGTTTTGTAGAGAAACCGTGAGGGGAGGAGGAATGATTGGGGAATAGTTGAGGGGGAGAGGAATTATGGGATGTAGGGTGGGGGGGAACTGGGAAAAAGGAAAGCCTTTGGAATGTAAACATAGAATATAGAAAATAAAAATTAAAAAAAAAAGAATTTTGCTCTTCCTTGGTTAATAGGTTAATGCTAACCTTGAGAGTGCCACAGCAGCTTCAGCTAGGAAGCGTTCTACTTTGTTTATGTCCCGTAGGGAAGACCACACTGACACAGTCTGTGTCAGAGTCTCTCAAGGCTGTCCTCCTGCAGTCGCCACCACCCTGCATCAGCCAGTGGAGGAAGATCTTTGATGATGAACCTACTATCATTCGAAGAGCATTTTATTCTTTGGGCAATTATCTCGTGGCTTCTGAAATAGCCAAAGAATCAACCAAGTTTCCTGTTATTGTAGACAGGTGGGTAGCAAGATGCCTTCTCCCTGAAATGTGACTCACTCTCTCCTTCTGCATATATATTCAAGTGCTCAACTATGTATTATGATTACAAGAGGGATACTGTCTAGAGTTATTAACCATCTATATCATGTTAATACCTGGACTAGTGCCGTGGATAGGTTGGAATCAGTTTCTGTAGTTTACTAATAAAGAATGTGGATCTTAAAAGTTTGGGTCATGGACTGGAGAGGTAACTTAGTGGTTAAGAGCACTGACTGCTCTTCTAGATGTCCTGAGTTCAATTTCCAGCAACCACATGGTAGCTCACAACCGTCTTTAATAGGATCTGATGCCTTCTTTTGGTGTGTCTGAAGAGAGTGACAGTGTACTCATATACATAAAATAAATAAAATATTAAAAGATGTTAGGTCATAACTTACAGACATTATCCCTCTCTCTAACATAATCAACAACAACCTCTAGGCTAATGCAGTGGACCTATCCTGTGGACCCCACTGTGTCCTTGGCCTTTCTGACAAGAAGTTCCAAAAATATTGAAAATTAGGGATTGAAAATGGGAACTTAAAGATGCAGACAATAATAGGATTTGCTGTGATCACCCAGCCTAAATTGTTAGTCAGCCTTGGAAAGTTTCAAATCTAGGAATGACTTTATTTTCCTTGAGAACTTAAGTTGCTCTGATAAATACGTGGTGTAGGTGATTCTCCTTTGATATCAGAGACGAAGCTTTACATTTCTTCACTTTATGTGAGAATAAAGAATCTGATTGCAGCAAAAGCCTGCCGGGTGCTTTCACTACCAACACGTTGTGTTTGGGTCTGCAGAGGTCCCACAATGCTCACTAAATCCTGATGGGTAACTTAAAATTGTATATATAATGCTTGGTACCTTTGTCCCCTTTGCTCTGAGTCATTTTCAGCCTTGGTTATCTTTGATTCTAAGATATTATGTCTGTATCACAGATGAACATCTTCCAGCATGGGTTGAGTCTACCACTAGGCAATAGCAATTTCTCATGGAAATCCTATCCCTCCTGACTGATCCCAAGTTTATGGTCAACCAGGCCATGTCTAGACCAAGGCTATGGGTGTTTCCTGTATCTCAACATTTTTGTCTTCTCCCTACTTAATATTGACACTCATGTCAGTGCCCCCAAGGACCAAGCTAAGAATACAGGTCCCTCTGTCTTCCTGGTTTGACTATAGTGACAGGAACTTCTTTTCTGCTGTCCACCATTGGTTTTGGTGACAGCACCTATACTAGACGTGTTAGGACACACAGAGTTGAGCCCCTATTCTAGTAATATCATGCATGCACTTATTTCTGTTAATGTTATCCATTGATATTATCCATTGTTTGTATGCGTACATCAGTAGCCATAAAGGAGCCTTATTTATTGCATACTAATAAACTGCCATTTGCTGGTTTTATAGTTTTCAGATTTAAGAATACAGAGGTAACTAAGAAACATTTCTCACTCAGGGAATGCAAGCTCCACGGGGGAGACAGGATCTCACACCTGAAACAATAGCTGTGGACCTCAACAAGCAGTTACATAATAGAGTCTCCTCCTGGGTATGGAGAGCTGAAGGGGGAACATAGATTCTTTATGGGGCCTTCATAGAGCAGAACTGTGAAGGCAGAGAAGGGACTTAGCTATTTGAGGTTATCGTCCTTGCTCAGAGACAAGGTGCGAAGGTGGTACATGGTCCGAGCCGGGAGGAAGGTCCACATCTCACAAGGAAACAGAACTCTTTCCTGTAGGTGGTGGATATCTGATAGGATCCTGGAAATAGTGTGCTGGATTCCTTTCCATTTATGACCATGGCTAGCTTTACTGGGGGGGGGGGCTGCCTAGCTTGGTTTCCTCTCTGCTTAGTTAGCACTGCGTAGTCAGACGAGTAGACATTTGTGAAGAGATGAGGGGTCTTGTAACCTCCATTCCCTGAACATGGATTTCATGGGCAATTTGAATTTGGCACAGTGTGGGGACTTCTCAGGCCGGCCATATTTCCCTAGCTCAGGATGTAGCATTAGATACAGAGGCACGGCTGGGCAGGTCTGTCACCCCTACGTCACTACTACACGGAAGTTAGTGTGCTGAAGTGCTAGAAGGGTTCTTATGGTATAATGGTAGTTTTAATTGACTATATGATGTCATGACTAGTCCACCCATTACCACTGTTGTTGACTCTGATTTTTGTGTTTTCTACATTAAAAAATAACTACCCAAATATATTTCACTTGTGTGGTGCTGAGAAGTTGTTGTCAGCAGAGCCAGCCTGGTTTGGCTGACATCTTCTCAAAGGGTCTGTTAGCTTCTTCCAAAGACGAGACCTCATTGCGCTGCCTTGTTCCTCAGGTACTGGCATAGCACGGCCACCTATGCCATAGCTACTGAGGTGAGTGGAGGCCCACAGTACCTACCCCCTGCCCACCACCCTGTGTACCAGTGGCCAGGAGACCTGCTGAAGCCTGACCTGGTCCTGCTGCTTACTGTGAATTCTGAGGAGAGAGTGCGGAGACTGCAGGGCCGGGGCCTGGAGAAAACTAAAGAAGAGGCTGAACTGGAGGCCAATAATGTGTTTCGTCAGAAGTAAGTGTCCCCGGGGGTGATAGGAGCAGTAAAAGTCCTTAAGGTCTCTGAGATAAGCTCAGAACTGCTTTGGGATGTGAGTGAAGGGCACAGTTCCTGTGCTTCAAGTACGAGAGGCAATGTCCTCTAAGTCATTCTCGTCCCTGTCGCTGTGCTTGTTATCGTCTGACATTTGCCTTGCCACTTGTAAACAGTGGGGTTTTGGTGCCAGCCATGGGGAGACCTTGATTAAGACCCATAGTTTCAGGGTTAGTTTCAGGGTTACTTCCTGTCAGCCATGCACTTGCTGAACAAGAGAACTTGGGTTTGACCTTCAGCATCTGTCTTCGTGTTCTACTGCTGTGAAGAAACACCAAGACTCTCTTAAAGGAATGCGTTTACCTGGTGCTGGCTTACAGTTAAGAGGTTTAGTACATTATCACCATGGCAGACATGGTGCTAGAGAAGGAGCTAAGAGTTCTACATCCAGACCCATAGGCAGGCAGCAGGAAGAGAGAGACCCTGGGCCTGGCTTGAGCGTCTAACACCTCAAAGCCCACCCCAATGACACACTTCCTCCAACAGAGCCACACCCCCTAATCCTTCTAAGCAGTGCCACTCCCTGGTGACTAAGCATTCAAATATATGAGCCTATGGGGCCATTCTCATTCAAACCACCACATTTCACTCCCTGGCCCCCATAGGCTTGCAAGCCATATCATAATGCAAGAATTCATTTAGTCCAACTTCAAAAGGCCTCCTGGTCTATCTGTTTCCACACTGTTTAAAAGTCTGAAGTTCAAAGTCTCTTCAGAGACTCATGGCATCTGTTCATGGGACTCTGACTCTAGGGTGATCATTGAGGATAAAGTCTGGGCTTCAGTTGCCTTCTCTGCCATAAGAATTAAGATGGTCCCTCCCAGTTAACTGGGAGTATAAACTGAGAAGAAAGGATCAGGATACATTGGCAAGTAATAGGTTGTCAGTAATTAAACATTACTGTGGACACTGGACACTGTCTTTCATTGAACAAACTCCACTGAATATGTTTAGGGGTGGTGCTGACCTCCAAGGTGAGTTAGATGGAGCTTTGCTCCAAGTTGCAAAGACAAGGTAAGAAAGTTGCTTTGTTAGGATGAATTAATTGGGTAGGAGAGGAAACTGACCTCTCCCCTTTCTGCCTCCAGGGTGGAAATGACGTACCAGCGTATGGAGAACCCACGCTGCTGTCCGGTCGATGCCAGCCCCTCGAGAGAGACAGTCCTGCAGAAGGTCTTACAGCTGATCCAGAGTTCTGGTCATTAATTGTAGTTGCTCTGGCCAGGCTCCTCATTACACCAGAAGAGCAGCTGTGTGATGATGCGTCAAAACCCAGCACTTGTCATAGGGCTTCTTAGATTTAGGTGGTATGAGCATACTTGGTGGAAAAACTGGAGACTGAGCTCTTTGCTTTCCTTCTGACCAACTGAGCCAGCCACAGCTGCTGATTCATTTCTGCCTGGCCATGTACCAACTTCTTGGGATATATTTTAACACCCGGACTTTCTGATCCAGTGGTGAGCTTGCTGGAGGACTTCCTGTAGCTGGAAGCTAAGGATGTCAGCTTTGGCCCACACTGATCAATTGTTATAAGCTAGCTTCATTTGTTTGTACCCCAAACCCTCTAACTAAGGATTGTCACAGAGCCTGGCTATCCAAGGACATTCCCTTGTGGGTGGAGACACTTGCAAAAGAAGCCATTGACCTTACTTCAGAGGGTCAAGGAACACCTTGAAGGAACACAATGCCCTGTGTGAGCACCTCAGAATTGAATAAGCATGTGCTCCTGAACTGCAAATGCTCCAAAGCCCTCTTCTTCTCTTTTGCTTGTCTGTATCTGTATTCCATTTCTCAACTCCGAGATCTTGTTCTGCGCGTAATGAGCAGTCTGCACTGATCTGGATGCGTTGCACTTACCCAACACACCAATTTGTTTATATTGATGTTTACATCATGTGTTTCCTCAGTGTAGGAGCTACGTGTGAGTCACACACACAAACTGAGGCCAAGGAGCTAAATGCAGCATTTGCTCAGTGTTTTCATTACACAAATTTAATTTATCTTAATAAGCACAGTGGATTCTGGAACGAGACTTCGTAGTAAATTATCATGCACTTTGAATGTCTTCTGATTGCATGCGAGGCTTCAAGGGCTCTTTAGATAGAGAATAGAGCCGTGCAAGAGAAGCCTGGTGGCTCTGTAGCCTTGGCGTAGTCACTTCACATTGATAATGCCAACAGCTTTAGCTGAAAGGGGGAAGCTGGTGGGCCTCTGGAAATATTCACTTGAACTAGCCTGGGCAGTGTAGTGAGACCTTGTCTCAAGCTTAAAAACTACAAAGAGGACTAGGGGTGAAACTCCATAGTAGAACACTGTACTGAATATTCTATCCCTGGGTTCAGGACCTGGGGTTCATTCCCAGTACCATAAGAATAAAAATAGAAAAACAATTAAACAATAAAAGGAATTAAGTCATATTTGGTCATAAGGAGGTGGCTGGACCAGATGATTATTTAACATTTCAGATCAAGTGTAGATGACTCCATGCATCATTTTTGATCCCATATCTTATTTCTTAAGAACTCATTCCCAGGTAACTATATTAAATTACATGAAAGCCTTCTAAGGTTTACCCTAATCTTAAACTATAATAAGATTTAGTATTAACATCTCAGTATTTTTCACCTTTGGGACTATGTATAACTTATAAATAATGTGTCTATTATATATATATATTGTTGGCTTCTTTTGAACATATTTTTAAGCTGATAAATAGCATTAAGGCTCTGTGATAGGGCAGCTACTTCCATGAAGGGTTTTGTTCGAGCCTCTCTGAGATGATTGCACCAGAGGCGGAGAAGGAAGTCTTAGTGCTTTCTTCATGAAACCTGCCAGTGAATAAACTTGCTCTGACATTCCTAACCATATTTGTCGTCATGGTCATGTGACACAGTTGTCGGAATATCTCCCTGCAAGTTCGTCTTTCCAGTCAAAGGTTCTTATTTTTGTGAGAAAGTGGAGGCTGTGAGTTTGGGGTTGAGTGGACTCAGTGGGGCAATGGACTTTGGTGAGGAAAGATTTGTTTCAACCATTATTTTCATGCTATAGATAGCAAATGGATTTTTAAAATTCCATTATCTGTACAACTGATAGGTAGATGATTTACATTTGACAACTTAGGAACTCCTACCAATGCCAAGATGCATAGCTCTGCTCAGAATAAGATGAACTATATTCTTATTCTATGATGCCTTCTTTCATTCTTAATAAAGGCAGTTCACCATAGCACAAGGCTGCTAAGACTACAGAACCCAGGTGTGAGTTTCTCATGCACTTAGATGTGCCTGACTGGCTGAGTCTGGTAGAAGGAACATGAATATCAAGTGGATATGGCCCCTTTCTCCTTCTGTCCCTGCTGTGTTCAGGTAATAGCCAGGAGAAGCTCTCCAGAGGAGAGCTGGATAGGTGTAGGTGTGCTGAATGAAAAGGCCTTTGCTGCTCAGGGGTACACAAAATAGAAGGGAAGTAATGCTCATAGATTTCCTGTACCTGAGATGGAACTTAACATTGTTTGATCCCCCACACTCTACCCCACTTTCCTACTGTGCTAATTAATATTGATTGACAACTTGAGAGGATCTAGAATCACCCAGGATACAGATTTCTGGTCATGCCTGTAAGGGAGATATTTGAGGCAAGCAGATCCACTGTTAGCAATGGTAGCATTATTTCTTCCAATGGGATCCTAGGCTGGCTGAACCGGAGAAAATGAGCCAAGTACTAGCACACATTGGATTCTGCTTCCTGACTGCAGATGCAGTGTGGCCTCACCTCCCCTGCCTTTCCTCCAAGATGAACCATACATTTTCAACTAGGAGCTGAGATGAGTCTTATTATTTATTTATTTTTGCTAAGTTCTCCTTGTCGAGTATTTTGTCTCAACAATGGGAAAAGTAAGACCACTGTTAACAGTCTTAGATGGATGCACAAGCTCCCAGACAGGATTGAGTATCTTAAAACCCCTTGCAGCTATGTGAGCTTTAGAAGGTGGTCTGGCTGGTGAGGTGCGACCAACAGGTGCTGATCATCTCTCCAGGACTGTTATTTGTACAGAGTCATGCTTGGGTCTGTAGTGCTTCTCTGTCTTCTGCTGGTTGGAGGACAATCAGAACTGCAAGAGATGCTTTAGCTTTAGAGAGGAAAGTTAGAGGTGAGGTAACAGAGTGCATCTACCAGCCAGAACTGTTTACCCTTGAGCTCTATGTATGGGAGACCAGCGCACATTTCACTGAGTGAAGGTCTCTCCTTCCCTCCCCTCCCTCCTTCCCTCCCTCCCTCCCTGTCTCCTTCCTTCCTTCCCTCCCTTCCTTTCTCCCTCCTCTTTCCTTTCTTGATATTTTTATCACACAGTGAATTGTCTTTCTTTTGAACATATACCCAATTTGCATTCATTTACTCTATAGTGAGTTTGCATATCTGACCTCTCAGTTGCTTCAAACTTTATAACACATAAAGTAGATATATCACAAAATGCTATTTGGCATGCACCAGGCACTTGTGAAGAGAGTTCATGGAAGAGGCAGCCTGCCTCACAGAATGGATGACTAAGCTTAGCTTTGAGAACTAGATGGTCTTCCTTCAAACAGACTTTTCTCTTACCCATTTTGCACTGTAGATAAAAAGATGGTGCTCAGAAGAATGCAAATTTCATGTTTGTCTCTTCCCATGACTTATGCCAGTATTATACTGATGCTTATTTTCTTCCTTGATGTGACATTGGTTTCCTCAATCTTTCACAATCTCTTCTATATTGAAGCAAGAAAGTCAAGATGTAAACATGCTTCTGATTGAAAATGATGTTACTTTCTTTCTCTACTTCATATTTTCCCCATCTTTTCTGGATTCTATAATGACTCAATGTAATTTACAAAGAAAATCTTATTTTTTTGGAAAGCATGCCTTCTCAAATCATCTGTAATGGTTGAACTTCCTGGGCATGGCAAGTAACTACTCTGGAGGAAACAGTGAAATGTACTGCAGGCAAAAGAAGATTCTAAAATGTACATGGAAGAAATGTGGGGTAAACTGGAGTGCCCCTGCCTTTATCTCACTGACATGCCAATATCTGCTTCATTTGCTGACTGGAATCCGGTAGAAAATCCTATAGACCTGTAAGTATGGACTGATTCCACTAGAAAGTAAGGGGGCAAGATTGTAAAAGACAGACAAAAGCCACTTGTGTGTTAGTTAAATGGGCTGATGAATTGGGCAAGACTTGGAACGGCCTAGGCGAAATCTCTCCAAGTGTGCATGTGAAGTCACTTTCAGTGAGGTTCCAGTGATGGGAGAAGGCTGCTCTCACTCTGGGCAGAACCTTTCTACAGGTGGCCCATGTGCAGAGAGAGGAAAAAGCCATACTGCCTGGCTGCCTTTACTTCTTCATGAGTGAGTGCTTCTAACTCTGCCACTGTCATCCTCAGCTGGTGTCAGATGGAAACTTGTTCAGCCTTCCGGTGTGCACTAAATACAAGTGTCTCTCCAGGAATCTTCCAGGTCTTCATCAGCAAACTGGGACTGCTGAGACATGCCGCCTTTTGGACTCAGCTGCCACCAGGCTCTCAGCCTCTTCAGCATGCAGATGGCCACTGGTGAACTACCCAGCTCTCCTGTTGTGTAAGTCAATCCAATAAATATTTTACACACACACACACACACACACACACACACACACACACATATATGCATGTATGTATGTATGTATGTGTATATATATAATATATATATATATATATATATTCTATTGATACTTTTTCTGGAGAATTCTGCTTACCACATCTGTGAAACATTGACTTTATATCCGTATTTTAAATTTCAAGCTAATCAACAAAACAAAATGAACTCCATGCATGTATTCCAGTTCATGGCAAGATAATTACACTGAACTTTTAGGACCAATGAAATTAATTGGTTGCTAAAACAATAACAACATTTCTATTGCCACTCAAATCTTAAAGAGAGTCCAGAACATCTGCAACACAATGTTCCCCAAATCTAGGATCCAGCCCCAAACTTTCCAACATATAACAAAGGAACATGTATATAGATAGTTAAAGAAGAGGCAGTCAAAGTTTTGGAGAGAAACCCCAAGGTGAGTTTGTATAAATGGGAGCAGCTGGGAATTTAGCTCTCTACCTGTGGTTGAAGATAGATTGGGGACGTGCCTATCACATGTGAAAAGTCAAGAGATAGATGTCCTGCAGAAGTAAGTCTTGCCCTTAGCTGGACTATATGTATGGAGATTATGTGAAGTTTGTAGGTTAGCTTGAAATTTAATTAAGTGCATGTACAAAATCAGATTTTCCCACATGTGTTAAGCAGGTTTCTTCAGAGAAACAGAACTAATAAATAAGTGTGTGTGTGTGTGTGTGTGTGTGTGTGTGTGTATGGTGTGTCTAAAATATTTGTTGGATTGATTTACAGTATAGGGGCTGGCTAGTTCTTACTGAGTGACTGAGTGGGTATTATGTAGTGAATTTTTTATCATGTAGAATAACAGGCCACTGATGGGTTGAGTTATTAGCTAAACAAGTGAGCAGAAGGAAGAGTCCCAGTGCCACACCCTACCCTAAACTTCTCCAGCTAATGCTTTCCTTCCTGCAGATTCTGATTCCTATATAACCCCCCCCCCCATTTGGTCATACTCTCTTGGCCCCTCTCTCTTGGTCTTCTCTTTTGTCTTCCTCTCTCTCTCCTTCTTTCACCCTCCCCATCACTCTCCTTTCATGGCTTGCTTCAGTCTTCTACATTTTCTTTCTATTCTGCATGCTTCCAGATGCTTCTGGCTGTACTCTACCTTCTATCTGCAATAAAGATAAAAAACCTTCCCCTCAATAATACCTTGGAATGATCATGTCCTCACTTTATACAGTAAGCTCCTAAATTGATACCTCTCTCTCTCTCTCTCTCTCTCTCTCTCTCTCTCTCTCTCTCTCTCTCACACACACACACACACACACACACACACACACACACACACACACGCTTTGGCTTGTTCAATACTTGGTAATCTCTATCATCCAAAATCCAAACCATGGCTATCTCAGATCATTGTCTGGATCCCACAGAACATCATCCTCCAATGCTTTTCCTTTCACTAGCACCAAAAATACATACCACCCTCTGAATTCAGTCTGTGTCTGTTTTTAGAAAGGATTTATGATTCTTACAGCACCTCTCTGCTTATCTTTGCAGTTTTTGGAAGGAAGCTTGGATGACTGTTATAAGCCATGTTGGTTTTGAGTTGGTTTATATTGAGTTTTCCCCTCATTCTAGGTCACATTTTTCTGCTTGTTTTGGCAAACCTAAGCTTGGATGCTTTCCATTCTAAATTTTACCTTATTAGGTAACAGATATTGCTTTTTTCTGTAATAGTTTCTTAGCTTGGTGTATTTTAGGCTCATTAGAAGAGAGATTGATCCATCTGAATGTTGCATTTAAGAATTGTTAGATGGTACTGGTAGTTTACCTAGAGTTAACTGCTTCCGACCCCATGCTGAGGCAAGCCTCTTATAATATTCTGGCAGATCCTGAATGGATCCTAGAGTCTTTTGGTTTAGCCAGAAGGTACTGTATTAGCTTTGTGTGCATGCTGGATTCTGTCGTCTCTAATCTTCAGAATGGCCCTTTGTCTGACAGAGCCAGACTACTCTCTTTGCCTTGAGGACCCCTTAATGTGGGTTCTGAATAACTCTAGCATTTTCTGTTTGTTCTTTCACCAAGTCCAGCAACCCTTGGTTTTGTCTAGTTATTGCAGGATGTCAATCTCCCGGAAAGTTTATTATCTTTGTGTTTTGCAAGTAATATGCTTGTCTGAAATTCTAGTAATATTTATCAACTTCTTGTGATTAAGGGGTATGGGTGATACAATAGCATGAAACTATTTCTTACAGTCTAAGAAACTGGAACTTACTCTGGACCTCACAGCCAGAGTTAATAATATACCTTGTGGGCACTTAAGACTTAAGACTGCCATCCTACTGCTCAGCTTGTTTGTTTAAGGGGCCTTTAAGAGAACAATGTAACAATCAACCTTACTCGCCTTGCATTTCCCATGTAATCAACGGTTACAATCTAACAATAGCTGAAATCCACAGTTACATTCTCTTCTATGTCCTGAACCTTGAGTCATGCATGTGTGTTACACTAATCATTTGCTGGAACTAGCAAATAGAGGTTGAAAGCGGTATGGCAAAATAAATCCACATCACAATTGTTGAATGCAACATAAGGACATTGCTTGATAAACAGTGATGTTTGTAATACGGTTTGTTGTCTGGGTTGGTCAGGGTCAGTTGGAGCAAGTGACTTAATCCCTTGTAAAACTACTAAAGTGCCCCTTGTTCCTTCCCCGTGACCTGTTTGAGGCTGTTCCATAAAGACAGAGCAAAACCTTTTGTTAGGGACAGACACACTCAAATAGACGTGGACAGAGGGACAAACCATGCTGTCAGCTAAGCATGGATTCAGACTCATACAGACAGAGAGGCTTGCATAGAGGAAGGGAGGGAGGGAGTTCAAACCGAGGCTTGCTCTTTGAAGGAATGACACAAGGGCCACGGCTTGGATTTCTTCCTGGCATGTTGTTGTTGACTCGGAGTTTATTACTAACCGATTCAAGCCAACTGCGAAAGGGACGAAGAAAGTCTTCCTGTAGCTTCTCACGTTTATGACTACAACCCTCCTCTTTCATATCTTTACACGGGATGCCTAGGTGACCCTGTCTAGCTTCCATGGATCCTGACAACTCTACAGTCTTGCTCCATTGCATCCGTGTAGAACACCTTAGGTCCTCCCCCAGCCAAACAAGCCTATTAGAAAGGCTGTCAGGGCGCCGGGTGTGGTGGCGCACGCCTGTAATCCCAGCACTTGGGAGGCAGAGGCAGGCAGATTTCTGAGTTCGAGGCCAGCCTGGTCTACAGAGTGAGTTCCAGGACAGCCAGGGCTATACAGAGAAACCCTGTCTTGAAAAACAAAACAAAACAAAACAAAACAAAACAAAACAAAACAAAACAAAACAAAACAAAACAAAAAAAAAAGAAAGAAAGGCTGTCAGGTAGATTCTTCCAGGATGACTAGATTTTACTTTTGAAAATAACTTTCCAAGCCGGGAGTGTAATTCACTTGGTAGAACACTTGTCTAGCATGAAAAAAAAAAATCCCTGGGAATTTCTCCCAGGGCTGCACAAAAACATACTGTGCTGTGTGCCTGTAACCCCAGTACTGGGAGGTGGAAGCAGGAGGATCCTTTTTCAAGGATTGTTCAAGGTGTGAGCAAAAATTCTGGAAAATGAACCATGTGTGCTGTGAACAAAAGCCTCCCGGAAGAAGTCTGCGTCTGCAGAGACTGGCACACCAATTAGGATGTCAGGACTGTGGAGAAACTGGATATATATATTTTTTAAGTTCAGATGCTAATTACTGTATTCTGGGCGAGTTGTAGTTTTCTGGAACAGCCATTTCTTGCTTCACTCTGTATCTAAAGTAAAACCACATGATAAATAAAATAAAATAAAATAAAATAAAATAAAATAAAATAAATAATATGAATAAATAAATGAATACCTCTTTGAAGCTATTAACTTAGAGGGACACTAGCTTCCACTAGTCCAAGAGCTGAGAATGTCACCACATAGCACCTTGGGCCTATACAAAAGCGTTTCTCATTTCCCGTACCTGCCTCTCTGGTATACCCACCAATGCATTTTTAAACCCACTTTGATTTATGACTGTCTTTGTTCTGTAACACTGTAAAAATCCTATGAAACGGTGTCCATATTGGAACATGGAGTTTGGGATAACCTAAATCTGTGTTTCTAGGCCATGGCCACTCATAATGGCCCCAGAATAAGCTCTTACTCCCTTTAAGATGAGAGCCATGGTTTTTATGACAAAGGGTAGGTTCTGACTACATAGAAAGCTCTATGGCAGCCCTGGGCGCATGAGACACTTTCTCAAAATGAATGAATGAGTGAATGAATGGATAAATAAATAAAAGTTTCCCAGCATGGCAATTACAGGACAGCTGAGTACGAATGTCTTGAGTCCTGATGTCCCTAATTATGTGTCACTCTCTGCTGCTGTCCCCTTTTTATTCCCTCAAACTGCAAGGAGCAGACAACCAAGCCCCCTCACTGGGGAGACGGACACATCCTCACCATGGTCCTCTTGTAATGGATATAGATTTGTGAGATAATCCCGGGCAGGGGTAAATGAGACTTGGTTTGGGGTGTCAGCCAAGGAAGGTCCCGGAGACTTAGAAGAGCCCCATCTGGGCTACTCATCATGGATGGGAAACTAAGCTGAAACTCACATCTCCCTGCACCGCACTCTGTTAGGTGCACTCTTGCTTCTCAGAGCGCTAAACTCTGCCCAGCCAGCCTTTCTTGTCAGCCTCACTCCTGCTCTCTAAGATTTCCACCTCAGGGTCAATTTTAAGACACAGAAAGGCATAAACTAAATGTAAAACTGTCTCCTTCAGCCAGCATGAATTGTATTGGATGACCATGCACCGGCCCAGCTCTCCTTCATTTTTTCATTTTTGAATCTGGAGCTCCTTTAAGGAAGTGTTCTGTGCAAGATGCCTTTGTGGAAAACCTCCCATGTTCTGCTCAACCCTGCTCCCTTTAGCTTGCCTTTTTGCTTGTGGCGGGAGGCTCACAGCCTACTACTACTACCGAGCAACAGTCCACTCCGTTCCCACTAGAGGGAGGAAAAGCTCCGATTTCGCTCATTTCCCTGGGAGCTGCTCTGTTTGCTTGATAACCACTTTCCTCATTACACACAAAATGCACAGCCTGGAAAAACAACAGTAGTTCCTTTCATTTTTATTTAAATGCCGTCTCTAATGGGAAAACAAAGGACAGACTGAAGAACATTTCTAGGTCAAAGTAGCAAGTCTTTCAAAGTGGCTAATTTCGTGCTTCAAGAATTCTAAATACAGCCCCGAGGTCAGAAAAATATTCAAAGAAAGGCCATGGTGATCACGGGGCTCAATCTCTTTAATAGTTGTGGAAAATGAGGCCCAGAGAGGGACCTGCCCTGCTCTGGGTCATATAATTTGTAACAGCAGATGCGTGCCAGAGTAATAAATTCTGCAACTCTTTCTCTAGTGCTTTTTATAACTCGATGGCTTGTGTCAGCATATTAGGGACAGTAAATAATACACAATCATACTTACACACAGGCACACACTCGTATTTTCTTCCTTGCAAGGTTTATGATTTGGGATCTGGCACGAGGAAACATTCTCTGCTTTTTTATGTGGACTTGTTCATTTGTTTTCAAAATGTCCCCTCCTGAGTCCCCTGGTTTCATTGCATCCCATGTGGACGCACTGCATATGCTGGGTTTTGCTAATAATGGTGCCTACAAGGCCTCAGCTCTTGGAATGACTAAACAGCCATCAACATACCAGGGCTTAGAAAACACATCGTAAACTTTTTCCTGTGGAGTTTCCAACGTTTTTTTATTAACATTCATGATATTAATGGCTCTGCTTATTTTGACATAATTGAGGATGTGTTCTACTTCTGCGAAATAAGGGTGCAATCAAGGTTCACCTCCGGCTCACCTGCCGTGCTGGCTCTTCCCATTCCAATGCAGTCCTGGTTCATCTCTGTGGTGGGGAAGATTAGTTTCTGAGTTTTAACTGAAAGCAAAACCAAATGAAAGCAGCAATAGCATTCCCCCTACACCTCCGAGTGTTACAACCTATATTTCTGGGCTATTTTTATTTGCCAAAAGCTTGCACTAAATGAAAAGGGGTTTAGAGTTAGTGGAGTTGAAGATGTGTCTTTCAGGTGAAATGTGGGCAGAACTATGGTTTTGTTTTTGAATTTAAAATGATGGATGTCCCTTCTTTTCTGTGCATATATACAGGTTGATAGACGGAGGGACACCAGGCTGCACGCCGCCGAGCTAGTGTCTTTTCCAACTGGGTATATGTGACCTCTAAGAAGTCATTCTTTGTCTCTGGGCTTCAATTTGTCTATTTACAAATCAAGACCTGACTCCAAGAGGTCTATAGGTCCCATATTTCTACTTGGCCATTGCTTCATCTGAATTAAAATGGGATTTTACTTATTCCATTCTAACGTCTAACAGGATGGTAACACAGGGTATGGGTAAGTTTCAACAAGTTGGGAAAATGTGGATTTCGCATACTATGTATTCTATATACAGCTCTTTCTACAATACCTTTAAGTGGCTCTTTTGCATAAAACGTCCCCTCTGAGTTGGGGGGGGGACAACAGCACCAAAAGGACTAGTAAATAGGTGACTACTCGTCTCAATCCCTTTTAGTTTAGCACCCTTGATGTCCCTAGAAAGGTTGAGTAAACCATTCCCTCCACCCCATCCCCCACCCCTATCCCAACCCCCAGTCCCACCTGCATGGCACTCTACTGTCCCTACAGTCTAATCATTGAACTGCATGCAGTGAGATCCCTTCAATATTGAGTTCTGATAGGTGCTCCATCTAGTCCTCTCCCTGAGAGCTTCATTCAGTTCTCCTAGCATAACCCTTAACAGACCTTCACTATTCCTCGCTCTAACTTAGTACCTCTTGTCAGCCTAGCTGGCTCGAACTCATGAGTATTTTTCACACTTAACATCTATATCATGCTTATATCTGTATTCTACATCCACAGTCAGAGCCTCGCTATTGTTGTGAAGTTGGACAACAATAGATCTTCAGCTCTGTCTCGTGTGTGTTTGGCTCTATAGACAGAGAAGGAAAGCTGCAGTTGAGATGTCACAAGCCAGTGGCCGTCAGCCTTCCTAACGCAGTGACCTTTTTAACAGTTTCTCATGCGGTGCTCCTCTGACCACAGAATTATTTATTGCCACTTCATAACTTTAAGTTCACTACTGATACGAATCATACTGTAAATATCTGATATGCAGGATATCTGGTATTCAACCCCTGTGAAGGGTCTTTCAACATCTGAAGGAGTTGCAACACACAGGTAGAGAACCACTATCGAAAATGATGGCAGAGCCAATGTCAAGTAAATGTTCTTTCAGAACAGTGAGAAATCAAGCCAAGCTGAGCCTCCAGAACCTCAGAGGTGCACAGTAGCGTTGTGTGGCGTTCCTTACGTTTATATTATTGTGACTCTGGTTTAAATCACCTCCAGCAGTTTATTCAGGAACAACTCTAACATTTTTCCCATCCTCGAAAGAAGGAGCAGCTGACAACTCCAACTGGGAAATCCTGGAACTTAAGGACTAGATCCTGAGTGATTTCAGGTCTTTGCTCTTTCCGTACACTTGCAGACCTTTTAATGTATGAATAGGGAATTTTCTTAAAGACTGTGTGTCTGTGTGTACAGATGCATGCATAGATGTGCATATGTGTGTCTGCATATGCATGCACATTGAAGCCAGACAGAGGTCAGTTTTTGCAGTCATTTCTCAGTTTCTGTCTACCTTATTTCAGAGACGTGGGGCTAGTTGATTTTGATAGGCTGTCTGTCTAGCTAGTCCAGGAATCCTTCTGTCTTTACCTCCTCAAGACTGAGATTACAAATAAGTCTATACCATTGAGCCTGACTTTTTCAGGAAACAGAGACACTCTCTCTGTCTCTGTCTTTCTGCTTCTGTCTGTCTGTCTCTGTCTCTGTCTCTCTCTCTGTGTCTCTCTGTTTCTCTCTGTCTCTCTCTCTGTCTCTGTCTCTGTCTCTCTCTCTGTGTCTCTCTGTCTCTCTCTCTGTCTCTCTCTCTGTCTCTCTCTCTGTCTCTCTCTCTCTCTCTCTCTCTCTCTCTCTCTCTCTCTCTCTCTCTCTCTCCCTCTCTCCCTGTGTGTGTGTGTGTAATGGTAGGGAAAGTACAACAATAAATTCAAGCAGGGCTGTAGAAATAGACTTTAAAAAATTAAATAAAGAAAAAATGTGATTCAGGGACATGCCCCCTGCAGCCTCACAAACATTTCCTTTAAATAGCTAATTTTATTTTCTGAAGCAAGGAGCTCCAGGTTGCAGCTGAAGTCTCAGGTAGCAAGAAGAGGGAAGGTCCAGCTAGGAACTGGAAGCCGCCCTGAGCTCATCTAGTCTCAAGCAACCTCCCAAGTCTGCCATTCTCAGAAATGGGATTCCTGATCCTGCCTTTTTTCAGAGACTTGGGCCAAGTGATCTTTTCCAGAGGATGGAAGACTTCCTGGAAGTCATCACCTTTATTTTATTTTTTTTCACATTTCCCAGAAAAGCCCAGATTCTCGGGCCCATGTATGTGAATTATCTATAGTACTGTGAAATGTCAAGAAGTGGCAAGAGCCTCTGTAATTAATCGGCTTCATAAGCACTCATCGGAAGTCGGGTGATGGGATCCATTTCTCTTCCTCCTTGACATTTACGTAGCACACTTTAGCATTTAAAATATATGATCTCATTTTATTGTCACAACAAGCCCATGAACTAGTTAAGCATAAAGGATGGCCCTACCTTCCTTCTTTCCTTTGCTTCAAAACTGAGAATTAAATGGATTTGATATAGTGAAAATTCTTATAATTCTAGTAATCCTGTGTGTGTGTGTGTGTATGTGTGTGTGTGTGTGTGTGTGTGTGTGTGTGTGAGTGCTATACACATGTGCTCTACACACATGTATGCAGAAGCATGCATGTTCATGTATGTTTTAAGGCAGGGACAATAGCTCAATTGGTAAAGAACTTGATGTAAAGACATGAGTACATGAGTCTGATCTCCTGAAACTACATAGAAACAAAACAAAACAGCAATAACAAGAACCCCAGCAGGTGGTTGTAATCCCAGCGGTGGGGACACTGGAGACCCTTAGGGGTTACTGGCCACCCCCAGCTGCATGGGATACATGAGTTCCAGGCCAGTGAGTGAACTTGTCTCCAGCAAACAAGATGAGGAAGGACTGAGGAAGAGATTTGAGGTTGATTTGTGGCTTGTGTGCATGCCTTACATATGAATGAACACATATACAAAATGAGCAAGCATTCAAAGATAGCATGCTAACTTAATGGGTAAAAAAGCGCCAGCCTAGGCAACAGGAATGTACAGATATCAAGAAATAACAGAAATCTTCCAAAACATATCAAGACTTTTAAAATGTGTTTACCTTTCACAAACCTAAAACTTTATGAGGAATTTCCCTAAAGGCATAATTAGAACTGCAGTAAAAGGTTAATAAACTGAAAACATATGAGCATATTGCTAATAATGACATCTTGAGCAAGGCTAACCATTCCTGACAGTAGAGTAAGGAATCAGGGGTTTCAGCATAACACTGGGATGGAGAGAACAGGAAATTAACTGTGCACCAGGGTTGCACAAAAGTAACTTGGTCTCTTGACTTCTGCCTGTTTGCAAAGCCATTTCAGAATCCTGGAGCTCTAAGAAGATGGAGGTACAGCGGAAGATGGGAAGAGTTAGCCCACAGCCATAGCGTTTACTGGAATCCCGAGGAGAAAAACAGTACCAGATCAAGCTTTGAGTGCCGAGGGGGGATGGGTGAAGGGCAGGACCCTCACTAGTCTACAATGTTTCTTAAGTCTTGCTTACTCCTAAGAGTCAGAACGAGGTTTAAGGACATTGGGGATTATTAGCTATCCAAATAAAATTTGAAGAAACTATTGTGACATTCTTTTCTGCCACTTTTCCTCTTTAAATTTTTTAAAAATTAAATTATTTAAATTTGCCTTTAACATTCCATGTACATAAAATGCATTCTGATTACTCTGGCCTTCCACCCCTGTTAGCTCTCTTACCCTCTCTCCTTCACTTATAAATTGCTCTCTCACATCTTTCCTTTTAGTTTGAGAGCTACTCACTGGGTTTAACCCAGGTTTGTCTGTATGACCGCTTTCTCACCTGTAGAGGACGGATGGAAACTGAAGTTAAGTAAGCAGTGTTTCTGTGCCTTGTATTTACTAGTTAAGGTTATAAGATTGTTACTAACTCCTTCCTTCATTGGGAAATATGGTGGGGGATATTCTTTAAATTTTACACACAGGGACTCAAGACTAGGTGGGTCAGCCAGCAGCTCAAGGCTGAGGTTTTAAACTTTCTGACCCCCCCCTCTGAGGGTTCTCCAGGCCTTGCCTAGCATTCTGCTCAGTGCTTGGAAATTTCCAAGGTGTGGCTTTGGTTGTTATGGATGAGAACCTCGTGTTCCACTTGTGGTCAGGCAGCCACATCTTGATCTCTTAAGGTGGGCTTCAGTCTGAAGTTGGCTTTCTGTTCCTTCATAGGAGACATGGCTTGCACAGAAAACCAATATTGAGGACCTTCACCTCCCAGCTGTTGGCCAAGCTTTATGTTTTGAGCTCCCAGAGGACCCTGGGAGCTGAGGTAGAATGAGGTTGTTACCCTGGAGCTCACTTACCCTACCCTTCCTTCTAGTCACCTCTCCTCAGAGGACCCTGAACCACACTTAGACCTGTCAGCTCCTCACCTTTCCCTCTGTGTATGGGTGGGTTTGGATAGCTCCAGGAGCTTCTATAGAAAACACTCATAACAAATACTCTTCAGAGTCTAAGATTGTATTCTATTCATTTCTAATTTGTTCAAATTGGATAACCAGCATTGGCATAAAAAAGTGCATTGGTGTAATTATGCTAACAGTGTAGAGTACACTCATATTTAAATGCATGTGGGTCACACACATGAATAATTTTATTACATTGTTTGCATTTGTATTTAATAGAAATTGAGCCCAAGTATCTGAGCCTTTTCTGAGTTTATTTCTGTCTCTTCACAAATGTGATCGTTGTATCCTGCAGAGTCTTGTCTTTTGAGAAGTGCAAGGAATTTCCTTATATATTTAAGTATGTGCTCTGCAGTCCCATGGCTAGACATATATTTTCCAGTTTGGTGTTTGGCTGTTTGTTTTCTGGAAAACACTCTTCTTTTATGTACTAAAATGTATGAATCTTGAAAAGTTTTTAATTTCCATGCTTCAGTGGTTTGACTGAGATGACCCTCATAGCTGCACATATTTCAATGCTTTGTCCCCAGGTAATGGAAATGTATGGGAAGGATCAGGGGCTAATGGCATTGTTGGACAGAGAATGTCATTACACGTAGACTTTGAGGGTCCACAAACCTCAAAACACTCCCACTAGTTTTCGCTCTCTCTGCCTTTCTCTGTCTCTCTCTGTCTCTGTCTCTGTCCTTATCTCTCTTTCTCTCTATGCCTCCCTCCCTCTGTCTTGTGCCTGTGGATCACTCTCAGCTACTGCTCCAGTGCCATGCCTGTCTGCTGCCACCCTCCCCATCATGGTGGGCATAGACTTTGACTCTCTGAAACTAAACCCTGGATAAATTCTTTCTTCTGTAAGGTGCCTTGGTCACATGTCTTATGACAGCAATAGAAATGTAATTAAGTGAGACACATGACTTACTTGGAAATTGTCCTCCGTTTAAGAGCTTTCATTTTACATTGCTTGTTTGTGTCTTGTGATTCTAGGAAATGAACTCAAGGCTTCTTCAATGCTAGACACCCACCTTGCTACTGAGCTATACCCATCTGAAGATACATAATTTTAAAATAAAATCTCATTTCTCTTTTAGCTCGCCAGTTTTGCCTTTTGGGGAGTTTTGAAGATTCATTCATTTTATGCAGACGAGTGTTTGGCTTGCATGCAAATATACCAGATGCATACCTGGTGTCCACAGAGATGAGAAGTCAGTGCTGAACACCCTGGAACTGGGGTTAGAGACAGTTACTAGTGACCAAGTTGGTGCTGGGAACTAAATCTGGGTCCTCTAGAAGAGCAGCAAGTGCTCTCAGCCACTGGGCCATCTCTCCTTCACATCGGGTCTTTATTTCTATTTGTGCTGACCATTTATAATTCTTTCAATGTTAAGATAAAATGGATATTTTCAAATTTGTGACATAAAGGGTCCTTTTGGCAACCAGGGGGTTCATAAAACAAAACAACAAAACAAGGCATGGGTGTGGATCAGTGACTTGTAGGGAGGACGTGGGGGATGACAGGGATGGGAGGGAGATGAGGGAGGAGGACAGGAGTCGGCATAAACCACGCCTTATATATCTGTATGAAATTGCAGACAAATTTAGTTAAATATTAAAAGATATGTTTTTTAAAGAGCCTTGAAAATCACGTGCTTGTCTGAGTACATGTGCACATGTGTGAAGGGTACTTGCAGAGGCCAGAAGAGAACATCAGATCCCCTGGAATTGGAGCTGCAGGCAGTTGGGTTGTGTGCTACCTGGTGTGGGTCTTGGGAACTGAACTCTGGTCCTGTGGAAGAGCAGCCTGAGCTCTTATCTGCAGTCATCTGCCCTTTTAGTTTTCTTGTTGGCTGTTTATGCTAAGAGCCATATCTTGCACTAGAAACCTACTGAGGAGAAGAGGAAATGTTTTTCATATACACAAAACTAAATATTATGTAGGCAAGAGATGGATTTGCTTTCCAAAACACGGGACAATGCCTCAAACACAGTTGCTGCTCCCTGAGCTCTCTATAAGCTGGCAAAGGCTCCAGACCTTGGCACTGAATTCTAACAATCCACAAGGTACACTTCGCTGTCTGTAGCACCCCATAAAATACTACTACTCCTAGGGCCACAAGGCTTAGTACTAATACAAATACAAATTGAACCCAAGTTAGTGTATGTTCAATGTTCCAGGGTTGAGGCAGGGGAAATGGGGCTTGCTCTACAGCTGTGAGGAACTGAGTTCAGAGCTCCAGGATGTATGTAAAGTCAGACATATTAGCTCAGCTGTATAACACACCTATAACAAAATGGGAGGTGGCGACAGAAGAGCACAGGCTATGGGTGGGCCTACTTGCCTGGTGTACATAGTGGTAAGCAACACTTAAGGTGCTGGGCAAGAACTGGAACCAAGGTTTTCCCTCTGATCTGCACACATACACAGATTACACATACACATTGCATATCCATGCTCCAAGGATTGCCGAGTTGATTCCTGCTGTCTTGGGTGGGTATCCGAAAAGATACATGAGTATCTGGAATGACCCCTCTTACTGACCCACTAATCATGATTTATAGTCCTAAAGTTTCAGGTTTTGCATTAAGTGTTTTTGTAGAATTGGATTTAAAACTCTTCACCATCCGCTGAAGCTGGTGTTGTAAGACTCATAAATGTTACATGTTGGCTTCTGTCCCAGAGCATGAGATCGGGCACTCCATGGTGATAATTCCCTCCTAATTGGTTGTAAGTAATGCGCTGCCATCCTGGAATTTGTCACTTACCAAAATGGACCTTAGCAAATGGACCATGTTCTCCATCTAAATGTAAATTCACACACACTAAAACACAGCTTGCTGAGAGGTGGCGGGATCAGGAAGAAAAGGTGACAGAAAGACTGTACAGTCTCAGGCCTCAGACCTGGCTGGCTGCTCGCCCATCTCCTGATGAGAAGAGGTTGTAGAAAGAAGCCAAATTACTCATGGAGGACCTGGGGCAGACCACCTGGCTCAGTGCTGAGTGGG
Source organism: Apodemus agrarius (assembly GCA_964023405.1). Lineage (NCBI taxonomy): Eukaryota > Metazoa > Chordata > Mammalia > Rodentia > Muridae > Apodemus > Apodemus agrarius. Next base: position 97,885,566 of record OZ030011.1, on the reverse strand, counting down.
TCTCCTGAGTATGTAGGTATTCTTTGAAGGTCTGATTTCCTGTGAATAATCTGAAGAACCTTAGCCACATCCAAGCTTCCCACCCTCTGTCAGGGAGATTCTTCTAAGCCATGTTGGAGGACATGGTCCTAAGACGGTGAGGGTCCCAGTCTTTCTATTCAGCACCACAGGCCCCTATCTTTCCTATTTTGCTTCTTAGCTCTTCTTGGAGATTGAACAACAGTTCAATACTCTCACTCCCTGACTTCCTCCAGCTCTCACAGTCTGATATATGACTCCCTGTACCCATTTCCTCCTCTACCTATGTACCCATGCAGCCAAGTAGGAAGGCACCGAAGCCTCCTGATCTTTTGTTCTATGAACAAGCATGGTGGAGCCAGGTCCATGGTGCCTTCTGGTCTCCTGATCTTCTCACCAGATACAGACTGAAGAGCAGGAGCAGCTGTCAGAACCCCAAAGAGCCTTGGGAACTCATGGGAGCAAGACCTCATAGGGCAGCTGGGCCACCTCTGGAAAAACAGATATAGAAAAAGATGATGTGTCCCTGTGTGGGACTTCCAGGGTTGGAAGTGACTGATGATGCAGGAAGGTGCTTACCTGACCCAGTGGGCATGAGTCGGCAGCTGACCTGGGCCAGGAGCTCATCACAAGTGAACATTCTCCAAGGCCAGAGTAGAGAGACACAAGGAGGCATGGGGACGTTTAGAAACTTCCAGATGAGAGACATACTGGCTTTCCTTTTGTTACACAAACTATCAATGATCTCTAGTCCTCCTGTTCTGATCCTACCTCATCTATCTATTGTCTTCGTCTGAGCTGTGATTTTTTTTTTAAAGAACTCCAGTAGTCTTAAGGTTTCTGCCCCAAGTGTAGCCAATTTGCACAAGAAGTGTTGGTACCAGAGGAACTCTGGTTGCCCTAGCGACCAGCTGAAACTGTAAGAACAGACTCTGTGAAAAAAGCATGAATGGGAGAGAAAGATTAAGGGACAAAAATGAAGGAAGAGCTGCAAGGATCCCTACTCCTGCCCTTCCTAAGCTGCTGGGGAATACTAATGAATCATGTAACCTACTGTTTGTCCTCTCCACATCTTAAAAGGGGGAGTTGGGGCTGGAGAGATGTCTCAGTAGTTAAGAGCATGTATTGTTCTTCAAGAAGACCAGAGTTTGGTTCCCTACACTCACATGGTGTCGCACGGACCGTAACTCCAGTCCTGGGGAATCTGACGCTATCTACTTCTGACAACCATGGGCTACAGGCTCACAGTCTGCCCATTCATCCATGCAGGCAAAATCACTCATACACATAAAAATTAAAAAAAATAAATCTAAAACAATAAATAAAAAGGGAATTGGTTAACTTTAGATTTCTAGTATCCATCCTTGAAGTTTGTTCTGGGAGCTGTTAGAAAATGGATTGTCTTTTCAGGTGTTTAAGATGTTTGTTTATTGACAGTAGCTATTAATTTGCAAAGGTTAATGTGTGCCCTGACTGCCTTGTAGGTGTGTGTGTGCTGCTGCCGCTGTCAGAGTTTCGTTTTTGCATTTGGTTCCCTCCAGGCAGACAGAATCCATCATGTACACAGTATGTGCTGTCAGCCTGTAATTTTCCTGCACTCGTGGAAAAGTCAAGAATATAATTTTGGAGAAAAGAAATGTAAATATTTACTTCCCAAAGGGCAGTTTTCCACCCTCAGATTCTTCTCTTTACTTACCACGGTTCCCACCAAATTCCTAGCTCCCACCCCCTGCCAAACCACACTTAAATCAGAAGTCAGTGTGGCCCAGCAAAGGGCTGGATACCCTCGCACATTTCCTGCTGGTTCTGTGCATGTTACAGCCTGGTGGGCAATGCTAGTGCTGGGATGCCACGATTCCCACATCCATTCAGGTTCTCTGAAGTTTAGTGGTTCTCTTCACTGCATTCTGAGGCCATTGCTTCTATACTACACTGGAGCCATGCACCAACCCCAGCTATGAGAGGTATAATGGCAAGAGATGTTTACAGTCCACAGATCCAAGGTAGAGCTTGTCTGGACCTTGGCCCTCCACTTGAATTCAGTCTCCTACCACGTCTGAACTTCCTTAGCCTCATCTGTCTGAAAATGTGACATTGCTAATTTTCCAGAACCTCTTTTCTAGGCAGTATGTCACAGTCTAGATGATTTGTGATATTCTATATTCTAAGGGGGCAGGTTCTGGGGATACATACTAAGGCTCTGTTCTGAACTTCTCCAGGTTCTAACACAAGGTTTAAGACAGGAAGTGTGCTTCTGGTCAATTTTAAGGCCAGTTATTACATTTCTAGCACCCAAAGTTTGACATTTTTCTTTTGCCTTCCTTCAAATCTTTAATATTTTTATTATTTTTTTAAATGTTAGGAATAGTGCGATACATATAGCTTTTGACTATCTTACCCATCTGTTCCCATTTTTAAAACAGTCAGCAGTGTCAGCATACACATTGCTGGTACAAATGCCTCTCAATTTACAAAGCTAAAACTATGTTCGTTAAGCACCTCCCTCCACCTCCTGACCCAGGCCTTGGCAACCACAATTCTATTTGGTATATGTGAATTTGACCATTGGACACCTAATATAAGTACAATCACACAGTGTTAACCTCTCTGTGCCTAGCTCACTTCACTCAATGCACAGTATCAAGAATCATCCATGTTGCAATAGGTGTCAGATTTTGCTTGAATTGTGTGAATGCAGCACACCCGCCATCATCCATGTACTTTTTTAATGGACATTTGAGTTGCTCCCACCTTTGGAAAAAATAACAACTCTGATTTAGAGGATAATATAATGTTAGTTCTAAGCCAAATATGGAAGCATGGCCAAGCACATTGATTAGTTCCCCTTGAATGCTTGTCTTGCTGTAAGAGAGGTAAATAAATGTGATTCCATGAACACACCAGTAGGCAGCATTCCTCCATAGCTCCTGCTTGAGTCATGCCATCGCTTCCTTCAGTGATGGACTAAGACCTGGAAGCATAAGCCAAATAAACTCTTTCCTTTCCACACTGCTGTTGACTAGAGTGCTTCAGCATGGCACTAGAAAGCAAACTTGAACACCTGTGGTGAGTTGAATGGTACTTACCATGAAGAGGCATCAGAATCCTGACTCTAGAACCTGTTCTAGATGTGAGAAGAGTCTTGTAGATAGGAAGCCATGGATTTCAGGAGATGAACATGGCAGCCCTTAATTCAAAGGCAAGTATTTCAGAAAGAAACTGCCCTGTGAAGGCACTAACAAAGACTGAAATTATGAAACCAGAGCCACAGAAGGCCAGAAGACCTGGGGATTAGATCTTCCTCTGGGACTACGGGAAAATGAGTGCTTTTGTTTAGATCACTGAGTTAGTGGTCACTTGCTACAGTATTCTGAGAGTTTCCCCCTCTCCCTAGTTTTCTCTCCTTCCCTTCTTTCTCTATATGGTAGATTTCCATTAATGGAAAATGTTACTGGAATGATGTGTTGTACAGATCAGGCAAAACAAGCAGGTGGACAGTTCTTGAAGCACTTAGGGGAAAGAGAGAGAGAGAGAGAGAGAGAGAGAGAGAGAGAGAGAGAGAGAAATTGAGAGAGAACATGTGTGTAAGTGTGTGTGTGTGTGTGTGTGTGTGTGTGTGTGTATAGACATGCTGACTGGGGAAGGATCAGAGTAGGGAGGAAAGAAAGAGGAGTCCATAGAGTAGTAGTTCGGGGTAGAAGGTTATGGAACATGAAAAAAAAGACAGCATTTTAAACAAATGGTACTGGATCAACTGGAGGTCAGCATGCAGAAAAATGCAAATCGACTCATTCTTACCTCCTTGTACAAAGCTCAAGTCCAAGTGGATCAAGGACCTAAACATAAAACCAGAGACACTGAAGCTTATAGAGGAGAAAGTGGGGAAGAATCTTGAACACATGGACACAGCGGAAATGTTCCTGAATAGAACACCAATGGCTTATGCTCTAAGAACATGGGACCTCATAAGACTGCAGAACATCTGTGAGGCAAAGGACACTGTTAATAGGACAAAATGGCAATCAACAAATTGGGAAAACATCTTTACCAATCCTACATCTGATAGAGGGCTAATATCCAATGTATACAAAGAACTCAAGAAGTCAGACTCCAGAGAGTCAAATAACACTATTAAAAAATGGGGTACAGAGCTAAACAGGGAATTCTCGACTGAGGAAACTCTAATGGCTGAGAAGCACCTTCAAAATCCTTATTTATCAGGGACATGCAAATCAAAACAACACTGAGATTCTACCTCACACAGGTCAGAATGGATAAGGTGAAAAATGAAGGAGACAGGAGATGCTAGAGAGGATGTGAGGAAAGAGGAACACTTCTCCATTGTTGGTGGTATTGCAAGCTGGTAAAACCACTCTGGAAATCAGTTTGGCAGTTCCTTAGAAAATTAGACATAGTACTACCTGAGGACCCAGCTATACCACTCCTGGGCATATACCCAGAAAATGCTCCAACATGCAATTAGGACACATGCTCCACTATGTTCATAGCAGCCTTATGTATAATAGCCAGAACCTGGAAAGAACCCAGATGTCCTTCAACAGAGGAATGGATACAGAAAATTGTGGTATATATTCACAATTGAGTACTATTCAGCTATTAAAAACAAGAAATTCTTAGGCAAATGGATGGAACTAGAAAGTGTCATCCTGGGGAAGGTAACCCAATCACAAAAGAACACACATGGTGTACACTCACTGATAAGTGGATGTTAGCCCAAAAGCTCAAAATAAACAAGTTACAATTCACAGACCACAGAAAGCTCAAGAAGAAAGAAGACTGATGTGGGGCTGCTTTAGTTCCTCTAAGAAAGGGAACAAAATACTCACAGGAGCAATAAAGGAGACAAAGTGTGGAGGAGAGACTGAAGGAAAGGCCACGCAGAAACCTACCTGAGGATCCATCCTATAAACAGTCACCAAACCCAGACACTATTATGGTCGACAAGAAGTGCATACCAAAAGGATCATGTCATAGTTGTCTCTGGAGGAGCCCTGTCAGAGCCTTACACATACAGAGGCAGATGGTAGCAGCCAACCATTGGACTGGACATGGGGTCCCCAATGGAGGAGTTGGAGGATAGTTCTGAGGAGCTGAAGGGATTTATAGCCCCATGGGAAGATGTCAACCACCCAGATGCCTCAGGACACCCAGGGACTGAACCATCAACCAAGGGGTACACAAGGTTCCAGCCAAAAATGTGGCAGAGGAATGCCTTGTTGGGCATCAGTGGGAGGAGTGGTGCTTGATCTGGTAAAGGCTCAGTAGATACCCCAACATAGGGAAATGGGGGGGTGTAGGTGGGAGTGGGTCAGATGGAGGGGCATATACTTGGAGGCAAGGGGTAGGAGGAGGGGTTGGGGATTTTGGGGGAAGAGGGAACCGGGAAAGGTTTTAGCATTTGATATGTTAATGAAGATTATATTCAATAAAAATTATCGAAGAAGAAGAAGAAGAAGAAGAAGAAGAAGAAGAAGAAGAAGAAGAAGAAGAAGAAGAAGAAGTAGTAGTTGGTTCTGGAGCCATCACCCCAAAGGGAAGCTTAGGTTGTGAGGCTATAGAACAGGCAGGAGAGAAGCAGACACTGGAATTTTTATAAACCCATCAAGAACCATGAGCATTGATAAAGGCACCTCCTTCACTTCACTTCATGAAGGGCCTTCTCACTGGTCTGAGGGGAATGATTGTGTGTACACTTCCATGGAACTCTAGCAGGAACGACTAGTAGTCTGAGAAGCTGCCATAAAAGGGGTGAAGGCAGACTTAATAAAGACATCCTAACCAGCCAATGTCATACATACTGATTCTGTGATTTATTTCTAGTTTTTCTACTAGGATGTATGTATCAAACATTTTATCAAAAGTATAAGTATCTATTTTTTTCTGGATGGAAGCTCTTTTGGCTCTGGGAAACTAGGAAATGAGGGAGAAGCAGGAAACAGTTACTCTGACACACTGCAGGAAAATCTCATTAATTTAGATCACAAGGGACTCCACAGAATAGATCATGAATTAATTAATTAGGGGAGTAATCTGTGGAAGTATTGCTAAGAAATATAGGACATTTTGTTGCTCAAGGAATCCCTACTCATCCCATCGACTGATGCTGTGACTGATGCTTTTATGTCAGTTCATTCTAACAGTAGGATTTCCTGGATTTGGTAAAAATGATAGGCTGTTTGGGACATATATTATTTATTTCATTCCATTTTAATATTGATTGCATTCCTCCCTGTTGTCCCAATCCATGGTTGGATCTTTCAAACTATTGATTTCTATTCTTAAAAATGCCTTTTCTTCTTTGATTCCTACACACTATCATGGTCGACCAGATATCCCATATGTTGCTCTTAAATATATTGATGAAAAATATATTGATTAATAGACTATCTTCTAGGGTTTTTTTCAGTCCAGCATCTTTCATCTTTCTACTAAAGGCTGCGTATGTTCTTTTGAATATCCTTGATTTCTTTATATCTCTTTGTGTATGCCTTTTTGTGAATGTGTATATATGTATGTGCATGTGTGTGCCTGTGCATATGTGTCTCTCTTTGTTTCTGTCACCCCTTTCTCTCTCTCTCTCTCTCTCTCTCTCTCTCTCTCTCTCTCTGTGTGTGTGTGTGTGTGTGTGTATACATGTGTGTATATGTGGTACATCATGCACTTATGAAGGCCAGACGTACACAGATACCAGCTACCTTTCCTTTGTCACTTTCCATTTTGTTGATATATTTTAAAACAGGGTTCCCTTTCTTTTTCCTGGAACTTACTTGGTTGGTTCTCAGCAAGCCTTAGGAATCTTCTTGTCTCTGTTACCACAGTTCTGGGAATGCAGACACAACATTCTGTGCCTAGCCTTTTATGTGGGTGCTGAAGATCAGGCTCATGCTCTTCCAGCTGTGTGACAAGCCCTTCACGAACTGAGCTCTCTCTCCCCCTAGCACTGCCCAATCCACCTCTAACCAGTATACTCACTCTAGTAGAGTTTTGTTACAAACCATCCTCTTCATTGTATGCTAGCGGCTTTGATGGAGGAACTCTACCTGTCAGTTTCTGCTGCTGTGCTTGACTTGCTGGGAGCATACATAGATACACACGCAACGTCCATGTCTGTGCTTAGTAACATTTTCTTTCTGTTAGAGTCAGTTTAACCCTGAGCTTGGCTGTGATTAAGCTCTAATGAAGCACTCGGCATCATATGGAGAAGAAGGTCAGGAGCGGAACTATGTGGTTTTAGAGCAGAGGTGATGCTCCTGCAGCTGGGGACTGCTCCCTTGTCAGTGGATAGAATACTCTATCCCCCCTCCTTCCTCTGTATCTGTCTCTGTCCTTTTCTTCCTTTTCTTCCTTCATGTCTTAGAAATGGAGCACAACAAGACCTTTCCTTCCAAGCTTCCACTCAAGAGGGTGATGCTAGTCTCTCTGTAGTTTCCTCCTGACTACACTTGAGGTTTCTGGGCAGTCTTTCTTTCTCCTTGAGAACATGTGCCTCTTCATCAGGCAGGTCATACTGCCCATGTCTATGTCTGCAGCTGGACTTGTTTTTGAGTCTTTACCAAATAGCTCCTAGGAATGGTAGAGAAGACAGAAAGCCACCCGTATACGCAGAAGAATACCCTTATATTCCATGGAATACCGTAGCATTTCTCATGGTTAAGAGCCTTTGCATCTTAGGTAGCAGGAGCAATCTAATGAAGGAAAGGTTTATCTTACCTGTGTATGGAACAGAAAGAAGGAGAGTGCCGCACACCAAGTTTTTGGCTGCTATGTAACAGGAGGAGGTCATGTTTTGAACATGCCTGCTCTTTGTGGCTGACTTCCATTGCTCAGCCAGCACTCTCAGCTCTGTCCTTACTTCCTTTGGATTCTCATGACTTTACTTCTGGAATTAGAAGGAAAGTAGAAGAAGGCCGAATGTGTAGCTCAGTTGGTAGAGTGATCACCTAGCATGCACAGTACCAAGAGTTCCGTTCCCAGTGCAGCATAAAGCTGAGTGTTGAGGTGTATGTCAGTAATCCTAGCCCTGGAGGGTCAGAAGCAAAAGAAGCAGGAGTTCAAGATTATCTTTGCCTCTGCGTCCTTTGGTTAGTCTGGCTAAAGATTTATCTATCTTGTTGATTTTCTCAAAGAACCAGCTCCCGGTTTTGTTGATTCTTTGTATGGTTTTCTTTGTTTCTACTTGATTGATTTCAGCCCTGAGTTTGATGATTTCCTGTCTTCTACTCCTCCTGGGTGAATTAACTTCTTTTTGTTCCAGGGCTTTAAGGTGTGCCGTTAAGCTGC